>JAQQTP010000047.1:8640000-9840000 GCA_029884605.1 Ormosia emarginata | reverse complement strand
TATAGAAGGCATTTTTTTTATTTGCACGACAATAATTAATTTTATTTATCTTCTATATATGTCATTCTGTTGTTAATAGATTTATAGCATAAATTTTTATAATTATTAGTGTTCCCCTAGCCTTTTAGACCTAGCTCCACCACTGTCTCAAAGAAAAATAGTTCTTAATGTGGTATACAAATACTAGAGATGGCAAAGTGGGTTAACCCGCCCTGATCTATCGTGGGTCAGCCAAAAACGAGGAGGGATGGGTTGACCCATCAATTTATGACGAGTTAGTAGGTTAAGATGCCTAAAATTTTAAAACTAAAAAAAAAAAGACAGCTTGCCGAGTTAGATGGGTTAACTCTCCTAAAGTTAAACAAAAAAAAGTAGGTGGTGGGTCAACTGCCTAACTCCCCACAAAAAGAAAATAAAAAATGCCTTGACGAGTCAACCCGCCATGCCATAACCTGCGGATTATATGAGGTGGGTTAAAATAACCCGTCAAATAAAACTAGTTGCAAAATGCAACATAACCTGCCATTTTTTATGGGTTAAACGAGTCACTATGTTGAGTCTAACCCATTTAGCCATCTCCAAAAATGGCATTGCTTTGTTATTACTACTAGGAGGTAGGATTGTTCATTTCATATTTGGGATACCATTGGCTCTTATAGAGTTATCATCATATAACATCAAACAAGGAAGTTTGAAGGGTGAACTACTTTAGTAAATAGGTTTGATTGTTTGGGATAAAGCACCTATAATTAACAAACGGGTTTTTGAGGTTTTGGATTAAACTCTTAGAGAGATTATGAGATTTTCAAATGGCAATTGCATTGATGAACCATTTAATGGAAAAGTGGTTGTACTTGGAGGTGATTTTAGACATATATTGTTAGTCATAACCAAATGGAGCAAAAAAGATGTTATAGCCACAGTGAATCCTCAAAGTTGTGGATAATTTGTAGAGTTTTGAGACTAACTAAGAACATAAGGCTACTTTTAGGAGTTACCATTGTAAATATAGATAATATTAAATAATTTGGAGACTAGATTATCAAAATTGCATATGGGAGTTTAAGATTTGATCATGGAAAGGTAGATATTGAAATATTGGAAGATCTATTCATATTGGATTCAAAACAAATATTGCCATCTTTGTGTATCCTAATATCTTACAAAACATCAGTGATTTCAAAGTTTTTTGAGGAAAGAGCAATTCTAGCTCCTACACTTGAAGCTATTGAAGGAGCAAATGAATATATTTTTTCTTTAGTACTTGGTGAAGAAACTACATATCTAAGTTCATATTCTATTTGTGTAGTTGATGAAGATGTTGGCATTGATGTAAAATGGTCGAAAATAGAATTCTTAAGTGACATTTTATGTTCACTAATTCCATATCTTAAGTTGATTTTGAAAAAAAAATGGTTCTAGCCATGCTCATTAAAAATATTGATCAAGCAAATGAATTATGTAATGGGACAAAGCTAATTGTCATTGAATTGGGGAAGAATATCATTGGTGCGAAATTAGTAACAATAAATCATATTAATGATAAAATTTATATTCCTTGAATGAATTTAATGTCATATGATCTGCAAATGCATTTAAAATCTCAAAGAAGTCAATTCCTAATATTTCTATGCTTTGCAATGACTATTAATAATAAAACCACGGGCAATCAAATTTTCATGTAGGATTGTATTTGCCAAAACCTATTTTTACACATGGTCAATTTTATTTAGCCAATTCAAGAGTTCAAACTAGGAGTGAATTGAAAATTTTGATATGTGATGATGATGAAAATCTATGTTAAGTAACAAAAAATGTTGTCTACAAAGAAGTATTCCAAAAGATATAAAATCAAGGTAAATGATTTATATTA
The DNA here is from genome assembly GCA_029884605.1 of Ormosia emarginata. Classification (NCBI taxonomy): domain Eukaryota; kingdom Viridiplantae; phylum Streptophyta; class Magnoliopsida; order Fabales; family Fabaceae; genus Ormosia; species Ormosia emarginata. Next base: position 9,838,127 of record JAQQTP010000047.1, on the reverse strand, counting down.
TATTAATTTAAGCATATCATTATTCTTATTTATATAACTTTACTCTAATCAAACTTCATTTAGACTTTAACCTTTCTTTTTCTGTTGTCTTTAGGGTGCACATGGATTAAAAGAGTTCAAATACTTTTAAAGAACATGCAATAAGAGGATGCAATGAGATTGGTATATATCTTATACTTTTATTGGTTGTTAGTTTATACCTTTATATCTTATTTGTTGTGGTTCATGTAGTAATCTCCTATACATGATTAATTTTGGTATCACATTAGTATCTAAATGTGAGTATCATATAAAATTTGAGATGTGAGGATTGAAAACTCTAATAGTCTTGATTATTCTGACTCATTTAGCAATATATGGACTTAGTATTTACAATTCTATTTTCTATCCCTTTTCATAGTATTTTGTATGTAACAACTAACAATATATGGATTTCATCTACATATTTTACAATTATCAATAATTTTTCAACGCCATTATCTTTTATAGCAGCATTTACTATTTTTTTTTTTTGTTTTAAAAATATCATTCTAAAACTATTATGATAACATTTTGTGAACACCCTATTTTGACTAGCTATTTTTTATATTTGTTTTGAAAGAAATTAAAAAAAAAAGAAAAATAAAAAAAATATATATGAAAATCTAGAAAAAAAAATTGAAAATTTGAAAAAAAAAGGCTGCCTAATTCTCAAATCAAGTGTATAAGCCCAATTTAATTTTCTTAGCCCATTTTTTTTTATTGGCCTAAAATGGAGGTGTCTAGATTTATGACCATAATTTTTAACATATGTATTTTTTTTTAATTAAGGAAGGGTGACAATTAGTGAGATATAATTGATTAACTTGGAGATTTGATTGACAAGAAAAATGGTTAATTTGTTTATATAACCATAAATGTGAAGGAAGGTTTATATAAACAACAGGAAAAATAGGTATTTTAGTTATTTATCTTTATTTCCTTTAACAAATTGGTCCTTTATCTTTTATTTTTGTCAAGTTAGTCCCTTATTTTTCAAATCGCTAATCAATTTAGTCATCTGTCATACTTTTGTTAGTCCCACTAAAAGAAGCGATGGCATATCATTAATCGGTGGTGTCATGTCATCACAACGTCATAACCACATCATCTCCAAGTCAAAGTCACATCATCACTTCTATTAGGGATATGACAAAATCATTATGGATGACCACATTGGTTGATGATTTGAAACTTAAGGGATCAATTTGACAAAAATAAAAGATAGGGAATCAAATTAGAAATGAAATAAAGATAAGGAGTAAAATATTTATTTTTCCTAAATAAAATAAACACACCTAAAAAAAAGGGGGCTAGAAATGTAGAAAAAATACATACATAAGACTAGCAGCTGCACAAGGGACTTAGTGAGAGAGCACGCACAAAAAAACAACCTTGGGAGACAGAAGCAATAAACTTCTTGAGTGCTATCCTTGAGACCTTAGGCTACAAAGATATTATTTTGGGTCTTCTTGTAGGGGCATTCTTTTAGCCAGAGTTTTTTTTTTCTTGGGTCCTTTTTGCGTTGTTGAAGTTTTGTTGCTATTTTCATTACTACAAGGTAGTTATAAAGAGCACGCATATTTTGAAGTCAGTATTAATAGTTTGTAGCTTTTGACATCATAGAGGTAAGTCTCTCATTTTATTTTTAGGTCTTGATACTTGTTTGCTACTGTTAGATATGATGCTTTGAAGCCTTGACCATGGTGTCTTTGGGTCGATGATCTGTTAGGTCCTCCTCTTTCCTTTTTAGCATGAGTATTTGCTTGCATTTTCTTACATCTCAAACAACACACACTGCTTCACTCTTTTGCACTCATGACTTATCCTGACACCCACCTCTATAAGTTCACACTCATACCCAACCTCACATAACACAAACAATAATGTTATTTCTACACTCAAATCTCTACACCTATCCCTTACACATACTTTTTTAGAAAAAAGAAATTAAAACTATTCTCCCATTCTTCCTTTTCTTCTCTTTCTTTCTTTTCCAAATGTAGTAGGTATAAGGAAAAATATAGATATTTAGGTGTAGAAATATTATTATTGTAACACCAAATAACATCTTCATCACTTTTACACCACACATTGTACTCTAAGCGCTGCACACAACCCTTGCACATAGTAATAAAACCATACATTATCACACTCACAATTTCATGAAAATGCATTTCGCTCTCTCTACACGCATCGCAACAAAACACTCCTTTTAATGCAACAAACACACACACACACACACACACACACACACACACACACACTTCCATCATTACACTCACGTCCTCATAGCATAGCATTACACTTCCATCTTTGCACTCATGTCCTTAAGCACGGACACCACATAACATTGTTTCCACTGATCACCTTCACAGTAGAACCTCACATCCACCTTCATCACATTGGACTTCACTACTCATTTGCTTTGCACCTACATATACGCTACCTAGATCATAGCACCTTAGAAAACACCTTATCACAACATCACATCGTTGCACACATAGCCACGCTTTTTAACTTATTCTCACTCTTTCACATTCTCACTCACACATGAATGCCTTTATCTTTTTGGGTTGTTTGATTTGATGCTTCTTGGTGTAATAATGTGTTGTATGAGAACTGGTTTGTGAAAGTTTGAATTTATGCAGCAATAGGTTTAGTTGTGGGTGGTTTTTCATGTTGAGTTTAGTTGTCAACATAGGGTGTATATGGTTTAGGTTTAGGTAAGTGTATAGCTTTCTTTCCTTTAGTTGTCAGTATAGGGCATATATTAAGGTTTTGGAAGATGAATGTTGCACATTATTTCCTTTACATCTTTTTTTTTTCACTTTAATTGTTTAGGAAAAAAAGAAAGAGAGAGAAAGTGTGTATGGGAAATTGATTTTTTCTTGTTTCATTATTCAAGAAGGAAATGATGTAAGCATGGAGTAATGAAAGTCATGTGTGAATATCATTGTTGTAAGGTTTTTTAGTTGAGTTAGACTACTCATTCACTTAGGTCTTTTTTAGGATATTTGTCTTATCATTAAAAAAAAAATAAGAATAGATAAGTTGGAAAGTCCAAGGAAGAAGAAAACTAAAAAAAAATAAATGATGGTAGAGAAATAAAAGAAAAGATAAAGGGTAACTTATCTTTTGTGTTATTGTGCTTGTTGGCTTTATCTAGATTGTATTTGTACCTTGTGTTTGTTTGGAAATTTATTGTTCGGCTCTATTTAATGCTTAATGTGATCCATGACCAGGTAAACCTCTTTTAAAAAAAATAATAAAAGAAAAAAATTAGAGTCTTTACCCCTATGTTTGGAGGTTTTTTCATTAATGGAACGGAACGGAATAGGTGGGGATGGATCAGAAAGGAAAGGAATGGAATGGAATATAGTTTCCCCCCTCTTTGTTTGGAAGATTCATTAACGGAACGGGATGGAATATGTGTTTCCCCCATTCCATCTCAATTTTGGGGGGAATAAATATTAGACATTTGAGGGGAAGAGTGGGGAAATGATTTCCCATGTGTTCCGTTCCGTTCCTATGCATTTTAAAACTTCCAAACACAAAAACTTATTTCCGTTCTCCCCATTTCCTTTCCGTTCCCCCCATTACCTGTCATCCAAACATAGTGTACATGTTAATTGCTTGCTTATGTCATTTTTTTTATTTGCCTAGTTTATTTTATTGCTTAATGTGATCCATGATCAATAAACCTTTTAAAAAAATAAAAAAGAATAAAAGTTTAGATTCTTGCTTGAATGTTAATTACTTGCTTTGTGGGGAAAATATTTGTTGGGTTATTCTTAATTTGTATAATGAACTTAGAATAACCGTTTTAGGACTAGTATATCAAGAGTACTGTGGAATTTAATTTTCACTATTTTTTATATACAATTGACTTTCGAGCTCAACATGATTTTAAGGATTGTATTCTTATTTTTTTATTAGGTTTTTTTAATTTTTTCTAATTTAAATAAATTTAATACTTACTCCGTTTTCTTAAACTTTTTTTGTTGTCCTATTGCAATCCCAATCGTGACACATTTTCTTACCATTTGCAAGAAGTTGAGGTTTTTCCAGCAATATTCTTTGCTTGCAACTCGAAGAATATATTTTAGCTTTGCTATGCATATGGATTAGTTAAAATCTGTATCCAACAAAAAAGAACAGATTAGTTAAAATTTGTGTCATTTCTTGTATGCTATTATGACAATTTCTATTATTATATTCTTTGCATAAATGATTCATAACTTATTTGTTATTCATCTTTAAATTCATTAGCAACCCCAAAAATAATTTATCATTGCATCAAAATTTATATATCCTAAACAATAAAATTAGAGAAATGATTTATCCTCTTACCTCATCCTCTTACTAATCTTCCTAATTACTAAATGTAAAAAGAGGGGGATTAACACTCATTTTCAATCGTTAGATCTACTTTCATCTAATGGTTGAGATTATTTCATTAAATATGAAAGTGGATTTAACAGTTAAAAATGAGTTCCCAAAAAAGACATTAGATGATCATTAAAAAATATTAAATATTTTTTATGTTCCCAAGATATTAGATGCATTTACTTTTTTATTTAATATTTTTTTCATTAAATATTAAGATGATTGGGTAGGAGGATATAACATTACTCATAAAATTATACTCTATATTTAAATACTAGTTTTATACATGTATCTCAAACTTAGTGTATATTTATTGCATTTGCATTGTTTTCAAAATAAGAATCTCATTAACACATGATAGCACCACAAAATATCATGACATGAATTTGGATCCTCTAAAATGATGGATTCGCTTTAAAGGAAAAATTGAAGGGTTATAACTCTTGATGGAAAAATCAATGGACCACAGGACATCATCTCCTTTAAACTTTTCCTTACTAGACTCTCTTTACATTGTTTTCGTTACAAATTATATGTCATTTTAAAAAAATCGTCTTGTTTCACCATGGAGTAAGAATCTGTTGGAAAACTAAACTTCATGTTAGCAAAATTTACCTACAGTGTAGTAGCTCAAAACCTATTGAAAGTGTCTTATGGCTAGGACCAAGCTGATGTCAAGTAAGGACTAGACCTATTTTATTAATCATTTTAAAAAATTAACATGCCTTAATTCTTTTTCTAACTTTATTTTTATTTGATATTATTCATTTTAAGTAGATGAGATAGAGCATTAATAGAGTAAAAATATAATTTAACTAAATATAGTAACATTTTTTCATAATTGAAGCTATTTAATAGATTTTTAATCGTTTCACAATTATTTCAAGACATTAATAAAAAGAAATGAAAGGAGTAAATTATATACATTTTAGTGATTCATTCACCTCGCATTACCTACATTGCATTCACAATCTTACTTTTTATAATTGGTATTGCAACATATAATATTATATTAAAAGAAAATTATAAGGTATAGCTCAATTGGTAAAGTGAGCTTCACATAATGGACTCTACCCGCAGAATAGGGTTGGACACCAATTAGAAGCACATTATAAGTAATTAAGGCCAAGACTGAGTGAAAGATTAGTCTCATTTCAATGGATGTAGTGACATGCACCTCATAGTTTTAAAAACAAATTAAAATATTTGACAAAAAAAGTAAAGCACTAAAAACTCTATAATCTTAAATTCTTAATTTACTTTTCTACAAGAACATTAATTCCTTTTAAAACTGTGATTCAATACTTTCTATTTTATAATAATAGGTTTTTTAAGATTTTATACTTTCTTTCTACTTTAAATATGATATGATTATTTTCGTAGATTCTATATTCCATCTATAAGAACCACCCCTTCTCTATTTAAAACCCATTAATCTTGAGCAATTATAGGAAGAAAAAGATGCAGCACTCACAGACTTTCACTCTTTTCTGTTCTCTAATTCTTATTTTCAGAGTTTGCAATGCTTTGAAATGTTATAATCCACCAAAGGTTATTGATGTTAAACAGTCAGGCCAGGGAGGAAGCTTCAAAACCATCCAAAGCAACATTCAATCTATCCCTCAACCCAACACTCAGTGGACTCACATTCGAATTTCTGAAGGAACTTATACGTAAGGGTTTTTCTTCATTTAAATATATTACTTTGTACTATTTGACCATCATTGTTAAGTAATAAGGTTATTTTGAAACTATTTAATTTATTATATATCATACCATTGTTATTGCATAGAGACAAAGTCTTTATCAGCAAATTTAGGCGATACATCTTTATTAAAGGAGCTGGTAGTTCCTCCACCATCATTCAAGGGGGTGACCATACCAGTGCTACTTTTGCATCATTAGCAGATGATATCGTAGTAAAAGGCATTACATTTAAGGTAAATAATTGACCAAAAAAAAATCATTAGGGGACAGTAGAGAACCTCAAGGTTGAACACTAAAATCTAATATACTATAATTTGTGTGAGCCAAAATTTTATGGGAAAACAAAAAGATAAAAAACAATAATAAAGCAAACCGATGAGTTCTTCATATCTTTATATGTAAGAATTTCTATCTGGCATATTTTTATATTTATTATTTTGTGAGTATAAAAAAAACCATTTCTTATAATTTAAATCAAATATTTTTGCAGAACACATATAACAACCCACCAGTGGCACCAACTAATAAAGGCTTATTACAAGCATTGGCAACTAAAATTGAAGATGACAGAACTGCCTTTCATAACTGCTCTTTAAAGGGGTGCAAGATACCTTGTGGGATCATCAAGGACGCCATTATTTCCATTATTGCTACATTCAAGGTGGAGCAGATTTCATATTTGGAGATGGTCAATCCATTTATGAGGTAATCTGCATAAAACAAAACCAATTTCAAGACCATTTATCTGATTTTTGTTAAATTGTTGGTGCATGTTTTCAATTTGAAGCTTTTATCATTTCATTAAAATGATTTCACCTATTTATAGCTTGATTAACTATCAAATACATCTCTAAGCAGAAAAGTGTTATCAACTTTAGAAAGGGGGAAGATTGACCTGAAGGGCGTGATGGTACTATAACGGCACAAAAGCGAGGATCAATCAACTCCTTAACTAGGTTTGAGTTTAAGGAATGTAACATAATTGGGAATGGGAAAGGGAGGACCCAACTTGGGAGAGCTCATGGACCATTTTCTAGAATAATTATTGCTAATTCGTATCTCACAGATGTGGTTCAACATGAGGGTTGGTCTGCTTGGAACCAAGTAGGACATGAGTACGTACATTTTCTTTAGGAAAATAATACTTGCATAGACTTTATCTTCACAAACTCATCAAACATACAAGTCAGTTCGATTATTTTTTGGTCTAAGTATAATTTTTTTGAATGATTCTTAAAGTCCACCTTAAAGTCTTTGAAGAAATTGTGAGGATGAATTCTATGCTAGTACTATTACTCTATTTTTGTTCCATTTATATAGGAAACATGACAATACCAACCTAAAATTTTTCTTAATATATATGTATTTTGTTACAGAACAAAAATATTGTAATGATCTAATATTGACATACATTATATATCCAATTGCTCTGAATTTGTAGAGCAAATCTTACATATGTGGAGGAGGGTAACACTGGACCAAGGGCAAACAAGTCCAAGCGCGTGAAATGGATGAAGCATATGGATGCAAATGAGCTCAACAAGTTCTTGAGTATCTCTTATATTGACCAAGAAGGATGGATTGGCAAACAACCTACAACTAATAGTTTCTAAGGAATTCAATAGTTGTCTATTATTTGTTAGTTAGCTGACATGTCTCAATTTTCTTCGTCGGTTGAAAAAAAAAAAAAGATTACTAATAAGAGTATTCTTCATCAATTATCATGTTAAACATTTTACTTGTTATTATATCATATAGTATGATAATGATAATTTTGCCGCACGACTTTTATCCTATGGCATCAATTTTAAGCATATTATATATTATATATCCTAATGTGTTGGCGGTTCTTATTTTCTTTTCAATTAGGATAAAAAAAACAACTATGGAAAAATGAAAGTCTTTAAAAAAAATTAATAATATTTTAAGAAAAGTAAAATGAATATCAAGAAAGAAATTTCCTTTTACCATAAAACACAATGAAATTTGTGGTGTAAACTAGTCAATAATGGCCAATAAAAATCAGAAGGTTAAATTAATTTGTAGGTGTTTGTACCATTTGGGAATTTTTAATTAAGTCTATATATTTTAAAATTTTAAAGCTAGATCTTTGTTGTTTTAGAAATTTTTAATTGGTTCTCTACCCTTAATGCACTGTTAGGTGGTCAAAGAATAAGATAACTGCAAGGACTTGTGTGCAAGTTTTTTAGGTCTCTATAGTTTTAAAATTTCTAATTGGCTTCTGAATTTTGCCTACCGTTAAAATTTGTTAATGGTGTCATAACGATAGAGACTTAATTAGAATTTTTTGAAATTATAAAGACATAATTGTAATCCTTTAAAATATAAAGACCTAAAAATTATTTTTTTTCAAATTATATAGGAACTTACAAATTAATGTAAACACATTAAAACTCAAGCTTTTGCATCAAATCAATGATGATACGAACTGAAACTAAATTCAAAATTTTGGGTTGGGTTTGTTAATTGAGCTAACTTCATTGGGTTTTTAACATTTTTTTTCGATTATTAATTTAATGATAGCTAACATCACAAAGTCAAGATAAAAGAGCAACGGATTATTCATAATGGTTAATTGATCATTTTAAATAGTCATTGACGTCAGAAAGAGTAATGATGTATTTATAAACTTAAAAAATATTTAATATTTTTAAAATAATTAAAAAATTATTTAAAACTATAGAATTATTCGAACATAATAGTTTTTTTTCTTCCTTTTTGCAGTTTGATTAGATAGTGTTCAGACCATTTTATATGAACATTAACTAATCTAGTTCTTGCTCATATAAAGATAGGGCATCCACTTTGAAACTAAAAAACTCACAAAAATGTTCTTTGCAATCTAACCAATAATTTTATTTTTTGATGAACCAAACAAAAAGATTACAGATTAACAACTCAAAATTTGGAATAGAGACTCCCGTTACTCTAAACAACATCATCTATCTAATATCCACTAGCATATCTGGAAGAACTATTACTACTGGCTAATGGCTGCAACTAAGATTGGTTAATATATTTGCATGCCTATTTGATTCATTGCTTTTCTTGTAAATATGCTGGAAAATCAAGCTTTGACTATCTCCAAGAAAAAAAAAATGATATGTCGTCACATCATTCAATGAGTTTGACATCTTATATAGTTTTTCACATAGTAAAACTGATTAAAAGCTGTGTCAACAAAAGATTGGATGATTGTATTAAGAAGTTTTACACCGTACATCAAAATTAATCTTTAATATAAAATTATTCCAATAAACTATATTCAACAATATTGTTTGCATAGGGTCCAAGATGCTAGTGGAGAATGGAAGTTAGATTGCCATTGGATTGAGTAGATAGCGATAGAGTATTTTCTTAATATTTTCTCTACATTCTAGCCTAGCCAAATTGAAGAAGCATTGGATGTTGTTGAGGTCAAGGTTTTTTATGACATGAATATCTTCTTAGCCACCCCTTATACGACAACGTTGGAGGGTAAGGAGGATTTGTTTCAAATGGGGGCTACTAAATCTCCATGCTTGGATGGGTTACTTGCCCTATTCTTTTAGAAATATTAGGATATTGTGGGTCTAACAGTAACCAAATCCTATCTCCTAAGTGTAAGCTCTAAATCCCCTTGAGATGTGTGCTTTATGTTAGTTTTGATAATTAAGAAACTATATTTGAAACATATTAACTTGCTTTAAGATGGAACTAACTTGGTTTGTGTAAAATTATGTTGAGTTCAACTTTGCAGGCCCTTGCTAAGTACTTAGAAAGGTCATGTGGAGGTTTGTTTGGGGTTAACTTGTGAAGAGCAAAGTCACGTGAAGAGTTAAGAAGTCTCTGAACAGACATGAGTAGGGTGGTTTTGTGCTAGGCTGCTTGATGAGAAGATTCAACACAAGCACAAATGTAAAACTTGCTCAAGTCCAAATTTTTTATGAAGAATTGAGAAAAAGGCACATGCATTCGTGAATATCAACATGAAAATGACATTAATGAACAAGAAATCAAGAAGAGAAGCAAAAATAATTTAAAGAGCTAATTCGAAGATCAAAACAATAAGAGTTGAGCAGTGTAACTCTAAGACCCTACTCAAGCTGCTACTAGACAAAATTGTAATAGACACATCAGGAACTTGTTTCTAACGGCTAGTTTATATACTTTCAGCGTCAAAACAGTTTGAATGGAAACGACTAGTATAGGAAAGCCTATAGAAGGTCTTAATCTTGAGTTTTAAGGTGTTAGAATAGTGAAGATACCAATTCAATAGTGCACTCGAGCTTATTCACTCTACTCAAACTTTTTGTTTTTTCTCATATATTCTTGCCTACATGTTCTAAGTTGATAAAACCTTGTTGTAGGTATTTCTCGTGGTTTGTAATTAGTTTATCCACTCTTTGAGTGTTTATAGAGAATTTCATAATGTTTGAATCTTACCCAAACTCTTAAACCTTTAGTGGTGAGCGTTAGCGAACTAGTGAGTTGTGCTAGCCACTGTGAGGTGTGTGAAAAGAAGCCAGGAGTGGCTAGAGTAACAAAGAATAATTGTTGTAAGCTGGGAGCAACTTTGGTGTACAAATAAAACTTAATTTAGTGAAGAAATTTCCGGTGAAGAACTAAGGACTAGACGTAGCCCTAAGAGGTTAGGAGTTAACCAGTATAAATCATAATCTTGATCTGTTATCCTTCTTAACTCTCTTATTTCCTAGTTACTAGGCTTTCCATATTAATGTAATCCTTCATTAAATTAACATGATATCAAATCTCATAATACTTCTAAATAAAGAAATATTAATATTAAGCTTTCATTCATATTTTTTAAAAAGAAAACTGATTTGAAAGTTTTTCACATTTATATATCTTTTACATTTGAAGTCTTTGAAGAAATTCTTCAGATAATAATCATGTGTTCGAAGTTACAAAATAAAATATTTATAGAACTTGCTTATTTAAGATTCCTGACTAAGTTGAGCAGAGTCGTAGGTTAATCTACTCAACTACTTTTATTTTTCAATTGCAACTCTTCTCAACTGCAAGTTAACACTTGAGAAAGGTTGAGTAGACTCAGTTCTGTTTTGCAGAGAAAACCAAAGTTCTTAGGGTGCACAATTCAACCTCTTTCTGCATTTACTAACTTCAGTTAGTATCAGAGCTTAGCCTTTAGGTTGAGCACACTTAACCATGTAAGAGGAAAAAGATCTCAAAAGGGAAATGGCAAACCAACAAGGAGGAATGTTCATTGCAGAAGGTGCTTTCACAAATAAGCCACTTGCAATTGATGGAAAGGAATACTGCTACTCGAAAGATTGAATGAGGTTGTTTATTGAATCTCAGCATGTGGATTTGTGGGAAATTTTTGAAAATAGTCTTTGATAATCAAATATTTTATACATTAATAAACCCTCATTTTTAGTTATTTACACTCTTCATGTACTTAATTGATTAAGCCTGGTTATGTTTTGTAAGATTGGACTCAAATTGGACTTAATTGATTTTTTCAGCATTATTTGGGTCTTACACTGTTTCTGTATTTTAGTCATATCTTGAGTTCTAGATGTCTAGCAATTATGAATTTTACCTTGTAGGAAAGCTGAGAGAAAGCTCTACAACTTTCATGAAGAGCTCCAGGTAAAATATGGACATCTAGAAGAGCTAAATGGGCTTGGAAGACAGAACACGAGTTTTGTGTCTGGAACCTGAACAGTGTACAGTAATCAGAGCATAACTCGGGCTGTAAGAATTATCTTGGGCTGAAATTTGGACATTTGAAAGTTAAGACCCAGATCTACAACTTTCATGAAGAACACAAGAGCTCATTCGGACAGCTTGGAGGTGATATTGGGTCTAGAAGTCAAAGTAGAGGTGCTGAAACTGGGCCTGAACAGTCTGCAGTAATTGGGTCATATCTCAGGTTGTAAGAATGATCTTGGGCTGAAATTTGGACATCTGAAAGTTAAGATCCAGATCTACAACTTTCATGAAGATGCCTTTTCTATTTGATGACGGAATCCATGAGTTAAGCAATGAATGATTTCAGAGACAAGAAATCTCAATGATTTTTCACTCTTATCTTCACCATTTGGCATTTTCCACTCATTCATCCACTCATCTACTTACTCTTAATTAGCCCCTTTGTCATTTTGTATTCCTAATCCTCTATAAAAGGCACCATTGGCTGACCATTTGGGGTACTTGGTGTTAGGCTTAGTTTTTTACAAGTTGTGGTTATGTTTGTTTATTGTTTTCCTTTGTTGTAATTTTCTCTTGTTCTAAATTGAAGCTATGTTTATCTTTCTCTTCTTCTCTCTTTCTTTCTTCTTATCCATGAGTAACTAAATCTTCATCTTGTTTAGGTGAAAGAGTGAAGCTCTTGGTAATGAAATAAGGTTAGATTATTCTATTTCTTGTGCTTAAATGATATATTATCAATTGGACATTATGTGTGTTGTATTTTGTTTCCAATTAATTTAGAAACCTTCTTTGTATAATGGAGATCTTGATTTATTGTAGACAATAGGATTGGCACAGTGAATGCTTGAACTCATTTACAAATGTTGGTAGATAATTAAAGGAATCTTAATATGATTGCATATATAATTGAACTTTGAATGTTTTATTTTCCGATTAGAACCTCCGTTGTGTGTGGATTTCAATTGAGTTATAAAGAGAAATAATCTTACCTTTAATTTATTACCAAGAGTGGATCTCCTAACCCAAGCAAGCCCTTAAATTCATTTGTGAACTTGTTTTATTACTTTTGGTGTTGTGACAAATCCTTTTCTTACCTCAATTAATTTTTCTTCATCAATTCCCTGTGGATCGACCTCGGACTCCCGAGAAATTTATTACTTGAGACAACCTGAACTTGGGTTTGCATTCTTAAATCCCGCAGTCAGTCTTTACATTCCCACAATCTGCTTTCACAGTGGAAGCACAGCGGAGAAGCTAGTAAGTGACTGGATTGATCAAGAAAATAATAAATACATCCTCAACTTTAAAGTGAAATTCTTTCTAACATGTACATTGAGTAGGAATGAATATGACAAGATAGTTGGATGCAACATAGCCAAAGAAATATGGGATACCTTGATGATAACTTATGCAGGGACAAGCCAAGTTAAGGAGGCAAAAGTGAGCATGCTTATTAATCAATATGAGTTGTTTAAGATATATGAGCATGAGACAATAAATAAAATGTTTGCTCGGTTTACAGTCAACATAAATGACTTGAAATCACTTGGCAAGACATATTCCAACCAAGAGCATGTGTGGAAATTGTTGAGAAGTATAACAAAGATATGGAGACGCAAGGTGACAACCATTAAAGAGGCCAAAGATCTGTCCACCTTGTAACTAGATTAGCTCCTTGGTTCTTTCATAGTCTATGAACAAGAGCTAGCTAAAATGGATGAAGACATTCCAAAGAGAGGGAAGGTTATAGCTCTCAGATCAGTTTAGAAGAGCTCTAGTAGAAATACTATTCATCACTCTCCATTAGCATTGAACTTTACTCAAGAGTTAGATGAAGAAAATGATGAAGAAGATAATGACTCTGATGAAGAAGAATTGGCATTCAGGATAAGAAAGATATAAAGAATGCTAAGGAGAAGGGGAAGAGGCAAAAGAGTCTTCCAACCAAAGAGAAATGAGCCAAGGTGGCTTAGGAGCTACTCAAGGCTCCGTTCACTAATAGCTCAATAAGCTAGGCTCATGAGCCGAGCTTGAATTAGAAATTTTGGCTCATTTGATAAATGAGCTGAGCTTGAGCTTTCATAGGTTCGACTCATTAGCTCATGATATATATATAGAGTAAACCATCAGTTTAGTCCTTGACATTGTATGCATCGGTCACTTTAGTCAATGACTTTTCAAAACTAACTACTTAGTCCCTGAAACTACAAAATGTCGGTCACGTTAGTTAAACTTGACGGACTCGCACGCGTGGCACATTTAAGTGCCAAGTGGCTTGCTGATGTGGCTAACCCCTCCCAAAACGATGTTGCTTCGCTATTGTACCACATGAGGCCCTGAAACAACGTCGTATTGGAGGTGGAGGAAAATTTTTCAGATTCCCCCAATTGCAACGGCAAGTTACTTCCCAAACCTTAAGTTCCTACTAATCCCAAATTCCCCGAACTCTAATTTACTAATTTCTGTTCGAATCCCAAATTCCCTAAACTCAAACCCTAAGTTCATAATTCTCATTCTAATCTCAAATTCCTGAAACCCCACGTTCATAATTCTTGTTCCACTTGGTTTCTCTCTGCAACAATCAAGCTCATTTTGCCATCTTCCTCGTCGGATTTGAGCTTCAAAAGGTATGTTCCCTGTGTAGGGTTGGGTGTTCATGTGGTCCCTATTTTCCTTTTTTGGTGTTATGGTCATGTTTGTCTTCCATTTTTGCTGCGTGTGGTCCCCTGCTTGTCTTCCATTTTTACTGTGTGTGGTCTCCTTGTGTGTGCTCCTATGTGTGACCGAGGGAATGTCATTGTTCCCTTGTATGTATTGATCCATCATGTATTGAACTTTTACATTTACACACAACACACAACGTTGTTTCCTTGCATCTTTTTGAAATTTACCTACACAAGATTGTTCCCTTGTTATACTTTCCCAATTTTTTTATAGTTTTTTATAATTGTCCTGTTTTTTACATACATCACACATGTATAAGTGTTTAAACAGTGGGTGTTGTGTGTGTTTATGTAGATGGTCAGACTTGTGTTCCATCATGATGGTACTTTTGTTCAAGAAACTAGAGGCAAAGTTTCTTTTAAAGGAGGTGGAGAAGAGTGGTGGCTTGAAGCTGAGGATATGTTAGATGTCTTCAGCTTAATAAATTTTTTCAAATAAATTGGTTATCATAAAGTGGAAAACTGCTATTGGTAGATACCTAGTAAACAACTAGAAGATGATTTAATGGACATGAAGACAGATTCCCATCTTCTACAGATGGTTGAGGCTTCAAAGTTGAACAATAGGGTTGTTCACTTATATTATGAACACCCCATCATTGCTGACCCTGAAATTGTGTCATTCCCTAATGAGGAGACACTAAATGATAGCAATGAGAGCCAGCTTGAGACATATATACTAGTGCTTGGTAAACCCCAACCAGCAAGTGACCCTCAAGAAGCACAACATGTAATTGAACGTGTAGTTGATGACACTCCTAGTTCAAGTTCCTCTAGTGATGGTTATGATAGTGCAGAGGACAACCCCTATAGGCCTCCCCTTGTTGCTAGTGATGAGGACGAGGATGAGCGTCAACCTAGTCCTTTGAAGAAAAAGAAGAATAAAATGGTTCAAAGCCCTGCTGTTAAGAAGGGAAAGAAGGTTGTTCAAAAGAAGAAGAAGAAGAAGAAGAAGAAGAAGACCAATGTTAATAAAAAAACTGCACGGAAGAGGTCCAGGAAGAAAATTTCAAATGTCGCTAATTGTGACTTTAATAGTGATGCACCTTCCGATATGATGCCATTAGTTGAACATTTTTACTTTTACTTTTTTACTTTACTGCCTCATAATTGTTAGTAATTTCGATATTGAATTCTTTGGATGCATTTGTCATTTATATGTCCTAATTATAGTAGGTTCTGTGTTGACTGCACTAACTGTTTTTTGCTTTTCTTACCTGCCCACACATACAAATTATGATAATTGTACAGACTCTAATACACCTATGAGGAGGGGATTAGGACACAAGCAAAGCTATGGACTAAATATTGGGGTCACTGAGAATGTAAGAAGTGTTCACAGTGTCACTGAAGAAGCCAGTGAAGAGAGTGACTATAGTTGGAAGTCTGAAGACATGAAAACCCGAATTTCTTCTGAAGATGAGGGAACTGCCAAAGAAGTGTACCCTCAATTCAATGAAGGTGCTGGATTTGGACATGTCAGTTTGGAGCTTGGAATAGAGTTTGTGAGTTTAGAAGCATTCAAGCAGGGGGTTAAGGACTGCACAATAAAGCTGGGTAGAGAGATCAAGTGGGTGAAGAATGATAAGCTGAGGGCTAGAGCTAAGTGCAAGAATGACAACTACACATGGGTCATCTATTATGCATTGAGTAATGTCACTCATTGTTTCCAGATCAAAACTTTCAATGATGAGCACAACTGCAGTAAGGGGTTGAAGAACTCTCAAGCCAGCAGGAAGTGGGTTGTTGGGAAGCTTATAAAAAAACTTAGAAAGCAGCCAACTCTGACCCATAGGGAAGCTTTTGACTACATGAAAGTTAAGTGTGAAATTCAGTTGAATGATACAAAAATATATAGAGCCTTAAAAGAGGCAAGGGAAGTTATGGAAGGGAATGAGAGGGAACAATATGGAAGGCTTTGGGATTATTCTGCAAAGTTGTTGAGGAGCAATCCTGATTCTACTGTGAAGTTGGGTATCATCAAAATTCCCAATTCCTTACCACGGTTTGAAAATTTCTATGTCTGTTTGGAAGCTTGCAAACGTGGTTTCAAGGCTGGTTGTAGGCCCTTGATTGGCTTAGATGGAGCTTTTTTCAAAGGTTATTTTGGTGGCAAACTTTTGTCAACAGTTGGACAGGTTGCCAACAACCACATCTTTGTCATTGCTTATGCCATCATGGATGTGGAGAACAAAGCTAATTAGAAATGGTTCTTGACATTGCTACATGAGGACTTGGGAGACTGTAGAGAACATGGCTGGAACTTCATTTCAGACATGCAGAAGGTAACTTCAGTCGCAGGGACTAATTTGAATTAGTTGTCTATATATTAAGGACTAATGTGAATTACTTTTGACTAATCAGAGACTAATATGAATTATTTGTCTATATGTAAGGGATTAATGTGAAGTACTTTTTTTCAGGGCCTGATACCAGTAATATAAGAGGTGATGCCTGGAGTGCCTCACAGGTTTTGTGTTTGTCATCTGTGGAGGAATTTCACTAAGCTGTGGAAAGACAAGGAGTTAAGGGGTATGAGAAGGGAGTGTGCACGGTCAACCACTGTCACTGAGTTTAAAGAAAACATGGAGAGGATGAAAAGTGTAAATGAGAAAGCATGAGAATATTTGGCCAAGTGGCCTAAGGAAGCATGGACAAAGGCTTACTTCTTTGAGTTTCCTAAATTTGACAAGATCTGCAACAATGGTTGTGAAGTATTCAATGTAAAGGTTGTGAAGATGAGGGGCAAGCCAATCTTAACCATGGCAGAGGAGATAAGATGCTATATAATGAAGATCATGGCTGCAAATAAGTTGAAGGTGACAAGGTTTAAAGGGACCTTACCTCCTCTACAGCAAAGTAGGTTGGACAAGGAGAAAAAGGAGAGTAACAAATGGACTCCTGTTTGGACTGATGACCAGAACCACCATAGATTTGAGGTGCAAGGTTACCCAAGCAATGTGGATGTTGATTTAAACAAACACACATGCACTTGTAGGTTTTAGCAACTCACAGGTAGTTCTCAAACATATTTAGTTTAGTTTAATTTGTTAAATTTAAGTTTATATTTGTTTATTTACTTACTTCAACTGGTCAAATGTGTTGTGGTAGGTTTATCATGCATGCATGTTGTTGTTGTTATAGCACATGTCAATCACAAACCTGAGGACTATTGCCATGCTTGGCTAAGAATGGATGCTTATCATGCAACATATGAATATTTTGTCAAACCATTGAGAAGGCAAAGGTATTGGGAGTAGACGCCACACCCTAAGCCTGTTCCACCACTAATGAAGAGGCCTATTGGAAGGCCAAAACAACAAAGAAGAAAAGATGCACAAGAGGAAGATGTCAACCAGAACCCACACAAATTAAAGCAAGTGTACCTTGAATATACTTGCTATAGGTATGGTGGTTCATGGCATAATAGCAAAGGATGCAAAGCCCAAGGAGTCCCTAAACCTAAAAGGTAGAAAAAAGGAAATACTATTGGGGCTGGTCCAAGTATTGAGGCTAGGGCTGGGGCAAGTAATACGTATGAGGTTGTAGCTACTACTGAGAGTGGGAATATGTCACAGTCTGAGGAGACAGATCTAACACAGTCTTATCTAGAACAATGTTCTCAATCTCCAATTTGTCAAAGTTCTCCTCCACCTCCCTATCTTGTGTGTTGCTCTTCCCTTGATTCACTTGCTTGTACAATTGAATCACTTGTATTTTGTATGACTTGTGTACTTGTATTTTGTCTGACTTGTGTATCAGACCCAAACAATCTGGTTTAAGGTCACTGCATCCACTTGCCACTACACCAGCAGTAGCGGTTCCACCAGTTCTTCCACCACTTATTCCAACAGACTCTGCCACTGCAAGTGCTGATGCAAGACCTAGTCCAACACCTGTAAATGCAGAAACACTGGCATCAGCAAGTGAGGGTATAGCAACAAGGTTAATGAGGTTTATACCACTCCCTGGTTTCAGACATGCTCCACCAAAGAAGATGAATTGAAAAGTTGTCTCTGTTGGATGATGTATAATGGTCCTTTTTGGATGATGTTTAGGGCTTATAATGTAAAGACTGATAGGATTTAGTTCTTTTTGGATGATGTATAGGGCTTAGAATGTACATGATGATAGGATTTGGTCCTTTTTAGACGATGTATAAGGTTTATAATGTAAATGATGATAAGATTTGGTCCTTTTTGAAATATGAATTTAAAGGATGGTGATCCAACAGAGAATTGAGAATATTTTTTGTAAATGATTAATATAGAAGTGATCAATATATTTTTTGATCCATTTGAGAATTGGGAATATTTTTTGCATTTAGATTAAGTTGTTCAAAAGCCAACATGATTAGTTGAGATTCTATTTTATGTGTGGCTTGTTTTACATATGTATACCCTTATATTAACTTAGGGTTCATTTGGATTGGTAGAATTGAGTGGAATGGAAGGGAATGGAATGGAATAGAGATAGGTTCAATTGTTTAGTTATGTTAAAAAGGGATGGAATGAGATGGGAGTGGGTAGAATGGATTCCATCCCATCCCACCAGAAACTATCAATTTTCTTCCCTCTCAATTTGGGGGGTATGGGATGGAATCATCTTTTTTAGTATGAATACCATCCCATCCCACCAAAAACCATTCACTTCCCAAACAATGGAATGATTTTTTTTTTCATTTCAGTCAATCTCATCCCATCACATTCCATTCCATTAATTACTAAATATCCAAACATAGCCTTAATGTTTTTATCAGGTTTTAATTTATGTGGAAACTTTAATTGAAGTATTATTGTTAATTGAAGTTCTCAGCAAGACTTCTAATTTGTCAATGAGTCTTCAAAAATAGGTCCCAATGGCAATGAGCTTTAACAACCCAATTTTCATTCATTTCATTAGATTACATACGCTAAATGGCTAATTACACAACATCACAATTACCTAATTTCCCAAACTAATAACACAACATCACCATTACACATTCCAAATCCAATTACCTACTTCCCTAAACAAACTAAGCCCCACATTATGATAAAAATCAGTATCATAATACACTGACCAATTACACAACATCTTAACATCCTAACTTCGGCTTCTAAGCTTCCAATCTTCCAAGCAACATTCAATCTCCATTCTTGATTCTCACTTTTAGTAGCCCTACTACCACGTTCAGTTGCAGCTTCAGTGGCAGTTTCCGTAGCAAGTTCAGAGACAGTCCCAGTTCCATTATCTTTTACCCCATTGTGAAACCAAGAAAAGTAGTTACAATGATCATCATTCTGCAAACCATCACATACATAACATAGTTCACATTTCAAATCAAGAACAAAAAAAATAGTGTTCATCCCAACAACTCTAGTGCACTCAAACTCTTACCTTTGAGTTGTACTTAGGGCAGCCATAGAATGGTCTACCAGGATTGGTCGTGGTTTTGGATCTTCTTACCACCGTGGTCAGGCCACAATAGCAGACCCTACCACTACTAGTTCCTCCCTTGTAACGAGACGAATTGAGTATGGAACCTACACTCCCACTCCAGCTTCCTTCATTGTTTGATGGTGCGGATTGGGATAGGTTTCCACCGCCCATCATCTCCCAACCTTGCCAACCAGCTTATACAAATTTGTGGTTGTTCTTTCTAGGTTTGTAGAAGGGAGTTGGTGCCCTAAGTTACTGTAATGGCAATCAATTAGGGGTGGGGTAGGGAAGACAGGGAAGACAGCATCGTTTCAAGTTTGGAAGTTTTGTGCTGTGGTATAGCTATAAAATGGCGTCGTTCTGGGACCACATCAGCGAACCACTTGGCACTTAACATGCCACGCGTGCTAGTTCGTCAAGTTTAACTTACGGGAACTAATGCAGGGACTAACGTGACCGACGTTTTGTAGCTTCAAGGACTAAGTAGTTAGTTTTGAAAAGTCAAGGACTAAAGTGACCGATGCATACAATGTCAGGGACTAAATTGATAGTTTACTATATATATATATATATATATATACTTACTTACTTACTTATTTAAAAATTGAAGCTAATTGGGACGAATTCTGGTTCAAGAAATTAGACCTTATATGTTTTCGTGTCAGGCTCGAGTTATATTTCGAGTCGTCTTAACCTGACCCGATATCATTCATTATTTTAAAACTTATATTTTTTTATAATTAGTTATAAATAATAAGATTTCTGGGTATAGACTTTCATCCAAGGTTCTTACAAATCTAATAGAAATTAGGGAACTTTTATATCCATTAGAGGAAAGAGATATACTACAAAACGACGTTTCGACGATTAATGATTGGAGACAACCAATATTGAGTTATTTGGAAAATCCCAGTCAAGATGTGCATAGAAAGCTCAAGTATAGAGCGTCGAAGTTTGTGGTATTAGGGGAGCCTTGTATAGAAAGTCTGTCGATGAAAATTTAGAAGTTTGCATGAGTGAAGCGAGAGGCTTATATTGCCTTGGCGAGAAGTCCACGAAGGAATTTGTGGAGCTCATCGTGTGAAAAGATGAAATAGGTCCTTCGACGTCAAAGGTATTATTGGCCAACACTAGTTAGGGATTGTATTATGTTTGCCAAGTCTTGTGAAGAGTGTCAAAGACATGGCCATATACAAAATGTTCCTGCCAGTGAGCTACACGCTATAGTTAAACCTTGGCCTTTCAGAGGATGGGCTTTGGATTTAATTGGCCAAATTCATCCTGTCTCGTCGAAAGGACACAAATACATTGTAGTAGGAGTCGATTACTTCACCAAATGGGTTGAGGCTGTAGCCTTGAAGGATGTAACTCAGCAGGATGTGTTTAACTTTATTGAAGATAATATAGTTTGTCGGTTTGGAATACCACAAACTTTGACAACTGACCAAGGATCAGTATTCATTGGAAAGAAAGTTGTCGAATATACCAGTTCAAGGAAAATTAAAATGCTCACGTCGACGCCATATTATGCTCAGGCGAATGGCCAAGTAGAGGCCATGAACAAAATAATCATAAATTTGATTAAAAAGCATGTTGGTCGACAACCTCGAAACTGGCATAATACCCTTAATCAAATTCTATGGGCATATAGAAATTCACCAAGAGAATCGACGGGCACTTCACCATAGAAGTTAGTTTATGGTCATGATGCAGTGTTACCAGTTGAGATCAATCTTCAATCCATTCGAATTCAAAAACAAGACGAGTTACCAATTGAACATTATTGGAACTTGATGTTTGATGAATTAAACGAATTAAGTGATGAAAGATTAGTAGCTCTAGAAAACTTGATTCGACAGAAAGAAAGAATTGCAAAGTTTTACGACAGTCGAGTTAAGTATAAATCTTTTAGGATTGGTGACTTGGTTTGGAAAGTTATCCTGCCTATGGATAAGAATTGTCGAGAATATGGAAAATGGTCCCCAAAATGGGAAGGACCATTTAAAATTACTCAAGTATTTTCTAGGAATGCTTATGCACTTGTCGAGGTTAATTCTGGCTTGAGGATTAAATCGATTAATGGCAAATATTTAAAGCCATATAAACCGACAATGTATGAGGTGAAGATAGAAATTGAGTAAATATGAAATTTCATTCATATATTCGACAAATACAAATCACATACTGATGTTACATCTGGTTTGATTGTTAAGGAAGATAACAGAGAAATAAACCTATTCTAAATAAACCAGAAGCTTCTCCCCAGCTGAATGTGTTCTAAATTGAGCTCGTAGGACCTGAGGAAGAGGAAGGAGCAGACGACCCTTAATTTGTCCTGGACGAGATTTTGAATGGTCGTCTACTCCCTGATGAGCTATTCTCGTCATAATAACCATGTTTTAAAAACATTGGGTTATTACGATGATTACTAAAGCTCATCAAGAATATTACGATTCTTACTGAAGCTCAAAATAAGAGTCACCATTAATACAGAAGCCTTCTTCCATTTTTCCCATTGAGAGAAGATGAAATTTTCTGATGACATGGTAAATTTCATTGAAAAGGAAGAAAGGAAGGGTTGGGTTATACTCTTTGAACCTCGGTGTCTCGGAGGACACTATTTATAGGGACTTTTTGCGGAATAGGTTATTAACTTACGTTTTGTAACTTACGTTATAATTAATTAAATTAATTATGATATATAGTTACGAGATGCATTGAAAAGAAACAGAATGAAAGAGCATTTAAAATGTATAGAATTATAGAAGCAATAATAAAGGGGTATTGGAAATTGAAAAAAAGAAAAAAAATGTTTTATTAAGTACTTGGCCAAGAAGGCCATACAAATTCTGTCGGATAGATAGACCGACAATATATATATAAAAAAAATACTTAGAATTTCTGAAGAATCCCCCAGGAATCTTCTAAAGATTGCTTGTCGGAGCAGGCAGTTTGATACTCTGCTTCAAGAGAATTAATTTTTGCCAATACAGTTTTGGCTTCCACAGCCCATTGCTTGGTATTATTGGCAATGCTCTGTTGTCTGGCAACCCCTTGTTCTAATGCTGTTTGAAGTTTTTGGTTGCGACGACGAGCAGCCACGAGTTTCTTCTCCAAGTCTTCAATTTCCTTGTCGAGTTCCTCTTTTTTAGCTTTTCCTTTTATCAGATTTTCCTTCAGAGTAACACTTTCACTTTTTGCGTTGGTCAACTGCTTCAAAATCCTGGATTTTTCTTGAATCTCTTGTGTATAAGCAGGAATGACTCGACGAATGACTGGCATTTTTACCGTTAAACTTTGAAGAAAATCTTTGACAGTTGTCGGAAGAGCTCGACTGGTTATGGGTAATTGCTGAGCAAGAGGCTCAAGCTCAGTTACGACTGCCATCATTCTTTCTTGTAGAGGCTGGTCAGAAATCAAGTGCTCGAAAGAATAGGTAAAAGCATTTTTCAACTCAGTTAAGAGTCCAGTAATATGGGAATCACTGGAATCTTGTCCAAGTTGAGTCGAAGAGCGAGCCGATAGAGGAGAACTTTGGTGGCCGCCCGACAACATTGTGATCAATTCGTCCAAGTCTGCCTCCATATCCTCGCCACTTTCTCAGTACAAAGAATCATTAAGTTGGTGGAGGAGATGAAGGTGGATTAATTGGGGCAAATTTCGCCAACAGGGTGTCCATGTTGAATTCCTCTGGGATGATTTGAGCGGGATTGGTTTGCCCTGAATGAGAAGGACCTTCAATGCCTGGGGGGATTGGGGTTTGTTGTGAGACTTCGGCAGATTCTGTCGGAAGTGGTGAAGAAATGGTAGATACAGCAAGGACTGAAGATGTATGAGCTTCTGGAAGATTCTCGGTTCTTGGCCCTTGTGGGCTAGCCAACTTTGTCGAATCCTGAAGACGAACAGAAGAAATGTTAGAATAATTAATGTATTAAAAAATAATTGAATAAGGTGAGATACATTACTTCAGGAGATTGCTGAATAGGATCTTCAGCTCTTGATTCGACAGTTGGTTCAAGAAGATGGTCTGCGGATTGTTCATCCTCTGGATCCTGAAATGAAAAAGTGAGTGTTAGATGAGTAGCAAGAACTAAGAATTTAGGGAAAGGAAGTGCGCAAATTTACCTCGGATGAAAGAAAAATGGTCACTGTTTCTTCGACAGAAAGCTTTGAAGATGAACAGTGAAGAGAAGTGAAATTTTGAAGACAGTAAATAGTGATAAAAAGGTGAAGAGTCGTGTGAATTTGAAAAAGTAGTTTTTGCGAGAAAATAGGGGTAATTATGAGCCATATTTATTAGGAACGGCTATTTATTGTTTGCTATGATAAGATTGATTATGGCGTTCGGTCTTGATGAAAGGTTCTGATTGGATTTATATATATATATATATATATATATATATATATATATATATATATATATATAAAGGACCTTTAATTAAAAATTTTTTCTTTCTTCTGTCGGCGTCGAAAGAAAATTTTTTGGGGGGCATCTGTTGGAAGTAAAAATAAAGATTTGGCAGTTCGTCGGTTGATGGTGGTTGAGGAAATTCTCTGAAGTGTTGAACCGACAGAAATGCTAAACAGAAATCGACAGTAGCATTGAATAAAGAGGGAGATTCTAATGTGGCTGATATACTGATGTTTTTAAGAAGACTTATCCGACAGGAAGATTACATCAAGTCGACGAAAATTGGTTAAGAATAGTTGAGTGTTGGTTTCGTCGAAAAAGCGGATACTTGCTGAAGGAAGAAACCGCTCGAACGTGTTAGTCTTTTGAGGATGTCAGTTATTTTTGATATTTGTCTATAAATACCAGTAGTCATAATGTAAAAGGTGGAGGTTATTTGCTGATACAAAATCCTAATATCTCAACCCGAGCAGATTAAAGGATTTTTGTCCAAGTATGCCTTCCTTTTCCATTTCATGTCATTTAAATTAATGCAATGTTCCTTTGAAAATTCTTTACTTTTTCAGCCTCGTCTTTTAAATTTTCTTTACAGTTCTTCGCACTTTTATCTGCTTTTCTTTACTGCTTTTCCATTTAAATTCTGCACTTTAATTTCGTGTCATTTACATGCTTTCAATTAATTTTCTGCATTTTAAGATTCCTGCAAAGTTTCTTTAAATTTCTTTAATCTTTCCTTTCTGCATTTTCCTGTTCATTTTACTTCAAATTTCTTAAATTTCTTCTGTTTACTGTTAAAACCATTTTTATAACGAGATTACCACATAACTCGTGAACCCGCATTCGTTTGATAAAATATATTTGTTTGTTGGAATTAATTCTGAATCTTTGAACCAAAATTCCGCATAAACAAATTGGCACGCCCGGTGGGACGAGTTTAGAGTAACTCGTAGTGTCATAAGAAATGGTTTTATGCGTTTAAGGAGTGGAAGATTTATCTACTCTTCTCAGAATACGCAAACCATGAGTAATACAAGTAGTCAGGCGTTGGATACACCTTCGACAGCCGTTACTATGCCACCCTCAAATATCGTTAATACTGGGTCGGTAGAGGATGTTATAGCAACTGGTGCTCTCCGGAGTAATCCAGTAGCAGAACAAGTGGTGCCTGGAATGACTCAGCTATCGCCGAGTCAGCCAAGTAACCAAAGCATAATAAATTCAAATTCGAGGTTTGTGCCCCAATATGGGTTGCCACCGAATTATGTACCTCCTATTATGGCACGAACAGGATTTGGCGCTACTTTAACTAACACTGTCGGACAATCAGTAGCTTCACAAGGCCAACCACAGATAAGTTCGGCCTTGGCAAGTTTTGGTAGCCAAAGAGTGGGGGTTGCAAGTACAAGCAATCCAACCCCCTTTCGACAAGAAAGACTGAATTTGGGACCAGTTTTCCCAAACATGTCGAGAGATAATCCCCAAAATATAACAGGGCCAACTATGAATTCTTTGGCCAGTTTTCGACAACAGATGGATGAGAGTAATCATGATATGGTGCATATGTTCACTCAAAGAAATGGGTGTTGTGATTACGCCAATCATGGAAAGTACAAATAACGTTTGCGGTGCATTGGCTCAGCAAATGGCAAGGCTAAACCAAGCCTTAGGACTAGGTGATGTAGCCAATGATAATATTCAAGGAGCTCGGCACTTGGGGTAAATAGAGAAATGGTCGCACCTCAGGCAAATGTGGGACAAAATCAACAAAACTTAGACCAACCAGGCCAAAATGATCAGCCTCGTTTGGAATATGGAAATGTCCATATGCTCCGTCGAGGAAATGAAGATCAAATGGCCAGAAATGATGTAGCCATGAGGTTGCTTCGACAAAATCTTGGGGGGCACCAAGTAATCGAACAAAATGTAAACCAAGTGGTGGAACAAGTGCTGAATAGGTTTGGTTTTAACGTTGGCTACGCCAACCAACCATATTTTGTATCAGCATTTCCTGAATGGGTCCAACAGGCAGAGTTGCCTAGAGGAGTTAAGATTCCAAAACTTTCCAAGTTTGCAGGAGAAAGTGGGGAATCGACCGTCGAACATATTGCACGGTTTACAATAGAAATGGGGGAGTTGGCCATTGTTGAAGGCCTTAAAATGAGATTCTTCCCAAGTTCCCTCATAAAGAATGCTTTTTCTTGGTTTTCAACATTAAGGCCAAATTCAGTCCATTCTTGGGCTCAATTGGAAAGAAGCTTTCATGATCAATTTTTTAGAGGGGATTTGAAAGTAGGACTTACAGATCTTTTCAACATCAAAAGGATGTATAATGAAACTGTGGATGACTATCTTGCTAGGTTTCGACAAATGAGGAGTAGATGTTTTACTCCTATACCGAGGTCGAAATAGTAAAGATAGCTGCAAACGGCTTTAGATTATTATATAAGAAAGAAGTTGGTGAATCAACATTTGATTGATCTTGCCCAGCTAGGTGAAAAAGTTAGGCAAATAGAACAATTAAAAGTTGAAAAGATTCAAAAACAAAAAAAATTTCTTAAAAGAGAAAAGGTGGCGTTTGTCGGATTAAATGAATCCGACAATGAGTTTGAAGGCAGCGATGATGAGTTCGAAGTTAACATTGCTGAACTTCAGAATGGTCCGCCTTATATTTGTCAGGCATTACAGCCTACTAGAAATAAGGAGAAAATGGGTTACGTTAATAGAAAAACATATACATTTGACGTAACTAAAGCCGACAAGATTTTTGATTTGTTACTAAAAGATAAACATGTTACCCAAGTGGCTTCAGTACTCAAGAGGGGGGGTGAATTGAGTATTTAAGAAATTTTTCGCAAAAGCCTTAAACAAATAAATTATACTGAATTTAATTATTAAAAGTCGTGAATGAGATGAACATAAGAAGAACAGATAATAATTAAATTGCAAGAATAAATAAAGTGCATAAAGATAAAGAGAAAGGGTAGAAAAGCGAGTACACGATATTTATCCCGGTTCGACCACCAACCACTTGTGGCCTACGTCCGATCCCCAGAAACACGGTTCGAGATTTTTCACTATTCAACACAAGCTTAAAACAGGTGCTTGCAACCTTTACATAATAGGGATACCTCACCCTATTTACTAGAGGATACCTCACCACCCCCTTTGAAGGATACCTCACCTTCTTTACAACAAGGGATACCTCACCCTTTTACTAGAGGATACCTCACCCTCACAAAATCACTAAGGGATACCTCACCCTTTTACAGAAGCAGAGAATAGATGAAAAATAAACTCTCACTTAGAGCAGATATTACAAGTTGAAGTGCTAATAAGCTCTCTAAAAGATATCTCAAGGTTTTGGCAAAAAGAGCATAAAAAAAATGAAATAATCACGTTTTAATCACAAGCAAATAGTTCAAAATGGTTGGGGGTTTTCAGAAGAGACCCAAGGTCTCTATTTATAGAGCAATGGAAGAAACTAGCCGTTGGAGCAATTAAAGGCAAGTAATTATTGAAAATATGGCCGTTCTTGCCATTTTCGAAAGCTTCGTGAAATCCAATTCTGGAGAACGGTATTCGAATACCTTATGAGGTATTCGAATGCCTCTTGCCAAAACTCTTTTTTAAAAAACTGATTAAGGCTGGGTTATTCGAATACCAGTTAAGGGTATTCGAATGCCTCATTTAAAAAGGTCCATTCTGAAACTAGGGTATTCGAATACCATATGGGGTATTCGAATGCCTCTTTTTACAAGAAGAAAATATCGATTCGAATCAGGTTATTCGAATACTTGGAGGGTATTCGAATGCCTCTTTGAAAAAACAGAAACGTATAGGCTTGAAAAACACTCTATTCGAATACCTAACAGGGTATTCGAATACCTCTGTTATAAAACCAGTTTTAAATGCTTTCAAATGACCAGAAAATGGTTGTTTAATTTTGGAAAAACAATTTTGAAAACATTTCTTTGCAATGCCAAATAATGAGATATCCAATGAGGCTTTTACAAGGATCCTAAGTCCTAAAGCTTATTCTTGAAAATCTTGGACTTGGTCTTCTCATCATCTTCATGTTTGTCTTCACGTTTGTTATCATCAAAACTATTGCTCATGATAGCTAGCCAATTACATTCTCCCCCTTTTTGATGATGACAAACTAACATTTGAGAAAAGTATTAGTTCATATAAATTGGAATTCACAAAGTCAGTTTAGAGATACTTACTCCCCCTCTTTTTCATAAGAGGTGATTTACATCAGAGATATGCACAGCAATCTCCCCTTACTTTTGGAATTCAATTTCTATTTTTATTTTGACTTTTTTCTTCCGACTTTTCTCAAGCAAAGACATTTAATCTTGTTCTCCCCTTTTGTACATTTGATACCATTCTCCCCTTTTGTCATGATCAAAAAGATGGGGCAAGTATTTTTCTCTCCCATTTTATCATATTAAACAATGTCCTCAAGTTGAATGAATTTTGTCCATTTAAATTTGTGCTTGAGGTAGTGTTCTCCCTACAACAAAATTCAGAGTGCTTTCATTGGTATCCATTAATGTTGGATCCATAGGAGTTAGTCAAACTCATAAGCCAATAAGCATTTAAAACAATGAGGCAAAAGCAAAGAAATGATTCTCAAGGGCAAAAATATATTTATCGATTAATTTGGCCAAGAAATCACTTGTTTGATATCATTTGTTATCATTTGTTATTACTTGTTATTATGTTCATACCACTTTGATATCACTTGTTGTCAAAATGTAAAGCATTTACCACTTGTTTGATATCACTTGTCAAGATGTTCTAAGCATTTACCACTTGTTAACAAATTCTTATAAATCTGACATATGTCAATAAAAACATAGATATTAAATATTTCATATACCACTTATTGCACTTGTTCGTATATCAAAACAATAGCCAATTACATTTACCTTACAAAGGATTTAAATATGCAGCATATTCTAGAGAAAGATAAGGTGAAAGAACAAAGCAAAAATATGCATTTAAGAACATTATGTGATTTTCATATAAGGCATAAATGAAGGCTTGATGAAATAAGATTAAAAGCATGTTATTTGTATTGCCTATGCAAAAAAAACATAGAGGAACGAAACAGAGATCACGATGAACAACTTGCTTTCAGCCTTGTGGTATTCGAATACCTTTTTCCGTATTCGAATACCCATCACATTTTATAAACTCCAGAAGGAGCAAGTATTCGAATGCCTAGGAAGGTATTCGAATACTCAGAATAACATGTAAGAAATACCGATGTGATAGATATCTGGTTATTCGAATAGCTATATAGTTATTCGAATACACTTGCTTTATAAAGACATAAAATTGATGTAATTGATGTATGGTATTCGAATACCATGGGAGGGTATTCGAATAGACCTATCGAAAAAAACATGAATTTTCACGTACAGATGCAATGGTATTCGAATACCACAGGGAGGTATTCGAATAACTCAAACATAAAAGCATATATTTTGCATCCAGAAGGCATATTTGAGATAAGAAAGCTTACCTTTTGATGAAAATATTCATATGAATGCAAGTCCAAGCCTGGTAGAGACAAGAAGGAGAGCTTGGAATTTATTATAGTCTTGTGCTTGCAAAAGAACCACTTTCAAAAATGCCGAAGTCAGCTCTTGGCTATCAAGCACACCTGCAACACAATTCAATTTTTGGTTTTTGGTACCCAAATTTTCTTGGGTCCTTGATTGTCA
Source organism: Ormosia emarginata (assembly GCA_029884605.1). Classification (NCBI taxonomy): domain Eukaryota; kingdom Viridiplantae; phylum Streptophyta; class Magnoliopsida; order Fabales; family Fabaceae; genus Ormosia; species Ormosia emarginata. Next base: position 9,808,023 of record JAQQTP010000047.1, on the reverse strand, counting down.
GTTTTGGGCAATGTACCCTTTGGAACCCAAACCATTTTTGTCCCAATTTTTGTGTTAACATTCTTTCTTGCATTACATGTTGAAGCATTGTGACCCTTCTTCCCACAATAGAAACATTTAATAAATGGGCTACATGAGATGCTAGAATTAACAAAATAATTTTTATAGGATTTGTGTTGATTATTCGAGTTATATCCTATTCCACCTTTTGAAAAACAACCTTTTGTTTTCCTAATAAAATATTTAAATTATCTCTTCCACATGTGAATTTGGCAAGGGTGTTCTTTAAATTTTCAAGTTCATTTTCAAGCAAATGACATGAAGAACAAGAATACGAAGTAGAAGCATGTGAAGAATGATATGAGCATGTATCAATTAATCCTAATGTCTCATTTTCAATTTTTAATTCTTCAATTTCTTTATTCAAAATTAGAATTTGATTTTCTAAAGAAGAGATAGTTTTCTTAGATGAAGAAATTAATTTTGTAAGCCTAATTGTTTCGTCATGCAATTCTTCAAAGGCATCTTGTAACTCATCATAAGAAGGAGATAATTCAGCATTTACCTCGTTGTCGCTTTCTTCTTCTTCTTCTTCTCCTTTCGCCATAAAACATAGATGGGCTTCTTCACTATCTGAGCTATCAGTGGAGTCCATGTCGTTGTCATCCCATGCTATGTAGACTCTTCTTTCTTTGGAGGGTTTCTTTTCAACTTTCTTTGGGGGAAAAGGCGGTCTTCTTTGTGTCCCCTTTTTCTTTAGGTACTTACCAAATTTTCTTACAAGAAGGCCGAAATTTTCTTCATTAATCTCATTGTTTTCAGTGCCTTCTCCATCCTCGTCATTACGGTCATCATTTACTGAGGTGGTGGCTTTGAGGGTTATTCCTTCTTCTTCTTGTCATTTTCTTCACTTTGACTTAGTCTGTTTAGTTCCAATTCGTGCTCGTGAAGCTTTCCGAATAGGGTGGCTAGAGACATTGTTGATAAGTCTCTTGATTCCGCAATTCTGTTACCTTGGGCTGCCAAATCCTGCTAAGACATCTCAACACTTTGTTAATCAAATCTTCGTTAGTAAAATTCTTTCCTAGTGATGCAAGATGGTTAACAATGTGGGTGAACCTCTTTTGCATTTCTTGAATGCTTTCTCCTTGGTTCATTGTAAATAATTCATATTCACGAGTTAGAGAATTGATTCTCGACCTCTTAACTTCACTAGTGCCCTCATGGGTAACTTGTAAAGTGTCCCACATTTCTTTAGCAGGTTTGCAATTTGAAATTCTAAAAAATTCATCATGTCCCAAAGCTGAGGTAATGATGTTTTTGGCTACTAAGTTATTTTGAACTTTTCTTTTATCATCTTTAGACCAATCACTTCTAGGTGTCTCGGTTTTACACCATTGACAACGCGTGTAGGTATAAATGCGCCATTTTCGACAAAGATCCCACACATCTAGATCAATAGCCTCGATAAAAATTTTCATTCTTTCCTTCCAATATGCATAACCATCCCCATTGAAAAAGGGTGGTCGATTTATGGAAGTTGCTTCGATAAAACATTTGATGAAGCCATGTACTCTTGAAGCGGCTAAGCTCTTTATACAAGAGTCTAGCTACGATACCACTTGTTACCCAAGTGGCTTCGATCTTTCAGAGAGGGGGTGAATTGAGTATTTAAGAAATTTTTCGCAAAAAAGCCTTAAACAAATAAATTATACTTGAATTTAATTATTAAAAGTCGTGAATGAGATGAACATAAGAAGAACAGATAATAATTAAATTGCAAGAATAAATAAAGTGCATAAAGATAAAGAGAAAGGGTAGAAAAGCGAGGCACGATATTTATCTGGTTCGACCACCAACCACTTGTGGCCTACGTCCAGTCCCGAAACACAGTTCGAGATTTTTCACTATTCAACACAAGCTTAAAACAGGTGCTTGCAACCTTTACATAACAGGGATACCTCACCCTATTTACAGAGACCTTTGAAGGATACCTCACCTTCTTTACAACAAGGGATACCTCACCCTTTTACTAGAGGGATACCTCACCCTCACAAAATCACTAAGGGATACCTCACCCTTTTAAGAGAAACACGTTAAATAAGAGAAAATAGTAGAATCGTTTTTGTTGACAGCAAGCAAAATAATTCAAGTGGTTGGGCGAAAGCGAGAGAATAGATGAAAAATAAACTCTCACTTAGAGCAGATATTACAAGTTGAAGTGCTAATAAGCTCTCTAAAAGATATCTCAAGGTTTTGGCAAAAAGAGCATAAAAAAAATGAAATAATCACGTTTTAATCACAAGCAAATAGTTCAAAATGGTTGGGGGTTTTCAGAAGAGACCCAAGGTCTCTATTTATAGAGCAATGGAAGAAACTAGCCGTTGGAGCAATTAAAGGCAAGTAATTATTGAAAATATGGCCGTTGCTGCCATTTTCGAAAGCTTCGTGAAATCCAATTCTGGAGAACGGTATTCGAATACCTTATGAGGTATTCGAATGCCTCTTGCCAAAACTCTTTTTAAAAAAAAGCTGATTAATAATTTTGGGTTATTCGAATACCGATTAAGGGTATTCGAATGCCTCATTAAAAAGGTCCATTCTCAAACTAGGGTATTCGAATACCATATGGGGTATTCGAATGCCTCTGTTTTTTTGCACACTAATCCCCAAAATATAACAAAGCACAAAGAGAAATATCGATTCATGAATCAGGTTATTCGAATACTTGGAGGGGTATTCGAATGCCTCTTTGAAAAAACAGAAAACGTATAGGCTTGAAAAACACTCTATTCGAATACCTAACAGGGTATTCGAATACCTCTGTTATAAAACCAGTTTTAAATGCTTTCAAATGACCAGAAAATGGTTGTTTAATTTTGGAAAAACAATTTTGAAAACATTTCTTTGCAATGCCAAATAATGAGATATCCAATGAGGCTTTTACAAGGATCCTAAGTCCTAAAGCTTATTCTTGAAAATCTTGGACTTGGTCTTCTCATCATCTTCATGTTTGTCTTCACGTTTGTTATCATCAAAACTATTGCTCATGATAGCTAGCCAATTACAAAACAGATTAAACTGTCGGAAGGCCATAGGTTGTTAAAGTTGGATGAAATTAAAGACCGCAAATATTGTAAATTTCATAATAATTTCGGTCATGTTACTAATGAATGTGTTCGTTTCAGAGACTTAATTCAAAAAGCAATAATGGATGGGCGTCTGAAGTTTGCCAACAAGCTTAAAGCGGATATGAAAGTTGACACAGATCCATTTCAGGCTGAAGTATCTTGCGTTAATCAGCAAGTTCCTCTAAATGTTGGGATGCTCAACATTAGGAGATTGCAAGAATTCAACGTAGATACAAAGGATGCAACTGACGTATATCCTAAGCCAGGTGAGTCTCTCGAAGCATTTCTTGAAAGAAAGAAAGATGAGGGCAAGGTAAGGTTGTGCCCAAGGTGTAATGTAGTATATGATGAGCTTGCTGCGAAGAAAGTTGCTGAAGAACAACCAAGTATCCAGCGAGAATAAAGGAAAAGTTCTCGACAAAAAATCGGAGACCACGAAGACTTTTCATACTCCAAGGCCAAAGCCGGTTTTCATGCCTAGGCCTAATATGAATGGTTGGTTGGTCGAATCACGAGGATTTGTGGGAAACAGAGCTCATGATAGACCCTTTAAGACTAGGGTGCCACCCGCTAATGTTGCTTGTTAATAAGTGGGTGAAGAATTTCGTAATGGATGGACACACGTATTTTCGACGAAATGTGTCCGCCGGGAGGAATAATTTCCAAAGGGATCAACCTTTTGGAATGAAGACTACAGGAATGGGAGGATCAATCTAAAAAAAACCTTGATTGGCCAGGATGAAGCAGGGCCATCGAAGGTTCTTCCAATGTCAAAAAGCAAGAAAAGGAGATTACAGAGATTAAGACAAGCACAGAAGAGAAGAGATATGGCTGAAGGGTTAGTGATCAAGGAGCAGCCCGAGGAAACAGGTTGTCTGGTGGTCGAAAAGAAACCCATGCCTGATCAAGATAAAGATGATAAGAAGTTAAAAAGTGTTGTTACCAAGGGATCATTCCCAGGGGAGCCGACGACAAATGCAATCGGACGGCTTGACATTAATGATAAAATCCGACAAGAAAAGTTGGAGGAAATCATAAGGGGTAAGCAAGTTCGAAGGCCAATTCCAAACAAAACAAAAAGGAAATGGCCAATTGGTTTGATAGCGGCAGAAAAAGAGGCAAGAGAGAAGGCAAGAGAGAATAATTTACCAGTCGAAAAGGACAAGGAGTTGATCAGCTCAACAATAGGAAAAGAGCAGATTAAAGACTCTGGAATTGAAAACAGTAATATTGAAGACTGGTCGAATGAAGAAATTAGGAGAATTCTAGAAGACCCAGATCAAGATGTTGAGTGGAGGAAGAAAATGCTCGACATAAGAAAAGAAAGAGAAAGATTGGCGAAGTCTGACTGCCAAGATATAGACCCAATGACTGATGAAGTTATTGAGGCCTTGAATGATCCAGAGGATCCTTTAGGCCTTGGTGATGAGGATCAATTCGACATGGATATCAACATGGAAGATAGTCTGGATGATATCTTGACGGCTATGGATAGCAATTTGTCGTCGGAAGATTACTTAAGGATTGGAAGGCATTTAGATGAAGAGCCGTCTGACGAAGAGGAATTCTTGAAGGCGACGAGTGTTAATTTAGTTTCGGTGTTACCTGCAGATTTTGAAGGGTATCACAAAATTGAATACACTGGGGAGAATGAAGAAGATGTTGATGACCTCGACGATCATTGGCTTTTTCAGGACAATATGATCACGGTCTTTGACAATACGGCTCAGCTTGAAAAACCGACAGAAGATCAGAAGGCTCATTTACGACCGTTACACATTAAGGCTCTGTTGGAAGGAAAACCCACTAATAGAGTTTTGATCGACGGAGGGGCAGCAATCAACTTAATCCCAAGGGCCATGATTAAAAAACTTGGGAAAGATGAGTCAGATTTGATGTCGACAAACATGATAGTCACGGATTTCAGTGGTAAGACTTCTCCATCAGACGGAGTGGTGATGTTAAAGGTACAAGTCGGATCTGTTGTAAGGCCGACATTATTTGTGGTAATACCGACGAAGTCAAGTTACAATCTTCTGCTAGGGAGAGATTGGATTCATGCGTCGAGCAATACCATCAACAGTTCATCAAAAGCTCATTCTTTGGAATGAGGAAGATCAAGTGGAAATAATAGAAGCATGATGACGAGTCCTTGCTATCTTCAAAGCAACTTCATGTCGACTTGAAATATATGCTCCAAGTGTTAAACCAAGAATGAAGAAGTGGTGGAGTGATTAATGAGGATGCACTTGAAGTTTGCTTGAGGGATCGGTTGGTGTACGACTAGTGAAGAAGGCCGAAGAAGATCGGCCAAGCACTAGTTATGAGTGTTAATGATTATTTAGAAAGATTGTCGGCTTATTTGGCCGACAAAGCAGTATTCACTGCTGAAAGCATGCTGTCGGATTGCATAATTGATGATGGTCCTTTAGGATTTGAAAAAGGGCTTGATGACAAGCAGAGTGTGGAAGTGGAAGACCTTTGGAAGAAATAAACTTGGGCACTGAAGCACATAGAAGGCCCATTTTCGTAAGTTCATTTCTCGCCAAAGGATTTTAAAAAAAGCTTGTCGAGTTAATTATGGAATATAAAGATTGTTTTGCTTGGGATTACGATGAGATGCCTGGTTGAGTAGAGATCTTGTCGAACACGATTGCCTCTCGAAAGAAGGATGTAGACACTGTTAGGCAAGCTAATAGGAGATTTGCACCGAGGTGATATTAAAGATAAAAGAAGAGATTGAAAGATTGCTCAAAGCCAAATTCATCGAACCACCAGGTATGTCGAATGGCTTTCTAATATTGTTCCCGTAGTTAAGAAAAATGGTAAGTTGAGAATATGTGTAGATTTTAGAAATTTGAACACCGCCACACCTAAAGATGAGTATCCTATGCCAATTGCGGATATGTTAGTTGATGCCATTCGGACATGAATTATTAAGTTTTATGGATGGCCATGCAGGTTATAATCAAATTTTTATTGCCGAAGAGGACGTGTCGAAAATCGCCTTCGGTGCCCGGGAGCAATTGGGACATTTGAATGGATAGTCATGCCTTTCGGTTTAAAGAATGCGGGGGCCACTTATCGAGAGAGCAATGAATACAATTTTCCATGATGTCATTGGAAAATTTATGGAAGTCTATATCGACGATGTCATTGTCAAGTCGAAACGAAGGAAAGCCATTTGACAAACTTAAGGCAGGCATTCGACAGAATGAGGAAGCATAGCCTTAAGATGAATCCAGAAAAATGCGGTTTTGAGTGTCACGCTAAATTCTTGGGTTTCTAGTCCACAAAAAAGGTATAGAAGTGGACAAGAATAAAGCCAAGGCAGTTTTGGAGGCCACACCACCGACAAACAAAAAGAATTGCAATCTTTTTTAGGCAAAGTTAATTTTCTAAGAAGATTTATATCCAACTTGTCGGGAAGAACCAGAGTTTTTGCTCCATTGATCAAGTTGAAGGCTGAACAAGATTTTGTGTGGGAACCTTGCCACCAAGAAGCCTTCGACCGGATAAAGCGATTTGACAAAACCACCGGTCATGATGCCTCCAGGTGCCCCTCGACCGTTGAAATTGTATATATCGGCATCGAAGAAACCATAGGAAGTATGCTTGGCTCAAGATGTAAATGGCGTCGAAAGGGCGTGTATTATCTTAGTCGAGTTTTAAATGATGTCGAGAGAAGATATAGTGCAATAGAGAAACTTTGTTTAGCATTGTATTTCTCATGTACTAAGCTCAAGTATTATATGATGCCTTGTAATGTATTGGTTATGTCGAAAAATCGATGTAATAAAATATATGTTATCGAAACCATTGTTAAATGGTCGTATTGGAAAATGGACTATTGCTTTGTCGAATTTTCTTTACAATATGTACCAATGAAAGCAGTAAAAGGCCAAGCAATTGCCGATTTCTTGGCCGATCATCCTTGTCTGGATGTAGAAAATATAAATATTGTCGGTTTAAAACCTTGGTGTTTATATTTTGATGGTTCAAGGCATCAAAATGGAATTGGAGTTGGGATTTTAATTGTTTCCCCTCAAGGTACTCCAACCAAGTTCATGTTTGAACTTAAATATGCTTGTTCTAACAACGAGGCTGAATACGAAGCCTTAATTGTCGGATTGGAGATACTAGTGGAAATGAAAGCACGTAATGTGCATATATTTGGTGATTCACAGTTGGTCGTTAAGCAACTTGCCCAAAAATATAAATGTGTTAGTGAAAATCTAATGAAATATTATGTTGTGGCAAGTAAGCTAATGAAACAATTCGACGAAGTAACTGTCGAACACATTTCCAGAGATTTAAATGAAGAGGCTAATGAATTAGCACAAGTAGCCTCTGGGTATAGACTTTCATCCAAGGTTCTTACAAATCTAATGGAAATTAGGGAACTTTTATATCCATTAGAGGAAAGAGATATACTACAAAATGACGTTTCGACGATTAATGATTGGAGACAACCAATATTGAGTTATTTGGAAAATCCCAGTCAAGATGTGCATAGAAAGCTCAAGTATAGAGCGTCGAAGTTTGTGGTATTAGGGGGAGCCTTGTATAGAAAGTCTGTCGATGGAAATTTAGAAGTTTGCCTGAGTGAAGCAGAGGCTTATATTGCCTTGGCAGAAGTCCACGAAGGAATTTGTGGAGCTCATCAGGCAGGTGAAAAGATGAAATGGGTCCTTCGACGTCAAAGGTATTATTGGCCAACACTAGTTAGGGATTGTATTATGTTTGCCAAGTCTTGTGAAGAGTGTCAAAGACATGGCCATATACAAAATGTTCTGCCGATGAGCTACACGCTATAGTTAAACCTTGGCCTTTCAGAGGATGGGCTTTGGATTTAATTGGCCAAATTCATCCCGTGTCTCGTCGAAAGGACACAAATACATTCTAGTAGGAGTCGATTACTTCACCAAATGGGTTGAGGCTGTAGCCTTGAAGGATGTAACTCAAAGGATGTGATTAACTTTATTGAAGATAATATAGTTTGTCGGTTTGGAATACCACAAACTTTGACAATAACCAAGGATCGTATTCATTGGAAAGAAAGTTGTCGAATATGCCGATTCAAGGAAAATTAAAATGCTCACGTCGACGCCATATTATGCTCGGGCGAATGGCCAAGTAGAGGCCATGAACAAAATAATCATAAATTTGATTAAAAAGCATGTTGGTCGACAACCTCGAAACGGCATAATACCCTTAATCAAATTCTATGGGCATATAGAAATTCACCAAGAGAATCGACGGGCACTTCACCATATAAGTTAGTTTATGGTCATGATGCGGTGTTACCAGTTGAGATCAATCTTCAATCCATTCGAATTCAAAAACAAGACGAGTTACCAATTGAACATTATTGGAACTTGATGTTTGATGAATTAAACGAATTAAGTGATGAAAGATTAGTAGCTCTAGAAAACTTGATTCGACGAGAAAGAAAGAATTGCAAAGTTTTACGACAATGAGTTAAGTATAAATCTTTTAGGATTGGTGACTTGGTTTGGAAAGTTATCCTGCCCATGGATAAGAATTGTCGAGAATATGGAAAATGGTCCCCAAAATGGGAAGGACCATTTAAAATTACTCAAGTATTTTCTGGGAATGCTTATGCACTTGTCGAGGTTAATTTTGGCTTGAGGATTAAATCGATTAATGGCAAATATTTAAAGCCATATAAACCGACAATGTATGAGGTGAAGATAGAAATTGAGTAAATATGAAATTTCATTCATATATTCGACAAATACAAATCACATACTGATGTTACATCTGGTTTGATTGTCAAGGAAGATAACAGAGAAATAAACATATTCTAAATAAACCAGAAGCTTCTCCCCAGCTGAATGTGTTCTAAATTGAGCTCGTAGGACCTGAGGAAGAGGAAGGAGCAGACGACCCTTAATTTGTCCTGGACGAGATTTTGAATGGTCGTCTACTCCCTGATGAGCTATTCTCGTCATAATAACCATGTTTTAAAAACATTGAGTTATTACGATGATTACTGAAGCTCATCAAGAATATTACGATTCTTACTGAAGCTCAAAATAAGAGTCATCATTAATACAAAAGCCTTCTTCCATTTTTCCCATTGAGAGAAGATGAAATTTTCTGATGACATGGTAAATTTCACTGAAAAGGAAGAAAGGAAGGGTTGGGTTATACTCTTTGAACCTTGGTGTCTCGGAGGACACTATTTATAGGGACTTTTTGCGGAATAGGTTATTAACTTACGTTTTGTAACTTACGTTATAATTAATTAAATTAATTATGATGTATAGTTACGAGATGCATTGAAAAGAAACAGAATGAAAGAGCATTTAAAATGTATAGAATTATAGAAGCAATAATAAAGGGGTATTGGAAATTGATCAAAAAAAAAAAAAAATGTTTTATTAAGTACTGGCCAAGAAGGCCATACAAATTTTGTCGGATAGATAGACCGACAATATATATATAAAAAAATACTTAGAATTTTTGAAGAATCCCCAGGAATCTTCTAAAGATTGCTTGTCGGAGCGAGCGATTTGATACTCCGCTTCAAGAGAATTAATTTTTGCCAATACGATTTTGGCTTCCACGACCCATTGCTTGGTATTATTGGCAATGCTCATTTGTCTGCGCAACCCCTTGTTCTAATCTTGTTTGAAGTTTTTGGTTGCGACGACGAGCGACCTCAAGTTTTTTCTCCAAGTCTTCAATTTCCTTGTCGAGTTCTTCTTTTTTGGCTTTTCCTTTTATCGATTTTCCTTCAGAGTAACACTTTCACTTTTTGCGTCAGTCAACTACTTCAAAATCCTGGATTTTTCTTGAATCTCTTGTGTATAAGCAGGAATGACTCGACGAATGACTGGCATTTTTACCGTTAAACGTTGAAGAAAATCTTTGACAGTTGTCGGAAGAGCTCGACTGGTTATGGGTAATTGCTGAGCAAGAGGCTCAAGCTCAGTTACGACTGCCATCATTCTTTCTTGTAGAGGCTGGTCAGAAATCAAGTGCTCGAAAGAATAGGTAAAAGCATTTTTCAACTCAGTTAAGAGTCCAGTAATATGGGAATCACTGGAATCTTGTCCAAGTTGAGTCGAAGAGCGAGCCGATTGAGGAGAACTTTGGTGGCCGCCCGACAACATTGTGATCAATTCGTCCAAGTCTGCCTCCATATCCTCGCCACTTTCTGGCACAGCAATCATTAAGTTGGCTGGAGGAGATGGAGGTGGATTAATTGGGGCAAATTCCGCCAGCAGGGTGTCCATGTTGAATTCCTCTGGGATGATTTGAGCGGGATTGGTTTGCCCTGAATGAGAAGGACCTTCAATGCCTGGGGGGATTGGGGTTTGTTCTGAGACTTCGGTTCTCGAAGTGGTGAAAAATGGTAGATGACAAGGGATGAAGATGTATGAGCTTATAAAAGATTCTCGGTTCTTGGCCCTGGTGGGCTAGCCAACTTTGTCGAATCCGAAGACGAATAGAAGAAATGTTAGAATAATTAATGTATTAAAAAATAATTGAATAAGGTGAGATACATTACTTCGGAGATTTTGAATAGGATCTTCACTGACTCTTGATTCGACAGGAAAAAAGATTACTCATGATTGTTCATCCTCGGATCCTGAAATGAAAAAGTGAGTGTTAGATGAGTAGCAAGAACCAAGAATTTAGGGAAAGGAAGTGCGCAAATTTACCTCGGATGAAAGAAAAATGGTCTCTGTTTCTTCGACAGAAAGCTTTGAAGATGAACAGTGAAGAGAAGTGAAATTTTGAAGACGGTAAACAATGATAAAAAGGTGAAGAGTCGTGTGAATTTGAAAAAGTAGTTTTTGCGAGAAAATAAGGGTAATTATGAGCCATATTTATTTTTGGAACGGCTATTTATTGTTTAAATGATAAGATTGATTATGGCTTTTTTCAGTCTTTGATGAAAGGTTCGATTGGATTTAAATATATATATATATATAAAGGACCTTTAATTAAAAAATTTTTCTTTCTTCTGTCGGCATCGAAAGAAAATTTTTTGGGGGGCATCTGTTGGAAGTAAAAATAAAGATTTGGCAGTTCGTCGGTTGATGGTGGTTGAGGAAATTCTCTGAAGTGTTGAACCGATAAAATGCTAAACGAAATCGACAGTAACATTGAATAAAGAGGGAGATTCTAATGTGGCTGATATACTGATGTTTTTAGGAAGACTTATCCGACAGGAAGATTACATCAAGTCGACGAAAATTGGTTAAGAATAGTTGAGTGTTGGTTTCATCGAAAAGCGGATACTTGCTGAAGGAAGAAACCGCTCGAACGTGTTAGTCTTTTGAGGATGTCAGTTATTTTTGATATTTGTCTATAAATACCAGTAGTCATAATGTAAAAGGTGGAGGTTATTTGCTGATACAAAATCCTAATATCTCAACCCGAAATGATTAAAGGATTTTTGTCCAAGTATGCCTTCCTTTTCCATTTCATGTCATTTAAATTAATGCAATGTTCCTTTGAAAATTCTTTACTTTTTCAAATTTCGTCTTTTAAATTTTCTTTACAGTTCTTCGCACTTTTATCTATTTTTCTTTACTGCTTTTCCATTTAAATTTACTTTAATTTCGTGTCATTTACATGCTTTCAATTAATTTTCTGCATTTTAAGATTCCTGCAAAGTTTCTTTAAATTTCTTTAATCTTTCCTTTCTGCATTTTCCTGTTCATTTTACTTCAAATTTCTTAAATTTCTTCTGTTTACTGTTAAAACTATTTTTATAACGAGATTACCACATAACTCGTGAACCCGCATTCGTTTGATAAAATATATTTGTTTGTTGGAATTAATTCTGAATCTTTGAACCAAAATTCCGCATAAACACAAAGGAAAACAATAAACAAGCATAACCACAACTTGTAAAAAACTAAGCCTCCCCCCCAAGTGCTTAACACTTGAGTGCCTTTTATAGAAGAGTAGGGATACAAAATGACAAGGAGAATGATTAAGAGTAGGTGGATTAGTGGGTGGAGTGGTTGGATGATTGGTTAGGTGGTTGGATTATTGAATTAGTGGTTGAATTATTGAGATTCTTTGTCTCCGAAATCATTCATTGCTTAACTCATTGATTCCGTCGTTTTTAAGCCAAGTGGTCTTCATGAAAGTTCTAGGAAATTGTCTAAGCTTTCTAATGGCTCTGGAATCACCCAAAAATTCGTCCTACAGCCCAAGATATGACCTAATTACTACAGACTATTCAGGCCCAGTTTCAGCACCTCTATTTTGAATTTCAGACCCAATATCACCATCAAGGAACCTGAATCAAGTTTTGTGTTCAACATGAAAGTTGTAGATATGGGTCTTAACTTTCAGATTCCAAATTTTCAGCCCATTTTATCAGCCCAAACTCGAATTATGCTCTGATTACTGTACACTGTTCAGGTTTCAGACACAAAACTCGTGTTCTATCTTCCAAGCCCAATTAGCTCTACTAGATGTCTGATTGAGACTTTGAGCTCTTCATCAAAGTTGTAGAGCTCTCTCTTATCTTTCCTACAGGGTAAAATTCATAATTATCAGACATTTAGAACTCAAGATATGGCCGAAATACAGAAATAACGTAAGACCAAAATAGTGCTGAAAAAAATCAATTAAGTCCAATTTGAGTCCAAACTTACAAAACATAACTAGGCTTAATCAATTAAGTACATGGAGAGTGTAAATGACTAAAAATGAGGGTTTATTAATGTATAAAATATGTGATCATCACATCACAAACATGGTTTGGGAGTCATTGACATTTACTCATCAGAAGTGCAAATACTTCCTAAACATATCAAGAAATGTAACTCATATTCTCAGGTAAGTGTAATATAATGCATACAAAGAGATATATGAACACATCAAATTGTACCAGCATGCAAAAAATAAGCAAAGAGGAAAAAAGAAACTATAAAATGACTTTTGTATATGAACATGACTCTCCATCTCCACATATATTATGACTTTCCAATGCCATGTTCACAGACATAGTTATATGGATAATATAAAAAGAGAATTACCCTTGTCAAACATTATAGCAAGGATACAAATCCCAGAGTCATATCATATGAGCATGTTAAATTGTTATTAATTGGAAGATGTTAAAGAAATGAAGATAAACAGATGCAATCAGATGAGAGTGAAGGTAAGCATACCCAGTAAGAAGAACTTGAGCAGGAATAGCTTTTACTGAAATGAAATATAGTCTGAGTTGATTCAGAATTTCTAGTGTCTTGCATAACGCAACACATACTTTTCGTGATTGATTATATTTTAAAATTAAATATTAAATATTAATTAATGTGAAAGAACAAGTTACTGCCAAGTTGCTTGAATAATAAACCAAAGGCCATATCTAGTGCTGATTCCAATATATCTTGAGTCGCAATAATGTAGCATTTGCTAATGATGCGAATGATGCTGCTTCTTCGTACATGGAGCAACCAAGGTAGCTATAAGGGGCAATACATAGATGAATCATCACTCACATCGTAAATAGCACTTTTCATCATATCCTAATCCTAATCCTAATAAACTTGCTTTCAAATTGAATCCTTTAGTTCCTAACTTGTCGAATTTCAAAAACCAAAATACTAAAGACAAAACCAAAGAAATATAACCTCTCTGAAACCTTAATTTCTTTTCTTAACATATCATTGATAGCGTTAATTAGAGTCGCTTATTATTTTCATCGTAAAAAGCTCTAGTGGACCACGGACTGCATCAAACGGCGATTCAAACGCGCGAATGGAAGAGATAATTTGTCGAAAGAACAGTGGCTTCATCAACAACTATGTCGCCGGAAAAATGGAAGAATTTGCTTAAATGCATTGGTCTTGATGACGCGGACGAACAGAGCCATGGGCATCAACGCAAGATTCACGGTTTCTGCTAACCCTAAAGACTCTCTGCTTTCGCACCATTGCACACTGCTGCTGTTGAGAGATGGAGATAGAGATGGAGATGGAGATGGAGGGGTCTGCGGGCTGAGAGATGGATGGTTAGCAGAGATTTAGGTAGAAATGAGAGATACAGCTGAGAGATGAGAAATTGAGTTAGAATTAGGAATAGGAATTTAGATAGAAATATTAGAGACGGAAATATAAATTCGTCTCTAATATATTTTTATTTTATAAAATAATTATTTGATTAAATAAAGATTTAATTAGAGACCCTTAAAGTTTAGAGACGAATAAATTTCGTCTTTAAATTTTATCTCTAAGTATATTTGACTTTAAATTGACTAAATAGATATGAAATTAGAGATAGAAAATTTTGAGATGGATCATTTTCGTATCTAAATTTCATCTCTAAATTTTAAATTTTATTTTTTGTCTCTAATTCATCAATTCTGTATTTGTTTTCATCTCTAAATAAAATTTTTTTAGTAATGTGCTAATACTAGGTAATTAAAGTCCTACAGCTACAAGAAAATATTTTTAAATTTAAAAAAAAAAGATCATTCACTTTTTAATCTGTCTCATTGTCTCCCAGGCTCCTACATAACACAACACAGACGCATAAGGATTATAACTGTTCATTCATTCAGTGAAAGTAAAAGACCACTTTCACGACCCTTTGGTAATCATAAAACTGGGTAGTTGTTTTTATTCGTGAATTATTCTGGTTAAATTTATCGAAACTATCTATTTGTCTATTCCTAATTTTGTTGTAAGATTCCATCTCTTATTTCTTAAGATTTTTATCTGTCTAGTATGTTATTAAAACTATGTCTCCTTATGTTTTAATTCTTCCTTTTGGTTTGATGTTTTTTAATTGACCTTTATTTTTGTTTTTAATTTCTTTTCATTGTAGTTTATATTATTTATTTTAAGATAAATCTTTTAATTTTTGTTTATACTAAAAACTAATTGTTCATCGATAATTTTTGAAATGTATACATATATAATTTCAATAGTAAAATATGTATAATTTCAATAGTAAAATACATGTATTTTAAAAAAAAAATTATGTTTGACTTCAATAAAAATATTATATATTATTTTTTGTACTATAATATATATTTTATTAATAAATACTATAAAATAATTTGATAATATAATTAATAATTTTTAACTCCTCCACTAAACATTTTCTGCATCCGGTCCCTTTATCTCTCGTTGCTATTTACATGCTTATAGCGTCCACCACTCAACACTAATAGCACAACATCAAGCTTCATTATTTGGTTTCAACACGAAAAAGTAGAAGCAAGCCACTAATTCCTCCTGCATTCGTTTTATTTCGTATCCCCCTCAAGTATTTTTTTTACCATTAATCTTTTATTTTTAAGAAGCACAAATAAATTTATTGGTTTTTTCGATTAATTAAATTCATTTTTTTTCTCTTGTTTTGTTCTTTTTATGCTTGTTTTTCTTTTTATTTAATTGATTCTTTTTTTTTTCCGTCTGATTGTTTTTTTGTTCTTTGTTGACTGGTCATGACTATTTATCATTAAAAATGGTGGGCCTATGTGTTAGTTTCTTAGGTACATGAAGCTCAAGATGGTTATTTTAAAAGAGTAGCAGAAAGTTATATTTCACTTTATTATGACTATTTTTTATTGTTGGTTATATTTATTTATTGAAGCATGTTGCCATCTAAGTTTGAAGACCAATTATCACCCTTTACCTCAAACGAAAATGAGGAGGAACATCTGCCTTCTGCTCATGATGGTACTATAGCAGAGCCTCAAGAGATAGAAGCATCCATAGATAGTGAGGAGGAAAACAATGCTGGCGAAAATGACCAAGAAGAAGCTGATGGTGCTATTCAACAAAATAAGAGAAATGACAATGCTTGCCATTCCAATATCTACAGTTGCTTCAGAATCTACCTTCAGTGTTGGTGGAAGGGTAATTGATACTTTTCAAGCCTCTTTGAGTCCAAGTACGGTTGAAGCATTGATTTGCGAAGGTGATTGGCTTCGGATCTTAGATGGCATTAGAAATAAGCATAAGGTAGACAATTATTCTACTATCATAATATTATTATCATGAATTACTTATTGTGTTTCTTGCTTTAACATATTATCTTTCAATGTTTAGGTGGAGGAAAATTAAACGGAAATTGCATTCCCATTTTGAATTTTCCAAAGAATCTGGTTAGTCTAAACTTTATGTTTATGTTATAGCTAATATGTTAGTTTTAATACAATAAATTATGAGCACCTTCTGGCATAGCAAAGACATGCCATTTTCTCTACTTATTTGCAGGTTGAGGTTTGAAAATATGAGCAGCATACTACTATGGAAATGGAATGGGAAATCCGCATAGTTACGAGCTTTTTGTAATTTCTTATATATTTTTGTAAGTAAAGAACATCATACAACTATGGAAATGGAGTGGGAAACCTGCACATATCTATTAACTTTTCGTAAGATATTATATCTTTTTTTGTAAGTATAGAGCAGCATAGTAGCATACAACAATGGTGCTCATAATTATGAGCTTTTTATAACATGTTATATATCTTTTTATAAGTAATGACATGGTGCTACTATTGGTAAATTAAACTTTGTTAGGAACCCAATTAATTGCTACTCTAAGATTGTGGTGGTTGTTTTCTTTATGCACTACTAAAAATTAATTAAATAGCGACGAAAAAATTTCATCGCTAATCCATTAAATTCCGTCGCTATAACTATTAGCCACGAAATCTGTCACGAAAAAATTTCCGTCACGTAATCTTTGGTGGCTAATTTCTTAGCTACGGAAATATAATTTTGTGACTAAATAGTGATGGATTTTTCCGTCGCTAGTTAATAAAATTTTGTCGCTAACATCCGTGACCAAAGTTTCTTAAAAATTAAAATATTATTATTTAGCAACGGAAATTATTCCGTCTCTAAAGAGGAAGTATAAATCTATTTCTTTTAGCGACGAAAATATTTCCGTCGCTGATGACCTAAATATTTTAAATTATTTTTTTTTTATATTTTTAAACAGTCCAATTATACAATTTAAACTTGTATGCAACACAATACAACAATTTAATCTAAAATCAAGCAACAAATTTCCAAAATTTAAAAATATTATTATCATGTCATACTGCAGTATTTTAAAAAGTCAAAATAAAAATATTTCAAAAGATCAAGATAAATATAAATTAAGTTATATAGGTTCTTTATCAAAACAAACATATAGACAATGTATCAAACATCAGGAGGAAAAAGATCATAGTCATCCTTCTGTATGTCATCTTCATCTTCATCCCCATCACTAAGTAACTCATCCTCTTGACTGTTGCTTGTAGCTTGTAAGCCACTAGTAGATGCATTCAAGCGCTGTAAGATTGTGTTGATTAAGTTTCCCTGTTTCGCAATTAAGTTTCTCTGCTCTACCACCTGCATACTGAGACTTGCAACCAGACTCTTCATCAAAAGATTCCATCTTTGATTAGTGAATAACCTTCATCAATGCAGAGGAAGATGATGCATGACAAGCTTTCAAGACATCGATCCCAAGCCAAGGATGCGTTTCTTCTAGCTATGCCTCCAACAACATCCAAGTAGATGTTGTTGTTCGAGTTATTAAATGTCAAAGTCTCATCTCCTGGTGGCCCATGTGAGTCTCTCTCATTGATAAGTTTAATACTCATCTTAATAAATACAATTGTTAATAAATATTTATGCTTGCAACTAAATTAACCATATATTAAAATTTAATTTGCAGCATTTATACTTACAACAATATTTTTTGTTTTTTTGTAGATATCCACTTCCCCTTTGTGTGAAGCCGATGTGAATAGCTCCCAATGTCAAAATGGATCTCTTTTCAATTGTTATTTTAAATAAATATGTAAAGAAAAATAATATTCTGTAAAGACAAACCTAATTAACTCGAATCATAAATTTGATGGAAGTTACTCACCAATTTCTTCTTATGCGCTATTGCAGGAATTGAGCCTCCACTATGTTTTGACAATCCCTCCTCAGATTTTCTATTCTGTGTTCTTGCTCTTCTTCTCCAACAATTTTGGATCTTGCCACCATTGTCTCTCCAACTTTTCCCGTACATGAGTTGGAATCCAATTGCTTTTATCTTGATTATGACAAACCTTGAACAATGTATTCTTTAGCAATTCAGATCCTTTATGGTTGAAGGATTTTATGATACGTTTATCATCCTTAAGAAACCACTTATATTTTTTCTGCATTATTGAAAAACAATAATCATTCAATCACAATAATTTAAAATTTTAGTCCTATCAACATAGTAATAACTACAATTAGAAATACATTTCCCCGAACTCAATAAACCACATCTTTTTAACTTTGTCATCAACCTCACGATAAGATTTCCAAGCTCCTTCAAACTTAGATTTCATAATGTTTGAGATTGCATGAGGTGGTCTAACTTCAGGTTCAAACCTATAACAAAAAGAGTCATAAAGTGTGCGTGTATAACAAAATTAATTATATGAAATTAAAATGCATAAGTCACAAGTACTTACGCCATTCCTGGTCCAGGCCTAATCTATATAAGGCCATCTGGATCTATGGTCCTTGTGGGTAGAACCTGAGGTAGAACAGAGGATGATGCATGAGGATCTGAAGAAGAGCTAAGTGCAATAATTGACGTGCGGGGATGTTGAGATCGGGCCGATGAAGTAGATGTAAGAGGAAGTGGAGCTAGCCCCGGTGAGCTAGATGTAAAGGATGTGGAGGTAGGGTAGGTAAGCTAGATGTGCGAGGATGTAGAGGTGGGGTAGGTAAGTCAGATGTGGGAAGATGTAGAGGTGGGACAGGTAAGCTAGATGTCTGAGATGTACCCCGACCTCTACCTCTACCTCTACCTCTACCTGTATGGTTATCTACCATCTATATACATGTGGTAAAGAAATATTACAATTAATTTGTTTAAAGTTACTAAGAAAACCAGCACATGTATTAAAGTAACTAAAGTTAAAGAGATTCATAGACATGTATCTAACATCTAAATAAGCTAAAGAAATTCACAAAGCATGTATCTAAATAAGCTAAAGAAATTCACAAAGCATGTATCTAAATAAGCTAAAGAAATTCAAAAACAAGCATAATAATACAAATTAATATACATAAATAAGCTAATCAAAAAATGTTTCTTCTTCTTCTTCTTCTTCTTCTAATAATACAAATTAATATACATAAATAAGCTAATCAAAAAATGTTTCTTCTTCTTAAGGTGGTCTTCTTCTTCTTCTTCTTCTTAGAGGATTCTTCTTCTTCTTCTTCTTCTTCTTCTTCTTCTTCTTCTTCTTCTTCTTCTTCTTCTTCTTCTTCTTCTTCTTCTTCTTGAGTTGAGTTCCTCCTCCTCCTCCGTTATAAGTTCTACCTCTTCATATTCTTCTTCTGAATTAACTTGATTTAAAGATTCTCTTTCAACTTCCTCTGTTGGACCAGTTATATCAACAAGACTTTGTTGAAGATCATTATATGAAATTATCATAGGCATTACAGGGACTTCAGTTTCTTGGTACGGATCATTAGCTTCGGGCTTCTTAGTTTCTGAAGCTTGAATTATACTTCGTGCCTTGGTTTTCATCACACATAACCACCCTTGTTGGCCTTAGGATACTTTGTATAATACACTTGCTTTGCTTGTTGTACCAATATGAAAAGATCATATTTTTTATATCTCCTAGACTCTCTAACTTCAACAATCCCATAATTTTTATCTATCTTTGTCCCTTGGTTGAGAGTGGGATCAAACCAATCATATTTGAATAAAATCAACTTTTTGGTAGGCTGTCCAGTATACTCCAATTCAATAATATCAGTCAACACCCCATAGTAATTGATAATCATATATTTTATACATTAATAAACCCTCATTTTTAGTTATTTACACTCTCCATGTACTTAATTGATTAAGCCTAGTTATGTTTTGTAAGTTTGGACTCAAATTGGACTTAATTAATTTTTTCAGCATTATTTGGGTCTTACGTTGTTTCTGTATTTTGGCTATATCTTGAGTTCTAAATGTCTGATAATTATGAATTTTACCTTGTAGAAAAGATAAGAGAGAGCTCTACAACTTTGATGAGAGTTCAAAGTCTCAATCAGACATCTAGTGGAGCTAATTGGGCTTGGAAGACAGAACACGAGTTTTGTGTCTGAAACCTGAATAATGTACAGTAATCAGAGCATAACTCGGGCTGCAATAATTATTTTGGGCTAAAATTTGGATATTTGAAAGTTAAGATCCAGATCTAAAACTTTCATGTTGAACACAAAACTTGATTCAGGCTCCTTGATGGTGATATTGGGTCTGAAAGTCAAAACAGAGGTGCTGAAACTGGGCCTGAACAGTTTGTAGTAATTGGGTCATATCTTGGGCTGTAGGACGAATTTTTGGGTGATTTCAAAGCCATTGGAAAGCTTAGACAATTTCCTAGAACTTTCATGACGACCACTTGGCTTGAAAATGACGAAATCAATGACTTAAGCAATGAATGATTTCGGAGACAAGAAATCTCAATAATTTTTCACTATATCCATCACCATTTGGCATTCTCCACTCATTCATCCACTCACCCACCACCCCTAATCAGCCCCTTTGTCATTTTGTATCCCTAATCCTCTATAAAAAGCACCATTGGCTGACCATTTGGAACACTTGGGGTTAGGCTTAGTTTGTACAAGTTAAGGTTATGCTTGTTTATTGTTTTCCTTTGTTGTAATTTTCTCTTGTTCTAAATTGAAGTCATGTTCATCTTTCTCTTCTTCTCTCTTTCTTTCTTCTTATCCATGAGTAACTAAATCTTCATCTTGCTTAGGTGAAAGAGTGAAACTCTTGGTAATGAAATAAGGTTAGATTATTTTATTTCTTGTGCTTAAATGATATATTATTAAATGAACATTATATGTGTTGCATTTTGTTTCCAATCAATTTAGAAACCTTCTTTGTTAATGGAGATCTTGATTTATTGTAGACAATAGGATTGGCACAGTGAATGCTTGAACTCATTTACAAATGTTGGTAGATAATTAAAGGAATCATAATATGATTGCATATATAATTGAACTTTGAATGCTATATTTTTCGATTGGAACCTCTGTTGTGTGTGGATTTCAATTGAGTTAAAAAGAGAAATAATCTTACCTTTAATTTATTACCAAGAGTAGATCTCCTAACCCAAGCAAGCCCTTAAGTTCATTTGTGAACTTGTTTTATTATTTTTGGTGTTGTGACAAATCCTCTTCTTACCTCAATTAATTTTTCTTCATCAATTCCATGTGGATCGACCTCGGACTCCCGAGAAATTTACTACTTGAGATAATCTGCACTTGGGTTTGCATCCTGAAAACCCGCAGTCAAGTTTTTAGCACCGTTGCCGGGGACTTGATTTGAAGTTTTGATTTATTGAGGTTTGTTTTCTTTAATAAAATCTATTGTCTCTTCTCCCTCACCGAAGCAAAAGATCAACTTGCTGATCCTTCGATTTCTTTACTAACTCTCTAACTCTAACTTACTAACTTGCTAACATACTAACTTTCTAACTTTTATATTTATGTCATTTATTTTTGTTTTTTATTTTATTTATTTATTTTCACCATTTTTTTTCGTCGCTGGGGGTAACTCTCCCTTTTATTTTACGTACTTTTAACTTAGTGGGGAAACTCTCCTTTTACTTTTCTATTATTTATTTTTTTTTTAATCTAACAAAATAATATTTCTTCTTCTCTTCTCTTTCGCCGACTTTGTGTGGGGCTCTGTCACTCTCCTAGGTTTTCATATTTTCAAATTTATTTTCTGCACTTTATTTTTCCGTATTTATTTTCTATAATTTTATGCACTTTATTTTTATTTTTTGGGTGGTTGGTTTATACCACATCCTTGTTAATATTTAATGGTGGGTGACACCGCCAGTTTGTACATTATTATTTTGTTTATTTATTTTAAGTTATTTATGTATTTATGCTTAATTGGTATCGTGATTTAAATTCTGGTCGTTTAGTTAAAATTAATCCTGGTACTTTATATATTGATTTGTTTGAATCACAATCACACACAATTGACACAATGGCTGACAATGAAAGTGTACATGATGAACCTGAAAATCAACCGTTGCAAACCATACGTGAATATTTGCAACCACCTCGAAATTCTAGTCCATCATGTTTTATCTTTCCACTCAATGCCAACAATTTTAGATTTAAGCCAGGTATGATTTCTTTACTTCCTAATTTTCATGGTTTAGAATCTGAAAGTCCATATTTACATCTGAAAGAATTTGAGGAAGTATGTATTGCCTTCAATGATCAAAATTGCACTCAAGAGATTGTTAAGCTTAAATTGTTTCCTTTTTCTTTAAAAGATAAAGCAAAATCTTGGCTTAACACTTTGAAACCAAGATCAATTGGCATATGGCAAGAAATGCAAGGTGAGTTCTTAAAGAAATTTTTTCCAACACATAAAACCAATGTTATGAAAAGACAAATCCAAAATTTTTCCCAAAATTCAAATGAAGCATATTTTCAATGTTGGGAACGATTTAAAGATTTGTTAAATTCTTGCCCACATCATGGTTTTGAAAAATGACGCACTATAAGCTTCTTTTATGAAGGTTTAACTCCTGAAACTAAACAATTTATGGAAACAATATGCAATGGTGAGTTTCTTGATAAAGAACTTGATGAAGCTTTAGACTATTTGAACCAGGTTGGTTGAAAATTCTCAATCTTGGCATAGTACTAACACTTCGAAAATTCAATTAGATCTAATCTTGCAAGTGCTAATAAAGGAAAATATCACCTTAGTCAAGAGGAAGATCTAAATGCTAGGTTTGTCTGTTTGGCTAGAAAGGTTGAAGCCATGGAACTAAGAAAAGCAAAAGAAATCAAATCTGTGCAAAATAAAGAAATTTGTGGCATTTGTGATGACTTAGGACACTCAACACATGAATGTCCTAAGATTCCTGCTTTTAAAGAAGTTGTACATGAGCAAGTAAATGCAATGAATAATTTTAACAAGTCATTTACTTCTTCTTTTTCAGATACATACAATCCGGGATGGAGAAATCACCCGAATTTCAAATTTGGAGGAATAATAATCAATCACAATTTGTGCAACCATCACCTCCTCGGGCACAACAGACTCTCAAAATTCTCAAGGATATGCACCTTATGTCCCACCATATAGGAAAAACCTTGAAGAAATACTGCATGCATTCATAGAAAAGCAAGAGGCCATTAATAAACAAAATAATCAAACCATGAATGACATAAAAGACACTCTTGCTAAACTTTCTTCTGCACTCATCATTCATGAGAAAGAAATTTTCCTTCTCAACCTCAACCAAATCCCAAGGGTCGATGTCTGGTCTAAATGAGGGGAGTTCGAAAAACCAACAAATGGACTAAGTTCATCGGTGATAACTCTTAGGAGTGGAAAGGTTGTTGAAAAATAAATTCTCGAATCTTGTGAGAAAGAAGATGAACCAATTCCCCAAGAAAATGAAGAAGTTGACCAAAAGGAGACTAAACTCTCGCCTTCATCCCCATTTCTTCAAGCATTGAAAAATTCAAATAAATTGGACCATAACACTAGATTTTTGAAATTTTGAAACAAGTGAAGATCAATATTCCTCTGTTAGATGCTATCAAACAGATTCCTTCTTATGCCAAATATTTGAAGGACTTGTGCACTGTTAAAAGGAAATTAAATGTGAAAAAGAAAGTATTTTTGGCAGAACAGGTAAGCTCCATTCTTCAAAATAATAATGCGTTGAAATATAAAGACCCTGGTTGTCCTACAATTTCATGCATTATTGGAGAACATAAAATTGAAAAAGCTTTACTTGATCTTGGTGCTAGTGTCAATTTGCTTCCATATTCAGTTTATCAGCAACTCAACTTAGGTGAGTTAAAACCAACTTCTGTAACTCTTCTACTTGCAGATAAATCAATTAAAATTCTAAGAGGAATAGTAGAAGATGTGTTGGTTCAAGTTGATAAATTCATATATCCTGTAGATTTTATTGTCTTGGATACTGAACCTATGGCTGATAGTTGCAAGTCAATTCCTGTTATTTTAGGTCGTCCATTTTTAGCAACATCTAATGCTTTGATAAATTGCAGAAATGGAGTGGTGAAGCTAACATTTGGAAACATGACACTGGATCTCAATGTTTTTAACATGTGCAAGCAACCACAGGAAGTCCTTGATGAAAATGAGGAAGTTAAAGGAATTGAAGCCATTATAGATTATCATCTTCAAAAAGGGAGTTCTTCTGACCGATTAGAAGTTTGTTTAATTAATTCATTTGATTTGCTTGATTGTACAGAGGAAATAGAATACAAAGGAAGAAAGCCAAAATTCGAAGAGCTAAAACC
Organism: Ormosia emarginata; assembly: GCA_029884605.1. NCBI lineage: Eukaryota > Viridiplantae > Streptophyta > Magnoliopsida > Fabales > Fabaceae > Ormosia > Ormosia emarginata. The sequence continues at coordinate 9,783,560 of JAQQTP010000047.1, read as the reverse complement.
CATGAATGATAATGCTCATGAAGAAGTACCTACACCGGAACTAAAGCCATTACCTGCTGGGTTGAAGTACACATTTTTTGGAGAAAAGCAAAGCTTTCCTGTGGTAATTTCCTTGTCTCATACTGAAGAACAAGAAGGAAAGATGTCGCCTCAATGGATGCACCAAGATAGAAGGAAATTTCTAACAGAGGTGAAAATTTTTTATTGGGATGACTCATACTTGTTCAAACATTGTCCTGACTAAATTTTTCAGAGATGCGTGCCCGACAGTGAGGTAGGTAGTATCATTAAATTTTGTCATTCAGAAGCATGTGGAGGTCACTTTTCTTCAAAGAAAATAGGTGCGAAAATCTTGCAGTGCAGATTTTATTGGCCTACTTTATTTAAGGACTGCTATACTTTTTGCAAAAGTTATGAAAATTGTCAAAAGACAAATTTAATAAAATCCACAATCAAGACAATTTTGAGAAAATCTTTTGAAATTGGTCAAAAAGTTCTGCTTTATGATTCTCACTTACACCTATTCCCTAAAAAATTGAGATCTAGCTGGAGTGGTCCTTTTGTTGTCAAACACGTGTATCCTCATAGGGCCGTAAATATTGTGAATCTTAGGAATGGTAATGTGTTTAAAGTTAATGGACAAAGGCTCAAACCATTTCTGAAAAAACCAAGTTAATGAGTTCTTTGTGTTGCCGGTTAAGTGGCGGATACGGTACTCCGTGACTCTCAAGTCAGTTTGTTTTTCAGTTTCCCAAAATAACTGAATCCTTCTTCTCCCTTAAAATGGATGCCATTCTTTCAAACCTGAGAAAACATTTTCCTTCTCTCCCTCAAAATGCTCTGAAAAAAAATCTACAAAGTTCGATGTGAAAGATTGAGACTATTAATGCACAAAGGTATGCCGAAAGATGTACTGTTTGGATAATTGAAGCATAGGTACGACTAGCGGTGAGTCTTCAATTTCATTTGACTCATACATGCCAGTCTTGGAAGAAGTTCGTATTCTAAAAGGAGAAGAGCAAAAAGGTTACAAGTCTGTTACAAATGTGGACGATGGAATTGTAACAAGCGATGTCGTACTTTGGGGATGGTTTCCGCAAACAGAGAAGATAAAATTTTCTTCATTAAGAATGGACTGAGTAAGGAGTCATTAGATGATATTTTATTGACTCTTGAGACGCATTCTTGTGGATTGGTGCATCGTGAACTTCTTAATTTGTGGAATCTCTTCAAGGATGAAGAAAAACGCTACAGTCTTGGGAATCTGACTCTAAAAGACCCTGTTTGCCAATTTATAAGAAAATTGGATGGGAAGCTTATCCTCGACTCATAGAAGGCGTTTAAGCCGTTACTGGACGTTAAACCAGAGGCAGATGTGAGTCATATCCACAACAATCTGTACATATCATCTTCTTCTTCTTCATGTCATCTTTAAAAAAAATTCAAAAAAAAAGAAAAAAAATATTTGAACAAAGGCGATCCGGAAGGAGCACCATGGCTTTAATTAGTTGTGGAGCCCCAGCCTTTGGCTGACCTGTCATTGACTCGGGTGGACCTTTGCATGCTAGTCCTTAAAAAAATTCGTGAGTGTCTACTGCACTGGTGACACGCAGTATAAAGATATGACACTACTGCACTCATGACGCGCAGTATAAAGATACGTCATGAAAGCTGTACATACAGGTATGTCATCATTTGCTATTATATTTCTTTTATTTTTGTATGATTTTACTGTATTTTGGTTTTGGACAGACGATCCTTTGAGCAGGGTCCTTCAGGGGTTTTTAGACTTCTTTACCCTGATGGTTTTCTTGAAGTCACCCAAAAAAAAAATCATTTACCTTTGATCTTTGATCCTGGTCCAGCAATAGCTCAGATAGATTGGTCAGCAGGAGGCAGAGAGGGAAACAAGATGAAAAATGAGCCAGATTTGACACTTCGTTTATAGCTTTTCTTTACTTTTGATTTTATTTATCGTACTTTTTTTTGTTTAAATTTGTCTCAGATTTCTCCAACAGGTAATATCTTCTATCATTTACTCATCTATATTATAACATTGAGGACAATGTTGTGATCTGGTTGGAGGGGAAGGATAGTTGACCTAAAAAAAAAATTTTTTTTGTTTTGTTTGGGAAGTATGATATGATTATCATGGACTTACTAAACCAATTAGTAATGGCGGAGTAAGGAGTAATTTTACTTCTGAGATGCATCTTAATTGGTGGCAGAGTAAGGAGTTTTTTAGGTAGTAATTAATTAGTTTTGATTTGTGGAAGTAACAAAGTTTTTGTCTTTTGATTTCCTTTGAAAGATTCAAGCGAATGCACTCTCACATCCTTGGAAGCAATTGAAATTCAAGAATCATAGCATGATTGAATAAATTATCTTCTTTCTTAAATTTCATATGCTTAGTTATGGATGTTGAATTGGTGGATAGAGAATGATAGAAATATGCCTTGTGAGATTTTGAGCCTATTGATGAATGGATTGAATATCTGTACCATTCTCTTCTTTCTTGTGTGATTTTCACTCATGGAATTGTTACTCTAGAACTTGCTTTGATTCTTTTTTAGTCTACATTTTCACATGCATACATTAATATGATTGAGGCATTTTGAAATAGCTACTTTGACCAAATAGCTATCCTTGTATATTTTCCATTGTGTAACCCCTTTGAACTTGTTTGACCATTCCTTGTTTTAAGCTCATTTCATCCTTCAAAAAAAAAAAGAGAAAAAAAATATTTTTACCCAACCTTAGGGAATAAGAGAGCATTAACCTTGTTCTTGAACAAGTGTGGGGGTGTGTGTGCAAAAAAAAATGACCACCGTTGCAATCAAAGGATTATCAGAATAAAGGTGGATGCTTGGAAATAACAAGAAGAAAAGGAGAATGTTCAAGTCTAACAATGAATTCAATTCACTAATTTGGGATTGATCTTTAACAAAACATTAGTCAAATATTGGTGATTGTCCTTTATGATGGATGTTCTCAAATATTTTCTCCACTCTAACTGTATTATAATGCTCTTTTATTCTCTTTGGTATTTATCTTTTCATATCCATATTATCCCCTCTCCTTTACCATGACCCAATCACAACCTTGAATAAAGTCCTCTTGATTTTTGTACGCATGTGTTGTGAGTACCAGAGAAGTAGAAGATAAGCAAGCTTATGGTAGTGCAATTGTTCATGGGTTGAATAGAGTGAAATACTTACCTTTTAAACACTTGAGAGATTGAGAGTGAAATTCTGTGAGGATCTATCATTCTTAATTCATTCTTTTCAACTGAAGATTCCTTGCTTGTTGGTTTGAGATGTGAAGAAATGTTACCTCATTAATGCTTTGATCCCTTGAATTTCTTGTTGCTCTTCTTGCTTCATCGAGTCTTTTAGAGTTTTTAGCTTTTGAGTCTGTGTCATTTTTCTTTGTCTCCTAACTTTGGTCTTTTGTGTTTTGCCCAGGAGTGCAAAAAGCTAAGTGTGGGGGAATTTGATAATCATATATTTTATACATTAATAAACCCTCATTTTTAGTTATTTACACTCTCCATGTACTTAATTGATTAAGCCTAGTTATGTTTTGTAAGTTTGGACTCAAATTGGACTTAATTGATTTTTTCAGCATTATTTGGGTCTTACGTTGTTTCTATATTTCGGCCATATCTTGAGTTCTAAATGTCTGATAATTATGAATTTTACCTTGTAGGAAAGATAAGAGAGAGCTCTACAACTTTGATGAAGAGCTCAAAGTCTCAATCAGACATCTAGTGGAGCTAATTGGGCTTGGAAGACAGAACACGAGTTTTGTGTCTGAAACCTGAATAGTGTACAGTAATCAGAGCATAACTTAGGCTACAATAATTATTTTGGGCAGAAATTTGGATATTTGAAAGTTAAGATCCAGATCTAAAACTTTCATGTTGAACACAAAACTTGATTCGGGCTCCTTGATGGTGATATTGGGTCTGAAAGTCAAAACAGAGGTGCTGGAACTGGGCCTGAATAGTTTGTAGTAATTGGGTCATATCTTGGGCTGTAGGATGAATTTTTGGGTGATTCCAGAGCCATTGGAAAGCTTAGACAATTTTCTACCACTTGGCTTGAAAATGACGAAATCAATGACTTAAGCAATGAATGATTTTGGAGACAAGAAATCTCAATGATTTTTCACTCTTATCCTCACCATTTGGCATTCTCCACTCATCCCACCTACCCCTAATCAGCTCCTTTGTCATTTTGTATCCCTAATCCTCTATAAAAAGCACCATTGGCTGACCATTTGGAGCACTTGGTGTTAGGCTTAGTTTGTACAAGTTAAGGTTATGCTTGTTTATTGTTTTCCTTTGTTGTAATTTTCTCTTGTTCTAAATTGAAGTCATGTTTATCTTTCTCTTCTTCTCTCTTTCTTTCTTCTTATCCATGAGTAACTAAATCTTCATTTTGCTTGAGTGAAAGAGTGAAGCTCTTGGTAATGAAATAAGGTTAGATTATTTTATTTCTTGTGCTTAAATGATATATTATTAAATGAACATTATATGTGTTGTATTTTGTTTCCAATCAATTTAGAAACCTTCTTTGTTAATGGAGATCTTGATTTATTGTAGACAATAGGATTGGCACAGTGAATGCTTGAACTCATTTACAAATGTTGGTAGATAATTAAAAGAATTATAATATGATTACATATATAATTGAACTTTGAATGCTATATTTTCCGATTGGAACCTCTGTTGTGTGTAGATTTCAATTGAGTTAAAAAGAGAAATAATCTTACTTTTAATTTATTACCAAGAGTGGATCTCCTAACCCAAGCAAGCCCTTAAATTCATTTGTGAACTTATTTTATTACTTTTGGTGTTGTGACAAATCCTTTTCTTACCTCAATTAATTTTTCTTCATCAATTCCCTGTGGATCGACCTCAGACTGCCAAGAAATTTACTACTTGAGACAACCTGCACTTGAGTTTACATCCTTAAATCCCGCAGTCAGTAATCATTCTCCATCATATCATAGCCACCACCTCTAACACATACACCATAATTTGTCATGTCCATCCCATGACTTTGAGACCTTGTGTTGAATTTATAACCATTTACAAAAATATGTTGTAAATTTGTTGACTTTTCTAAGTGGCCCCCATCCAAACTCCTCAAAAGATGGTCTTCAATCATGTTACTTGAATCGAGAACCTATATTATTAAATTGTTTGTTAGTTTAACTTAATCAGTGATATTATAAATGATTGAAAGAAGTTAACATACATGTTCTTTAAACGATGAGGGGAACGATGTGGAAATTTCTTTGTCTATTCTGAGTCATTTATGTCAAGGACAAGTTCTCGTAACATATTTGTATACATTCTGCATATAGATCATGGATCACATAAGATTTGTATTAAGATATGAGTAATTAGCATATGCTCGATAACTTACTCCAAAAAAGGCTCCACCTTAGGACAATTTAAAAGAACATATAATTTGGCAGTTGTTGATGAGCATATATTTTATATATTAATAAACCCTCATTTTTAGTCATTTACACTCTTCATGTACTTAATTGATTAAGCCTGGTTATGTTTTGTAAGATTGGACTCAAATTGGACTTAATTGATTTTTTTAGCATTATTTGGGTCTTACACTGTTTCTGTATTTTGGTCATATCTTGAGTTCTAGATGTCTAACAATTATGAATTTTACCTTGAAGAAAAGCTGAGAGAAAGCTTTACAACTTTCATGAGAGCTCCAGGTAAAATATGGACATCTAGAAGAGCTAAATAGGCTTGGAAGACAAAACACGAGTTTTGTGTCTGGAACCTGAACAGTGTATAGTAGTCAGAGCATAACTCGGGCTGTAAGAATTATCTTGGGCTGAAATTTGGACATCTGAAAGTTAAGATCCAGATCTATAACTTTCATGAAGATGACTTTTCTATTTGATGACGGAATCCATGACTTAAGTAATGAAAGATTTCGGAGACAAGAAATCTCAATAATTTTTCACTCTTATCCTCAACATTTGGCATTTTCCACTCATTCATCCACTCATCAACCTACTCTTAATCAGCCTCCTTGTCATTTTGTATCCCTAATCCTATATAAAAGGCACCATTAGCTGACCATTTAGGGCACTTGGTGTTAGGCTTAGTTTTTACAAGTTGTGGTTATGCTTGTTTATTGTTTTCCTTTGTTGTAATTTTCTCTTGTTCTAAAATTGAAGCTATGTTCATCTTTCTCTTCTTCTCTCTTTCTTTCTTCTTATCCATGAGTAACTAAATCTTCATCTTGCTTGGGTGAAAGAGTGAACCTCTTGATAATGAAATAAGGTTAGATTATTTCATTTCTTGTGCTTAAATGATATATTATCAACTGGACATTATATGTGTTGTATTTTGTTTCCAATTAATTTAGAAACCTTCTTTGTATAATGGAGATCTTGATTTATTGTAGACAATAGGATTGGCACAGTGAATGCTTGAACTCATTTACAAATGTTGGTAGATAATTAAAGGAATCTTAATATGATTGCATATATAATTGAACTTTGAATGTTATATTTTCTGATTGGAACCTCCGTTGTGTGTGGATTTCAATTGAGTTATAAAGAGAAATAATCTTACCTTTAATTTATTACCAAGAGTAGATCTCCTAACCCAAGCAAGCCCTTAAATTCATTTGTGAACTTGTTTATTACTTTTGGTGTTGTGACAAATCCTTTTCTTACCTTAATTAATTTTTCTTCATCAATTCCCTATGGATCGACCTCGGACTCCCGAGAAATTTATTACTTGAGACAACCTGCACTTGGGTTTGCATCTTTAAATCCTGCAGTCAAGTTTTTGGCGCCGTTGTTGGGGACTTGATTTGAAGTTTTGATTTATTGAGGTTTGTTTTCTTTAATAAAATCTATTCTTTCTTCTCCCTCACTGGAGCAAAAGATCGGCTTGCCGATCCTTCGGTTTCTTTATTAACTCTCTAACTTACTAACTATGTAACTTACTAACCTACTAACTTACTAACTTTTATATTTATGTCATTTATTTTCTGTTTACTAACTTTTAATTTATGTTATTTATTTTCTACTCTTTATTTTCTGCACTTTCTAACTTACTAATTATCTAACTTTTTACTTTATCAGTTATCTAACTTTTTACTTGTTAATATTTATTGGGTGATTGGTTTATGCCACATCCTTGTTAATATTTAATGGTGGGTGACACCGCCAGCTTGTACATTATTTTTGTTTATTTATTTTAAGTTATTTATGTATTTATGCTTAATTGGTATCGTGATTTAAATTCTGGTCGTTTAGTCAAAATTAATCCTAGCACTTTATATATTGATTTGTTTGAATCGCAAACACACACAATTGACACAATGACTGACAATAAAAGTGTACATGATGAACCTGAAAATCAACCGTTGCGAACCATGCGTGAATATTTGCAACCACCTCGAAATTCTAGTCCATCATGTTTTATCTTTCCACTCAATGCCAATAATTTTAGATTTAAGCCAGGTATGATTTCTTTACTTCCTAATTTTCATGGTTTAGAATCTGAAAGCCCATATTTACATCTGAAAGAATTTGAGGAAGTATGTATTGTCTTTAACGATCAAAATTGCACTGAAGAAATTGTTAAGCTTAAATTGTTTCTTTTTTCTTTAAAAGATAAAGCAAAATCTTGGCTTAACACTTTGAAACCAAGATCAATTGGCACATGGCAAGAAATGCAAGGTGAGTTCTTAAAGAAATTTTTTCCAACACATAAAACCAATGCTATGAAAAGACAAATCCAAAATTTTTCCCAAAATTCAAATGAAGTATATTTTCAATGTTGGGAATGGTTTAAAGATATGTTAAATTCTTGCCCACATCATGGTTTTGAAAAATGACGCACTATAAGCTTCTTTTTTGAAGGTTTAACACCTGAAATTAAACAATTTGTGGAAACAATGTGCAATGGTGAGTTTCTTGATAAAGAACCTGATGAAGCTTTAGACTATTTAAACTAACTGGCTGAAAATTCTCAATCTTGGCATAGTACTAACCCTTCTGAAAATTCAATTAGATATAATCTTGCAAGTGCTAATAAAGGAAAATAACACTTTAGTCAAGAGGAAGATCTAAATACCAAGTTTGCTAGTTTGGCTAGAAAGGTTGAAGCCATGGAATTAAGAAAAGCAAAAGAAATCAAATCTGTGCAAAATAAAGAAATTTGTGGCATTTGTGATGACTTAGGACACTCAACACACGAATGTCCTAATATTCCTGTTTTTAAAGAAGTTGTACATGAGCAAGTAAATGCAATGAATAATTTTAAAAAGTCATTTACTTCTTCTTTTTCAGATACATATAATCCGGGATGGAGAAAGCACCCAAACTTCAGTTGGAGGAATAATAATCAGTCATAATTTGTGCAACCACCACCTCCTCAAGCACAACAGGAATCTCAAAATTCTCAAGGATATGCACCTTATGTCCTACCATATAGGAAAAATCTTGAAGAAACACTGCATGCATTCATAGAAAAGCAAGAGGCTATTAATAAACAAAAAAATCAAACCATGAATGACATAAAAGACACTCTTGCTAAACTTTCTTCTGCACTCACCATTCACGAGAAAGGAAAATTTCCTTCTCAATCTCAACCAAATCCCAAATGTCAGTACAGTCTAAATGAGGGGAGTTCAGAAAATCAATAAATGGACTAAGTCAAGTCAGTGATAACTTTTAAGAGTGGAAAGGTTGTTGAAAAACAAATCCCTGAATCTTGTGAGAAAGAAGTTGAACCAATTCCCCAAGAAAATGAAGAAGTTGACCAAAAGGCGACCAAACTCTCGCCTTCACCCTCATTTCCTCAAGCATTGAATAATCCAAAGAAATTGGACCACCACACAGAAATTTTTAAAATTTTGAAATAAGTGAAGATCAATATTCCTCTATTAGATGCTATCAAACAGATTCCTTCTTATGCCAAATATTTGAAGGACTTGTGCACTGTTAAAAGGAAATTAAATGTGAAAAAGAAAACATTTTTGGCTAAACAGGTAAGCTCCATTCTTCAGAATAATAATGCATTGAAATATAAAGACCCTGGTTGTCCTACAGTTTCATGCATTATTGGAGAACATACAATTAAAAAAGCTTTACTTGATCTTGGTGCTAGTGTCAATTTGCTTCCATATTCAGTTATCAGCAACTCAACTTAGGTGAATTAAAACCAACTTCTGTAACTCTTCTACTTACAGATAGAACAATCAAAATTCCAAGAGGAATAGTGGAAGATGTGTTAGTTCAAGTTGATAAATTCATATATCTTGTGAATTTTATTGTCTGGGATACTGAACCTATGGTTGATAGTTATAAGTCAATTCCTGTTATTTTAGACCGTCCATTTTTAGCAACATCTAATGCTTTGATAAATTGCAGAAATGGAGTGGTGAAGCTAACATTTGGAAACATGACACTGGAGCTCAATGTTTTTAACATGTGCAAGCAACCACAGGAAGTCCTTGATGAAAAGGAGGAAATTGAAGGAATTGAAGCCATTATAGATGATCATCTTCAAACAAAGAGTTCTTCTGACCCATTAGAAATTTGTTTAGTCAATTCATTTGATTCAAGCATGCAATTAGAAGATGATATCTCTGAAATATGTTCTTTGCTTGATTGTACACAGGTAATGGAGTACAAGGGATGGAAGCCAAGATTTGAAGAGCTAAAACCCATGAATGATAATGCCCATGAAGAAGTACCCACACTGGAACTAAAGCCATTACCTGTTGGGTTGAAGTACACATTTTTTGGAGAAAAGCAAAACTCTCCAGTAGTAATTTCCTCGTCTCTTACTGAAGAACAAGAAGGTATGTTAATAGAAGTACTTAAAAGGCATAAAAGTGCAATTGAATGGACATTAAAGGACATAAAAGGCACTAATCTATTAATCTGTACACATAGAATACATTTAGAGGATAATGCTAAAACTTCTCAATAACCTCAAAGAAGATTAAATCTATACATGAAAGAGGTAGTTAGAGCTGAAGTCCTTAAATTGCTTGATGTTGGAATTATCTATCCTATCTCTGATAGTCAATGGGTAAGCCCTACACAAATTGTGCCTAAGAAATCTGGAATAACAGTGGTTGAAAATGATAAGGGTGAATTAATACCTACGTGAGTCTCATCTAATTGGCGTATGTATATTGATTTTAGAAAATTAAATGCTGCTACTAGGAAAGATCATTTTCCCTTGCCATTTCTTGATCAAATTCTGGAAAGGGTAGCAAGACATCCATACTATTGTTTTCTTGATGGTTTTTCAGGTTATAATCAAATACCGATTGCATTGGAAGATCAAGAAAAGACCACTTTTACATGTTCCTTTAGTACTTGTGTATATAGAAGAATGCCTTTTGGCCTTTGTAATGCTCCAGCAACATTTCAAAGATGCATGTTAAGCATTTTTAGTAACATGATTGAGCATTATTTAGAGGTTTTCATGGATGATTTGACAGTTTTTGGAAATTCTTTTGAAAATTGTCTTGATAATTTAGAAAAAGTTCTTAAAAGATACGAAGAAAAAGGATTTGTGCTAAACTGGGAAAAATGTCATTACATGGTTACCTCAGGAATAGTGTTAGGTCATGTGATCTCTTCTAAAGGAATTGAAGTTGATAAGGCCAAAGTTGAATTAATTGCTCATTTGCCTTCCCCAAAAACAATCAGAGAAGTTCGTTCCTTTTTAGGACATGTAGGATTCTACAGAAGATTCATTAAGGACTTTAGTGTCATATCTAGACCATTATGTAATCTTCTGTTGAAAGATGCACCATTTGATTGGACTCAAGAATGTCAAAATTCTTTTGAAAAATTAATTGGTCTTCTAACATCTGCTCCTATCATGCAATCTTCTGACTGGTCTTTGCCTTTTGAGTTAATGTGTGATGCTAGTGATTTTGTTGTGGGCGCTATTTTAGGCCAAAGAAAGGAAGATAAGCCTCATGTGATTTGTTACGCAAGTAGAACTTTAAACAGTACACAAATGAATTACACCACTACTGAAAAAGAACTACTTGCTGTAATTTTTACATTGGACAAATTTCGATCTTACTTAATTGGCTCTGCTATTGTGATTTTCACTGATCATTTTGCTATTAGATATTTGATGTCTAAGCAGGATGCCAAACCAAGATTGATACGGTGGATCTTGTTGCTTCAAGAATTCAACATCACAATAAAAGATAAGAAAGGAGCCGAAAATGTTGTCGCTGATCAGTCCAAACTTACAATAGGCTCACCTTTTGATAGCACACCTATTAATGATTCTTTTCCTGATGAATTTTTATTTTCTATCAATTTCATGCCTTGGTTTGCTAACATAGTCAACTTTCTTGTAACAGGAAAGATGTCGCCTTAATGGACGCACCAAGATAGAAGGAAATTTTTGACAGAGGTGAAAAATTTTTATTGGAATGACTCATACTTGTTCAAATATTGTGCTGATCAAATCTTTCGGAGATGTGTGCCCGACAGTGAGGTAGGTAGTGTCATTAAATTTTGTCACTCAGAAGCATGTGGAGGTCACTTCTCTTCAAAGAAAACAGCTGCGAAAATCTTACAGTGTAGATTTTATTGACCCACTTTATTTAAGGACTGCTATACTTTTTGCAAAAGTTGTGAAAATTATCAAAAGTTGGGCTCAATTTCAAAAAGAAACATGATGCCTCTGAACCCCATCCTTGTCATTAAAATTTTTTTATTGTTAGGGAATTGATTTTATGGGTCCATTTCCATCTTCATTTAGATTTTTGTATATTTTGGTTGTAGTTGATTATGTCTCAAAATGGATTGAAGTGATTCCATACCGATACAATGATCATAAAACTGTTCTCAAATTTTTAAAAGAAAATATCTTATGTCAATTTGGAATCTGTCGAGCTATCATAAGTGATGGGAGAACACATTTTTGCAATAAACTATTTGAATCTTTAATGAAGAAATATGGTATTACACACAAAATTGCCACCCCTTATCACCCTCAGACAAGTGGACAAGTTGAATTGACAAATAGGGAGATTAAACAAATTTTGGAAAAAACGGTTAACCCAAATCGTAAAGATTGGTCTTTAAGACTAAACGATGCACTTTGGGCTTACCGTACTACTTTCAAAACATCTTTGGGCATGTCACCCTATCGGTTAGTCTATGGAAAACCTTGTCACTTGCCTGTAGAATTGGAACATAAAGCATTCTGGGCCATTAAAGCTTTCAATCTAAATCTTGATGATGCTTGCAAGATACGTAAATTGTAATTAAATGAACTTGAGGAATTGAGAAATGATGCATATGAGAACTCAAAGATTTATAAAGCCAGAACAAAAGCTTTTCATGACAAGACAATTTTGAGAAAATCTTTTGAAATTAGTCAAAAAGTTCTACTTTATGATTCTCGCCTGCACCTATTCCCTAGAAAATTGAGATCTAGGTGGAGTGGTCTTTTTGTTGTCAAACACGTGTATCCTCATAGAGCCATAGATATTAAGAATCCTAGGAATGGTAATGTGTTTAAAGTCAATGGACAAAGGCTCAAACTATTTCTGGAAAACTAAGTTGATGAGGTAGAATTTATCTCTCTTTTTTATCCTTGTTATGAATAGAATTCACTCTAATTTTGTTGCCTTGTTTTTGCAGTTCTTTGTGTTGTCAGTTAAGTGGCAGATACGGTACTCTGTGACTCTCAAGTCGGTTTGTTTTTCAATTTTCCAAAATAACTGAATCCTTCTTCTCCTTTAAAATGGATGTCATTCTTTCAAACCTGAGAAAACATTTTCCTTCACTCCCTCAAAATGCCTTGAAAAAAATCTACAAAGTTAAATGTGAAAGATTGAGACTGTTAATGCATAAAGGTATGCCAGAAGATGTACGCTAGATAATTGAAGCAAAGGTCCGACTAGCAGGTGAGTCTTCAATTTCATTTGACTCATACATGCTAGGTCTTGGAAGAAGTTCATAATCTAAAAGGAGAAGAACAAAAATGTTACAAGTCTGTTACAAATGTGGACGATGGAATTGTAACAAACGATGTCGTACTTTGGGGATGGTTTCCGCAAACAGAGAAGATAAAATTTTTTTCATTAAGAATGGACTGAGTAAGGAGTCATTAGAAGATATCTTATTGACTTTTGAGATGCATTCTTGTGGATTGGTGCATCGTGAAATTCTTAATTTGTGGAATCTCTTCAAGGATGAAGAAAAACGCTACAGTCTTGGGAATCTGACTCTAAAAGACCCTGTTTGCCAATTTATAAGAAAATTAGATGGGAAACTTATCCTCGACTCATAGAAGGCGTTTAAGCTATTACTGGACGTTAAACCAAAAGCAGATGTGAGTCATATCCACAACAATCTATACATATCATTTTCTTCTTCTTCTTCATGTCATCTTTCAAAAAAAAAAGAAGAAAAAAATTCAAAAAAAAAGAAAGAAAAAAAAAGAAAAAAATATTTGAACAAGGGCGATCCGGAAGGAGTACCATGGCTTTAATTAGTTGTGGAGCCCCAGCCTTTGGCTGACCCGTCATTGACTCGGGTAGACCTTTGTACGCTGATCCTTAAAAAAGTTTGTGTAGCATGCTCTGTAGAGAGCCGCACTCCATAACCTAATGTTTACCATCTAGGCACTGTGGAGTTGATGGACAGGCAGAAGCATCCCACTCTGGTTATTAGTGAGAAGTAACTCGCGGTTGCCAAAGCGTATGAGGCATCTGAGCCTGATCCTCTCTTTTATTAGAATGGGCTCTCCACGCCCTGGGATGGGATGTTTTGGATCTTAGACATTACAGGTTTCAGAATTTAGCATATTTGTTGATGTTACGAGCCCAAGTGTGAGCACTCCAGGTTCCAGACCCAGGATGGAAACCCAAGATGGTTTTTTCTTTCTCCTTTCTTCGAATAAATGGACGTGAGTGTCTACTGCACTGGTGACACGCAGTATAAAGATATGCTACTACTGCACTCATGACGCGCAGTATAAAAATACACCATGAAAGCTGTACATATAGGTATGTCATCATTTACTATTATATTTCTTTTATCTTTATATGATTTTGCTGTATTTTGGTTTTGGACAGACGATCCTTTGAGCAGGATCCTTCAGGGGTTTCTAGACTTCTTTACCTTGATAGTTTTCTTGAAGTAAAAAAAAAAACAAAACAAAAACAAAAATAAAAAAACAAAAAAAACAAAAAAAAGCAAAAAAAAAAAAAAAAAAAAAAGAGATTCTATGTTCCTCAATTTCAAACTCTTCTGACAACAGCCAACCTACCCTAATGGGTGCAATTATTACCCTTTCCATTCTTTTTCCTATTTAAACACTCCACTTTCTCCACTTTCCTCCATCTCAGAATCAATCAAAGGGAAGGTGAGAATAGAAATGGAAGGTGTTCTTATTCGTCAACTTAAAAATATCTGTGTATTTTGTGGATCTAAGTATGGGAAGGGTTTAGAGTTTGTAAACGTAGCTACCACTCTTGGTCGATCACTTGCTGCGAGGAATATTCATCTTGTATATGGGGGATGTTGCCGTGGGTTAATAGGGGCTGTATCACTTGCTGTATATATAGGAAGCAATCAGGTTTTAGGTGTCATTCCTGAACCTGTAGCTCAACAGAACATCACTGGAAAGACAATTGGAGAGGAACTTAAGGTATCATCAATGCATGAACGAATGAAGATAATGCTTGAAAACTCTGATGCATTCATTGCCTTACCAGGTGATTTTGGTACCTTGGAAGAAGTTTTTCAAATTGTCTCTTGGGCCCAACTGAACATCCACCATAAACCCATAGGTTTGTTGAATGTAAATAATTTCTTTGATATTTTGTTAATCTTTCTTGACCATGCTGTGGAACAGAAATTTATCACACCTTCGGCCAGACAACTTCTTATCTCTGCTTCCACTATTGATGAGTTGATTGATAAATTACAAGCTTTTGTTCATAAACCTGACCCAGCAATAGCACAGATAGATTGGTCAGCAGGAAGCAGTGAGGGAAACAGGATGAAAAAGGAGCCAGATTTGACACTTCGTTTATAGCTTTTCTTTACTCTTGATTTTATTTATCGTACTTTGTTTTTGTTTAAATTTGTGTCAGATTTCTCCAACAGGTAATATCTTCTATCCTTTACTCATCTATATTTTAACATTGAGGACAATGTTGTGATCTAGTTGGGGGGGAAGGATAGTTGACTACCAATTTTTTTTTCTTTTCTTTTTTGGGAAGTATGATATGATTGTCATGGACTTATTAAACCAATGAATGATGGCAGAGTAAGGAGTAATTTTACTTCTGAGACGTATCTAAATTGGGAAATATGTTTAGTGATATGACTATCAGAAACCTATTCGTAGTAAAATCAATTAAAGATGGCAGAGTAAGGAGTAAATTTTGGAAACAATTTATTACTCTTGAGATGCATCTTAGTTGAGGAAATAACTATTTTGTGTAGAAGTAGTAAATGGATTCTTGGATCTTAGCATAATTGTCTTCTTTCTTAAAAATCACAAGCTTGGATATGAATGTTGATATGATGGATTGAGAATGATAGAAATATGCCTTGTGAGATTTTGAGCCTATTGATGAATAGATTGAATATCTGTACCATTCTCTTCTTTCTTGTGTGGTTTTCACTCATGGAATTGTTACTCTAGAACTTGCTTTGATTCTTTTTGAGGCTACATTTTCACATGCAGACATTAATATGATTGAGGCATTTTGAAATAGCTACTTTGACCAAATAGCCATCCTTGTATATTTTCCATTATGTAACCCCTTTGAACTTTGACCATTCCTTGTTTTTAGCTCATTTCATCCTTCAAAAAAAAAGAGAGAAAAAAAAATATGTTTTTACCCAACCTTAGGGAATAAGAGAGCATTGACCTTGTTCTTGAATAAGTGTGGGAGTGTGTGTGCAAAATGATCAACAAAAAAAAATTGTTTGACCACCGCAATTAAAGGGTTATCAATAAAGGTGGATGCTTAGAAACAACAGGAAGAAAATGAGAATGTTCAAGTCTAACAATGAATTCAATTCACCAATTTGGGATTGATCTTCAACAAAACATTAGTCAAATATTAGTGATTGTTCTTTATGATGAATGTTCTCAAACATTTTCTCCACTCTAACTATACCATAATGCTCTTTTATTCTCTTTGGTATTTATCTTTGCATATCCATATTATCCCCTCTCATTTACCATGACCCCATTATAACCTTGGATAAAGTCCTCTTGATTTTTGTATGCACGTGTTTTGAATAACGGAGAAGTAGAAGATAAGCAAGCTTATGGCAGTGCAATTATTCATGGGTTGAATAGAGTGAAATACTTACCTTTTAAACACTTGAGAGACTGAGAGTGAATTTTGTGAGGATCTATCATTCTTGATTCATTCTTTTCAACTGAAGTTTCCGTACTTGTTGGATTGAGATGTAAAGAAACCTCATTCATGCTTTGATATCTTGAATTTCTTGTTGCTCTTCTTGCTTCATCGAGTCTTTTAGAGTTTTTAGCTTTTGAGTATGTGTCATTTTTCTTTGTCTCCTAACTTTGGTCTTATGTGTTTTGCCCAGGAGTGCAAAAAGCTAAGTGTGAGGGAATTTGATGAGCATATATTTTATACATTAATAAACCCTCATTTTTAATCATTTACACTGTTCATGTACTTAATTGATTAAGCCTGGTTATGTTTTGTAAGATTGGACTCAAATTAGACTTAATTGGTTTTTTTAGCATTATTTGGGTCTTACACTGTTTCTGTATTTTGGTCATATCTTGAGTTCTAAATGTCTAACAATTATGAATTTTACCTTGAAGAAAAGCTTAGAGAAAGCTCTACAACTTTCATGAGAGCTCCAGGTAAAATATGGACATCTAGAAGAGCTAAATGGGATTGGAAGACAAAACACAAGTTTTGTATCTGGAACCTGAATAGTGTACAGGAATCAGAGCATAACTCAGGCTGTAAGAATTATCTTAGGCTGAAATTTGGACATTTGAAAGTTAAGATCCAGATCTACAATTTTCATGAGAACACAAGAGCTAATTCTGATGGCTTGGAGGTGATAATGGGTCTGGAAGTCAAAACAGAGGTACTGAAATTGGGCCTGAATAGTCTGTAGTAATTAGGCCATATCTCAAGCTGTAAGAAATATCTTGGGCTGAAATTTGGATATCTGAAAGTTAAGATCTATATCTACAACTTTCATGAAGATGACTTTTCTATTGGATGACGAAATCCATGACTTAAGTAATGAATGATTTCAGAGACAAGAAATCTCAATGATTTTTCACTCTTATCCTCACCATTTGGCATTTTCCACTCATTCATCCACTCATTCACCTACTCTTAATTAGCCTCCTTGTCATTTTGTATCCCTAATCCTCTATAAAAGGCACCATTAGCTAACCATTTACAGCACTTGGTGTTAGGCTTAGTTTTTACAAGTTGTGGTTATGCTTGTTTATTGTTTTCCTTTGTTGTAATTTTCTCTTGTTCTAAAATTGAAGCTATGTTCATCTTTCTCTTCTTCTCTCTTTCTTTCTTCTTATCCATGAGTAACTAAATCTTCATCTTGCTTGGGTGAAAGAGTGAAGCTCTTGGTAATGAAATAAGGTTAGATTATTCTATTTCTTGTGCTTAAATGATATATTATCAATTGGACATTATATGTGTTGTATTTTGTTTTCAATTAATTTAGAAACCTTCTTTGTATAATGGAGATCTTGATTTATTGTAGATAATAGGATTGGCACAGTGAATGCTTGAACTCATTTATAAATGTTGGTAGATAATTAAAGGAATCTTAATATGATTGCATATATAATTGAACTTTGAATGTTATATTTTCTGATTGGAACCTCCGTTGTGTGTGGATTTCAATTGAGTTATAAAGAGAAATAATCTCACCTTTAATTTATTACCAAAAGTGGATCTCCTAACCCAAGCAAGCCTTTAAATTCATTTGTGAACTTATTTTATTATTTTTGGTGTTGTGACAAATCCTTTTCTTACCTCAATTAATTTTTCTTCATCAATTCCCTGTGGATCGACCTCGGACTCCCGAGAAATTTATTACTTGAGACAACCTGCACTTGAGTTTGCATCTTTAAATCCCGCAGTCAACTGTCATTTCCCTTTCATCTAAGGTAGTACAGTTGTGTTTTCCAACAGGGCGTCCTGGATAATTAAAAATAGACAATGGTGGATTTGTTGAACTTCCATCACCTCTATCGTCATTACGTGGCAATCTTGTTCTCCTAGAAGGAATTTCAGGTGGATAGTAGTAAGATGCGAAGGTAGAAGTCTCGTCCATTAGATAAGCTTCACAAATGGAGCCTTCGACTTTAGACGAGTTTGTGACCTTATCTTTTAAGGTACGTATAAACCTAATAATTGAAAATTGAGTTGATTAGTTAAAAATTTCCTTTATACTCTTATGAGAATTTCATTTAAAAGAATGAGATAAGTGAATTCACCTTTCAAAGGGATACATCCATCTATATTGAATAGGACCACCAACTCTTGCTTCGTATGGAAAATGGATTGGAAGGTGCTCTATGGAGTCAAAGAAGCTTGGAGGAAATATGTGCTCCAATTTGCACATAATAATTAGAATGTTCTGCTCCATCTCACGCAATTTATTTTCTCTCAATAATGACGAAGTTAATTCTGTGAAGAATTTGCTGAATTTAGTAAGCATATTCCAAATGGACTTCAGTAAAGCCTTGAATGCCATCGGGAGTAAATGCTGCATGAATATATGGCAGTCGTGACTTTTCATACTGAATAACTTCACTTCCCTCATGTCAACACACCTACCCAAATTGGAAGCATACCCATCTGGTAGCTTAAGTTGTTTAACCCATTCACAAACAGCTAACATTTGTTGCTTAGTTAATGTGTATTGTGCTTTCAGCTTCCTTAGTTTTTCACCTCCAACATCCTGCAACTCTAGATCCTTTCGTCTACAATATTCTGTTAAATCCATCCTAGCTTTAAAAGTGTCTTTTGTCTTGCCCTTGGTATCCATAACTGTGTACAAAATATTGAGAAACACATTTCTCTCAATATGCATGACATCTAGATTATAAGGGAGAATGTTTGCTTTCCAATATGGCAAGTCCCAAAATATGTTGTGTTTGGTCCAGTTGTGAGTAACCCCGTACCCAATTGGGTGTTCTCCTACAAATTCAACAATGCTAGGAAAATGTCTCACCTTTTCCCATACTTCCTCACCAGTCAACCTAGGTGGGGGTACTCCATTCTCAACACATCCCTTCTTAAACGCATTCTTATTCCTTCTATAGGCATGATCAATTAGCAAGAACTGTCAGTGACAATCAAAGAATGAAGTTTTGTGGCTATGTTGAAGTGTGAATGCTTTTGATCTCTCCATACAAATTGGGCAAGCCAGTTTTCCCATCGTCATCCATCCAGATAACATCCCATATGTAGGAAAGTCATTAATCGTACACATCAAAGCTGCCTTCATGATAAAGTTCTATTTAAGTGACACATCATATGTTAGAACACCTTCATTCCATAACTTTTTAAGATCTTCTATTAATGGTCGCAAGTACACATCAATTCTACTTTTAGGATTTGTAGGGCCAGGAATTATGGCACTCAAGAACAAAAATCCTCTCCGCATGCACATTTCAAGAGGAAGATTGTACGGGGTAACTATCACCGGCCAACAAGAATAAGTTCTACCAGTTTTATCAAATGGAGCAAACCTATCCGCACACAACCCTAATCTCACATTTCGAGGATCCTCTACAAATTTTATATATACTTCATCGAAACATCTCCAAGCTTCTGCATCATGAGGATGAGACAAGGAACCTAAAACCCTCTGACTCTCATGATGCCATCTCATTAAAGTTGCCATTTGTATTGAGGAATAAAGTCTTTGTAACCTTAGGACAAGTGGGAAGTACCACATTTTTTTCAAAGGAGTTTCTTTAACCTTACAGTTTCTAGTGATTCTTTTATACCGCTCCTGACCATAAAATTTACAACTTTCCATATTCTCTTCAAGAGGATAGTATATTGTGCATCCATTTGGGCAGCAATCAATCTTAACATGACCTAGCCCTAGTCGTTCTACTGATTTCTTTGCACGATACAAGTTTTTGGGCATTCGATTATCTTTCGGCAATGTATTTCCCATGAAATCCACCCATCAATTAAAGCAATTCCCAGAGTTATTGAAGTCAGACTTGATACTTAGAGCTTCTATTGTAGCTAACAATTTAGAGTAATTTTCACAACCATCATACAAGGGAGCTTTTGCAGCTGCTAACATATCAAAAAAAAATTCGGCTTCTGGGTTAGGATATTCACTCATTTGTTCAATATAACTAAATCCTTGTTGCTCAATGTTAGTACCAATTGAAGGTCCAGCGGCATCCATTACCATCTGCTCATACCTATTGAAGTCTTCCCTCAACCCACTACCTCCATAGTATGAATTATCAAAAACTACAGCAGGAATAGGAGGCATTGATTCTTCATGGTTAGTCCAATAGTAGTAGTTACTCATAAACCCCTTACTACATAGATGCACCTTAACGTCGTCAATTTCTTGGTACTTCCTACATTTACATTTTTTAAAAGGACATCTCAACTTCCCTTCTAGCCTATATTGATCTTGGGTACTGGCAAATTCAATAAACTCAAAAACCCCTTCTATAAATTCATCTGTAATATCCTTATCAAAACCTATCATTTTATCCATCCACTTGCGATATGGTCTCTAATGTTACTCTTCCACTCATAGTGTACTGTTATATAGTCTCTAATGGTCCACCACTATATTATTGGATCAAAACTTTGGCAAGTTGTACTTTGGGTTAAAAGTCTACATGGTGTGTGTGTGTCAGTTTTTTTTTTTTTTTGATAAGTCTATGTGAACATCCAATTTTGCCCGAGTCCAAAAATAAAATATAAATAATTGTGCATATTCTTTGATCATGCCTTTGCCTCATTTAGTTTATTTGCTTTGTTTAATTTTATTTGTTACAAAAAGAAAAAAATGAAAAAATGAAAAAAAATGAAAAAATGAAAAAAAAGGGAATGCTGATTTTCATTTTATTAAAAAATAAAAAAATGATGATGATTTTTGTTGAAAAAAAAATGAAAAAAAAGAGTGTTGCAGCGTCACGTTATCTCTGCAGCTGCAGAAATCTCATTGCTGAAGGCAGCCCAAAAATGGCAAATTTGCAGCAAGGTGAAGCAAGAAAAGTGACAACCTCAATGAAAATACATCAAAATGGTAACTGAGCTACTGATACAATGAGCCACTCTATCTGCCTAAGTTAATTTCCTTAGGGGGAGGGAATTGCAGATTTTCTTTGCTCTGCTTACAAGGAGAAGAGGGATCAAAATTTGAAGAGGGAGGGAACAGAAAAAAAGATCAACAACAGAGAGTATTTTTCATTTTTTGGGGAGAGAACATTACACGAAAACACTGCTTGCTGCCATCTCCATCCAGACCTCCACACTCAAAACACTTCAAGCCACTACCACTATCCACTATCTTCTACCTCCACCCACCACCTTCAACATCTTCATCTCCTTCAACCTTTTACCACCACCACCTTCATCCTCTTCCAACATCATTAACAACCACCCTCTATCACAACTCACCTTCCATAACCATCCTCTAACCTTCAACCACCACAAACCACCATCATCTCCCATCCAAAATCACCATTAACCACCCTCTAACACAAAGCAACCTCACTTATCTTCACCATTAACCCAAATCACCACAACCACCATCTCTTACCACCACAACCGTCCATCACCACTTAACTTCAGCAGCACAACACCATAACCACCAAGCCAGCTCCACCCCGTACCTCCATAGCCAACCAGAAGCGGTGAAACCAGTCGCTAGAAACCTTGCCGGGTTCGAACCCACAGCCCACTCCGACGCCGCATCACCCATCCAGAACCGCGACTGCCCAGATCTGTGAGCGCAGATCCGGTCCACGTCATGCGCCATAAGCCACTTGCCGGATATGCACGTGCCGCCCAGCCGCGCCTTCATCTTGCAATCGACTAACCGTGCGCCGCACCGTCCAGCCCGAACCTCGCCGAACCAGAGCTCCGCCATCACCACGTTGACCCGTCTCTGCCGCGTCGCGCACCACAGCACCCCGCACAGCCAGATCTGACCTCCGCCTCCACCGCGTTGTCGAACACAGCTCCCATCTGACCAAAGGTTGGAATTTTTCCATTCTCTTTTGCTCTCAGGGTTCTATGTTAAGGCTAATGGAGCCTTCCTTTTGATACCTCTAGCAGAAGCCTTTTGTTTTAAAAACGAAAAGACAAAAAAAAAAGAGAATGGTATAAAGGGGTTTTGGGCTGCTGAAGCAGCCAAACCCCCTACGTGGGTTGACTTATTTGTTACATTTTGAATCAAAATGGTAATAAGAAAAAAAGGGAAGCAAGCTTTTGGATTGAGAAACCCATTCCCACATTTTTTTAGTTTGAGTATGACTTTGAAAAAAAATAAAAAAAATGAAAGAGAATGTGGACTAGTTGACTGATAGTATTTTGTTTTAAAAGTTTGTTTTTTTAATAAATCATAAATAATAAAAGTAGGTGTTTTGATTTTAGTTTTTCTGTTTGGTAGTATTTATTTTACTTGATAGTTTATTTTTATGTTATGCCTTGTGAACAAATAAGAAGTTAAGGTAAAAAAATGAAGAAAAGTAAATAATTTTTTTTTAAATTGTTAGAAAAGTAAAAAGAATGTTATTTTGGGTTATTTGATTTGTAACGTTTATATTTAATCTTGTTTTTATTTAGTTTTTTACTTGACTCATAGAAATTTTATATTTGTCCTTGTACCCCTTTTTTTAAAAAAAAAAAAAAAAAAAAATATAAAACCAAAAAATATTAAAAAATATTAAAAAAACAAAAATTCATTAAAAAAATTATCAATGCAATGACCAATGGTGATGATTGAATAGCGGATGCTATCTTCAATGTCGTTTGGATTATAAGCGTTTATTGAGTAGCTCAGTACTAACTTGAACCCTGTGCAAGAATGGATTTTGTTTTCAATTAAAAATCTCTTTTCAAAATCTTTTTTTTATTAAAATCAACTAACTTACACTTATTTTCTACAGAACTATGTGACTTTGAGTTCCTCATTGCATCTGAGGGTACGTAGGAACAGAATTTTCATTCTGTCAAGCCAAAATTAAATTTTCACAATTTGATTCTTCTTTTTTAAAAAAATAAAAATAATTATAATGTCTTTTTAAGAGGGGTAAAATAAATAAATTTGAGATTATCATATTTTTGCACCACTAACTTAAGGTACCGTCTTAGGACGGGTGTGATAGGGGTGCTGTGGGATTAAGTTTCCACCCTTCCCTATCCATAACCGACTCCCGAATCCGATCTGGTTTTCAAAGACTATTTTCTAATATTGGTTTTTCAAATTTTTTTCAAATTCAAATAAAATTGGTAGCGACTCCATATTTTTATAATTTTAAAATCTCGCGAGTTGCTATTTTGCCGTGATCCCGATCGCGACAGATGGCGACTCCATTGAGGAAACTTAGAGAGTCAAGCCTGTTGTTGTTAGTTATGCAAATTATTAATAATCTTTATTTATTTATTTTACCTCCTTTTGTCTTTGTTTTCTTATTTGTTTATAAATAGTCTTTGTTTAATACTTTGGTATAAATATTTGATAGCATTATCTTGTGTATATCTTGACTTGTATATATATTTCGCGTTGAATTGTAGAAACCCTAGGGTAGATGATTGCTGGCTGGCTGTTGTATATATGTTTTGCAGGTTAGGGGGTAAATTTTAGTCTTTTAAAATTCTTGGTACAAGTTTGTATACTCCCTCACACACGTCACTATCACTTACCTCACACACTTTTTGAGCTCTATACCCGAGTCTGTTCAAACCCGAAGAATAGGAGGAGTCTCGACATTTGTTATTGAGGGGCTTCATGCTCACTTGACATTAGTTGAGACACCACTCAAATTGTTACCAATATCATGGATTAGTCATATTAAGATGGTTTATCCCTACTTGTGATTAATTCATGAATTGGGTCTCTGTCTTTTGAGATAGGGGTAATATGGGGACCATGACTTTTAGAGGTCTAGATCTGTCCTAAAAACCTTACACTGATAGATGGAATATAGTGGCTGTCAAAATTAGAGTCGTGACTTTAAGGAAATCTAACCTTTAAGTTTCACCTGATTAGGGCACAAAGGGAGTGTACTTCTTCTTTCTCTGTTCATTTCTCATATCATTCATTTAAAAAAAAAAGAAAAAAAATCATAAAAAAGGGATGTTTCATCTTGCATTTTCATATCATTTGCATGACATTCATAGCATTTTTCAAACAAAAGAGAAAATAAAAAAGGACATGCGTTACCTTGCATTTGCATGACATTCCCAAAAATAAATATATCATCTTACATTTTCATGTCATTTTCTTGCATTCTAAAAAAAACATAATAAAAAAATAAAGAGGGCATGCATCAGCAAATCATGCATAATCCTTTGGGTTTATGACCCTATAAGGATTTCTCCATGTAGGATGTTAGGATACATTTTAGAGTTACCTCGATGAGGGGTACCCTTAGGATGCATTCTTCATTTTGCTGGTTTGCTTACATTCATCTTTTACTCTTTTTGTAGGGTGAGTTTAGTTGGTAAAGTAGAAAGATTAGTGCTCATTCAATAGCAAGGAATGGAAAAGATATGTCAAAGGAAAAACACCAGCAATGCCGTTGATCTCAAGAGGAATATGAAGATTATAGTAAATGGCAGTGATCTGAGGCGTGTGAAAGACATTACTCAACACATGACCCCTAAGGCTCAATTAGAGTTTTCAAGTAGTTATGGACAAATCCTAGATTTGTTGCGCATCCCTGTTGAAGAACCTGTCTTGAGTGGCCTTGCCCAGTTTTGGAACTGTTCTCTGAAATGTTTTGAGCTGCTCGACTTGGATATTGCACCAACCATAGAAGAGCATGCCATCATGCTGAGACTCCCAATGAGCAAGTACCCTAATGTTTATCTCTATGGAGGACATTATGTGTTAGAAAGAAAAATAGTAGAACTCATAGGGGTTCAGACAAATCAATTAGGCATGGAAAAGAAAGGAGGAACACAAGGATTGAAGAAGAGTTACCTAGAAGCACATCTTGAGCTACTAGCACAACAAGGAATATGGGACCTCTTTAACAAAACATTGGCGCTAACCATCTTTGGATTGGTGTTATTCTTATTCACCTCAGATGTAGTGGACCAAGCAGCAATGGATGCTTTCTTCAAGTTTGAGAATCATAGGGCAAATCCAATCCCTACTATTCTTGCTGATACTTTCTTGACCATGGAGATTTGCCACAAAAAAGAAGGGAGGATGATCCGATGTTGCACACATATGTTGTATGTTTGGATCATGACGCACATAGATGTACACAATCGCCTGGGCCTCTTACCTGATTCGTTAAGGAATTTTGGTCGCATGCTAGTGAAGCAGCAGAAAGCCCATGAATGGAAAGATAAGTTCATGAAGATGGGATCAGACTCTTTTAAATGGCTTTGCTCTTGGTATCATGGGGAAGAGATAATGCTCAGTTGTGGCGACTTTTCTAACGTTCCTTTAATGGGTGTGAAAGGTTGTGTATCCTTTTCACCGGTCCTTGTGCTTAGACAGCTCCAATGGACTTAGCACGTGCCCGACGAAGCACAACTTAAAGGATTCAGCTTTTTATATGGGAAAGATGGAAGCACCACCAAGCAGGAAAAGGAGGTCAGGGATGCTTGGAAAAATATTCATAGGGCAAGGGCAAAAGAACTGAGAAAACGTGTGGTAATTCCTACTCTTGAGTACCTGTAATGGAGAGCAACAAGGAAAGCACAAAATAATACCCCTCAAGCAGTGTCAAGTGATGAAAATCACTCCCAGATTATATCTCAAATAATCACCCAGATAGAGAGGATGAAAGCGCAGATGCAGTTTTTTGAGCAAGGGAAGGAAGCCACTGAGTTAAAAGTCGTCATTCACATAAGTCGATGCCAGAAGTTAGCTGACAAGATTGAAGACTTAAAGGATACACAAGCTGATGCTGCCGAAGCTCCGAGCCGAGTAAAAAGGGCAAGAAAATGAAGAGAGGTAGAATCAAATACGATCACATTGGAAGTCCAGGAGCTACGAGTGAAGGTAAGTGCTCAAGAAGAAATAATAGAGATGACTTTGCAAGAGAAAGAAGAGTTGGAAGCAAATACTAGAGCACAAGACCAAAGGACACAATCTTTACAAGAAGCTCTCGTTGAAATGAAACGACACTCCGATCAAAGATAGGTTTTGGCTGCAGAATATTATAATTTACTCAAGGAAGCAAACAAGAAAGTAAGGTGTTTGGAGCTGAAAACTCAAGAGCTAGAGCAAGAAAAGGAGTAATAGAGACTCGAAGCCCAAAGGCAACGACTGCAAAAAGAAGAAAATGAAGGTGCATGGCAATGGGCAACTCAAAATGAAAAGGCTCAAAAGGAATATTGGATGAAGAAATATGAGGACATGTCTAACAGCTTGCAATATCACACTACGCAACTGGTTAGTCATTTTGATGAAGCAGACCTTCAGATTCGCATGAATCCATTGCTACGACTACCACAAAAGATAGCCGAGTTTATAAAGTATTGTCGAGGTCTTGCTAAAGGTCTTAGGAAGAAATAAACAAAATTGTTGATGTAATATAGTTTATGTTACACTTTGAGGAGACTAAGACCTTGTATTGATTAATTTTGGAATGAAATGAATGACCAGTTATAGTGTTTTACTTTGAATGTTGATGTTACTATTTTTCATTCAGGCATTATTCATTAAGGGGTGAATTCCCCCTTGAATAGGTTGTCAACCGTGCTTTTGCCCTGAGACAATTTGTCCTTTAGCGAAAATATAAGAATCTTGGCATTTGGTGAAAGAATGATTACATTGTTTGAAGATGGCACTATTAATGAACTCGCTAATGTTAAATCCGGGATCCTGCCTTGCTATTGAATGACCATGCGAATCTTTCCACAATCGCCAAGCATCTTCATAATAGTGCTAACTTTTTTTTATTTCCTTTTTCTTTATTTAATGTTTTTTTTAATAAATCAATTTGGATCAAGAATCATTGCGCGACCTAGGAAAGAAGAGACCAATTTAACCCGAGTTCACAATACCAGATCTCGGACCAGAATGGCTGCTGATAATTCCGAGACAGGAAGAAACTTAAGTAGGGAAGTCGATGAAATGACGGGGAGGATAAATGAGCTGTCAGAGAACCAAGCGAGGTTGGAAGCGATATTGCAAGATATAAGGGAGTCTCTCCACTTAATCAGTGGAAATAGAAATGCAAATGGGGTTGAAACGTATGCAAACGTGCCATCAGTAACTGCTTCGATCTTCTCGGTCGTAACCTCAGGCATCTCTGCAGGAATCCACGAGCAGCCACCTCAAACAACATCAATAGTCATGCCCATCGAGGAGGGGTATCGCGCTTTGGAAGGCGCTCATAATGAAATCCCTGGTTATGCAGGCCTTACTTGGGAACCACCTCATGTGTCTGTTCTAGGGCAAGTGACAATGCCTTATTCTGGAAATAGCCACGTCATAATTGAGAAGGATAAGATGAAAGAAGATTGGATAGAGAAAATAGAGGAACAGATCAAGGCGATAAAGGGCCCCAATGCTTATAGACCCCTGAGGATAGAGGAGCTACATCCTACCACGGATGTAGTAATCCCCAAAGACTTCAAGATTCCTAATTTTATGAAGTATGACGGGAGCGGCAACCCTCGTTTCCATTTGATCAATTATGGGACCAAGATGACTGTTTGGTCCAAGGATGATAAGTTCCTCATCAGTTTCTTCCATGAGAGTCTTACAGGTCCCGCCCTAGAGTGGTATCTTCAGTTAGATCGCTCAAGGATCTTGCGTTGAATGGAATTAGTTGACCTATTTATGGACCAGTACAAATTCAATTTGGACACAGCCCCAACACGGGAACAGTTGAGTTCAATGCAAAAAGGCAATGAGGAACCTTTCAAGTAATATGCACAGAGGTGGAGAGCCTTGGCGGCTTAAGTCTAGCCCCCATTAACTTTGTTTGAGATGTGTTCGTATTTCTTGGGGACCTTAGGAAATCCTTTTATTGGGGTGATGGCTGGGGCAACCTATAAGGATTTTACAGATTTAATAATTGCTAGAGAAAGAATTGAAAGTTTGGCCAAAGTTGGGAAGTTGCCGATAAGTAGCACAGAGAATACTGCTTTCAAGAGGGGATTCTAATCGAAGAAAAAGGAACCTGAGGTGAATTATGTCCAACGCCAATAGAATTTCAGACCTCAATATAGCCCAAGTCATGAGCAACTATGTAACCCCAACCCTCATTTTTCATACCAAACACCTTCAGTGCCTTATTGTCCACCCGACCAAATTATATCAGCCACAAACATTACCCCAACCCCACAATTCCAAATTAACAACATTCCCACGCTGCAACCATATACACTAACTCGCCCAATCTATACTTGATACCCACCTACACCTAATTACCTAAACCACCCACAACCTTGGTCGAACCTCCAAAATCAAAGCTGCTTTCATCCCCAAAACCTTCCCCCTTTTCCAAGGTTGTCCATTCCGAATACAGACTTATTCCAAAGATTATTTGATACTCACCTTATTTCAGGAATTCCTGTGCATCCCTTAGAACCACCATTTCCATCATGGTACAACCCGAACTCAACCTACAAGTATCACATGGATATCCCAGGGCATTCAATTGAAGATTGCGAGTCTTTTAAGACCGTAGTAAGAAAGTTAATTACCTATAGGAAGCTTGATATCCAGGAAGAGGTTGGACCCAGTATTGTTAACAACCCAATTCTTAATCATGGTGGAAGGAATGTGGTGAATGCTTTAGAGGTGGAAGGATCATCCATAAGAAAGGTCATGAGTTTGTGTACGCTGATGGCAAGGATATTCGAAGGGTTGAAGAAAGCTGGCTATAGTATCACTACATCAGCCGACACGATGAAAGAAAAGGAAAAATATGATAAAGAGTCAAATTGTGCTTATCATTGTGGGGGAAGGGGACATGATATTGAGAATTGTTGGGACTTCAAGGTTCAAGTCCAAGGTTTGCTCACTTTGGGAGTAATACATGCAAGACAAGGGTTAGCCTCCTCCAAAGAGGTCAATGTGGTCGAACGCTTTGTGCTTAAGGTGCCACCTCTCAACCAAGTCTCGACATCAGAGAAAGTAGTGGTAACAATCAAGAAGCTAGTGCCATTTGTTTATAATGACACTCATTCAGTGCCATGGAATTATGAAACCAAGGTAGAAACAAAGGGAGTAGGGGAAGAGACGTCGAAGGCTCGAATTGCTGAAGTACACAAGGATGAGGAGTTGGTAACTGACATTGTCAGGGTAGGGGAAATTACAAGGAGTGGGCGATGCTATAGCCCAGGAGAGTTAGAAAAAAGGAAAATTGTTAAAAAAGGGAGTAGGGAAGAAATGTCAAAAGAATAGGAGAGAGAGAAGGAAGGTGAAGAGGAGTTCCTGAAGATAATGAAGCAAAGCGAATATGATGTGATAGAACAGCTAAAAAAGACTCCGGCCAAGATATCTCTTTTGTCACTCATCTTGACATTTGAAATGCATCGGAAGGCGTTATTGAAAATTCTGAATGAAGCCTATATGAAACCCGATGTTACCCCCGAAAGTGTTGTTAACATGGTAGACTGTTATGCCCGTATTTTATAGCCTTAAATTGGATAAAATGTGATGCTTTGATTGATTTATGTTAGAATTTATGCCACATTTATTCTATTTATCCTTGTT
The DNA here is from genome assembly GCA_029884605.1 of Ormosia emarginata. Lineage (NCBI taxonomy): Eukaryota > Viridiplantae > Streptophyta > Magnoliopsida > Fabales > Fabaceae > Ormosia > Ormosia emarginata. Next base: position 9,753,608 of record JAQQTP010000047.1, on the reverse strand, counting down.
ATCTCAAAGTTGTTATTCTCTATGTTTTTAGGTCCAGAAGTGGTGTTTTGACATGGCTCTATGAAGCTTTGGATGGATTTATTGCAATGGAGTTGAGCTTAGAATTTATACGGCTGAGATTCGTAGAGTTTTTGACCTTTGTGCGATAAAATGAGCATAACTTGAGCTACAGAGGTCGAAACGAGGCGAATTAGGTGTCCTTGGAAAGCTAAGAAAAAGATCTACAACTTTCACGTAGGCTTCTTTGTGAAATTCTAGGAGACACAGCCGTACCTAAAGTAAACACGGCCGTGCCTCCCACAAAAGTGAAATTTCGCATCCTAGACCCTCACACGGCCGTGTCTAATTACTGTAAAGCTTCTGAAATTTAAGCACGGTCGTGCCTAAGTTAAGCACGGCCGTGTGAGAACTGTTCACTCATGGATCTACTATTTTTACGCATTTTCTGACAAATTTCACGTGTTTTGTAATGAGACACAGCCGTGTCTCCAATAGACACGGTCGTGTCTCCCATCAAACTTGTCATGGATGCTAAAACCTTCCCTAATTGATTATAAAAGAAGGGGAAGAAGCTGCAGAATGGGGAGAAAGCAGAAGAGAGGCTGAAGAAACACAAAAGGAGGTCCCCTGGAAGGGAGAAACTGAAGAGGTGAGTGACAGCCCTCTAAGGGAGCTCCTGGAAAGGGGAGAAAAGTCCTAAGGGGAGAAGGGTCTCCAAGAGAGGAAGCCTAAAGGAGGAAACTCTGGGGCAGAAATGGTGGATAGCTACAGAAGAGTTTGAGAGGCGCATGGATCTGAGGCAAGGGCTTGGTAGGCAAGATCAAGAGCCATTGAAGATCAACCATTAATGTTCTTTTTCTCTATCTTTTCTTTTATTTTGGAATCATGGCTGTCTCTTTAATCTATATTCTTGTTTGTGCTTTAATTGCCATGAGCGGCTAAACCCCTTTATCTAGAATTGGGATGAAACTCTTTATTTATCTATGTTGAATTGATTATTGTTGTTCTTGATTCATTCTTAGTGTTCCTAATGCTTATGGTATGTTGCGTGCCATATTTACATGATTTTAGGCTTTAGATGAAGGATCGAAAGAAGAAGTCTAATTGCTTGATAATCTAAGAATTGAACTTAGGAATTAATGCCTAGACATAGGGTTAAGTTCTTTGAGGGTCAAACGAATGTCATGAATCTTAATGGGTTAGAACTTGGATTAATTGCCATGAGAATGGGATTGATGAGGTTTTAGCACGTTTTTAGTGCCAAGATATTGGGCTTTAAATAATTTAGGACAGTTTGCCTTCAAGAACATAAACGATTTAGCATAAAGAATATCGTAGTGGATTCCTAGTCCTAGGTCTTTATCCATGGTTGAATCTAAATTCTTCTTAGTTTAATTACTTTTATTTCTCTTCTTAGTTTAATTGCTTTTATTTTATTTTGATTTCAATTTAGCTTCCATCATTGTATCTGTTTGCTTAAATAATCGAAATCACCGTAAAAGTTAGTAATCAAACGATCCTCATGGGAACGATATTTATTTTACTACTTGTACGACCCGTGCGCTTGCGAAAAATGTCACAACAAGTTTTTGGCGCCATTACTGGGGATCGTTTTGATATTAACACGAGCAGTAATTTGATTAATTTAAGCATTTTTAATTTGATATTAACATTTTCCTGTTTTTATTTTGCAGTTAGCCAGTGTTGTGTCGGCTTAAGTGCCTCCCCGAGTTCGAGCCTTTGTAGGGGGATGTATATAGTCATCGGCCACCAAAAATTTTTTTTTCCTCTCTTTCATTTAATTTATTTATCTTTGCATTTAATTCTTGTATTTGTTTTTGTAGTTTTTGGTTTATTTTCCAGTTTTTGGTTTGTTTTTCTTTCTTCGCATTTAATTCTTGCATTTATTTTTCTTGGTTTGTTTTTTTTAGTTTGTGGTTTGATTATTTTTTTAGTTTTTAGTTTGCTTTTCTTATGCAGTTTCAGACCATATGTCGCTACTCATGAAGACCAGATGTTCGAACTTGCCTTTTTCCCCACCCTTTCCCACCACCTACATAATCTTGAGTTCACATTTTCAGGGAAGTTTCGTTGTCCTTTGTACTGCTATTTTTTTATTTAAACATTAAGAGCAATGTTTCTTTCAAGTGTGGGGGGGTCATTCTTTCACTTGTTTATTGCATTGAATCTTGCGGGAATTGTGTTTCAATTTCTTGATTATTTCTGAGTGATTAGAATTAGAATTTGTTTGATAGGGGAATCCACTACTAATGAACTAATTTTTTTTCTCTTTCTTTTTGTATACCAAATTTTTGTGTAAGGCAATCTTTTTCAATTAAATGTCGGCCTAGAAAGTTTAGCACTTTATCTGGGAAATTAGTCATGTCTGCTTGCATTTAATTTCTCTTTGCTAACTTAATCCAGAAAGTGAGATTTGAGCCTTTATTGATTGGATTTATCATAAATTGAATCCTATTTTCTTTCTAGAGTGAGTTTTCTCTTGATTTTTGTATGCTAGAACTTGCTTTGATATCTTGTTGAGATTTAATGGTTCACATACATTCTTGGACATGATGAAGGCAAATTAGGCTTAATTCTTTCTTGACTTCCAGAGTTGCATTGTTAAAAAAAATCCATTAGTTGCCTCTTTTGAGCCTGAAATTGATTTCTTTGAAAATCCAGATGATTAATCAGGTTAGATTCTTTGGAGCATCTAATGTGTTAATTGAAAAGTCTTGAAAGGTCACTTATGTTTTCAAGGGTTGAAAAAAAAAAGAAAAAGAAAAAAATATGTATATATTTTTTGTGAAGAATAATGAGAATGAATTAGTTGGAATGACCTTGTGCATATTGCTATATCGATAATCTTTTCAACCTAATTCTGCTTTGTATAGCTTCAGCCATAAATATTCTTTACATTCATTTATTTTTCCTTCTATTTATTTTACCCTTGGCCCCATTACAACCGGATGAAGTCCTTTTGATTCTTGTTTTGTATGTGAACTTGAAAGTGGAGATAAGATTGATAATCAAGCATATGGTCATACAATTATTGAGAGAAATTTGAGTGATCTCTTTGCCCTTAAACACTTAAGAGATTGAAAGATGAGTGATCTCAATTGTTTGGTAGAGAGAAGAGATGCATGCTAGACTCAAACCTGTAATTATATTAAGTGCTGAATTTTCTTATTTGATTGGATTCGATTGCCATGTTTAATTGAATTTTATTTTATTTTTAAACGGTGGATTGTCCCTTGATTCTTATTTCTTGAGGTTTAGTTTGATCTTGGCTTTGATTCATACTCTTTGCTTGAGGACAAGCAAAGTTCTAGTGTGGGGGAATTTGTTATTGTTACCCAAGTGGCTTCAGTACTCAAGAGGGGGGGTGAATTGAGTAATTAGAAATTTTTCGCAAAAGCCTTAAACAAATGAATTATACTAAATTTAAATAATAAAGGCGAGAATGAGATAAAGATAAGAAGAACAAATAATAATTAAATTGCAAGAATAAATAAAGTGCATAAAGATAAAAGATTAAGGGTAGAAAAGCGAGCACGATATTTATCCTGGTTCGACCACCAACCACTTGTGGCCTACGTCCAGTCCCCCGAAACACACTTCGAGATTTTTTTACTATTCAACACAAGCTTAACAACAGGTGCTTGCAACCTTTACACAACAGGGATACCTCACCCTATTTACTAGAGGGATACCTCACCCCCTTTGAAGGATACCTCACCTTCTTTACACCAAGGGATACCTCACCCTTTTACTAGAGGGATACCTCACCCTCACAAATTCACTAAGGGATACCTCACCCTTTTACAGAAGCAGAGAATAGATGAAAAAATAAACTCTCACTTAGAGAAGATATTACAACTTGAAGTGCTAATGAGCTCTCTAAAGGATATCTCAAGGTTTTGGCAAAGAGAGCATAGAAAAATGAAATAATCACGTTTTAATCACAAGCAAATAGTTCAAAATGGTTGGGGGTTTTCAGAAGAGACCCAAGGTCTCTATTTATAGAGCAATGGAAGAAACTAGCCGTTGGAGCAATTAAAGGCAAGTAATTATTGAAAATATGGCCGTTGCTGCCATTTTCGAAAGCTTCGTGAAATCCAATTCTGGAGAACGGTATTCGAATACCTTATGAGGTATTCGAATGCCTCTTGCCAAAACTCTTTTAAAAAACTGATTAAGGTTGGGTTATTCGAATACCGCTTAAGGGTATTCGAATGCCTCATTTAAAAGGTCCATTCTCGAAACTAGGGTATTCGAATACCATATGGGGTATTCGAATGCCTCTGTTTTGGCACAGCAGCAAATATCAGTTACGAATCAGGTTATTCGAATACTTGGAGGGGTATTCGAATGCCTCTTTAAAAAAACAGAAAACGTATAGGCTTGAAAAGCACTCTATTCGAATACCTAACAGGGTATTCGAATACCTCTGTTATAAAACCAGTTTTAAATGCTTTCAAATGACCAGAAAATGGTTGTTTAATTTTGGAAAAACAATTTTGAAAACATTTCTTTGCAATGCCAATTAATGAGATATCCAATGAGGCTTTTACAAGGATCCTAAGTCCTAAAGCTTATTCTTGAAGATCTTGGACTTGGTCTTCTCATCATCTTCATGTTTGTCTTTACGTTTGTTATCATCAAAACTATTGCTCATGATAGCTAGCCAATTACATTCTCCCCCTTTTTTATGATGACAAACTAACATTTGAGAAAAGCATTAGTTCATATAAATTGAAATTCACAAAGTTAGTTTAGAGATACTTACTCCCCCTCTTTTTTTATAAGAGGTGATTTTCATCAGAGATATGCACAGCAGCTCCCCCTTACTTTTGGAATTCAATTTCTATTTTTGTTTTGACTTTTTCTTTTCTTGACTTTTCTCAAACAAAGACATTTAAACTTGTTCTCCCCCTTTTGTACATTGGATACCATTCTCCCCCTTTTGTCATGATCAAAAAGATGGGGCAAGTATTTTTCTTTCCCATTTTATCATATTAAACAATATATGCATGTCCTCAAGTTGAATGAATATTTTTCCATTTAAATTTATGCTTGAGGTAGTGTTCTCCCTACAACAAAATTCAGAGTGCTTTCATTGGTATCCATTAATGTTGGATCCATAGGGGTTAGTCAAACTCATAAGCCAATAAGCATTTAAAACAATGAGGCAAAAGCAGCAAATGATTCTCAAGGGCAAAAATATTTTTATCGATTAATTTGGCCAAGAAATCACTTGTTTGATTTCATTTGTTGTCATTTGTTATTACTTGTTATTTTGTTCATACCACTTTGATATCACTTGTTGTCAAAATGTAAAGCATTTACCACTTGTTTGATATCACTTGTCAAGATGTTCTAAGCATTTACCACTTGTTAACAAATTCTTATAAATCTGACATATGTCAATAAAAACATAGATATTAAATATTTCATATACCACTTATTGCACTTGTTCGTATATCAAAACAATAGCCAATTACATTTACCTTACAAAGGATTTAAATATGCAGCATATTCTAGAGAAAGATAAGGTGAAAGAGCAAGCAAAAATATGCATTTAAGAACATTATGTGATTTTCATATAAGGCATAAATGAAGGCTTGATGAAATAAGATTAAAAGCATGTTATTTGTATTGCCTATGCAAGAAGAAAAAAAAAAAAACATAGAGGAACGAAACAGAGATCACGATGAACAACTTGCTTTCAGCCTTGTGGTATTCGAATACCTTTTTCCGTATTCGAATACCCATCACATTTTATAAACTCCAGAAGGAGCAAGTATTCGAATGCCTAGGAAGGTATTCGAATACTCCAGATAACATGTAAGAAATACTGATGTGATAGATATCTGGTTATTCGAATAGCTATATAGTTATTCGAATACACTTGCTTTATAAAGACATAAAATTGATGTACTGATGTATGGTATTCGAATACCATGGGAGGGTATTCGAATAGACCTATCAGAAAAACATGAATTTTCACGTACAGATGCAATGGTATTCGAATACCACAGGGAGGTATTCGAATAACTCAAACATAAAAGCATATATTTTGCATCCAGAAGGCATATTTGAGATAAGAAAGCTTACCTTTTGATGAAAATATTCATATGAATGCAAGTCCAAGCCTGATAGAGACAAGAAGGAGAGCTTGGAATTTATTATAGTCTTGTGCTTGCAGCAACCACTTTCAAAAATGCCGAAGTCAGCTCTTGGCTATCAAGCACACCTGCAACACAATTCAATTTTTGGTTTTTGGTACCCAAATTTTCTTGGGTCCTTGATTGTCAGTTTTGGGCAATGTACCCTTTGGAACCCAAACCATTTTTGTCCCAATTTTTGTGTTAACATTCTTTCAAGCATTACATGTTGAAGCATTGTGACCCTTCTTCCCACAATAGAAACATTTAATAAATGGGCTACATGAGATGCTAGAATTAACAAAATAATTTTTATAGGATTTGTGTTGATTATTCGGGTTATATCCTATTCCAGCCTTTTGAAAAACAACCCTTTGTTTTCCTAATAAAATATTTAAATTATCTCTTCCACATGTGAATTTGGCAAGGGTGTTCTTTAAATTTTCAAGTTCATTTTCAAGCAAATGACATGAAGAACAAGAATACGAAGTAGAAGCATGTGAAGAATGATATGAGCATGCATCAATTAATCATAATGTCTCATTTTCAATTTTTAATTCTTCAATTTCTTTATTCAAAATTAGAATTTGATTTTCTAAAGAAGAGATAGTTTTCTTAGATGAAGAAATTAATTTTGTAAGCCTAATTGTTTCGTCATGCAATTCTTCAAAGGCATCTTGTAACTCATCATAAGAAGGAGATAATTCAGAATTTACCTCGTTGTCGCTTTCTTCTTCTTCTTCTTCTTCTCCTTTCGCCATAAAACATAGATGGGCTTCTTCACTATCTGAGCTATCAGTGGAGTCCATGTCGTTGTCATCCCATGCTATGTAGACTCTTCTTTCTTTAGAGGGTTTCTTTTCAACTTTCTTTGGAAATGACGATCTTCTTTGAGTTCTCTTTTTCTTTAGGAACTTACCAAATTTTCTTACCATAAGATTGAGATTTTGTTCATTTAGCTCAATGTTGTCCACGTCATCTCCATCGTCTTCTTCTTCATTATTGATAGTGGAGGTGGTGGCTTTAAGCGCTATCCCCTTTTTCTTTTTATCGTTTTCTTCACTTTGGTCAAGCCTGTTGAGTTCTAATTCATGCCGTGAAGCTTTCCAAAGAGGGTAGCCGAGACATTGTTGACAAGTTCCTCGATTCTAAATTGTCAGTTACTTTGGGTTGCCAAATCACGCTAAGACATCTCAACACTTTGTTAATCAAATCTTCGTTAGTAAAATTCTTTCCTAATGATGCAAGATGATTAACAATGTGGGTGAACCTCTTTTGCATTTCTTGAATGCTTTCTCCTTGGTTCATTGTAAATAGTTCATATTCGCGAGTTAGAGAATTGATTCTCGACCTCTTTACCTCACTAGTACCCTCATGGGTAACTTGTAAAGTGTCCCACATTTCTTTAGCGCTTTGCAATTTGAAATTCTAAAAATTCATCATGTCCCAAAGCCGAGGTAATGATGTTTTTGGCTACTAAGTTATTTTGAACTTTTCTTTTATCATCTTTAGACCAATCACTTCTAGGTGTCTCGGTTTTTACACCATTGACAACGCGTGTAGGTATAAATGCGCCATTTTCGACAGCATCCCACACATCTAGATCAATAGCCTCGATAAAGATTTTCATTCTTTCCTTCCAATATGCATAACCATCCCCATTGAAAAAGGGTGGTCGATTTATGGAAGTTGCTTCTGATAAAACATTTGATGAAGCCATGTACTCTTGAAGCGGCTAAGCTCTTTATACAAGAGTCTAGCTCTGATAATTAATTATACAAGATTTTCAATTTAATTATTATTTGTTCTTCTTATCTTTATCTCATTCTCGCCTTTATTATTTAAATTTAGTATAATTCATTTGTTTAAGGCTTTTGCGAAAAATTTCTAATTACTCAATTCACCAAGATCTTCAAGAATAAGCTTTAGGACTTAGGATCCTTGTAAAAGCCTCATTGGATATCTCATTTCTTTGCAATGCCAATTAATGAGATATCCAATGAGGCTTTTACAAGGATCCTAAGTCCTAAAGCTTATTCTTGAAGATCTTGGACTTGGTCTTCTCATCATCTTCATGTTTGTCTTCACGTTTGTTATCATCAAAACTATTGCTCATGATAGCTAGCCAATTACAGTTATGCCTGTATTTTATAGCCTTAAATTGGATAAAATGTGATGTTTTGATTTATTTATGTTAGAATTTATGCCACATTTATTCTATTTATCCTTGTTATCTCAAAGTTGTTATTCTCTATGTTTTTAGGTCCAGAAGTGGTGTTTTGACATGCTCTATGAAGCTTTGGATGGATTTATTGCAACGGAGTTGAACTTAGAATTTATACGGCTGAGATTCGTAGAGTTTTTGACCTTTGTGCGATAAAATGAGCATAACTTGAGCTACAGAGGTCGAAACGAGGTGAATTAGGTGTCCTTGGAAAGCTAAGAAAAAGATCTACAACTTTCACGTAGGCTTCTTTGTGAAATTCTAGGAGACACGGCCGTGCCTAAAGTAAACACGGTTGTGCCTCCCACAAAAGTGAAATTTCTCATCCTGGACCCTTACACGGCCGTGTCTAACTCCTGTAAAGCTTCTGGAATTTAAGCACGGTCGTGCCTAATTTAAGCACGGCCATGTGAGCACTGTTCACTCACGAATCTACTATTTTTACGCGTTTTCTGGCAAATTTCACGTGTTTTGTAATGAGACACGGTCGTGTCTCCAATAGACACGACCGTGTCTCCCATCAAACTTGTCATGGATGCTAAAACCTTCCCTAATTGATTATAAAAGAAGGGGAAGGAGCTGCAGAACGGGGAGAGAGCAGAAGAGAGGCTGAAGAAACACAAAGGGAGGTCCCCTAGAAGGGAGAAACTGAAGAGGTGAGTGACAGCCCTCTAAAGGAGCTCCTGGAAAGGGGAGAAAAGTCCTAAGGGGAGAGGGGTCCCCAAGAGAGGAAGCCTAAAGGAGGAAACTCTGGGGCAAAAATGGTGGATAGCTGCAGAAGAGTTTGAAAGGCACATGGATCTGAGGCAAGGGCTTGGTAGGCAAGATCAAGAGCCATTGAAGATCAACCATTGATGTTCTTTTTCTATATCTTTTCTTTTATTTTGGAATCATGGTTGTCTCTTAATGCTTGTGGTATGTTGCGCGCCATATTTACATGATTTTAGGCTTTATATGAAGGATCGAAAGAAGAAGTCTAATTGCTTGATAATCGAAGAATTAAACTTAGGAATTAATGCCTAGACATAAGGTTAAGTTCTTCGAAGGTCAAATGAATGTCATGAATCTCAATGGGTTAGAACTTGGATTAATTGCCATGAGAATGAGATTGATGAGGTTTTAGCACGTTTTTAGTGCCAAGACATTGGGCTTTAAATAATTTAGGACAGTTCGCCTTTAAGACCATGAACGATTTAGCATAAAGAATATTGTAGTGGATTCCCAGTCCTAGGTCTTTATCCATGGTTGAATCTAAATTCTTCTTAGTTTAATTACTTTTATTTCTCTTCTTAGTTTAATTGCTTTTATTTTATTTTGATTTTAATTTAGCTTCCATCATTGTATCTGTTCGCTTAAATAATCGAAATCACCGTAAGAGTTAGTAATTAAACGATCCTCGTGAGAACGATATTTATTTTACTACTTGTACGACCCATGCGCTTATGGAAAATGTCACAACATAGACCCAGTGAAACGCTTTAACATGATCATATTCACTGATGAAGAGATCATTTCTCAATCTAAGAAGAACCCATGAGCCTTGCACACAACCCTCAAATGCAAAGGGTACATAGTTGTAAAGGTTTTGATTGACAGGGGGTCTGTGTTGAATATCATTCCCAGGTCAACTCTAACCTCATTATTAATAAGTGAGGATGAATTGTCACCTCGAGAAATGGTGGTGCAAGCCTTTGATGGAAATAGGAGAGGCATTACGGGAGAGATGATGTTACCACTAGAGATTGGTCCAAGTAATTTTCAAGTGCTATTCCAAGTCATGGATATTGAGCCTAGCTACACCATGCTACTGGGGAGACCATGGATCCATACTGCTGGTGTTGTTCCTTCCACCCTGCATCAAAGTGTTAAATATATTGAGAATGGATCGGTCATCACCATACATGGAGAGGAAGAAATTATGCTATCAAAACCAGTTTCAGTGCCGTATGTGGAGAGTGCAGAAAAAGAAGAAGAGAATCTGTGGCACAGTTTCGAAATAGTTGAAACTGGACTTGGCAAAGATGAATCTCTCACGCTAAGTGTAAATCAGGTGGTGGCCCAGATCATGGCTAGTAGTGGATACCAGAAAAGAAAGGGTTTGGGCTCAAAGCTGCAAGTTACTTGGTCGCCAGTGTCATTCCCAGAAAAGTCAGACAAGTTTGGGATAGGGTACGAATCATCTCTAGAGAAGCATATGAGGAGCATGACTCTTGGAAGAAAGGGTGACAAGGGCAAGATGAAGCATATTCCCCACCTAAGGGAAATATTCTCAATACCGCCTCACTATCAATGTATTGCATGAAGAGGGCCCAGACGAGCGCAAGGCAATCCGTCTTCTTGCTTATGAGGAGCCGCTGAAGAATTGGCAATCTGAACCAATTATTGATGTGATTATTTCAAAGTAATTGTTTAGTCATTTTGTGCTAGGCAGATGTTTAAGTTGTTTTGAGCTTATGGTTTATGTTATTTGAGACATTAATTAAATGAATTTGCATGAATATTAAGCATCCCTCTTTGTTGCACCTTCTGACTTGCCCTTTTGCATTTATCAATTCTCTTTTTATATTTCTGTACTTATCTTGTTCTTCCTTTGTCGTTCCTACTCTATTTTGCTTTTCCAACTCCACACAAAATTACTTTCCAGGGATCTGAGTTTCGTAGAAAGTTCGCCTCGTGAAAGGGACCTCGGGAACTCATCAATTGATTCCCTTACGATATTTGATGAAGAAGACCCTAGATCTAAGGAAGAGGAAGAAGTTGTTGAAAATTTTGAAAAATTACTGGAGTACTCAGAGAAAGGATTTATCTTGAATGGCGAGGAAGCAGAGGTGGTCAACATGGGGACAGAGAAAGAGAAAAAGGAATTAAAAGTAGTGGCAAACCCGGAGTTTGAAGAGATGATCACGCTATTCAAAGAATATATGGATGTTTTTACTTGGTCTTATCAGGATATGCCTAGGTTAGACCCAGAGATAGCATCGCATAAAATCCCACTATACCCGAATATTGAGGCGAAGAAACAGAAGTTGAAGAGGATGCATCCTGATATATCCCTGAAAACCAAGGAAGAGGTGACTAAGTAGTTGGAAGCAGGATTTGTCGAAGTATCAAGACACCCAGAATGCGTAGCTAATATTGTGCCAGTGCCTAAGAAGGATGGAAAAGTCAGAATGTGTGTGGAATATAGAGACCTGAATAAGGCCTGCCCAAAGGATGATTTCCCACTCCCTCACATTGATGTTCTAGTTGATAACACTGCTAAGAATCACAGGTTCTCATTCATGGATGGATACTCAGAGTACAATCAAATTCCCATGGATGTCAATGACAAAGAAAAGACCACTTTCATTACTCCGTGGGGAACGTTTTGTTACACGGTGATGCCGTTTGGATTAAGGAATGCTGGGGCCACTTACCAACGTGCTATGGTGGCACTATTTCATGACATGATGCACAAGGAGATTGAAGTGTACGTAGATGATATAGTATCCAAGTCTAAAGAAGGAGAAAGTCATGTGGCAATTTTGCGTAAGCTGTTTGAAAGACTCAGAAAGTACAAACTAAGGTTGAATCTTGCTAAATGTGTTTTTGGAGCATCTACTGGGAAATTACTCGGATTCATTGTTAGTAGAGAAGGAATAAAGGAGGATCTAGACAAAACAAAAGCAATACAAGAGATGTCTGCCCCTAAGACGGAGCGTGAAGTGTGAAGTTTTCTCGGGAGACTCAATTACATTGCTAGATTCATTGCTAACTTAACCAGCACCTGTGAGCCTATATTCAAGTTGTTGAAGAAGCATCAACCAGGGAAATGAGATGAAGAATGTCAAGAAGCTTTTGACAAGATAAAGGCTTATTTAATGAATCCTCTTATTTTGTTACCCCTACGTCGGGTCACCCTTTAATTTTGTACCTAACTGTATTATCAACCTCGATGGGGGCAATGTTGGGACAACATGATGAATCAGGAAGGAAGGAGCAAGTAATTTACTATCTGAGTAAGAAGTTTAATGACTGTGAAGCTCATTACATGGCTATTGAGAAGACTTGTTGTGCGCTAGTATGGACCTCAAAGCGGCTACGGCAGTACATGCTCTATTACACCACGTGGTTGATATCCCGAATAGACCCTCTGAAGTACATATTTGAAAGTCCTCATATTTCATTAAGGGTTTCAAAGTGGCAAGTGATGCTATCAGAATTCGATATTAAGTACATGACTCGGAAATCGATCAAAGGAAATGCGATTGCTGATCATTTAGCTGAAAATCCTCTTAAGGGTGGATAACTAGTGACATCTGAATTCCCTGATGAAGAAATACTAATGGCGTAAGAAGAAGAAGAAGAAGAAGAAGAAGAAGAAGAAGAAGAAGAAGAAAAACTTGTTTGGAAGATGTATTTTGATGGAGCGGTTAACATGCATGGTAGTGGCATAGGAGCCGTGGTTGTTTTAACAGCTGGAAAACAATACTCAGTCGCTATCAAGCTGGATTTTGAGTTCACCAATAATGTTGCGGAGTATGAGGCCTGTGCTAATGGTTTACAAGTTACAATTGACTTGGGGATCAAGCAGTTAAGAGTATTTGGAGACTCAGCACTCATCATTTATCAAGTGAATGGTGAATGGCAAACCAAAGATCCGAAGTTAATACCTTATCAAAAGTATTTGATCCAGTTGGTTGAGAAGTTTGAGGAGGTGACCTTCTCAAATTTGACTCAAGACAAGAATCAGTTTGCAGATGCCTTAGCCACTTTAGCTGTAATGACCAAGTTGGATATTCATAATAATGTCCAACCCATCCAAGTAAAGACACACAGTGGACTTGCATATTGTGCTAATGTGGAAGGTGAGCCCGATGGTAAACCTTGGTATCATGATATCAAGCAGTATATTCAGCATAGAGAATACCCAACAGGGGCAAGTGAGGTGAATAAGAAGACTATCCGCCGGTTGGCGATGACCTTTTTCTTGAACGGAGAGGTTTTGTACAAAAGGAGTCATGATGGTACTTTACTTAGGTGTGTGGAGGCTCGTGAAGCTCATTTAATCATGATTGAGGTTCATGAAGGAATCTGTGGAACTCATGTCAATGGTCATATGATGACCCAAAAAATTCTAAAGAGTGGTTATTATTGGTCCACTATGAAAACAGACTGCATAGATTATGTACGAAAGTGCCAAAAATGCCAGATGTATGCAGATCGAGTCAATACACCTCCTTTCCCTTTGCATAATTTGGTATCTCCAAGGCCTTTCTCAATGTGGGGAATAGATGTCATCGGACTCATTAATCCCAAAGCTTCCAATGGTCATCGCTTCATCTTGGTGGCGATTGACTATTTCACCAAGTGGGTAGAAGCTTCCTCTTATGCCAGCATTACTCAAAAAGTGTTTTTGAGATTCCTCAAAAGGGATATTGTCTACAGATATGAGATTCCAGAAAGGATAATCACAGATAATGGTACCAATCTCAATGGTGCTGAAATTAAAAAGTTTTGTGAAAATTTCTAAATCAAGCATCATAATTCAGCTCCTTACAGGCCTCAGATGAACGGTGCAGTTGAAGCAACAAATAAGAATGTCAAGAAAATTGTTGCTAAGATGGTAGTGAACTACAAAGACTGGTATGAAATGTTACCCTATGCTCTGCATGCATATCGTACCAATATACGATCAAGCATTGGGGCAACGCCTTTCTCTTTGGTGTATGGGATAGAGGCAGTCTCTCCAATAGAAATTGAGATCCCTTCTCTAAGGATTTTGATAGAAGCTGAGTTAGAGGAATCTAAATGGGTGAAGACTCGGTCTGAGCAATTGAATATGATAGAAGAGAAGAGATTGACAACTATTTGTCATGGGCAATTGTATCAAAGTAGAATGGCTAGAGCCTTTAACAAGAAAGTTCATCCCAGGGAATTCTATTCAGCGGATTTGATTTTGAAAAAGATTCTCCCTAACCAAGAGGATGCCAGAGGAAAATGGGATCCGAATTATGAAGGTCCGTACATAGTCAAGCAGAAATTTTCAAGAGAAGCATTAATTTTGCAAAATATGGATGGAGAAGCATTGGCAAGGCCCGTGAATACTGATATTGTCAAGAGATTCTATGCCTAAAATAAATAAATAAAAAGCTCGTTAGGTTGAAAATCCGAAAGGGCAGCCTAAGCAAAAGTTAGAGCAATTAAAAAATGAAAAAGACAAAAAGAAAAAAAAATTTGTTAGGCTGAAAACTTGAAAAGGCAATCTAAGCAAAAGTTAGGGCAATTAAATAGGCGAAATCTCAAAGAAAGTAGGCCTGAAACTCTTCGAAGGATTCACCAAACTAGGGCAATTTTTTATGTGCGTCCAATTAGTTACACATAGGGGCAAGTCATTTGCATTAAATTGGCCATACTGGGGCAAAATTTTTGAGGAATTAAAGAGGATTCGTGTTGAAAGAGGTATCGGCAAAGACAGCGATTGAGTTGTCAAGCATTTACAGTGAATCAATTGAATGAGGAACAAGGAACCAATACTGGGGCAAATTTTTTATTTTTCTTGCAACCTTTCTTTTGTCTTTCAAGTACGTGTCTTGTCAAAAGTTCATGTACGATTACATTACCAAAAAAATAAAAGGAAGTTCGTTCATTCAACAAATTTCTGTCCATTCATGAATGCATGTTTACTCATTAATTTATGTCTCAAATAAAATAAACTTAAGGTCAACAATTTGATCTGACAATTTTGCAGCAATCCTTCAATGATTAATTTAGATTAAAGGGTCTTAGTAACTCAAGATACAGGTTGCAATATGTTGCCAAGGAGAATAAGGTGGTCAGAAAAATGAAAAAAGGAAATGAGAAAATCTAGGGGAGTCTTAGCCGACAAAAGGGTCTAAGGAAGAAAAGCACAGGGACAAAGGGTTTGATTGGTCAAAGCTTTCCAGGATCGCCGTTGGTTAAGATGACTTTGAATAAAAAAAATGAAAAAAAAGAGAGAAAAGAAAATTCAAGTTCATGCATGTTAAGTTTCTGTTGAGCGCATCGGCTCCATGCATTTTAATTTCTGTTGAGCGCATCGGCTCCATGCATTTAATTTTCTGTTGAGCGCATCGACTCTATGCATTTAATTTTTTTCTGTTGAGCGCATCGGCTCTATGCATTTTGATTTTCTGTTGAGCGCATCGGCTCCATGCATTTTAATTTTCTGTTGAGCGCATTGGCTCCATGCATTTTTAATTTCTTTTGAGCGCATCGACTCCATGCATTTTAATTTTCTGTTGAGCGCATCGGCTTCATTCATTTTAATTTTTTGTTGAGCGCATCGGTTCCATGCATTTTATTTTCTATTGAGCGCATGGCTCCATGCATTTTACTTTTTATTGAGCGCATCGGCTTTTTGCATTTCACTTTTCTTGCCTTATTTCATATTTATCATTTTTTGCATTCCTAAGGAAAATTCGAGTTCATATCTTTACTTGTTTCTTGTGTTGATAATATGAAAAATTGCAGTTATTCTTATTATCTCATAAGAAATAAGCAAATAGAGGCAACTATGAACACCTAATTTTGTCCGGGTCCAAAACTAAAATATAAATAATTGTGCATATTCTTTGATCATGCCTTTGCCTCATTTAGTTTATTTGCTTTGTTTAATTTTATTTGTTACAAAAAGAAAAGAAGGAAAAAAATGAAAAAAAAAATGAAAAAAGAAGGAAAAAAGAAGGAAAAAATGAAAAAAAAGGAATGCCGATTTTCGTTTTATTAAAAAAAATGACGATTTTTGTTGAAAAAAAAAACAAAAAAAAGAGTGTTGCAGCGTCACGTTATTTTTGCAGCTGCAGAAATCTTATTGCTGAAGGCAGCCCGAAAAAGGTAAATTTGCAGCAAGGTGAAGTAAGAAAAGTGACAACCTCAATGAAAATACATCAAAATGGTAACTGAGCTACTGTTACAATGAGCCACTCTATTTGCCTAAGCTAATTTCCTTGGGGGGAGAGGGTTGCAGATTTTCTTTGCTCCGCTTATAAGGAGAAGAGGGATCAGAATTTGAAGAGGGGGGAACAGAAAAAAAAGATCAACAACAGAGAGCATTTTTTGTTTTTTGGGGAGAGAACATCACATGAAAACACTGCTTGCTGCCATCTCCATCCAGACCTCCACTGTCAAAACACTTCAAGCCACCACCACTATCCACCATCTCCTAACTCCACCCACCACCTTCAACATCTTCATCTCCTTTAACCTTCCACCACCACCACCTTCATCTTCTTCCATCACCATTAAGAACCACCCTCCATCACAACTCACCTTCCATAACCATCCTCTAACCTTCAACCACCACAAACCATCATCATCTCCTATCCAAAATCACCATTAACCACCCTCCAACACAAAGAACCTCACTCATCTTCATCATCAACCCAAATCACCACAACTACCATCTCTTACCACCACAACCGTCCATCACCACTTACCTTCAAAGAACACAACACCATAACCACCAAGCCAGCTCCACCCCATACCTCTATAGCCAACCAGAAGCAGTGAAACCAGTCACCAGAAACCGTACCGCGTTTGAACCCATAGCCCACTCTAATGCCGCACCACCCAGCCAGAACCGCGATTGCCCAGATCTATGAGCGCAGATCCGCTCCGCGTCGCGTGTTGCAAGCCACTTGCCGGATCTGCACGTGTCTCCCAGCCGTGCCTTCATCTCACAACCGATCAACCGTGCGCCGCACCGTCCAGCCCGAACCTCACCGAAACAGAGCTCCGCCATCACCGTGTCGACCCATCTCTGCGCGTCGTGCACCACAGCACCCCGCATCGCTAGATCCAAGCTCCGCCATCACCACGATGACCCGCCTCTGCCGCGTCGCGCACCACAGCACCCCGCACCGCCAGATCCAACCTCCACCTCCACCGCGTCGTTGAACACAGCTCCCATCTGATCAAAGGTTGGAATTTTCCCCTTCTCTTTTGCTCTCATGTTATTGTGTTAAGGCTTCTAGAGTCTTCCTTTTAATACCTCCAGCAGAAGCTTTTTGTTTTAAAAACCAAAAGACAAAAAAAAAAAGAGAGAATGGTATAAAGGGGTTTTGGGCTACTGAAGCAGCCAACCCCCTTACGTGGGTTGGCTTATTTGTGGTGGGTTAGCTTATTTGTTACATTTTGAATCAAAATGATAATAAGAAAAAAAGGAAGCAAGCTTTTGGATTGAGAAACCCATTCCCACGTTTTTTTAGTTTGAGTATGACTTTGAAAACAAAAAAAAAATGACAGAGAATGTGGACTAGTTGATTGATAGTATTTTGTTTTAAAAGTTTGTTTTTTTAATAAATCATAAATAATAAAAGTAGGTGTTTTGATTTTAGTTTTTCTGTTTGGTAGTATTTATTTTACTTGATAGTTTATTTTGTATGTTATGCCTTGTGAACAAATAAGAAGTTAAGGTAAAAAAATTAAGAAAAGTAAATAAATTTTTTTTTTTGAAAATTGTTAGAAAAGTAAAAAGAATGTTGTTTTGGGTTATTTGATTTGTAACGTTTATATTTAATCTTGTTTTTATTTAGTTTTTTACTTGACTCAAAAATTTTATATTTGTCCTTTGTACCCCTTTTTTAAAAAAAAAAAATAATAATAAGAAAAATATAAAACAAAAAATATAAAAAAAATTAAAAAAATGAAAATTCATTAAAAAAAATTATCAATGCAATGACCAATGGTGATGATTGAATAGTAGATGTTATCTTCAATGTCGTTTGGATCATAAGGGTTTATTGAGTAGCCTAGTGCTAACTTGAACCCTGTGTAAGAATGAATTTTGTTTTCAATTAAAAATCTCTGTTCAAAATATTTTTTTTTATTAAAATCAACTAACTCATACTTATTTTCTACAGAACTATGTGACTTTGAGTTCCTCATTGCACCTGAGGGTACGTAGGAGCAGAATTTTCATTCTGTCAAGTCAAAATTAAATTTTCACAATTTGATTCTTCTTTTTTTCTTAAAAAAATAATTACAATGTCTTTTTAAGAGGGGTAAAATAAATAAATTTGAGATTATCATATTTTTACACAACTAACTTAAGGTACCGTCTCAGGACAAGTGTGATAGGGGTGCTGTGGGATTAAGTTTTCACCCTTCCTTATCCATAACCGACTCTTGAATCCGATATGGTTTTCAAAAACTATTTCCTAATATTGATTTTCCATTTTTTTTCCAAATTCAAATAAAATTGGTGGCGACTCCATATTTTTATAATTTTTAAAATCTCACGAGTTGCTATTTCGCCGCGATCCCGGTCGCGACAATCTACATGGTGTATTTATAATTTTATATCACATCCTTTTTGTTGAAGCACTTGTTGAATAAAAAAAGAGAAAATAGATAGTGACCAGCACTTGTGCCACGGGGATAATATGGCTATCACTTCTTTACAGTGAATTTGGGTCAACAATGAAGTGTTCTAAATTTGTCTTCAATTAGTTCAGTCAATAAAGGCTTTTCACTAGACAAAAACATACCACTCTTGGTGTATAATGAGAGATAAATTTCAAAGACATTAATGAGAAGCTCAAATTGCTTATTCACATTACAGCCATTTTGTTATAACTATGTAAGACACCAGAAAGCCACATGTTTTTAGTAATTTACGTTCGTGCTACACCTAATGCTGTAAGCAAATTCTTTTAGGGTTAGCATAATTTTGTAAAGAATAATTTGAAATTTTTCTAATAATTCTCATACTAAATACAAAAAATATTGAATATTTTTTATATTTTAAGACATTAAATATATTTATTTTTTACTTAATATTTTTCTATTAAATATTAAAAGAATTATTAAAATAATATTTTAAGAGGATATAACAACATTCGTTTAAAAAATAAACAATTTTGTAGAACTAGAAGATAAAATTGATTAAATACTATGTCAAAGAACATTGTTCAATTAGTCAACAAGTTGTTCCACCCTACTGGGCCAGAAAATTTAAATATCAATAAAAAGCCAGTCAAAAAACTATACATGACAAATTTTCCCATCCTACATCTCAAGTTCGGAACTTCCTATGAGGTCAATCCAGCCTACAAAAAAATATAGGTTCTCGATACCCCATAGATGCACCAATCAGAAGCCCCAGAGAATATGCAGTAACAAGGCTTTCATCGTTCTAGTTTGCCACTAGACAAAAACGAAGGGGAAAACAATTGGCTTCTTACTATTGCTTGCCTATTCGTATACAGACCACAAAAGCAAAGTAGGAAAGACTACAAGCAAAAGCAACAAAACGAAACCTCACCTGCATTGGGAGGCGCAATCTCGAAGTGGAGAGGAGCGATAGCGCCAAGGTCCAGCAATGGAGGTTCCGCGGTGGCTCAAAGGAGGCAAAGTGTTGCCATAGAATGAGAGGAAATGAAAAATATTGCAGGAACAGAAAATAGAAGCAGAGTATTTAATTTAGGGCAGACTAAGAATGAGAGGGAATGGAAAACGTAAGAGGGAAAGAAATCAAAGTATTTGTTTAATTATAAATAGTAAAACATGCAAACATAAACATCACAACTAAGTATGGCTTCGTGGTAAATGTAGAGTTTGTTTTACCACAAGTCGCAGGTTCGATTCTTGCCTTACAAATTTTGGTTACAAAACTTTCATTTCTTTATATATAAAGAACTTAGCGACGGAACAACTTTCCGTCGCTATATATTTCATTAAATAACAAACAAATAAAGTAGGTTAGCGACGGAATTTGTCATGGATATTTAGCGATGGAATTAATTCCGTTGCTAAATTCTGTCGCTAAGTTTAATTCATAAAATCCATGACAAATTTCATCGCTAATAGCGACGAAAAAAATTTCATCGCTATTTAAGTGATTTTTAGTAGTGATGTTAGAAGACATAATTGAATATTTGGCAGTTGTCTTCATGTTATAAGTTGGCTCGATGAGCTTGAGTTATTCGTGAACTCATAGTGAATTAAGTTTGAGCCAGTAAAATGAGTTTGTTTGCTAAATGAGCCGAGCTTGAGTCAAGTAAATTTTAAATGAGCTGAGCTTGAGCTCAGCTCAACTCGGCTCAACTTAGCTCATTGCTAGCCCTACAAACTCCTCCTCCACATCTCACCGTCTCTTATTTCCCTTTTCTCTTCTTCTTTCTCCTCTTCCCTTTATTTCCACCCACTCCCAAAACTCCAACCTCACAACACCAAACTTTCTTTTGGGATTTAAAAGGGATTTTTGCACTCAGCCATCAACCTCCCTATTCATCCTCCCATGGTGAGAAATTCATGGGTTTGGGTGGTGGTTTAAGAGGGGTTTCTAGCAACCATACCTTCAACCTTCAATATTTGACTTTTAGAGGTAATTATTTGTTCCAAAACTATGATTTGTTGCATGGCTAAGCATAAATTCGAAATTTGTATTTTGGGTAGAGAAATTAGATGTTGAAACTTAGGGATTTTGTTTAGGAAATAAAAAATTTTGATGGGATGTGAACTGTATGATGAACTCATAGTTGATTCTAAAATTTTTATCATGTTGTGTGTTATAGAAAGACCAGCGGGAACTTCAAAGTGTTCATATGCATGGAAGGAAATGGATTGACTGAGAAGTTCTATTAGGTGAGTTGATAATTAGTGTTGTCTTTTCCTCAATTAATTTTTATGGGGGAAATAAAGCTTTCCAAGCATATTAATTTTTTCCTCTTCAATATAAATTATATTTTAGTGAGGATATCTAACTTACAACTTTCATTACCAGTTTGAAATCATATTATTATTATCATATTTTTTTATATATGAACTCGAATTCAATGATCATCATTTTATATATTATTCAATCTCTTTCACAATGGCATTGATTATGCTATTGAGTTATAGTTCTAATGATAATATGGTTTATGTGAGTTGCTACTAATTTGAATTAAATTATGATGGTTCGAATCTTATTTTGATATTGAGGAATGAATATTGCTAACTTTGATATATTGGATATCTAATTACCTTATTATTTTTAGTTGAGTTTATATTTTAAATATTTATGATGGGTTTAGCAAAGAGATATAATAGTAGCACTTGCGGTAACAAAGAGATATAATGGTCTATGTGCACATAGTAGATGTAGAGATTTTGTTAGGTGAGACAAGGCTCCCGGCTTGGGATGTCATGAAATATGAATTATTAGGTGGATTGACTTTCTAATTCGTAGTATAGTTCTTTCAGTTCAAGAGTAACCCATATTGATTGTTTTATATACGACTAGCATTTTTTAATTCCTTTATAATTATGAATTTGTTTCTAGAAAGAAAAGTATTTGGCAAAGTGGTTTTATTTATAAACTTCATTCCTTCGGTTATTATGTTCTAAGTGGTTTTCAACGTTTAAAGATTTATATTATCACTTGTTTCTCCTTCCAACTTACTTTATTTATTATGCACTCACTGAGTCTATGTGACTCATCCCGTTATATTTTATCAAACTTGTAGTTGCTAATTGGGTTGGTTAAGGCTCCTCCATCCCAACTGATGTCTTTAGTATGCCTCCAACATGTTTTGGTAGACACAGTTATTGCTAATTCGAGTATTTGTAGCTATAGGGTTATAAGTTGGTTTACTTTAACAATGTTAAATAATTTGAGGTTGTATACCTCATCTTGTAATGGTTATTAATTTGGTATTAAGAATCAATTATATTTTTATAAAAAATTAATATTTGAAAATTTCTTTCTGTGATCAGGCTTGCCATGTTGAATTACATTTTGATATTTAGCCCGTGCGTCGATCACCAACCTTGAGGCGGGCGTGACATTGTTCTTCTTACTTTTGTATTTGATAGATATGACTATTTTTATTTTTCTAAATGTTGTAATTATTACCCGTTTACTAATTGAATAAGAAAATATACTGATAACTTCATGAAATGCATACTAGATGATTATTTTATGATGGTTCTTGATAACTCCACATTGTGTAATTATTTGTGTCTCATATTTGTATTTCTCTGATTGCTAAAGTCTTTGTATTTATGCATATTTGGAAAGTTGTACTTATATTTGTTATATTCAATTCTGATACCTTTCTTATATGATATTAAGTAAATTGTGCGTATTATGTTATTGATTAAGTGGTTTTTGCATTTGTCATTGATTTGGCAATTTCTCTATTGCAGGAGAGCTGCAAACAAGCAGATTGGCGAAAGATTTGGGCCAACGTTGATGAGAAAGCCCAAGGAGCAAAACAACAGCAAAATTGTGTTTGCTGCAGAATTCTGCAGATAAACTTGTCACGCTGCGGTACTGAGGAGCGTATGTCGCGGCATGGTGCATCTCCTGTATCAAAGTTAGAGAGCTACGCAAATTGAACGTCGTGGCGCAGGCATGTTAATGTCGCGGCGTGCCTCTATTTTTCTGAGTCTATAAATACGTTTTTAATAGATTTTATGAGAGAGTTTTAGAGAGTTTTTAGGTTTTAGAGAGACTGCGGCCTGTTCTTCATTTCTGGGCAAATTCGAGGCCTAGGGAGGTTAGGTTGGAGGTCATCTTCTTCATGGAAGGAGATTCAAGCTTCAATGTTCATATTCATGGATTCCTTTCTCTTCTCCCTTTGTTTCTCTTCTCTTCCCTATCTTTTGAACACTGTTTTGATGTATAAATTCATGTTCATGGATTAGCCAAGTTGTATTTAGGAATTACTTTGAATCTTTGTATGAATATTGATGTTTATGTATTACTTTGAGTTTATATTAATGTTTGATTTTGTTCTACCATGCCTATGCTTAATGCATGCTTCTGTTTGGCCAACAATTGCATAATCTTAGTTGATGCAAATGAACTAGACATAGAGATTTGTGGATGTAGATATGGTATAGTTGATGCATGTTCGACGAGTTCAATTAGCTTGGATGAGTTGATTTGCTAACTTAATAGAAATATACCTTTTAGCCATGTATTAGCGGGTGTTTGAGAATAGATCGTTCATTAGTGGAGTTTACACTAGTTCTTATGGAAACATAGTGGATTAGGTAAATTATACCAGGGTTGATTGACCTAGACATTGATTTTTAACTAAATCAGATTCTCAAGCTAGCTTAACAATTCATTGATGTTGCTTATAAGGATTGCATATCATTAGTATGAAATAAGAGGTGAAGAAGGATTTTCTAGATCTCTAAACCATTATCTTTATTGCTTTTGTAGTTTAGATTTAATTTATTTGTATTTGATCTATTTTATATATTCTTGAATAGAATTTAACTAAGCTATTGATTATTATTTAGTAATAAAAGTCATTTATCCTCTTGAGAACAAACTTATACTCTGTATCTGTATTATTTATATGATCCGTACACTTGCAGTCTAATAAAAGGACAAGCAATTCTCATGTTAATCCACGAGTGGTGTTGCTGCAAGATCTGATAATAAATTTTGTAACGCTAGATTGGAGATGGTATTTGGTTTTCATTTTATTCTTGATAAAGGTGGAAACAAGCTTCTAAAGGAACACTTCGATTTTAGGTAAAGGAAAGTCTCCAAGTAACAAGGCTTCGTAGTTAAAAAAGCATTGGATGAAAATTTAATGTACTAAAATTTTATAGAGAAATTTCCCTACTAATTTTGCAGGCTTTTTTACATTATACAATCAATAATGTCTCTAGAAAAGTACTTAATGGGAGATTAATTTTAGATTAGGGGCTGAAGAAGTCAGCTTGAAGAAAGAGGTGTCACTGACACCAATTATGAGACCCATACTTATTTGGCTAATGTCCTCCTATATTTAACATTACATAACTAAGATCACTTTAAGTTTTATTAGTTGCAAGATTTCTGGCTATTTTCATTTCATAATAGTTGAGTAATATTGGTATTCAATATTTTCATATCTCTTACTTTTGGGTGTGTAATTTTTTTAAGTTCATGCTCTTACCTCAGCATATTTTGTCTGTTGGTTAACAAATTGAAGCAATTTTTATTTTGAGTTAATTTTTTACATTTATTCCAAAGCATCTTTCTATTTTTGAAATCGTTTCAACGTAATTCTTTGTTAATACTATATCACTGAATGGCATGTTTATTGTTGTTCCAGTACGAAAGGGGTTTATTTATTTATTTTGAAGTGTATGTTTTTTAGTTTTATATTCTATTTATGAAGTGATATTGTATCAATCATATAATATTATGTTTATTCTAATAAAAGAAGGGTTTATATTGGAAAGTAAATAATATAACCAGTAGCAAGAAACATAGATTTGTGTAGTTAAAACATTTTTTCATATAAAAAATCACATGTTAAACGTTAAAAATATCTTTAAAAGTAAATACCAAGCACCAACTTTTTAAAATCGACAAAGAAAAGTACAAAGTAACTTTAAGGGATTTTTGACCAAAATGTTATTTGTGGCCAAAATATTTATTAAAATATTATTATTTTTAAATTATTTATCAGAATGTTACTATTTTAGTTATGGTGGTATTTTTTATTTTTTATTGAGTCACGTAAGATACGCTAGAACGGTTGATGTATCTATGTGGGATACGCCAGAACGCTTGGTGTATCCCACGTGAATGCGCCAACCGTTCTGGCGTATTCCACATTAACCCGTATAACTCCTCCACCCCTCTTCCACCCACGACAACTTCCCTCATTTATCAAATTTTCATATTCTCTCTAGATTTCACTCTCTCTAAACTCACTCTCGAACTCTCATGTATTTGTAACTTGTGAGAGAATCATATTTGTAAAAAGTATTTCTATCATTAAATTATTATTATAATTATTATTGTTATATGTATTGTTGAATATTTTAATTATTAGAATTATTATTTATGTTTTTGAGTTATTATATTAATTATGTTTTGTATATTTGTTTTATTTTTAGAATTATTATTTATATTTTTTGAGTTTTTATATTAATTATATATTGTATATTTGTTTTATTGTTAGAATAATTGATTATTATTATTATTTTTCATCATTATTGTTATTATTATTATTATTACTAATTGTGTATTTATTATATATGTTTTATTGTTATTTAGTAGATTTTTGGAATTTGTTTGTACGAAATTGAATTGTTTGTGTTGTTATTATTCGAAGTGTAAGATGATCAAACACTTTGTTGTTCTCATTTACTACAATGGAAGAATGTATGAAGGTGAAGATGGTCTAATGTACAAAGGTTCTCGTCCCAAGTCTATCATGATTCAACGTGATACGACTATTGAGCTTTTAAAAAGGAGAATTCATTTAAAATTAAGACTCCAAGAAAATCAAGTTGTATCTAGTGTTGTGTACAGACTTCCACAATGGAGTAATGTTCTAAGATGGATAACTTTTCCATTAAAAGATGATGAAGATGTTGCTTGCATGATTGATTGCTTTGATCAACATCCTAACTTAACTTCTATGGAGTTGTATGTCGAGACAGAAACAAGTGAGCACAATGAGCATGTTGAAGCTCCTTCTAAAACAGGGTTACAAGCTAGTCCTTCTAATCTTGCTGAATCATCATACCCTATCAACACTCAATTCTCCATGACACATGCTCCTGTCCTAGTACAATCTCAAGAAGTTGGTACGTCTGCAATGCCTGAAGGGAGCTCATTTAGGTTGGACCTTGAAACTGATAACCCACTTATGGCAGATGCATTATCTGACACAAGCGATGATGAAGAGGAGATGCATGAGGGTGAAGATACAGACACTGACTTAGAAGAAGATCAATCTGGCCCTGAAGTAAATATACAACAACTAGTCTCTCCATTGGTAGTTGCTCCTAAATCTACGTATGTGCCTCTATGTCCTCAATTTTCTGAAATCAATTGGGATGCGCTGAGTACACCTGATAATCTGCATGAATTAGATTCTTGTGGTATTTGGAGTCTAGGTGAAGAATTATATGTCGGGTTACAATTTCCCTCTAAAGAGTGATGAAAAGTGATGAGGTCAGTATCTGTTTACAGTGATTTAAATAAGTTAATTTGTCTTGTTTTCTAATTCTTTATACAATTGTAATTGCAGATAACATGGCGGTCATATACGGATGAGATTATGACTTCATTGCCAGCATTCTGTGTCGCTGGTAGAGATATTATTCTGGCAGTTGTTCCACTTATCTTTTTTCACATTGTTGAGTGGCACCAGCTAGACATGGTGATGCGTCAGTTTGGTCTGGACCAACCAATATCACGGAGACCACACTAACCTGACGAGTTGCACTCGGTTACATTGGCCGGACGTCACGATGAGAATTGGCGAGCCACACACCTTGCACACATAGCCATCTAGGACAGTCGGCGGGAACGGTGTGTTATTGGTTGGCCTTTGGAAGCTCCCCTTACTGCGCAGTCTGAGTACATGCGCTGGTACAGATGGATTACCAGGCATTGGATTTTCTGAACTGATGCATCCATTTGATTTGTGGTAAGCTTTTTACCAATATATTCTGCTATTTGTTTTGTGCATTTTGTATTTTGTATTAATAATGACGTGTTATATCTGTATCTTAGGCTGACATTGTAGAGAATGTCCATGCGTCGGCCAAGAACCCTAGTTCGGGATTTAGTATGGCTAGCCTTCAACAGTCCATGGAGGACATCTTATCTTCAGTGAGGAAGCATGATCGCATCACATTAGATCACCTTGATTCAGCTCCTCCTACAAATGAGATTCCTAGACCATCCGAGCAGTCCGATGAGCAGAGGCCACACCGTAGATGGAGAGGGTTAGCCAGTACTCGATCACGACTATGTCTTCCAAATGACTCTGGTTCTTCTGCTATGCCTAGTACTCAGCCACCGCCCACTTCTACTGCTACTTACCGACCATCTCAGCCACCACCTCCATCGTACCCGCCATATCTAGGTTATCCACCATCTACAACATACCCACCACCTACTTACCCTTACCCACCATATCCTTATACATTTACCCTTACACCGTCATTTCCATATCCACCGTATATGGGTTACTCACCATATCCTCACCTATCACAGCTAGGACCTTCTTCTGATTCCCCTCACAGACCACCACATTCTGACCCTGACCCTTCTCATTGATATATATGTACTACATTTTATTACATTTGCTTAATTTGAGATGACTGTATGTATATATACCAGATTTTTCTGTTATGCTTATGCATCTTATACGTGTTCTGTTGATATGGAATTCAATATATATAAATATGTTTTATTATACATGATGAAGTATTTTTGAGAACATCTAATTTTTAGAAAAAATTTTGTTAATTTTTTTTATAGAATCGGAATGTTTAAACTATTAAAGTTAATTGATTTTGTTATGCTCGCTTTGTTAGTATTCTAGCTCATCAATTTAAAGTGTAAAACTTGATTACAATACGTTAAGGGTGCTCACTGCTAGATTTAGTTAAGTTTAACTTCATAATTTCATAAACTCAATTTTCTAAACCTGGGCTCACCTTAGATTTAATTGAGTCGAACATTTTAACTTAAGCATACTAAACGTCAAAAGCTTTACTTGAGTAACTATGTCAAAATGGGTCGTCCCAGCCCATTCAGGCAGTCCCAGCCCATTAGGGCTAGCCCAGCCCATTCGGGGTCGGGCCATTTTCGAGTCAGCTCATTTGGGTCATGTAAGTTTTGGGCTGATATTTTCCTAACTCAGTCCAGCCGTTTTGTCAAGTTATTCGAGATGACCCATCTGACTTAGCGAATTTTGTCACAACAGGCCACGTGGTGGGATACGCCAGAACGGTTGGCGTATCCACGTGGAATACGCCATACACCAAGTGTTCTGACGTATTCCACGTGGCCCAACAAAGAATAAAAAATATCATCGTAGCTAAAACGGCGGCATTCTGATAAATAGTTTAAAAACAGTAATATTTTAATAAATATTTTAAGCACAAAGGATAGTTTAGTCAAAAACCCCAACTTCAAGTATATGTTTGCAGCTCCGTTTTAAGTATAATATTTTTTTTAATATGCATTCAAGTATTTTAATATAAATATAAGGGGAGTGAAACCATTTCAACATAGTTAGTTTCCTATATGTCATTTTTTTGTTATGACAATAAATAAGAGTAAGGGTAAATCTCTCTAACATGCTGGTATATATCTTCCGAAATCAATTTTTTCACATGAGACAGTTATATGTTGTTATATCAAGGTTACCAGCTCAAATGATTTGAACATATTATGGACATATTTCAAACACTATTAGAAATGTAGTTTAAAAGGAGATCTTCCAAACTTTAAAATAAAAATTTGCATTTCTATTAACTTATGTAAAAGTATTGATGGATTATTATACAATAGAGATAATAGATATAATGTTATTCATTATGTTTACTTGCATAAAAAATAATAATATTAATTTTATAAACCTTTGAATGTAAAACAATTGTTGATGCAGTCTTTATTTATATATTTCAATTAATAGTCCTCTTGTTATTAGGTATCGACTCTCATGCTTTGGAGTTTTAAGGTTTTATAACGATCTGTTAGGATATTTTTATAATCCAAGAACAAGTAAAAAAAAAGTAATGTATGAAAGCTTATTTTATTAATTGATGTTGATCATATTTCATATTATTATTATTGTAACTAATTATATAAAACTGAGGACTAATTCTATCGTTATGAGATGTTAAATTTTTTACTATGTTGTTATTGGTGACAAAATTAATTATTAAATATTATTTTTTAAAAATTATTTATTAAAATATTACATTTTTAAAATTATTTATCAAATTATCATTTTTGTCTTATATGAACTTTTTTAATATTTTTTAAACCATGTAGGATGCGCCAAACATAGTGGCACATCCATGTGAATTACGCTAACTGTGTTGGTATAATTCACGTCGATGCGCCACCATATACATGAAGCATCTATGTAAAAAATGTCATATAGGATGACGTATCTATGCCATGTGAAAAAAAAATGTTACATTAAGTGTACTTTTAGGACACTTAACCTATTTTACGTGAATCTCGCACTCCTTTCAAAGATACATACATTTCACATACTTACTAGAAAGTGCACCATAATCTTGAAAGACATTAATTTTAATTAGTTTATTTATAAGTCAAGTGTTTGCTTCTGATCTAAAAATAGTTGATGTGAGATTTTGGTATTGACAAGACAAAATAACTAAATAAGACAACAAGGTATCTTTATTCGATGTGAGACTTTGATAAATGAAATAAACATTTTATTTACACACCATATTCGTAAATGACTAATAGCTAGAACAATGATTAAATAGCTTATAGCTGTAGAATTTTTCAATGATTCTTCACTTCTTATTTTCATCCTGTTGTTCTATTATATCTTTTAAGTTTGTCCTTAATAAGGAAATCTTAAGGGAACTCATTATTGACTGGAAAATGGAAATATATACGATGGCTATTATTTGTGAAGAAATTCATCTTGAATATCTCTGGTAAGTTTATGCTAGAGATTTACTTTTGATCTTTTCTGGATAAGGGTGACTATTCAGTGGCATATATTTCCATTCTGATACTTAGTTTGGACTCTCTAATTTTTCAGTCTACATGATTCACTATGTGCCTGTGCTTACTGGATATGCTTTTGTTTCAGGGTCAAGATGATCACCTTCTCAAATCTCCTGGTTGTGTTTGATTTCTTATCAAGTTGTTGAGACCAATTGTCTCCACAGCTAGTGAAGACAAAGCACCAAAATTCGGCTCTAAACTTCTAGCATTGCGTAAGAATGCTGTCATATTAAAAAATACAATGGAAAGATTGGACTGTAGTTCTGTTGCAATTTTTTCCAGAGTTCAAGAAATTCTAGTAAATTGTAAAGAACTAAAATCAACTTGCCGAAATGACATTGGTGTAGAGAGGCCAGAGTTATGTCCCAAATAGTTGTTTCATTTATCAAAGTCACACATCAAATATGATGTATAAATAAGATATTTATTTTATTTATGAAAGTCTTATATTGAACAAAAGTACTTTATTATCTTACTTAGTTATTTTGTTTTGTCAATATCAAAATTTCACGTTACCTACTTTTAAATTAAAAATAAATACTTGACTTATAAATAAGTTAATTGATACTGATGTCTTTTAAGATTATAATGTATTCTTTAATAGACATGTGAAATATATGTACCTTTGGAAGGAGTGTGATATCATGTAAAATGTGTTAAGTGCCTTAGAAGCACACCTAACGTAATATTTTTATTTTATTTTTTTATCCACGTGGCATGGATACGCCATCTTACATGACGTTTTTTACATAGATACGTCATGTAAGATAACATATTCACGTAAGATGCGTCAAATAGGGTGGCACATCTACGTGGATTACGCCAACCGTGTTGACGTAATCCATGTGGATGTCCCACCCTATTTGGTGAATCCTACATAGTTCAGAAAGTATTAAAAAAAGTTACGTAAGACTAAAGGGTGACAATTTGATAAATAATTTTAAAATGGTGATATTTTAATAAATAATTTATAAAATATAATATTTTTATAATTAATTTTATCACCAATAACAATATGATAAAAAAGTCCAGATGTTACAAGCAATGAAATATTTATTTACACCATATGCAAATTTTTAAAATTAATTTATTTTTGTCATATATAATTACTTTTACTGATACAATTTTTTTTAGATTTGTTCAGTTGTTTAATTTGGAACTTCAATAATTAATTATGTTTATAGCATTTGCTCAAGCATTTATCTAATTCTCTTTGTAAGATTTCAATTAAATATATGCATTATTATTTATTAATACAATTCATTGTAATAATACATTTTTAAGTTAGCTATACTTTAGAGATAGAAAAAAAATAAAGTGAAAAAGAAATGATTTTCAAAATTAATGTAGTGATCATTAATATTATTTATTTGATAAAATTTTAAATGATATTATTTCACTACAATTATTATTAGTTTTATTATCTAATTATTATTTTACTTCTTGGTCTAATTTATATTTTTTATGTATCAAGTATATTTTATATTATATTATAAAATTTTAATATTTTTTAACCGTATTCATAACAAATATATAATATATTTAAGCACCAAAAGCACTCCTTTTTCTTATTTTGGTAAGAAGTATATTAGTAATATTTGTTTTTAGATTAATAAAATATAAATGTTAAAAAAATGTTTAAAAGAATAT
This sequence comes from Ormosia emarginata, assembly GCA_029884605.1. NCBI lineage: Eukaryota > Viridiplantae > Streptophyta > Magnoliopsida > Fabales > Fabaceae > Ormosia > Ormosia emarginata. The sequence continues at coordinate 9,722,086 of JAQQTP010000047.1, read as the reverse complement.
ATTGTTTGCATTTTTATTTTGATAAAATGATGTTTTTATATTTTTTTATAGATATATTATTATTTATAATTTTTTTTAAGAAATATTGGATGAGAGTTAAAAAAATATGTATAATAAATAAAAAGTGTAAAATATATAAATGTAAGATTGCATTTTATTTTTTTTTTTTACACTTATTTTCAAATAGTTAAATTTATTTTCATCTAATGATTGAGATTATTTCATTAAAAATAATTATTAGATAAAAGTTGATTTAACAATTAAAAATAAATATAAATTAAAAAAAATTATCCTGCTGTAAGTTAATCCTACTGTGTAAAATTTGTACTTTGATTATCTTGTGGAGGAGAGTCGGTTGTCACTACTCACTTGTCACCTATTGTGGTTCATCTCTTGACTCTTGGTGTCAAATCCTGAACGAGACAGACACACAACAAAAACCCTCCATTCTCCTCCGCCGACAACACCGGCGTTGTCCGTTCGGAAAATGGAGGCGGTGGGTTCAACAAGGCTGGGCCGAGCGTCGTCCCGCTACGGCGCACCCGCCGTGTTCAGCGGCCCCGTCAGGAAGTGGAAGAAGAAGTGGGTCCACGTCTCTTCACCCATCTCCTCCTCTACCTCACACAACAACAACTCTCACTCTCCCAACACCAACAACAACGCCTCCACTCGCCTCCTTCTCCGCCGCTGGACCCCCATTACCGCCCCTACTGCCACCGCCGATGACCCCCACAACAGTTCCGGCACTGTCTCCGACGAGCCACCCAGAAGGAAGTTCCGTTATACTCCTGTACGTATATGTTATTTTTTTAATTTTTTTTATTCCCTTTTTTTTTTAAAAAAAAAAGAAAATATTTTATTGGGTTTCTAATTTTGATAGAAAAAAGTTTCGATTTTTATGCTTCTACTGTCTTCATGAGCAGTATTGTTTGGTGGGTTTGTGGTCTTTTGTACAATATTTTTGGGATTTTGCTGTAGAAAGTGATTGTTATGGAATGAAGAAGAGTGTAGGGGTTGTTGGATTGTTTGCATGTGGCACGAATTGGGATTTGGGCTAGTGAGAAGATCGTTTGTTAGCTGCTTTCTATGAGTTTTGTGTTAGGGTCTCTGAATTTTACTTGTGATGGCACTACTCCTCTGTTTGTCCTCTCCTTCTGGGGTCTGTAATGCTTAGCACTTTTGGCTTTGACATGTTTTTCTCTGCGGTTGTTTGAGTCTTTAGGGTGGAGATTGTGGTTCCATTAACTGTTGAATTTGCTTCTTTTTGTTTTTTATTTTGGATAGGAATAGGTTATGTCATATTATTGTGTATGGCTTGGTGTGTGGGTGGTTCTTTGTTATGACTGTAGTCTCTTTTATTGGAGTTGGCAAAGGAACTCCCCCACGAAAGTATAGCACAACCAGGTTCATTGTTAATGTTGATTTACTAAACATAACTATTAGACAAATAAATTTTACAAAATAAAAATAAAAATTGACAATGCAAACCTGGTTGTGCTTTATCTTGTTAGTTTCAATCCCCCTTCCCCCCTTCCTTTTTTTGTGCATCGCAATTTCATTTAAATCACTGTTTTTCATTATGAGTGAGGGTTTGGTCAATGTCATCATGCAGATTGCTGTGCTAGAAGAACAGAAAAGGACAGTTATTGAAAAGGCTGAATATGAACCAACAACTGAGAGTGACCAATTGACAGCTGGAAAGACAAATGTGACTCATGAGATGCATGGGAAGCTGAACATGAATGAAATTTCGGAGGAGACCAAGGTAAAGTAACTGAATTCTCCATTTCTGTGTTGAATGGTTTGGAACATTTTTCTGGTTTCAATTTTCAGACTTTCAAAGTGGGCATAGGACTTGATGTTCTTCAATTTTTTTCTTTTCTTCACTCATATCAGACTGCTCTTAGATTATCCTTTACTTACAATCAAGGACTTACATGGCCATCATCATGTTTCATGATTATTTAATTTAACATTATACTGCTGCTGATTTTTGAGAGTATGAAGCAATCATAATGTTTGGTGGAAAGAATACTGGGAAAATATGATATATCTACTAGATCATGAGTAGTATATGGGTTATTTATAATGCTTAAATAATATTGTTTGCACTTGCAGAATGTGTTGGGCCTAATATATGTTCAGTAAATTATATGAATTACAGTGTTAAGTTACCATCTATTGGAAAACAAAGTTGCATAGCTAATTAAAGCCAACCCATGTGCATGCTCTCTGTCTTGACTTAAAATTATAATGTTTGGCTGATCTGCATTGGTATAAGTGACTTTCTTTGGTAGTGTTCCATGGAGAATCGGTGCCAGTCCTCTCTGGTCTGGTTAGCAATTTGTGTAACATAGATTATGGAAATGAATGAATGAACATATTTCACATCACTGGCATTAATTCAATATCTTTTATTTTGTTTGTCATTTCTTTATTTTTTTATTCATAGTAATAGTAGAGATCGACTCTCTGGTAACATAGTTTTCCCATCTATGATTTGTGGTTGAGTCAGTGTCTTCATTAAAATAATACATGCTAAATGTAAGGGTGTTGTCTTACGTCTAAAGTTAACATTTAGAAGTGTGGTCGTGTGTGTTCATGCAATAAACGTTAATGCTATATATGGACTGCAATCATTTGTTCCTAAGGGATTTGGAAATCTTTTTGCCAATTCAGATATAGCATTAGAGAAATGATTGTTGCAAAGACAATTTTTTACACAGATCCCTTACATTAACCAATTGTCAAACTGATTTAACCACTTAAGTGACTTAACCACTTAGAGTTAACCACAAATTTATGATCAATCCCTTTTAAATGCGTTTGTTATATATATAGGTATTAAATATATTTAACAAATGGTTATTCAACTGTCCCCTATCACCTCAGCAAGTGGTTAAATGTAAGTGATTAAATCAAATTTGACAATTGGTTAATTGCTAGTTTGTGAGGAGTCTGTAAAATTGGTCTATGCAAATAATGAGACTGATAAGTGATGACATTATAATGATTCTTGACATTGGCCTACATATCAATTAATGTTGCAGGATTCAGACATCGGTCAGTTGGATCTTGGTTTGGACTTCCAAGGCAACAATGGTGAAAACAGCCAGAACAGTGATGATCAATTGGAAAAAAAATATCTAGTGGGTAGTCCATGAATTGTGAGTATCTTGAAATGGAAAATCAAGCTGTCTGGAAGCAAAGTGTTAATTCAAGAAATACTAAGTCAGTATATATGACCTGTTGCTACCTGACATCCTACCATTCTATTTTGGCGTCATGTAGTTAGCCAGAATCTTGTGTATAGTCAGTCTTAAACAGTCCTAGTAGTATAGGATTGGTCAGTAACTTTTGTTGGTCAGCATAGGATGATCACTTGTATTACGTGATGGATCATACATGATCTGAGGCTACTAAGTGGCTGTAGTATATATAAGTACAAAATCTTAAGATGCTCTAAAGTCTAGACGTCTGACTGCTTGTATGTTTCACTCATGCCCATACCTTATATTTGCAGCTTCTCTGGCCCTCGAGTGAGGCATTGTAGGAAAAGTTCTGGAAAATAAAAACAAAAAACAAAAAGAGGTTTCAACCAAAATAGCTGGAATTTGTATAGAACAAAACTTGGTTCTAATCTTTTTCTTCCAACTCCTTTAATCACACTCTATGTGTTCATTAAATCAATTAAGTGGGGTTGGAACTACGTTGCACCGGTAGGGGTACGGTATTGGTACTCGGTACGGATATGAGTACGGGAGTACGGAAATTTTTAAAAACTTAAAGTACGAGTACGTCATATATATATAAAACAAATTATATTACTAATTCCTATTTGTAATAGGTAAAATTCACAACCCATTCTCTATTTTATCTTATTTTCACATTTTTTTTGTGGTCTACTAATTGAATAGGTTTAAAATTAGAAAAGGTCCATTTCTTGCTTTTAAGTGATGTTGTGCATTTTTCACATTGCATCAATTAGGGTTTTGTACTTTTGACTGTTTTCTTTCTACGTTTTTTCTGAATTGCATATGCTTTTCCAAATTTTCTTCAAGCAGTAATGCAGAAATGCAGTTGCAGACACAGCAATCACGCTATCCCACTTGCGGCTTCATCTCCAAGCGGCTTCTTCTCCACTTTTCTGCACGTAACCATGCAACCACGCAGCTACACAGCCCTGCTCTATAGGCCTTCTTCCTCTGCTCTACTTTTTCTCCCTCATCTCATTCCTTAGTATGGAATGTTGTTATCAGCATATTGGGTCGCAAACGACGCCTATAACTTTTTATGGACATCATTGCTAGGTCAAGACTCGAGAAAGGGAGCATAAATGAGGCTCTGGTTGAATAGGAAATTGGGAGAATGAAAGAAAATCTCATTTGAGAGTGAAAGACAATTATTTTTGGCATAAAAAGTGTTGGAGTCGTACTCAACTTTAATGGAGCCGTATCCAACTTCACCTCAGTCGTATCCAGTCGTACCCAAATTTTAAAAAAAAAATAAAATTGGGTACGTACTGCGTATCCAACATGTACCAGTACTCAGTACGTACCGGGTACCAGTACTTCTCTTTGGGAGGAGTACCCATGCTTCAGAGGGTTGGAAGTAACAAATGGAGAGTGATTAAAGGGGTTAGAGGGAAAGGATTGGAGTTAAGTTTTTTTCATTTGTATATTTGGATAATCAATTGCGGCAATTCAGTTTTAAAAGAAACTGTAGGTATCTAAGCCTTTAAAATTTTAATTTTTAATGATAAAAGATTAAAACTCAACATAGCTTTTATTTTTCCACCGTCAGATTTGGAACTGCAGGAGGTGCAGTTAAAAAAAAACTGCACCTGATCCAAATCCCTCCCTATGTCAGTCTTAAACCAGTTGTGAATTTTAACTGCTTCACACCATTTCCCGGTTTTGCAGTGAAGGATGAACTGGAATTCGTATACCAAGCATCGCAGCCATTAGGACATAAACTCTTCCTATACTGGTGACATGATACTAAGATTTTTTAGTTGTATGATGATTACCTTTTTCAATTTTTTCATTAAACAGAAGTCAAAGAGGCGCAGCACCAACAATTCAGCACTTCCTCAGTACATGGAGGAAACATTCAGGCAACCTTTGTTCGGTACAAGGAAAATAGTGACAAAAGGGAAGAGAAACAAATTTGAAAGATAAGACAATAAATAAATAAATAAAACTTAAAAAAAAAAAAAAAAAAGCGTGTGCAGACACACCCCCCTTGATGACCTAATAATAACATATAAAACACACTTATAAAACAGAGTCCAAATATTAAATATCCAAGTAAAACCCCAGCTAGTGCCTGCATGATGATACCAGGTGTCAAACAATGTTCCCGAACTTCTATTTGTGACTTTGGTTGTTGCTCTGAACAAGAGCAGGAAAACTAAGACTCTTTTGGTTCGAGAATGAGGAGGCACACTTATCCTCTACGTAATCCTAATCTTTATTTTGTTTGGTTGGGCGTAATCAATCTTTAGAGTGATGGTTTGTGAGATGTGCCTTGCCTGCATTTAAGAGTCTCTAGATTATTCTTATGCAATAAGGCTCTTGTAATCAACAATGTTATTCACATATTTACATATATATTACCGCATAGATTTTTCCATGTGAGTATAACTGTTCTACCTCATCTTTTATACAGTTATACTCAAATCCTATATAATTCTATCACATAAGACTGATGTGAATAGATGAGTCATAAAGATGTGTTACAAGCATTATCCTTAAGATTACAACCTTCTCGTTGCACAAAGATGACCTTGAGGCTTTTTTTCTTTCTTTTTTTTATTAAGGTGGCACTGAACATGTAATTGAGGTTTATTCATCTACATGTCTCCGGTTCTTGAAAAGAACAATTATTCATTGGGCTGTGCTGCTCAATGGGAGTAATTAAGGTTCTCTGGATTCAGTAATCATCATGCCTCAGGTTCTTATCCTCTTGTTAGTAAAAAGGATCATATGGAAAAATCCTTGACAACCATCTCGATTGCGTTATCCTAACGAGAAATATTGGTAATACATTTTTTTAGATATTTTTTTTAATATTTATTTTTTTATTAGTTTAAAAATAAATGTTATTAACATTTTTTCCTAATAATCTTTTTAAATGTATGAAGTAGACTAATAATAAATTAAGTATTAAAATGAGTGTTAAAAAATATATTGTTAGCATTTCTCTTATTCTATTTGTTCATAATTAGTGAAATTTCTAAAGCTGTGTTTGGAATCAATTAAAATTGAAAATTATTTTATTTGAATTGATTTGATTTAAAAATTAAATTTTACGTTTGAACTTATTATAAAAAATAAGATTCGAATTGATTTAAAAATTATTTTTTTATGTTTCAATTTATTAAATGAAATTGATTTGATTTATTTTACATCTTTAGCCTTATGTGAAGTAATTAGGAGAAGTTAATAAGGATAAAATAATATATTTATTTGAAATTAAATTAAATCTTAATAAATTTTATTAAATTTGATGAAATTTTTAAATAAAGGAATGAATTTCATAGAATTTTAAAAATTAAATTATTTTTTATTTTTTAACATTTTAAACACAAATTTGATTTATAAATCAAGTTCTTTTTCATTATTTTACATTTCAAACATATTCATTAATGAATTTTTTTCCTTGAATAAAACCAAGACCGGACGCTCCTCATCAGTAGATATAATGTTTTTGTTTTAATGTGGTCGAAGGAAAAGGGCAAAAACACAAAATACAAGGCACTTCTGTAAGAAGTAAAAACTTTCTTCTTTCAAATTAGTTTTTGCACCTTACAAAAGGTGAAACAAACATGAAGTTGCTAATGTAAGGTCGAGCGTAAAAACGCTTGAACATTTACACCATTAGATGAGAAAAATGTTCAGGGAAAATGTGCCTTATGTATATATATATATATATATATATATATATATATAAAAGAGATCAATTTACACCTAATGTAAGTTAAGTTTTTTTTTTACACTTTATTTTTAACCATTAGATTTATTTTCATCTAATGATTGAGATGATTTTATTAAAAATATCAACCATTAGATGAAAGTGGATCTAATGGTTAAAAATGAATGTAAGTAAAAAAAAAATTTATACTAAAGTGTAAGTTGATCCTCTCTCTCTCTCTCTCTCTCTCTCTCTCTCTCTCTCTCTCTCTCTCTCTATATATATATATATATATATATATATATATATATATATATATATATATATATATATATATATATATGGAGGGATCAACTTACACCAAATGTAAATTTTTTTTGATTTACACTCATTTTTAACCGTTAGATCTACTTTCATCTAATTATTACTTTTAATGAAATAATCTCAATCATTAGATGAAAGTGATCTAACGATTGAAAAAGTGTAAGTAAAAAAAAACTTACATTTATTTAAGCTGATCCTCCTCTATATATATATATATATATATATATATATATATATATATATATATATATATATATATATAACTTAAACCAATATTATACTCATATATAATAATGAAATAATCAACCATTTTTAAAAGTGGATCTAATGGTTAAAAATGAGTGTAATATTTTATATATATTACACCAAATCTTACATTCTTTATTTTATTATAATCTTGGACGATAGATAAATGATAATTATCACAATAAAATGAAAGGTATGAATTTGATATAAATTTTTTTATTACACTGTTTAGGTGTTTTAGTTGTTAGATCTCTTTATATATATATATATATATATATATATTATATATATATATATGTAATAGATCAACTTATATCAAGATAAATTTTTTTTCTTAATCTATTTTTAATCATTAGATCTATTTTAATCTAATAGATTTTTAATAAACAATCTCAACTATTAAATGAAAGTAAACTAACGATTAATAATGAATATAAAAATAAGTGTATATATATATATATATATATATATATATATATATATATATATATATAAAACAAGGTTTGTGAGGAGCAAAACCTCGAGCGTTTCTGCGCACATGCGTTTCGTAGCAGGCCCATAAGTGATCTAAATTTCTTTGTTCAAATTCCCAAAGATGGGTGGTGGACCCAAAAAAAAAAAGAAAATTTCCAAAGATGGGTCACCTACCTCTAGTTGATCTAGAAGTCTAGATCCAATTTCAAAATCTTCACCTGATCTTCAAGTTCTTGACTTTTCAATCACACTACTATGCTAGAAAAACGACAATAACACACCTGTTGTCGTGAGTTCGTCTTCTAAACTCTCTTTAAATCTGCATTGACAAGTTGCTTATTATGAACTTGATTTGTAAGTTCTCCCACAGAGTTGTTCCTTTTCAACTATCTAGGTAGTATATTTGTTTCCACTTTATGTAGAAGGATATATGATTCCTTCGTCTATTTTTCAAGAATACCATCAAAGCAAACTTAATAAAAGCAACACATGCAAGGCAGTTGTGAAGGATGGCCAGTTACCTCCACAATGGACAGAATAGAACTTCAGGGTCTACAATTTCACAATTAGTTGTGCGTAATTCCTTGATTACACAAATCTAACATTCTCAAAATTTCAGATGTATAATATGTCCCAAGACTCACTCACTAAGAGCTGGTCCAGTCAGCCCAAAAAAAAAAAAAAACACGCAGACACAACCGCATCCCCTCAAGACTTATGTTGCCCAGTCGACTTTACCTAAACCCCAAGGCTAACTTGAAACCTTACGATGGCTGGTCCTTGTAACTTACGAATTATGATCTACATTAAAAAAAGGGCCTAGAACACCTGCCTTTTGTGCGAGTATGTAGAGGTCCCACTTCCAAAGATTTATGAATCAGTATAAATAGCATGGATACTATCAAAATCTCATGGAATCAAACCCATATTATGGTATCTTGTTATTAAAAAAAAAAAAAAAACTCCGGCAGAAAAGAATAGTCCTTCGCGTGCTGGACAAAATATAGTCCTGCAACAGAGAAATAATGAGGAGAAGCACATCATAATGCTTCTGAAGGTACATACTCAAAAAATACTTGGACAGTAACCAACAAGAGGCCACTACTCAGGCATTACTTAATGCTATCATCACTCCGCTGCAATGTTATCCTCCACTTGTTGGGTTACACCAACTTCTGCTGGACGAATAACACGATCATAGAGCATATATCCTGCCTGCAAACATAACCATAGTATTGCTTGTTATTCATGTTCTCAATCTCCCAAGGCCTTGTTTGGATTGATGATTCGGGATGAATAGGAAGAGAATGGATTGGAATAACAAAGGGTACCATTGTTTAGATGTTTAAAAATAGGATGGAATGGAATGGAATGGAATTGGGGGATTCCATTCCATTCCATACCCCTCCATTTCCCCATTTTTCTTTCCTCCCAAATTGGGGAGTAAAGAATGGAAAGGGATGGAACAACATATGAAATTACATTTTTGCCCTTAATCCTAAGGTTTAGTGTGTGAAATAAGGGCAATATGGGAACAATAAACTTATAATTCTTGTCATTCCATTCACTTCCACTAGAATTTCCAAACAATGGAATAAAAACTTTCCTCCATTCTATCATTAAATTCCAAACAATGGTATGGGAACTTTATTGCATTCCACCCCTTTCCATTCCATTTTATTCCATTATATACCATTCCATTTCACTCATCATAACATATCCAAACAAAGCCTAAATGAACCATCAAACAAAACCAAGCATAAGACCACATTTATTCCAACATCCAGAGAAACAAAACCGCTATAGGAAAAGAATTTAGAAAGTAAAAGTCCTTTGACAATCATAATTGGAAATAATCAGCATGATTGATATATAAACAAAAAGTTGTCATAAATAGTGACACACACATCAGCCTAGACTTATTTTAACATTGCAAAATTTTTGTTCAAAGGGCATTAACCAAGTACAACACACATCAACAATTTTGGAGGTCAAAGCAAATTTTGAAAATGGAAAATACCAAATCAAAGTACTTTGACAAACAATTATGTAAAATACCTTCAGAACAACTCCAACAGTGCCTGGGGGCTTGGAAGCATCAGGTATTTGGAAGATAGCGTTATGCCTGTTTGGATTAAATGGCTCATTTGCAGGATCAAATTTTTCTACACCAAACTTTTTAAGTACCTGTAAGCAGCAGTCGTCAACTTTAAAGAATATGATTAAACACTAAATATTGTCCCTAGAAGCACATTATTTCAAGCAAACAATGATGCAAAACATAAATTGCAAGCTAATAATTTAACTTACTGTGTTTGAAATGGATGAGGTGGAATGGTTTGGAGAAGAAACCCATTATTTGTAAGATTTTGTAAGAGTATAGGGGAGTGAGTACGAGGGTGAGCCCATCCCCCACCATAAAGGGTCAGGAGAAAGTTTTCAAACCCCTCAAGTTAGGGGTTTGCAAAGGAATGAGCAGAAAAATAAAATAAAATAAAGTTACCTTTTTACCCTCATTTATCCTTTTCCTATTCTTTTGTGTGAGGATTACTTTTGACATTTCTGGCCGATTGTAAAATTCCACCAATCTTACTAGATCATTGTTATGTATGGTTATTAGCTTTCTTATGTTCACTTTTATTAATTTTATTTTTCTCAGTCCATGGGTATTTTAGATATTTTCTAGTATTGGTTCGTAATTGGACTTGGGCTTATGTTAGGCTTTAACGGGTTTTCCAAGTTTTTTATATGATTTTGGTATATTGGAAAGTTTCAATCTTTATAACATTAGGATTCTATTCCTAATTCTTGTAGAATAAGTAATGGGAAATGTTTTTTCTTAAATAGAATGATCACATTTATAAATTATCATAGCAAATTGCTATCTTCTTGGATGCATGATGCAATCAAATCCTAGGCGTGATTCCCTAGTTTTGTTCTATTCTCTTCTAATCTGTTTTCTTTAATTTTCTATACAACCAAGGCTACTTTCCTTGCAGACAATATTAACAATCCAACCCATCAAAACCAAATTACCAGAGTTCATTCTTCCTTCAACTTTCCCTAAAACCAATCAATCCCAGAATTCTAATCTCAAAGGTAGTCTTGAGTCTCTTGACACTTGACAGCACCCAAACAGCTACCAACCTGAGCCTAAAACCCCCTCCTAATCCCTGCAAATCAACCCCCCCCCTCACATACACCCAATGAACCTTTGATCCACCTATTTTCTACCATTAATCCACCATAGAAAACCATATAAATGTGGAACATTGCAACAAGAGGTAAAATTTAAATGAACTTAACCAGGTAAATAACTCAAGACAAAAGACGGGATACTAGATTAGCTTTGACTATTGCAACTAAAAGACCACAGCATAAAGTAGAACAGCCTACCTCTGCAAGTTGTTTCTCAGTCATTTCAACACCTTCCAGAAGTGTTTTCAGGAGTTGTGCTGCTTCAACAGAGTCATCAGGTGATTCAATTTTTGAAAAACTGTCCTTTACAACTGAGGAAGCTCTTCCCAAATTATCAGCAACATCTAGTAAACTCTTCGCAAAATTCTACAACACATTGGAAACCACTTAGCACAAAGTTGAACAGTAAATAATTACGGCGCAAGAGTTCTCAATCACAAAACAGAAAAGGTCAAATCTTGGACCTGTATAGCAAATTTTTTTGAATTCTCTGCTTCACGTCTAGTCCTGTCCAAGATATTCTCCATCTCTGCATAAGTACGTAGAACTTTATCCTGCATTTTCTCAATCTCTTTGTGCTTCAACTTCAAAAGTTTTTCCTTCTCAGCTACAAGCTTTACTAAATCATCCCTGGATAGATCACATTCGCTCTCTATATCTGAATCAGAAAATTCAGTTTAAAACCTCTCCTCTTTCTTTTGACAGATTAAGATTGAGATTGAGATTCTGAAATGGAACCTGATTCTTTGGTTTGATCTGCAGCTTTGGCTTTTTCAGCCTGATCAGTTACCTTAGCTTCTTCACTTGTTTTTACAGGGTCATCACTAGTAGGTTCAGGTGAGGCCAATGAAGAAAATCCATATCTTGGATTCAAGTATGAATTTATTGCTGGACTCAACAAATTGGCTTGAATCGGAATCAGCTGAAATATTAGAAAGCATATATGGAACTTAATGTGAATTTTACAATGCATAACTAAAACGAAATTTACTCAATAAAGAATTTTAACGGACAACATTGGATCCAGGAGTATTAAATAATAATAATAATAACCATTAACCACAAATAATTTTCATACTGTCATTTACATAAGAAAACCACGAAATTGTTGGGGCCTATTGTCATTCATATATAAAAGGCAGTGTAACCCAATTCAACCCCGATATTCTTACCCATTTTTAACCACACCACATAAAGTTGGTTAATGAAGTACAAATTCGTAGTTAATCACGTATAGAAGTTGATTAATGAGTATGTAAAAAGTTAGTTAATGAAGAACAAAAAAGTAGTTAATGATGTATATAAGTTGGTTAACGGGGTCAAGTTGGAAAGGTTACATATTCATACATACCCATTAACCAACAATTTATACTTCATTAACCAACTTCACGCAGTGTTAAAAGGGGTGTGGGTATTGTTTGAGATAAGATGAACATTATTGAACCCAATTACGCTTCATACAACAATAAAAAACGGCAAGGACTTGGAATGAGAGAAAAAGAATTAGAAGACGAAACATATTTATACTAAGATAAAAGCTCAGGCACAGCACCCCAGAAATAAATAGGTTATAAGTAAGTATCAAATTACAGAGTTTTAATCAATCACTTTTTCTTTCAGAATCAAGTAAAGAATGACTGCCTAAAAAATTTTCCAAAAGAAAGTTCTGTCCAGAAAAAGACTTTCTAAACCATTTTTTAATAAAAATTTCCAAAGAGCACTTGTTAACCTTAACAACAAAAAAATCCCCCACCAGAAATTTTTTGTTTTAACAACAAAAACCTAAAAACTGAACCACTTTAACATCAATTCTTCACAAATAGGGTCAGTTATAAGCTTCATATTTTCAAATTGGTATATCTTCACACATAATAATAATTAAAAAAAAAACCCTCATTCAATAATCCATAGCCGAAACATCACCAAATAGAAGGAGCGCAGTGAAAACTAAACTCAGAATCGGGGTTGAAAACGCCAAAATCGTCAATTTTTCAGTAAATCCTAAAACCCTAGCAAAACCCTACAACACAAAAAATGCGAAAAATCTCTCTCTCTCTCTTTTTTTACCCATTCTGGGGGCGTTACCTTGTTGGGTGATTGATGAACAAGGGAATGGAAGTGATTGGATAGGGTGGTGGCCAAGGGTTGGGGCTTGTGCAAAGTAGAGAGAAGCATGGAGCTTCGGCACACAGTCCTGGAGGCACGGGACAAGACCCTATACACGAACATCGCTGAAGAAGAAGAAGACGATGATGGAGAAATGGAAAGGGAAATGGAGGAGCTTGAATTGGGACTGGGATTCAAGAGGGAGAAGGTGAAGCAGAGGAAGAGTTTTCTGAGGAAAACAGAGACAAAGTGAGGGAAAACAAAAGGAAAATTGCTTGGGCCAAAAGAAAACAGATTTATATTGGGGAATTTGGGGTTTAGCCGTTTAGGGTATGGCTCACGTTCCTTTATTGACGACGTTGCCCTTCTGTTTTGTGTTTTGCAACGACATCGTATCTTGAAATGTTTATAACAAAGATGGAGAATATGGGGATTTCATTTTCTGACATTAAAATATTAAATATAGCTTGGTTTTTGTAGGGTTTTATTTTGGTTATGGAAGACTCCAGAACAATGGAACGTGGCCGAAAGAAACTTGAAAGATGCTCTTAGTTTATGCCAATGTTTAAAAAATAGAGAGAAAGATTGAATCATTGAAACTTTTGGTTTATAGTTCATTTGGTTAAATTGATAAAATTTATAATTGAATTGTGATTAAATTGTATTTGAATTTGATAATAATTTAATAAAAAATATAATTAATTTATGGTCTAATCGGTTCAAACAACAAGTTTAGTTTGATTTTTTCAACATTAATTTACATTTTTGCAATGATATCTAACAAAGTAAAGTATTTTCTTCGTAATTGTTCATAATTTTTAGGTTAAAGTAAGTAATTAGTTTCTATAATTTTATTCAATTTGGATTTTAGTTTTTATAATTTTATTTTTTTATATGGTGATCTCTATATTATATTTTGGTCTTTGTCATTAATTCTTATACTTTTCATTTATATGAGTTTTAGTCCCTATTTGTTTATACTTAATAAGGTATTGGTTCATATTTTTAATTAATGATTAATCTTTATAATTTCAAATTATTAAGATATCAATTCTTGAGAGATCAAAATCAAAATGAGTAAAATTATAAGGACTGATATATAAAAAATAACTATAAAGACCAAAATTCAAATCAAGTAAAATTATAAGGACTTATTATTAGTTTAACCTAATTTGTATAATTACACTATAATCACAACTATAATCACAATTATGGATCTAGTAGTTTTCTTAATGAGGAAAACTAAAACAAAAAATGGGTCTAAAAACATATTGTATTTGATGAGATATATATATATATATATATATATGGTCTCTCAACTTATTTTTTATTTTTTATTTGGTCTTATAACTTTTTTTAAAAAAAAATTGGTTCCTTAATATAATTTGTGAATCCTTAAAATGAGTTGTCCCAATTAATAATTCTATTAGAACAACTAACAAATCTCTCTTATGTAGCTTAAACAATGTTAATGTGGCTATCAAGGGATCAAATTGAAAACATAAAATAAGTTAAGATATCAAAGTATCACTTTTTCCTAAATAACATTGTTTTGTTACAATGTAATCATAAATTGACATACAACAAAGCACAAGTCATAATAGTGTTACCAAATGAAATTAAATCCAAATATCAAGTCATAAGGTTGCTGCCAATGTACAATGACTAGAAAAGACCTTAATATAAAGTGTAAATAAACAACTAAAGAGCACAACTAAAATAAGTAGAAGCGGCTTCAATATAAAGTGTAACAAAAATGGCAAATAAGGACTAAAAAAGTTAACATACAAGCGCGCACCTTCTAGGTCTTCACGACCAGCTCTACTTGTACCTCAATTCACTTAACCATCTCAACATATACCCCAACATTCTTAGCCATCTCAAAGGCCAACCTCATTGAGCCAACCTGAATCTCATCCAGCTAATTAATCCTCATAAATGCATGCTTCAATAAGCAAATTTGTGGTCAATACTAGACAGAGAATTAAAGTTGGCATTTAATTATGTTTTTTGTTTCAATTGCATATCAATGATGCATAAACTCCTATTTATTTCTGTCTTAGATGCTTCTAATAAGAGGACCAACTTATACATCCCAAAAGAAAAAGTATAGCCATCTACTAACAACATCCACATGTAGTTAAGGGAATACATAAGGAAAACGTTTGACGTCCAACGAAATACTCCAACTTTTATCCACCGTATGTATATTTGCTGAGTCATCCGTATGCCTCTAACATTTTCCATTTCATTTCCCGCTTCTTATTTGGTTTTTTCTTTTCCATTTTACTCTCAATCCCTCTTAATCTGGTCTCCCCATCTCAATCTCGTCTCCATCGTCTCTCTCGTCTCCCCCTCTCAATCTCGTCCTCCTCGTCTCCCCTTCTCAATCTCGGCTCCCCCGTCTCCCTCTCATCTCATTTCTTTATTTCTTTATCAAATTTTAAAGACTACAAAATATCTAAGTTCCACTCTCACCAACTGGAAGCAAGACTCTTCATTTCTTCATCAACCTTATTCTACTTTCTCACTCTAGTTAACCACGCCTTCTCAAGGTAAGAGGAGATAAAAGCTCTCTCATTTTCTTCTTATTTCATCTCTTATAACTCATGACTATGGTTTACTTCATCTTTTTATTCTTAAAAATCTTTTCTTTTGTTCTCTGACATTTTCGGAACTTAGGATTTGAAGGAGGCTGTAAGGGGAAGCCTCCATTGTATTTTATTCTTTTTTATTTTTTGATTTTTAGAAGAACCCGAAATGTGGGTTTAAATGGGTGAACTGAGACTACCTAAATGTGTTGTATTGTGGACTATGGATTGTTCTTCTAATCCTTTTTGTTTCGGTGGAGTCCGTAGCTTAAAGCTCTGACTTTTACTGTGATTAGTTATCAAACCTATTCACTAGGGCACTTGTATGATTTATGTTTCCTTTCATTTTTTGGTTTACACAAGGCAAAACCTTAAAACTGAGATTGATGCATCTTGGAAATTGTGTAGGGATGGGAGTTTGATTGAGATATGTGAATGAACTTTTTTTCTTTCATTCTGGAAATGCATACTAAAGGACTAACTTTCAATTTGATTTTAAGGCCATGACTGAAAACTATGCTTTGAGATTGTTTTAAAATATAATTAATGGTTGAGTTGTGAGAAAGTTATACAATAAAAATGCAGATGCTTTGACTATTTTGTTCAAATTTCATTGTATAGAACCTCATAAAGGATGCTTTCCTTTCTTCAGGGACCTTTCATATAATAATTTCACAAGAGATCTACCAAGGTCATTTGGTTTGTTAGCAAACTGTGCTAGATTGTAAGTTTCTTCTTTCATATGCCTTTTTTTTCTCCATAAACTTGATTTATGTTTTATGATATACTCAATAGCAGAACTTTTCTTTTCCTACCATACGATCTATAATATGATCTTCCAAGATACCCATATGATACCCACTGATTATATTTTCTAATTGCTATAACCCTTTCGTATTGATATTATAAAGTAGTGTTGATTGATTTAATTAGTGCAGTTGCTAATTTGATTTAGTGCTGGTTAATTTGAGTATAACTTCCTCAATGATACTCTTGAATTTGGAATTCTTGGTACTACCTGAATCTTGAGTTAATTTCTAGCATCAGACAACATGATTATGAATGTTCAGAATATGGGCTCTGAGTTTAGTTTGTTCTTCTCTTGAGGTTTAATAACAAGATGCATGAGATTTATTGTTATTCCACGATTTATGTATCGTTCTATTTGCCATTATGTTTTATATATTGTTTTGATCAACTTGATAACCCATAAATTATGAAGCACATGCCTTTACTTAGTTATTCTGAGTTTGAAGGTTTCCAACATGTTTTGGTATGTTTGCATATCTTCTGCATTATTTTTTTTTCAATCTTTTGAATGGCTAATACATATTGTTTTTGTGGGTGTTTGATTGCAAATGATAGAGGTTGAGTGCAGTCTGAATGAATCTAAATCTTTGATGTTTTGTGTTTAAGTTCTGCTATGTCTCCAGTTTTTTATTTAAATATGAGGCACAATAATTTTGGTTCAAGTCCATGACAATATGATTTGCTTCTAAATGAATTTGATGGTCTTGTTTGTCCTAGAATTGGGAAGTGGTGAGCAAATTATTATTATTTTTATTCAATAATTACATTATGTTAGAATTTTTATTTATTCGTACTATACTGGTGTAGGGAGAAGTCACACAAATGCGACGTGACTTATTATGTGGCTGGGTCTTGCATCCAAAGAATGAGTGCAAAGAAGAAGTTTTGAGAGCTGCAAATGCCATGGAGTTGTTGTCTTGATTTACAAATTTTATTCTGCACTATTTAGCTTGGCCCTATGTACAGTTATTGCAATGTCAGTTGTATAGTTACCCCCACTGTTTAACTTGTTTTAGATTATCCACTGATTTGTAACTGTATTTTATATTATCTAGAAAGTTGTACATATTAGCCACTTTTTGTATAGATAGCAGTTTTGATGATAATTGGATAGATGCCTTTGAGATTCACCACTTTGTCCATGGTTTTTGATAATATACACCCAATGTGTTCAAAACAACATTACAAGTGTAAACTTCTGCTAGTACTTCATTCCTAATTAGTCTGCCCCCATTATTGAGAACTAATCCAATGATTAACCAGATAATTGTTCATATTAACCACTTATGCATAGTGTATTAATCACTTAATTTTGAACTCAACAAACCATGAGATTGACCCTTTTTTCCATGGTTTTCTGCAAATCTACCCCAAACATGACAAAAGTAACATTACACTAGTCCACTCCACTAGTGATTCGTGTCTAACCAGTTTCCCACCTCGAGTTGAAAATTTGTTTGGATTCACCATATACTTGTTCATATTAACCACTTATGCATAGTCTATTAACCACTTATTTTTGAACTCCACAAACCATGATATTCACCATTTTTTTCAATGATTTTCTGCAACTCCACCCCCAACATAGCAAAAACAACATTACACTAGTCCACTCCACCAGTTATTCATGTCTAACTAGTTTTCAACTTTCGGTTGGAAATTTATTTAGATTAACCAGATACTTGTTCATATTAACCACTTATGCGTAGTGTATTAACTACTTATTTTTGAACTCCACAAACCATAAGATTCACTCTTTTTTTCAATGGTTTTCTGCAAATCTACCCCCAACATGGCAAAAACAACATTCCACTAGTGATTCGTGTCTAACCAGTTTTCCACCTTCAGTTGGAAATTTGTTTGGATTCACTAGATACTTGTTCATATTAACCACTTATGCATAGTATATTAATCACTTATTTTTGAACTCCAGAAACCATGAGATTCACTCTTTTTTTCAATGATTTTCTACAAATCTACCCCCAACATGGCAAAAACAACATTACACTAGTCCACTCCACTAGTGATTCGTGTCTAACCAATTTCCCACCTCCAGTTGGAAATTTGTTTGGATTCACCAGATACTTGTTCATATTAACCACTTATGCATAGTATATTAACCACTTATTTTTGAACTCCAGAAACCATGAGATTCATTCTTTTTTTCAATGGTTTTCTGCAAATCTACCTCCAACATGGCAAAAATAACATTACACTAGTCCACTCCACTAGTGATTCGTGTCTAACTAGTTTCCCACATTCGGTTGGAAATTTGTTTGGATTCACCAGATACTGGTTCATATTAACCACTTATGCATAGTGTATTAACCACTTATTTTTGAATTCCACAAACCATGAGATTTACTATTTTTTTCAATGATTTTCTACAACTCTACCCCCAACATGGCAAAAACAACATTACACTAGTCCACATTCCACTAGTGATTCGTGTGTAACCAGTTTCCCACCTTCAGTTGAAAATTTATTTGGATTCACTAGATCCTTGTTCATATTAACCACTTATGTGTAGTGTATTAACCACTTATTTTTGAACTCCACAAACCATGAGATTCACTATTTTTTTCAATGGTTTTCTACAACTCTACCCCTAACATGGCAAAAACAACATTACACTCGTCCACACTCCACTAGTGATTCGTGTCTAACCAGTTTCCCACCTTCAGTTGGAAATTTGTTTGGATTCACCAGATATTTGTTCATATTAACCACTTATGCGTAGTGTATTAACCACTTATTTTTTAACTCCACAAACCATGAGATTCACCCTTTTTTTCAATGATTTTCTACAAATCTACCCCCAACATGGCATATAGCTTATGAGTAAAATGCTTTTAGAGTTTTTTTAGGGGTTACAGGAGTCATGGGGGCTCATACAGAAAGTGTCGCGACTCTAACTTGCATACTGCTTTCACCGATAGGCCGAGAGAGTTAGAGGTCGCGGCATAGGAAAGTTTTGAGACCGTGGCATCAAAAAGTTTTATCTTGCGGTGGAAAATAAGTCTTAGCCGCGACATCTCAAAAATTGAGTCTGCGTGTGTACGATACGAACAAGTGCAATTGAATTCAATTAATTTGATTTTAAAAAAAGAAATGAATTTTCACTTGTGTCCTTCGACTGTTCGTCCCTTATTTTTCTCTTTATTTAAAAAAATTTAATTTAAAAAAACTTTTTAAAAAAAAAAAAAATTGTCACAGATCACGAAAGTAAATGTCGCGTGAACAATTCCTAATAATAAAAAAATTTAAATTTTTTTTAAAAAAATTTTAAAAAAAGTTAAAAAAAAACATTTTTGTTTTTTTAAAAAAATTTAAAAAAAAAACTTTTTTAATTTTTTTTTTAAAAAAATTTAATTTTTTTTTAAAAAATATGGTGCTTAAGCGGCATTCACTTTTGAATCCGCATGAATAAGTATTTAATCCAATAATTCAAATTGATTTGAATCAGAAAAACACAATTTTTTTTAAAAAAGTTTTTTCAAAAAAATTTTTTTGAAATTTTTTTTTAAAAAAAATAATTTTTTTGAAAAAATTATTTAAATTTTTTTTAAAAAAAATTTATGCTTAAAGATCACGAAAGTGAATGCCATGTGAACGGTTCTAATAATTCAAATTCTGATTTGAATCCTAAAAAAAATAATTTACCACTTATGCGTAGTGTATTCAAATATACATACAGAAAATACGGTGGATAAAAATTAGATGTATATTTAATAGACATATAACGCGACCAAATACATAATAACAACTAGCTAAAGAAACAACAACTAGAAGGACAAAGCCACGTAAGGCATTGACCAAAAGTGGTAACAGGAACACTTGCAAAAATGTAATAGAAGACAATAACTTGGTTTTTTCATTTTGGAATTGTTGGAATTGTATATATTGGATATAGTAGTGTCATTTTGGATTTAATGAATGCAATAAAGTCCTTATGTATATATTGAAGATAACATTGTCATATCTAGTTAAGTCATTGTCATTTTGAAATTGTTGGAAAACTTGTATATTGACAACAACCATATGACTTGGTGCTTGCTATTATTTTATATTTAATGAAATTCGTAATTACCCTGTGACTTCTAAGTATTGGATTTATTTACTTGAATTTAATTTCATTTGGCAACACCCTTATGACTTGTGCTTATTGTCTATTAATTTAAGATTACTTTTATAACAAAATAATACTATTTAGGTAAAAATAATATTTTAATCCCTTAAGTTATTTTCTATTTTTAATTTGATCATTTAACGGCTACATTAGCATTGTTTTAGCCACACATGAGATCCATTAGATATTTTAGCAAAATCATTAACTAGAACAAATTTACTTAACAAGTCACAAGTTAAGGGATCAAAATGAAGAAAATAAAATTTATAGGACCAAATTAAAAATAGAAAATAAATTAAGAGACCAAAGAATATTTTTTACCTTTATATTATATCTGTTATATAAACTAAATTTTTCTCCCTCTAAAAGCTTCCACAAACTGTTTTCTCACCCAAGCTCCCCTTACTACCTAATAATAAATGCTCATCCACATACTCCCACTAAAATTCCCTTTTACTCTCTCTCTCTCTCTCTCTCTCTCTAGTTAACTATAATAAATGTTCCTATTTGTTCTCTTATTTTCATCTCACACTTGACCTATTTGGTCTTCATCCATTTATTACATTTTATTCTTTTAATGTTCTTAAGCCAAAAAATTCAAATCATTGTTTCTAGATTTTGAAATTCATCTAATAATTGTAATTGTTGCATTATGAGCTATGTTTCTCCCTCTTATAAATATGTAAGTGTTAGTTTCAAATGCATTTTTATGACGATGCTTGATTAAATCCCTGTTTCCCTTTCATTTGAGGTGAGGTTCTTCCATTTGCTCCAAAATGCTAATCTTCTTAGTTTTCAAGTTTGATGTTGTTTGTTGCTTTTCTATATTGTTTGTGGCGTATTATTCTTTTTTCTTGCTTTTCTGTCGTTTTGTTTCTGATTATGCATGGTTGAGTAATACATTAAGGTTTCATCAATTCTAATTCTAATTTTTGTAGTATATAGTCATTTTACTGTAATCACCTTACTATCTTTAATAGTCATACGTAATAATTGTTTCACATAATATTAATTGAATTAAATGTAATAATGTATATATTTTTGAAGAAAAGCTTATAAAGTCATGTAGTAATTGAAATTTTTGTTGCGAGCCTTCCAACATAATGTGCAATGATATCTTATCCAAAAAATTTTAAAAAATAAATTGCAACAATATAATGATTGTTTATTTTTTCCTAAGTCAAAGCAGTCAATTCAAATATAGTGTTTGAATCCTTAGGGTTTTTATTGTTGTTTATAGTATAAGAGTATGACAATTGTTTAAGTACGGATGAATGTCATTTTATTCTCTTTGTACCCTTTTCCTGTATATATTAATTTTTCAAGTGTTCCCTTGTTGTGTTCAGGTAACATTATCATCTATTTATTCTTTCACCAGAACTCTCTTGGTTTAGGTTCCCAAACATTCTTGTATGAACAACTAATACTTCATGTTTGTGAATGCTTTCATGGAATTCTCACTTGTATAATAGAAATCGACAACCATTTTTTTGTACAACCAACAATTATGTATTTGGTTATATCTTCCAAACATTGAAATACTTGCTTTCATAGAATGCATGTTTCTTGCAAAAGTTACAATTATCAATAATCCTAAAATGGTAATGGATGTAGATATCTATATTTTATTGCATTTTTTCATATCTTTTTCCCCTCATGACCTTTATGTTTTTGCATGTCATTTTTTATACGATACATGAAAATAAAATTTTTTTTATTGATGAGGATGATCCAAATGGATTTTCTACTGTTCTAACAAAATACAAGCTTCTAAAAAGGCCAATTGGTTACATGTTTAAATTAATATTTTCTTTCCTTTTGTCTTTTCAACATAAAATTTTAAATAAATGTTTGTATTACTTATTTTTACTTTTGTTTTTCTTACTAAGCATGCCCACAAATTTTGCAAAGAAAGCTATGAAGTAAAGTGATGGTAATTGACTTCATAGGGATTCTAATAGAAAAATTTGAACTTGTAGTTTGATAAACAACAAGATGAGGCAAATAGTATATTACTCTTTCTAGAGTACGAAATAAAGAAAGACTTAAAATATTGATTTCTAACAAAAAGCAGGAGAATTTTTTATGGCAACAAACAATGTTGTTTTTAAGAAAATGTTTAGAAATATAGCATAGATAGGTTGTTAAAATACTTTGAGTATCCAATTTAATCTTATAATGCATCAAAGCTTTTACCTTCTTATTTTATCTCGATAGCAATGTTGACTTATAGATTTTTCTCATTTGTTCTCTATCATAAAAAATAGGCTTGACTTTAAGGTTCTCACTCTATCTAAACGTTTTTTAATGTAAGGACTCGAGTGGGACTTTGGTGTGTGTTCTAGTCTTGAAGACATTTAGAGGCCAAACCCAAAATGGTAATATTACACTTAAGAGGGTTAGAAATATTGCACCTGAAGAAGTTTTAGGTATTAGGATTCCAAATACATTTTAACTAAATCTCCAAATGGCAAAATCATCCCAAGCTTCCAATTCCCAACCTTCCAAGGGAAAGGGAACAAGGAAAGATAGGAAATTTAAATCCAAAATGAAGGTTGATCTAAGCATCCAACAATTCTTCACAGATGAAGAACTACTTGAATTGTTCCTCAATGAATACATTGGCAAGAGTTCGGTTGACCCACAGTTGATAGATTTTGAATTCTTTGATACTCAAGAGTTCTCCTTTATAACGGTCCTCATCGATTTTGGACTAAAGTATTTCTCATCTATTGTTGAGAAACATTATTTTCTTCAATTGATTGAGGTATTCTACTGCAACCTCATGTATATATTATGACAACAAACTATATTATAAGGTTAAAGGAGTATTGATTAGCTTAACATTAAAGTAATTGGCAAATATTTGTGGACTAAAGACTAGAGGTATGCAACTTTATGAAACTAAAGCACATGTGCAGTTTGGATAAAACACACCACAATCATGACTTAATTATAAAGGGACACGAATGCGTACTATGAAAGTAAAGGTTAGTGATCTTTCTTTCCAGAATTGCATGTTCCATTATGCTTTGGTGAAGGTTATCACTCCTGTGGCAATCATGCCACTAACACTAATGACAATGTCATGGTCCTCTAATATATGAACAAATGTACTAAGATAAATTGGCCATATTACATCATGCAACACATGTTGAAGACCAAGAAGAAGTCGTTGATCGCATTGCCATATGCTATGTCAATCAATAAATTTTTTAAAAAGTTTGGAGTTTCATTTGCTGGTGAAGGGTGAATGTAAAATTATGAAGCATATGGGAATGAAGAAGGTCAATGGTGTTTGTATTAGACTTGATGAGTCTACTCAAGTAAAGGATGACTAACTGACTATGGGAGAGACTCATGCTACTCCTAATAATGCTAGTAGTACAACTAATACTTCTTAGACAACCCTACATACCTTGCTATCTAGAGATATATAGTCAATACTTGGTACTCTTTATGTTAGCATCAATAACATGAAGATTTTATTGGAGGATGGCATAAATGGGTTGAATGACAGATTGGATATTGTAACCAATCAACTAGCTAACCTTAATCATAAGGTTAAAAACTTGGAGGCTAGACATTTGGTACATAGAGTTGATATAGGTCATGGAGAGGGAAATGATACTATTGGAGATTGTGCTAGGGCTGGTACTAGAGATAGAAATGAGATGCTATTAATGATATTGTGCAGTGTTAGGAGATCTACGTACCAAGATATAGGTCTAAGTTATGTTGAATTATTTTCTTTTTTATACTCTATGTAGTAAGGCTTCTTGGATGACTATTGATTACTTTCTATGCAGCAAATCTTTCCTTATAGCATGACTTATGGTAAGTGGTAAGACATGTAATTTGGATGACTATTGGATCATGACAATGTTTCTTGGCTTTTTAGATGACTATATAATTCAGATGTTTATTATTAGGATGACTATTGTTATGTGACTATAGTTTGGATATCCCAGTTTTGGATGACTTACATAAGATGTTTCTTTTTTTTTTTTCCTTAAATACTTATAGTTTAGATTTCTATTATTATTTGACTATAGTTTAGCGTGATTTTGAAACAATAATATTTGAATACTATCATTACAAGAAATTTAGTATTTAGTAACAATTTTTTAGCTATGGTTCTTAGAATCATGAAATAAAAAGACCAAATCGATCTGCTGTGTAGTTAGGATACTATAGCAAAGTAACACGCTACTCTCTTTTTTCATCACTCTCCTTACTTTTTTTTTTAATCTCCGTCCTTATTATTTCTAAGCTTATTATTTGCCTTTCTTTTCCTTTTTTTTTCTCACCAAATTATAAACCTTTATCGAAGAACCGCTTATTAAAGAACTAGAGATGACACTCCGCGTGGGGCAGGGATAAGGAGTACTTGTCACCCTACAATGGGGGATTTTTATTTCTCTGTCCTGCGAGAACCCCAAAATTAAAAAAAATATATATAGTGAGAAAACAATTAAAATTCAATACATGATGTGTATCCAATTTTTGGTTAAGGTTAAACCCATCTCTTATGTTTTATTCCCAAGCACAAGGATTGGTGATATTGATTTGAAGTTAAGTTGGGATGCAAATTAGAAAGCAATATAAGTGAGAACTGGTTGATTATACAGAAAATACTTCATAATTCCATGTTTAAGTGACAACTGTAACAAAGTGGCGTTGAACCAAGAAAAAGAACTCCTAGAACCACATGGGGTTGGCCCACCACCAACCCCACACCTATCTCAGGAATTAGAAAATAAATGGATGGAACATACAATGGATGAAGAGGCAAAGTACGGTGTGAGTAGTGAACTATAGCGACAATATGGACTTTCTAATCTTGAGTTACAATGGCGTGAGGCTTGAACAAGGTCGGTTTTTTCAATCTAAGTTACAATGGTATGAAGGCATTGTGCAACTCTAGTTGGGTAGATCACATGAGAAACTGAGAATGAGATGATAGGCACAAAGGCTATGTTTGGATGGATGAAGTGTGGTGACTAGTAATGGAGTGAAGTGGTGAAAGGAGCCCAACCCATTGTTTGGGAGTTTTTCAAATAATGGAGTGGAATGTTTAAGGATGGGAAGTCAAACCACTCGAATCCACCCAAAACCCCCAATTTTCATACCTCCCAATTTGGGGAGTTAGGGATGGGACAATTTTTTCTCTTTTATTTTATTTTATGACCCACTTGACTCCATTAATTACCATTGTAACTTCCAAGCAATGGAGTAGGACTCCCCTCCAAAACTTTTAAACAATAAAGTGGTGTGTTTTCACCTTTTCACTCCACCCCATTCTAAACCACTCCATTATGAACCATTGCACTTCATTATCCTCAAAACTCCCCAACATAGCCTTATGGTTATGAGTGAAATGATAATGTGCTAAGGGCTAGGTCAGGTATGAGTGGTAATAAGATTTTTACCATTTTATTTTAATTTAATATAAGTATTAATTAGGAGTGTCTGAAAAAAAAAGTATTAATTATGAGTAAGTGGTAACGTTGTCATCCTGATAAAGCGGTGTCATTATCATCTTTTGTGCCATTTTTCATTTGTTAACATTTAACTCTGATTAGAGACTATAAGTTGTTGGATATTTGTGCATTGGACCAAGCTGGCAAGGGGTAATTAAATCTAGTAGTATGGATAATAGAAGAATTCTGGGTGTTGAACTTGCTATGTGCGCACCATCCCTGGAAACTGCTTTTATTCATAGGGTCTCTTGAAGCACTCCTAACACTTTATCATCTTTAGTTAGAGTTAAATCAGTTGACAACTAACGTGGAATTAAAAAGATGCAACCCTCAAGTAAAAAAGAAGGAATGGTAAAAAATAGATCCAAAAGTAAAAAGGTGACATTTATGCCATGATATATGTTATTTAAAATAATGTTAAACATAAGCTTACACACATCACTTCGTATTTGTACAAATTTTATCATATGATAAAAGATGGTCTCACATAATTTTTTACACATCTTCACTCTAATTTTGTCACATACTTATGACTATTTAAGTTGTGAAACAAACATTTTTCATTATTTAAATATATTGTTCATGATGTGGGTAGGCCTAGATAAATGATATTTACACAATTCTATATATATTTTTTAAATCGTTCATTGGTATCCTAACACTCTTTGGGTGTGAGACTAATTTTGTTCAGGATACTAAGGCTATCCTTCCCAGCAATGCGTTTCTACGACTTCGAACCCCAGAGTTTTTGCTTCGTGCTTCTTCATGCTTCTCTACTTGAGTTTCAACATGTGTACTTTCTACTTTGACATGGATTTAACTAAAAAGGACTTATTCTAATTTTCAATGTTTTTAACAAGTTTAAATGTGAAATGTTTATTGCAATTGGTGTCATGAGCGAGATATGATAACCAACACAAAGTGACAGCCAAGGGAATGAAACTTCAAAATTACATGTGATACATGAAATTTATCCATGCTTTTTAGGTTATAATAAATGATTTTGGTAGGCAACAAAATTATTGAGGCAACTGAGCTCGTTAGTAATTGAATAACTGGGGAAATTGATCGATAGTTTTGATGAATAAGACTTATTTTTCTTACAATATTGATGGTAGTGTATTCTGAGTTTTCTATAGCTCTAACTTACAAGTCTATTGAATATTATATTTGTTGTCCAAGCAAACTTTGTAACACATGGACCATGCTTTAGATCTGATGATTAATTACGAATTAGTCATATATAAAAATTAAAGCTTGCCTCATTTGACAATGTTAAGTAGTGTATGGATTGAAAAATTGTTGGATTGAAAAGAAATATCATAAAGACATTGATGGCAAGAGAAAAGGAAAAGTAGTATAAACTGGATGAATTGGGTTACTTTATCAATAAATTTTAAATCCATAGACATCAACTATTTGTGATTCATTGACCCAAGTGTAAATAATCTTCAATGGAAAATACTAGCTTTAAATGCACTTTCTTGTTATTTTGTGTCCTTAAAATTGATCAGTAAAAACTAATAGTTGTCATGTTCATTTTATTAATTTAAGACATTTTGTGTGGCATGTATGATGTTGTGTAACAATCATCTATAAAGGGAAGCATATGTAAGGTGTCCTATTAATTTCCTGTCTTTCGTGAAACGCTAAAAGGGTGAAGGAATTGGAATTTGGAAAGTTGAAAACAAACGAAAAATGAATGTAGGGCTTAAAAAAGAAGGAAAAATGCCAAGAATGTACCTATGGAATGTACTCTATTAGGAAGCAAAGTAAGCGACCTAGGATGGTTATCAAAGTATAATGTGACAAGGCCTAAAGAACACCTTGTTGCCGTTACATTTTTTATTTTTCCATCAAACATGTCTACTTTCCTTTCTTACATTTTTACTTATTTACTTATCAATTGTGTAAAACAAGTAATAGCTAGGCAAAATAGGATCCTTGTTTTATTTCCAATGGAACTCAAATATTTCATAACTATATTCTGCGTTTCTTTATTTATCCTATCTTAGTTTTTAGTCCTTTGTATCTGATGTACTCAACTTTATTTTTATGTTGCCTTGTCCTTGTTTCCTTTCCTCTCTTTATAGTACTTTTTTTTTCATTGAAACAGAGGAATGTACATTGCTATAGGGAGAAAAGAATTGTCACCCGCCAATTGACATGAATGAGTTTACACACCATGTGATTAGGGAAGGAGGAATTGTTTTTTCTCAATAGTCAGGTATGATATGAAACATATGGTCTTTCATCTCTCAATGCATAAATCTAGTTAGCTGATATTGTTTTATATAACAGAAAATTGAAGAGAAAAAATTGAAAAAGAAAATATAATATTTTACTTTAGGAAAATATTTAGTGAGCTGAAACATATTTGTATTTTATTTCATGTTAAGAAAAGAGAAAGAAAATACAATCTTGTACTTTAGATCACAAAATCTAGTCTTATATTTGTGTTTCATTGATATGCATTTACCTCATTCCTAATTTAGCATGTCGTCTACCATTTTTATTATAGATTTAATGAAATTCACATAGTGTAAAGTTCCTTGGTAGTGTGCACTATTTTGTCTATAACTTTGAGTTACACACATCGAAATCACATACCATCAGTCATGTTGGAAAGCTAACACATATGCTTGCATCCTAGAAAATTTCAAATTATAATCCCTTTTAATTTAATACCAATTTGCTTTGAAATTATGGTCAAATTCTATATATTTTCCTTGTTATGGTGGTGTTTACTGTTTTGCCCATAAAGTGGTTACGTTAGTTCAAATAATACACTGTTACTTTTGTTGGAAAACTAATACATAAAAATTCTTTCTTAAATTTTTTTAGATTTTTAATATTTTTAATTCAATACCAGTTCTATGTACAATTCGAGTAAAATTCTGTATAAACCATGTTAGATTCTATTGCAAGTTCACGTGAAAACCAACATATTTAACCATTATATTTATCATACTTGATTCTCTTTATTCTAACTAATATATTTAATTAACTTTTATTGATATGCATGTACTTCATTCCTAATTAAGCATGAATGCCATGTTTGTCAAAAACAAAACATACCGTAAAGCTCCTTGGTTGTGTGCACTATTTTGGCCATGACTTACACACATTGAAATCACACACCTATCATTAATCACATTGGAAAGCTAACACATATGGCTTGCATCTTGGAAAATTTTAGATTTAAAGCCCTTTTCATTTAATACCAGTTTGCTTTGAAATAATGGTCAAATCCTACATATTTTTCTTGTTATGGCAGTGTTTACTATTTTGCTCAAAAATTGAGTTACAATAATTCAAATCACACAATTTCAGTCACCTTGGAAAGCTAATACATAAAAGTTTCTCACATAAAATTTTTTAGAACTTTAGTCTTTTCCATTCAATACCAACTTGTTGCCCAATTAGGGTGAGATTATGCATAAACCCTGTAAGATTCTATTATAAGTTCATGTGAAAACCAATATATTTATCATAATTGATGCTCTTAATCTTAACTAACATATTTAGCAACTTTACTTTAATTTAACTCAGTGTTTTATTTAAGTACCATTAATTTGGCTTTATTTCTTGTCATTATGCAAACAAAACATGATAAGTGTGCAAAATGCATTGATTTACGGAATAAAAAGTTGATTTAGTAACCCCTAACCTGTTCTTTTGTTTGTTTGTTACTCAAGTATCTTGCAATTATGAACATGGTTTAAGAATTATAATGTTTTAGTTTGTGAATGAGAATAATTGATCATAAGGAAGAAGAGTCCTCACTTTTCTTATGTGTTTGTGCAGGAAAACACTCAAGGAGGAAGAACCTGGTGCCTTGGATGCTGATTAGAACCAATTTTTCTGCATATTTAGTGCTCAGGCGCTCCAGAAACAATGCCTAGGCGCCCTTGAGTGCATCAGAAGCCACTCGCTGGACGTTGAATGCCTAGGCACTTCATCTCACTCGCTGGACGTTGAATGCCTAGGCGCTCAAGACGAAGCGCCTAGGCACTTATGCTCATAACAGGAAAATGCATTCTGGACATTCAACGCCCAAGCACTACAGACGCAGTGCCTAGGCGCCCATACCAAATTATAAATACATGATTTTTGACCTAATTTGAGGAAGAGCCATCAGAAGCGTCAGAGAAAAAGACGAATTGTCCTTGGAAAGCGTGAAAGCTACTACTCAACCACCAGGAAGAAGGGGAATCTTTCCAAATCATCAAGAATGACTAGGGTGTTCTCTTTTCTTCTT
Organism: Ormosia emarginata; assembly: GCA_029884605.1. Lineage (NCBI taxonomy): Eukaryota > Viridiplantae > Streptophyta > Magnoliopsida > Fabales > Fabaceae > Ormosia > Ormosia emarginata. The sequence goes on along the minus strand of JAQQTP010000047.1, from coordinate 9,691,549 downwards.
GTTGTTTCCTTTGTTTGCACCATGTATTGCTAAGTTTCTCTAGTTAGGGTGATAGATCTTTCTCAACTTATGATGTAATGACTATTTGATATTAATTCAAGCTTTTCTTTCATGGTTTAGCAATTGGCCTTATTTTATATCATTGTTTTGTATGTGAAGTAGCTAATCACATTTTTTCTTACATGAAGAATCCATATGAAATTGAAAGATGGAGTATGAGTTATGCTTCTTGGTTTGATTGTCATATTTTTGGAACATCTAGGAATAGAATTTCATGAGTATGTGATTTTAGAACATCCATAAAGTGTAAAATTCTTGTTCTTGCAGATTTTAATTAAGGGATTAATTGATGTTTGTGGGTTTAAGAGGATTTTATATTTCAAGGAATTGAATGTGAACTAGTTTCAGGATTGAATCGTAAACCAACATGAATGAAGAATTTGAATTAATCAATTGTCATTGCTCATAGGGAGATTAAGTGAAATCAAACCCTAATCGCTTTTATCCATTTGAAAACTCTAATTTTGATAATTTCTGTGATTTACTTCTGGCAAGTAGTTTTCATTCAATTTACGTTTCCTATCTTGAACAAAACGTTATCAAACTTTGATTGTAACTAAGTAGTGAAATTAGTAAAGAAAATTGTGTTAATCTCAATCCTCGTGAGAACGATATTTATTTTCTATATTACTTATATGAACCAGTATACTTGCTGGCGAGTTAACAGAACATTACCAAGCCTAGCTATGATAAGAGAGGCTGCTAGCACACACATTGACCATTGATCTTAGCTTGGACATCCTTGCTGTTGGTAAAAATTCTAGCGTTGAATATCTCAAATTGCTCACCTAGGTTTTGCCACTATCTCCTTACAATTGTTATTTACTATCCTTTGTCATATTTATCTTTCTCTTTGTCTTTTGTGCTTTCGCGATTAGTGTGAGAAATTGTATGACTTGTAGGTCTTAGGATTTTGGACAATTACTGCAAGGGAGTATGGTTTTGTGGGCTTTCAATAGTAATTTCTATAATTTGATTATATATCTCTATTAACTTGTCTTCTTTTTACTTATAGGATAAAATATTAGAGCACCTACCACAAGATCAAGAATGTGCTGACACTATAGGTGTTCCATCAAAGGTATTGGCTCATCCTGACGATGCAATTGAAAAAGTATAAGGAGCTAAGCATTTAGGTCGTGTGCATGGTTGAGGCACTGGTATTTGCCCCTCCAATGTTTTTGGAATGCTTAGACATTCCATTGGTTATATGTGAATTTTGGTGACTCTAGTAATAATGTATTCCAACAATGCATTGAAGATTTGGGGAAGCATGTAGAAGCTTTAGAAGAGAAGCTAACTAGATATGAAGAGATCAAGGAACAACTTCTGCAAATTCAAAATCAATTGGCAATTCTTTACAAATTTTTACAAGATAAATTTGATAGTGAGTTACCTACTTTCAACCAAGATGTTCCACCCTCTTAGCTATGTTTGTTTAGAATATCCTTGAACGGATGTTAGTCCAATATTTTGCATTTTAATTTATCACTTGGAGTTATGGAAGTTTATGAATAATAGGTGTTTTAGACTTTCACCTTTGCCAGTGATCAATATAACTGAGACTTTGATTATTGTTAGCAAATATTTTGGTTTATTGAGATCTCTTTATACTATAGCATTTAGCATATGCCTCCCAATTATGTATTGGTACAAGGGCAATTATGAAAAAATATCAGTAAATTTAAAAAAACAAATAAACATTAGCCACAGACTATGGCTATCTTTAAACAATAAATCTATCATCAAATTAGCAGTGGTTCAAACATTACAAAAAATTGGAATAATTCTTTGTTCGAAACTCACATTTAGCTATGGTATGGTTCAATTGTGGCTATCTTAGAATTTTAATATTAGTTCTCCTTTCTTCTATAATTATTAGCTTTGGTCAAAAGTGTAGGCTAATCATATAATTATATAATTATATAATATAATATATAAATAGAATGTTGATAACCACGCCAAAGACATGATTTTATGTCTTTATTTTTGAATTAATCTCCTTTGTTTTACTCTTTTTACTGCTTGTTAGTCTAATATTTTGAAAAGTTTGATTTAAGGTTGTGATTGAGCTTAGTTGATTGAAATGATGAAGAATCCTCATTATTTTAACTTGTTTTTGCAGGCAAGCACTTAAGATAAGATGACTTAAAGCCTTGATAGAAGATCAAGAGCAAGTTTCTTGGATGTTCAACACCTGGAAGTAGCGCCTAGGTGATAATCACATATTTTATACATTAATAAACCCTTATTTTTAGTCATTTACACTATCCATGTACTTAATTGATTAAGCCTGGTTATGTTTTGTAAGTTTGGACTCAAATTGGACTTAATTGATTTTTCAAGCATTATTTAGGTCTTACATTGTTTCTGTATTTCTGTCATATCTTGAGTTCTAGATGTGTAAAAATCACGTATGTTACCTTGTAAGAAAGATAAGAGAGAGCTATACAACTTTGATGAAGAGCTCAAAGTTGTAGTGGGCTTGGAAGTCAGAACACGAGTTTTGTAACTGGAACTTGAACAATATACATTAATTAGAGCATAACTCGAGTTGTAGGAACTTTCTTGGGATGAAATTTAGATACTTGAAATTAAGACCCATATCTACAACTTTCATGAAGAGCACAAAACTCAGATCGTACAGCTAGGAGGTGATATTGGGTCTGGAAGTCAAAACAGATGTGCTGAAATTGAGCCTGAACAATCTGCAGTAATTGGGTCATATCTTAGGCTGTAGGTAGTGAAATGAGCTGAAATTTGGACATCTGAAAGTTAAGACCCAGATCTACAACTTTCATGAAGATGACTTTTTCATTTGATGACGGAATCCATGAGTTAAGCAATGAATGATTTCAGAGACAAAGAATCTCAATAATTTTTCACTCACCAACTCACCATTTGGCATTTTCCACTCATTCACCCACTCATCCACCTACTCTTAATCAGTCCCCTTGTCATTTTGTATCCCTAATCCTCTATAAAAGGCACCGTTGGCTGATCATTTGGTGCTCTTGGTGTTAGGCTTAGTTTTTAAAAGTTATGGTTATGCTTGTTTATTGTTTTCCTTTGTTGTAATTTTCTCTTGCTCTAAATTGAAGCTATGTTCATCTTTCTCTTCTTCTCTCTTTCTTTCTTCTTATCTATGAGTAACTAAATCTTCATTTTGCTTTGGTAAAATAGTGAAGTTCTTGGTAATGAAATAAGGTTATATTATTCTATTTCTTGTGCTTAAATGATATATTATCTAATGGACATTATATGTGTTGTATTTTGTTTCCAATCAATTTAGAAACCTTCTTTGTATAATGGAGATCTTGATTTATTGTAGACAATAGGATTGACACAATGAATGCTTGAACTCATTTATATATGTTGGTAGATAATTAAAACAATCATAATATGATTACATATATAATTAAACTTTGAATGCTATATTTTTCGATTGGAACCTCCATTGTGTGTAGATTTCAATTGAGTTATAAAGAGAAATAATCTTGTCTTTAATTTATTACCAAGAGTGGATCTCCTAACCCAAGCAAGTTCTTAAATTCATTTGTGAACATCTTTTATTATTTTTGGTGTTATGACAAATAATTTTCTTACCTCAATTAATTTTTCTTCATCAATTCCCTGTGGATCGACCTCGGACTCCCGAGAAATTTATTACTTGAGACAACCTGCACTTGAGTTTACATCCTTTAAATCCTGCAATCAAGTTTTTGGCGCCGTTGCTGAGGACTTGATTTGAAGCTTTAATTATTGAGATTCTTTTTTTTAAGTAAATTTCATCATCTTGTATATTCAGCATTTGGTAAATTCTATCTTTACTCTTTTAATTTACTAACTTACTAACTTACTAACATACTAACTTGCTAACATTTATATTTATGTCATTTACTTATGTTTACTAACTTTTAATTTATGTCATTTATATTTGCTTACTAATTTTTATATTCTCGCTTCTCTAACTTTTAATTTACGTCATTTATTTTCCGTTCTCTAACTTTTTAATTTATGTTATTTATTATTGCTTTCTAACATAATGAAATAATATTTCTTCTTCTCTTCTCTTTCGCTGACTTTGGTGGGGCTCTGCCTCTCTCCGGTTTTTATATTTTAAATTTATTTTCTTCAATTTATTTTCTATATTTTACTTTCTGCAATTTATTTTCTACAATTTACTTTATGCATTTTACTTTATCAGTTATCTAACTTTTTAGTTGTTAATATTTATTGGGTGGTTGGTTTATACCATATCCTTGTTAATATTTAATGGTTAGTGTAAACTGTAGACTTGTATATTATTTTTTCTATTTTAAGTCATTTATTTATGCTTAATTAGTATCGTTATTTAAATTCTGGTCGTTTAGTTAAAATTAATCTTGGTACTTTATATATTGATTTGTTTTAATCACAATCACACACAATTGATACAATGGTTGAAAATGAAAGTGTACATGATGAAATGAAAATCAACCGTTGCAAACCATGCGTGAATATTTGCAACCACCTTGAAATTTTAGTCCATTATGTTTTATCTTTCCACTCAATGCCAATAATTTTAGATTCAAGCCAGGTATGATTTCTTTACTTCCTAATTTTCATGGTTTAGAGTCTGAAAGCCCATATTTACATTTGAAAGAATTTGAGGAAGTATGTATTGCTTTCAATGACCAAAATTGCACTAAAGAGATTGTTAAGCTTAAATTGTTTCCTTTTTCTTTAAAAGATAAAGCAAAATCTTAGCTTAACACTTTGAAACCAAGATCAATTGGCACATGACAAGAAATACAAGGTGAGTTCTTAAAGAAAATTTTTCCAACACATAAAACCAATGCTATGAAATTTTTTTTCTAAAATTCTAATGAAGCATATTTTTAATGTTGGGAACGATTCAAATGAAGCATATTTTCAATGTTAGGAACAGTTTAAAGATTTGTTAAATTCTTGCCCACATCATAGTTTTGAAAAATGGCACACTATAAGCTTCTTTTATGAATGTTTAACACCTGAAACTAAATAATTTGTGCAAACAATGTGCAATGGAGAGTTTCTTGATAAAGAACCTGATGAAGCTTTAGACTATTTAAACTAGTTGGCTGAAAATTCTCAATCTTGGCATAGTACTAACCCTTTTGAAAATTCAATTAAATCTAATCATGCAAGTGCTAATAAAGGAAAATATCACCTTAGTCAAGAGGAAGATTTAAATGCAAGGTTTGCTAGTTTGGCTAGAAAGGTTGAAGCCATGGAATTAAGAAAAGCAAAAGAAATCAAATCTGTGTAAAATGAAGAAATTTGTGGCATTTGTGGCATTTGTGATGACTTAGGATACTCAACACTTGAATGTCCTAATATTCCTATTTTTAAAGAAGTTGTACATGAGCAAGTAAATGCAATGAATAATTTTAAAAAGTCATTTACTTTTTCTTTTTCAGATACATACAATCCGGGATGGAGAAATCACTCGAATTTCAACTGAAGGAATAATAATCAGTCATAATTCGTGCAACCACCACCTCCTCAAGCACAACAGGACTCTCAAAATTCTTAAGGATATGCATCTTATGTCCCACCATATAGGAAAAATCTTGAAGAAACACTGCATGCATTCATAGAAAAGTAAAAGACCATTAATAAACAAAATAATCAAACCATGATTGACATAAAAGAAACTCTTGCTAAACTTTCTTCTGCACTCACCATTCACGAGAAAGGAAAATTTCCTTCTCAACCTCAACCAAATCCCAAGGGTCAATACAGTCTAAATGAGGGGAGTTCAGAAAACCAACAAATGGACTAAGTCAAGTCAGTGATAACTCTTAGGAGTTGAAAGGTTGTTGAAAAACAAATTCTTGAACCTTGTGAGAAAGAAGATGAACTAATTCCCCAAGAAAATGAAGAAGTTAACTAAAAGGAGACCAAACTCTCGCATTTACCCCCATTTCCTCAAGCATTGAATAATCCAAAGAAATTGAACTACCACACTGAAATTTTTGAAATTTTGAAACAAGTGAAGATCAATATTCCTCTGTTAGATGCTATCAAACAGATTCCTTATTATGCCAAATATTTGAAGGACTTGTGCACTGTTAAAAGGAAACTAAATGTGAAAAAGAAAGCATTTTTGGCTGAACAGGTAAGCTCCATTCTTTAGAATAATAATGCGTTGAAATATATAGACCCTGGTTGTCCTACAGTTTCACGCATTATTGGAGAACATAAAATTGAAAAAGCTTTACTTGATCTTGGTGCTAGTGTCAATTTGCTTCCATATTCAGTTTATCAGCAACTCAACTTGGGTGAGTTAAAACTAACTTCTGTAACTCTTCTACTTACTGATAGATCAATTAAAATTCCAAGAGAAATAGTGGAAGATATGTTGGTTCAAGTTGATAAATTCATATATCTTGTGGATTTTATTATCGTGGATATGGAACCTATGGTTGATAGTTGCAAGTCAATTCTTGTTATTTTAGGTCGTCCATTTTTAGCAGCATGTAATGCTTTGATAAATTGTAGAAATAGAGTAGTGAAACTAACATTTGGAAACATGACGCTGGAGCTCAATGTTTTTAACATGTGCAAGCAACCACATGAAGTCCTTGATAAAAAGGAGGAAGTTGAAGGAATTGAAGTCATTATAGATGATCATCTTCAAACAAGGAGTTCTTCGGACTCATTAGAAATTTGTTTAGTCAATTCATTTGATTCTGGTATGCAATTAGAAGATGATATCTCTGAAATATATTCTTTGCTTGATTACACACAGGTAATGGAGTACAAGGGATGGAAGCCAAGATTTGAAGAGCTAAAACCCATGAATGATAATGCCCATGAAGAAGAACCCACACTGGAACTAAAGCCATTACCTGTTGGGTTGAAGTACACATTTTTGGGAGAAGAGCAAAACTTTCCAGTGATAATTTCCTTGTCTCTTACTGAAGAACAAGAAGGTATATTAACAAAAGTCCTTAAAAGGCATAAAAGTGTAATTGGGTGGACATTAAAGGACATAAAATGTATTAATCCATTAATTTGTACACATAGAATACATTTAGAGGATAATGCTAAAACTTCTCAACAACCTCAAAGAAGATTAAATCCATACATGAAAGAGGTAGTTAGAGCTGAAGTCCTTAAATTGCTCGATGTTAGAATTATCTATCATATCTCTGATAGCCAATGGGTAAGCTCTACACAAGTTATACCTAAGAAATCTGTAATAACAGTGGTTGAAAATGATAAGGGTGAATTAATACCTACGCGAGTCTCATCTAGTTGGCGTATGTGTATTGATTTTAGAAAATTGAATACTGCTACTAGGAAAGATCATTTTTCTTTGTCATTTCTTGATCAAATTTTGGAAAGGGTAGCAGGACATCCATACTACTGTTATAATCAAATACCAATTGTATTGGAAGATCAAGAAAAGACCACTTTTACATGTCCATTTGATACTTTTGCATAAAGAAGAATGTGTTTTGGCCTTTGTAATGCTCCGTCAACATTCCAAAGATGCATGTTAAGCATTTTTAGTGACATGATTGAGCATTATTTAGAGGTTTTCATGGATGATCTGATAGTTTTTGGAAATTCTTTTGAAAATTATCTTGATAATTTAGAAAAAGTTCTTGAAAGATGTGAAAAAAAAGGATTTGTGTTAAATTGGAAAAAATGTCATTACATGGTTACCTCAGGAATAGTGTTAGGTCATGTGATATCTTCTAAAGGAATTGAAGTTGATAAGGCCAAAGTTGAATTAATTGCCCATTTGCCTTCCCAAAAAATAGTCAGAGAAGTTCATTCCTTTTTAGGACAAGTAGGATTTTACAGAAGATTCATTAAGGACTTTAGTGCTATATCTAGAACATTATGTAATCTTCTGTTGAAAGATGCATCATTTGATTGGACTCAAGAATGTCAAAAATCTTTTGAAAAATTAATTGGTCTTCTGACATCTGCTCTTATCATACAATCTCTTAATTGGTCTTTGCCTTTTGAGTTGATGTGTGATGCTAGTGATTTTGCTGTGGACACTGTTTTAGGCCAAAGAAAGGAAGGTAAGCCTCATGTGATTTATTACGCAAGTAGAACTTTAACTAGCGCATAAATGAATTACACCACTACTGAAAAAGAACTACTTGCTGTAATTTTTGCACTGGACAAATTTTGATCTTACTTAATTAGTTCTTCTATTGTGATTTTCACTGATCATGCTGCTGTTAGATATTTGATGCCTAAGCAGGATGCCAAACCAAGTTGATACGATGGATCTTATTGCTTCAAGAATTCAACATCACAATAAAAGATAAGAAAGGAGACGAAAATGTTGTCACTGATCATTTGTCCAAACTTACAACAGGTTCACATTTTGATAGCACACCCATTAATGATTATTTTCCCGATGAATTTATATTTTTTGTCAATTCTATGCCTTGGTTTGCTAACATAGTTAACTTTTTTGCAATAGGAAAGATGTCACCTCAATAGACGTACCAAGATAGGAAGAAATTTTTGACAGAGGTGAAAATTTTTTATTGGGATGAGCCATACTTGTTGAAATATTGTCCTGACTAAATCTTTCGGAGATGTGTGCTTGACAGTGAGGTAGGTAGTGTCATTAAATTTTGTCACTCAGAAGCATGTGAAGGTCACTTTTCTTCATAGAAAACAACTATGAAAATCTTGCAGTACATATTTTATTGACCTATTTTATTTAAAGACTGCTATACTTTTTTGCAAAAGTTATGAAAATTGTCTAAAATTAGGCTCAATTTCAAAAAGAAACAAAATGTCTCTGAACCCCATCAATGTCATTGAAATTTTTTATTGTTGGAAAATTGATTTGATGGATCCATTTCCATCCTCATTTAGATTTGTGTACATATTAGTTGCAGTTGATTATGTCTCAAAATGGATTGAGGCGATTCCATGCTGACACAATGATCATAAAACTGTTTTCAAATTTTTAAAAGAAAATATCTTGTGTCGATTTAGAATCCCTCGAGCTATCATCAGTGATGGGGGAACACATTTTTGCAATAAACCATTTGAATCTTTAATGAAAAAATATGGTATTACACACAAAATTGCTACCCTTTATCACCCTCAAATAAGTGGACAAGTTGAATTAACAAATAGGGAGATTAAACAAATTTTGAAAAAAACGATCAACCAAAATCGTAAAGATTGGTCTTTAAGACTAAACGATGCACTTTGGGCTTACCGTACTGCTTTCAAAACATCTTTAGGCATGTCACCCTATCGGTTAGTCTATGGAAAACTTTGTCACTTGCTTGTAGAATAGGAACATAAAGCATTTTGGGCCATTAAATCTTTCAATCTATATCTTGATTATGCTTGCAAGATACGCAAATTGCAATTAAATGAATTGTAGGAATTGAGAAATGATGCATATGAAAATTCAAAGATTTATAAAGCTAGAACAAAAGCTTTTCATGACATGACAATTTTGAGATAATCTTTTGAAATTGGTCAAAAAGTTCTGCTTTATAATTCTCGTCTGCACCTATTCCCTAGAAAATTGAGATCTAGGTGGAGTGGTCCTTTTGTTGTCAAATATGTGTATCCTCATGGGCATATAGATATTGAGAATCCTAGGAATGGTAATGTGTTTAAAGTCAATGGATAAAGACTCAAACCATTTCTAAAAAACCAAGTTGATGAGGTAGAATTCATTTCTCTTTCTGATCCTTGTTATGAATAGAATTTATTCTAATTTTGTTACCTTGTTTTTGCAGTTCTTTGTGTTGCCGGTTAAGTGGCGGATAACGATACTCCATGACTCTTAAGTCAGTTTGTTTTTCAGTTTCCCAAAATAACTGAATCCTTCTTCTCCTTTAAAATTAATGTCATTCTTTCAAACCTGAGAAAACATTTCCTTCCCTCCCTAAAAATGCTCTGACAAAAATCTACAAAGTTAAATGTGAAAGATTGAGACTGTTAATGCACAAGGGTATGCCAGAAGATGTACGCTAGATAATTGAAGCAAAGGTCTGACTAGCAAGTGAGTATTCAATTTCATTTAACTCATACATGCCAGATCTTGGAAGAAGTTCATATTCTAAAAGGAGAAGAACAAAAAGGTTACAAGTCTATCACAAATGTGCACGATGGAATTGTAACAAGCGATGTCGTTCTTTGGGGATGGTTTCCGCAAACAGAGAAGATAAAATTTTTTTCATTAGGAGTGGACTGAGTAAGGAGCCATTAGATAATATCTTATTGACTCTTGAAATGCATTCTTGTGGATTTGTGTATCGTGAACTTCTTAATTTGTGGAATCTTTTCAAGGATGAAGAAAAACGCTACAGTCTTGGGAATCTGACTCTAAAAGACATATTTACCAATTTATAAGAAAATTGGATGGGAAGCTCATCCTTGACTTATACAAGGCATTTAAGCCGTTACTGGACATGAAACCAGAGGCAGATGTGAGCTATATCCACAACAATCTGTACATACTATCTTCTTCTTCTTCTTCATGTTTTCTAAAAAAAAATGTTTGAACAAGGGCGATCCGAAAAGAGTACCATGACTTTAATTAGTTGTGGAGCCCCAGCCTTTGGCTGATCTGTCATTGATTCGGGTGAACCTTTGCACGCTGGTCCTTAAAAAAGTTCGTGTACCATGCTCTGTAGAAAGTCGCACTCCATAACCCAATGTTTACCATCTAGGCACTGTGAAGTTGATGGACAGGTAGAAGCGTCCCACTTTGGTTATTAGTGAGAAGTAACCCGCGGCTGTCAAAGCGTATGAGGCATCTGAGTTTGATCTTCTCTTTTATTAGAAGGGGCTCTCAACACCCTGGGATGGGACGTTCTGGATCTTGGACATTACGGGTTTCATATTTTAGCATCTTTATTGATGTTACGAGCCCAAGTGTGAGTTCTCCAGGTTCCAAACCCAAGATAGAAACCTAGGATGGTTTCTTCTTTCTCTTTTCTTCGAATAAACGGATGTGAGTGTCTATTGTACTGGTAACACGCAGTATAAAGATATGTCATTACTGCACTCATGACATGCAGTATAAAGATACGCCATGTACATTAAGGTATGTCATCATTTGCTATTATATTTCTTTTATCTTTGTATGATTTTGCTGTATTTTGATTTTCGACAGACGATCCTTTGAACAGGGTCCTTTAGGGGTTTCTAGACTTCTTTACCTTGATGGTTTTCTTGAAGTAAAAAAAATACAAAAAAACAAAAACGAAAAGCAAAAAAAATATTTAAAAAAAAATTCTTTGTTTCTTAATTTCAAACTTTTCTGACAACAGCTAACCTACCCTTATAGGTGCTATTATTACCCTTTCCATTCTTTTTCCTATTTAAACACTCCATTTTCTCTACTTTCCTCCAAGTCAGAATCATTCAGAGAGAAATGTGAGTATAGAGATGAAATGTGTTTCTGTTCGTTAACTTAAAAATATCTGTGTATTTTGTGGGTCTAAGTATGGGAAGGATTTAGAGTTTGTAAACGCAGGTATCACTCTTGGTCGATCACTTGTTGCGAGGAAAATTCATCTTGTATATGGGGGAGGTTGCCGTGGGTTAATGCGGGCTGTATCACTTGCTGCATATATAGGAGGCAGTCATGTTTTAGGTGTCATTCTTGAACTTTTAGCTCAATAGAACATCACTGGAAAGACAATTGGAGAGGAACTTAAGGTATTATCAATGCATGAACGAATGAAAATAATGCTTGAAAACTCTGATGCATTCATTTCCTTACCAGGTAATTTTGGTACCTTGGAAGAAGTTTTTCAAATTGTCTCTTGGGCCCAACTGAACATCCACCATAAACCCATAGGTTTGTTGAATATAAATAATTTCTTTGATATTTTGTTACTCTTTCTTGACTATGCTATGGAATAAAAATTTATCACACTTTCGACAAGACAACTTCTTATCTCTGCTTTCACTATTGATGAGTTGATTGATAAATTAGAAGCTTTTGTTCATAAACCTGATCCAGCAATAGCTCAGATAGATTGGTCAGCAGGAAGCAGTGAGGGAAACAAGATGAAAAGAAAGCCAGATTTGACACTTCGTTTATAGCCAGATTTGATTTTATTTATCGTACTTTGTTTAAATTTGTGTCAGATTTCTCCAACAGGTAATATCTTCTATCCTTTACTCATCTATATTTTAACATTGAGGACAATGTTGTGATCTGGTTGGGGGGGAAGGATAGTTGACAAAAAATTTTTTTTTTTGGGAAGTATGATATGATTGTCATGGACTTACTAAACCAATGAATGATAGCAGAGTAAGGAGTAATTTCACTATTGAAACACATTTAAATTGAGAAGTATGTTTATGGATATGACTATCAGAAACCTATTATTAGTAAAATCAATTAAGGATGACAGAGTAAGGAGTAAATTTTGGAAACAATTTATTACTCTTGAGATGCATCTTAGTTGGGGTAGTAACTATTTAGTGTTTATTTGTGGAAGTAACAAAGTTTTGCTGTTTGATTTCCTTTGAAATATTCAAATGAATGCATTCTTACATCCTTTGAAGCAATTAAAATTTAGGGATCATAGCATGATTGAATAAATTATTTTCTTTCTTAAAAATCACAAGCTTGGATATGAATGTTGATATGGTGGATTGAGAATGATAGAAATATGCCTTATGAGATTTTGAGCCTATTGATGAATGAATTGAATATTTGTATCATTCTCTTCTTTCTTGTGTGATTTTTACTCATGGAATTGTTACTCTAGAACTTGCTTTGATTCTTTTTTAGGCTACATTTTTACATGCATACATAAATATGATTGGAGCATTTTGAAATAGCTACTTTGACCAAATAGTCATCATTGTATATTTTCCCTTGTGTAACCCCTTTGAGCTTATTTGACCATTCTTTGTTTTTAACTCATTAAGTGCCTTCAAAAAAAAAGAAAAAAAGTATGTTTTACCCAACCTTAGGGAATAAGAGAACATTGACCTTGTTCTTGAATAAGTGTAGGGGTGTATGTGCAATGTGATCAAAAAAAAAAAAAACTGACCACCGTTGCAATCAAAGGATTGTCAAAGTCTAGAATAAAGGTGGATGCTTAGAAACAACAGGAAGAAAATGAGAAAGTTCAAGTCTAACAATGAATTCAATTCACCAATTTGGAATTAATCTTCAACAAAATATTAGTCAAATATTAGTGATTGTCCTTTATGATGAATGTTCTCAAACATTTTCTCCACTCTAACTATACCATAATGCTCTTTTATTCTTTTTGGTATTTATCTTCTCATATCCATATTATCTCCTCTCCTTTACCATGACCTCATTATAACCTTGAATAAAGTCCTCTTGATTTTTTACGCATGTGGTTTAAGTAGCGGAGAAGTAGAAGATAAGCAAGCTTATGGTAGTACAATTGTTCATGAGTTGAATAGAGTGAAATACTTACCTTTTAAACACTTAAGAGATTGAGAGTGAATTTTGTGAGGATCTATCATTCTTGATTCATTCTTTTCAACTGAAGTTTCCTTGTTTGTTGGTTTGAGATGTGAAGAAATGTTACCTCATTAATGCTTTGATCTCTTGAATTTCTGGTTGCTCTTCTTGCTTCATCGAGTCTTTTAGAGTTTTTATCTTTTGAGTCTATGTCATTTTTCTTTGTTTCGTAGCTTTGGTCTTATGTGTTTTGTCCAAGAGTGCAAAAAGCTAAGTGTGGAAAAATTTGATAATCATATATTTTATATATTAATAAACCATCATTTTTAATCATTTACACTCTCCATGTACTTAATTGATTAAGCCTGATTATGTTTTATAAGTTTGGACTCAAATTGGACTTAATTAATTTTTCCAGCATTATTTAGGTCTTACACTATTTCTGTATTTTTGTCATATCTTGAGTTCTAGATATGTAAAAATTATGTATCTTACTTTGTAGGAAAGATAAGAGAGAGCTATACAACTTTGATGAGGAGCTTAAAGTCTCATTCAGACATCTAGTAGAACTAATTGGGCTTAGAAGTCAGAACATGAGTTTTGTGACTGGAACTTAAACAGTGTACAGTAATTAAAGCATAACTCGAGCTGTAGGAACGTCCTTGGGCTGAAATTTGGATACTTGAAAGTTAAGACCCATATCTACAACTTTCATGAGAACACAAAACTCAGATTGGATAGATTGGAGGTGATATTGGGTCTAGAAGTCAAAATAGAAGTGCTGAAATTGAGCCTAAATAGTCTGCAGTAATTGAGCCATATCTCGGGCTGTAGGTGGTGAAATGAGTTGAAATTTGGACATCAGAAAGTTAAGACCCAGATCTACAACTTTCATGAAGATGACTTTTCCATTTGATGACGGAATCCATGAGTTAAGTAATGAATGATTTCTAAGACAAAGAATATCAATAATTTTCCACTCACCAACTCACCATGTGGCATTTTCCACTTATTCACCCACTCATCCACCTACTCTTAATCAACCCCCTTATCATTTTGTATCCTTAATCCTCTATAAAAGGCACCATTGGCTAATCATTTGGTGCTCTTGGTGTTAGGCTTAGTTTTTAGAAGTTATGGTTATGCTTGTTTATTGTTTTCCTTTGTTGTAATTTTCTCTTGCTCTAAATTGAAGCTATGTTCATCTTTCTCTTCTTCTCTCTTTCTTTCTTCTTATCTATGAGTAACAAAATCTTCATCTTGCTTGGGTGAAAGAGTGAAGCTCTTGGTAATGAAATAAGATTAAATTATTCTATTTCTTGTGCTTAAATGATATATTATCAAATGGACATTATATGTGTTGTATTTTATTTCCAATCAATTTAGAAACCTTCTTTGTATAATGGAGATCTTGATTTATTGTAGACAATAAGATTGACACAATGAATGCTTGAATTCATTTACAAATGTTGGTAAATAATTAAAGGAATCATAATATGATTACATATATAATTAAACTTTGAATGTTATATTTTCCGATTGGAACCTCCGTTGTGTGTGGATTTCAATTGAGTTATAATGAGAAATAATCTTGCCTTTAATTTATTACTAAGAGTGGATCTCCTAACCCAAGCAAGTTCTTAAATTCATTTGTGAACATCTTTTATTACTTTTGGTATTGTGACAAATCCTTTTCTTATCTCAATTAGTTTTTCTTCATCAATTCCCTGTGGATCGACCTCGGACTCCCAAGAAATTTATTACTTGAGACAACCTGCACTTGGGTTTACATCCTTTAAATCTCGCAATCACCAGGCATCTGACGAGCGCCGAACTCAGTCAAAATTATAACCGAAGTTATTACCTAAACTTGTAGTATAGTGAACAACACCGGATCGTCTCCTCAAGGATCGTAGATGCAATTTGATCAAATCAAGTGAAAGTTAGAAAAAAGGGGGTTTTGATGGTTCAAGGATCGCATGTGACATGGATTTAAAGAGAAATAACAATTAAAAGAACAAATCAATTCAGAAATCTATCCGAGATTGGGTGGATTCAATCATAGACCTTTTAACAAACACCTGAAATACATTTGAATGGTTAACTTGGATCTAACCGAGATCTGCGCGGATCGATCCGAATTCATACTAGACAATCGTCCAGAATTCAATTGACAAGTGATAAACACAAATCTGCAATCGCACCATTCATGTAAATATATGTCAATTTAAGCACCGAATTCAATTAACCTAGGCACAAATCAGTAACCTAACCTCTTCAATTACGTGATTAGTTTAGATCAATCAGTTCTAAGTTTTATCACAAATCTCAATCTTCAGTTCATCACAATACTTAATCTTAAACCAAGATCAAATCAGATCAAACATAAACAGAATCACCATTCATGCATTCAAGATCAAGAGAACAGAAGAAGAAGAGAAGAGGAATTCAAATATAAATCAAATACATTACATAACCAAGGTCTCAAGAATCCAAGCCACAATCTCTTCAAGAGTCCCGAATTGACTAGAAGTGACTTAGCTCTCCATTACAATGAAGGAAAAATATACAAGAACTATGAAAAGCTATTTCTAACACCAAGTGTATGTTGTGTTTAGAGCTCTCCTCATGCTTCCTTTTATAGAGGATTCAGAGTAGTAGTAGATGGGTAGATGAGATTAGTAGGTGGAATTAGTAGGTGAGCTTGGTAGGTGAACTTGGTAGGTGAGCTTGGTAGGTGAACTTGGTAGGTGAGCTTCCTTGTCTCCGAAAGTATTCATTGCTGAACTCATTGATTTCGTCATTGTTGAGCCAAATGGTCTTCATGAAAGTTCTAGGAAATTGTCTAAGCTTTCCAATGGCTCTAGAAGCACCCAAAAATTCGTCCTACAGCCCAAGATATGACCCAATTACTACAGACTGCTCAGGACCAGTTTCAGCACCTCTGTTTTGACTTTCAGACCCAATATCTCCATCAAGGAGCCCGAATCAAGTTTTGTGTTTGTCATGAAAGTTGTACATATGGGTCTTAACTTTCAGATCACCAATTTTCAGCCCATTCTATAAACCCAAACTCGAATTATGTTCTGGTTACTACACACTGTTCGGGTTCCAGTCACAAATCCCGTATTCTGATTTCCATGCCCAATTAGCTCCACTAAATGTCTGAATTTGACTTCGAGCTCTTCATCAAAGTTGTAGAGCTCTCTTTTATCTTTCCTACAAGGTAAAATTCATAATTATCAGACATTTAGAACTCAAGATATGGCCAAAATACAGAAACAGTGTAAGACTCGAATAATGCTGAAAAATCAATTAAGTCCGATTCGAGTTCAAACTTACAAAACATAATCAAATTCAGATCAATTAAGTACATGAAGAGTGTAAATGACTAATAATGAGGGTTTCTTAATGAATAAAATATGTGATTATCAAATTCCCCCACACTTAGCTTTTTGCACTCCTGGGCAAAACATATAAAACTAAAGTTATAAGACAAAGACAAACGACACAAACTTAAAAGTTAAAAACTCTAAAGGACTCAATGAAGCAAGAAGAGCAACAAGAAATTCAAGGGATCAAAGCATAAATGAGGTAACATTTCTTCACATCTCAAACCGAAGTGCAAGGAAACTTCCGTTGAAAAGAATGAATTAAGAATGATGGATCTTCACAAGATTCCCTCTCAATCTCTCAAGTGTTTAAAAGGTAGGTATTTCACTCAATTCAACCCATGAAAATTGCACTACCATAAGCTTGCTTATCTTCTACTTCTCCACTACTCAAAACACATGCACACACAAATCATGAGGACTTTATTCAAGGTTGTAGTAAGGTCAAGGTAACGAAGAGGATAAAATGGATATGAGAAGATAAATACCAAAGAGAATAAAAGCAAATGAGATGAGTTCAAATAACGAGCATAAAAGTTCATCTCAACTCTATTGTATATCCCTTTACATATTCGTTTCCCAATCCTTTTCTTTCTCTCTTTTTTTTTTTTTTTATATATATATGAACATAATTATATACATACATTTTTCTTTTTTTTTTTTTTTTTTTTTTTTTTTTTTTTTTTTTTAGGCACTCTTTCTTTTCTTTTCTTTTCTTTTCTTTTTTTTCAACAACCATTTTGTACACACACCCCCACACTTGTTCAAAAACTCATCCATTAACCAGGCTAATGTTCTTTTATTCCCTAAGGTACAGTAAGAACACGATTTTTCATTTAAGGCACATAATGAAGAAAAAAGGAATGGTTAAATAAGCTCAAAGGGGTTAAGCAAAGGAAAATATACAAGGTTGGCGAGGAATTAGAGAATTTTCGAGAGGTCAAAAGAGTGCTTGATATCATATTGAAAACAAAGTTGGCTATTTGGTTAAACTAGCTAAGAAAGAGGGCCTCAATCATGTTCATGCATGCAAGTGAAATGTAGCCTCAAAAAGAATCAAAGCAAGTTCTAGAGTGGTCATTAACATGAGTGAAAATCACACAAGAAAGAAGAGAATGGCATAAATGTTGAATCCATCCATTAGGCTCAAAATCTCACAAGGTATGCATTCATCAAACTCAATTCATCAATTCAATCATCCATCACCAAGCATATCAGTTCAAGAAGGGAAAAATTATTCAATCATGCAATGAACCTTTTTTTTTTTTTTTTTTGAATTTTTTTTTTTGAATTTTTTTTTTTTTTTTTTTTTTGAAATTTTTTTTTTTTTAACAAACGAAAAGAAACAGAAACATGCTAAAATCTCTCCCCCACACTTAATATAAACATTGTCCTCAATGTGAAAGAAAGAGATAGAAAAGAGCAACACAACCTGATAAGAAGTGAATCAACGCTAAGCAGAAAAGAAACACACTGTCAATGCCGCATCAGACCCTGAAAAGAAATCAAACAAGAAAACGTTAGTACTTCCACAAGTCAATACTAATTAATTACTACCTAAAAAACTCCTTACTCTGCCACCGATTAAGATGCGTCTCAAGAGTAAAATTACTCCTTACTCTGCCATCACTAATCGGTTTAATAAGTCCATGACAATCATATCATACTAAACAAAACAACAAATTTTTTTTTTTTTTTTTTTATCAAACCCATTAAAGAGAAAGTTTCAGATCGGGCTCTTGTTTCTTGTTACTTCCTTCGCTGCTTCCTGTTGACCAATCTATCTGAGCTAATACCTGATCAGGTACATACTCAAAAGCTTCTAATTTATCAATGAGCTCATCAATAGTGGAGGCAGAGAGATAAGAAGTTGTCTTGCTTAGAAGGAGTGATAAATTTACGTTCCACGACTTTGTCAAGAAAAAATAACAAAGATCAAAGAAATTATTAACATTCAACAAACCAATGGGTTTATGGTGGATGTTCGATTCACCCAAGAGACAATTTGAAAAATTTCTTCCAAAGTACCAAAACCACCTGTAAGGCAATGAATGCATCGAGTGTTCAAGCATTATCTTCATGCGTTCATGCATTGATGATACCTTAAGTTCCTCCCCAATTGTCTTTCCAAAGATGTTCATTGAGCTAAAGTTTCGGAATGATACCTAGAACCCGACTGTCTCTTACAAAGGCAAAGAAGTGATACAGCCCCCATTAACCCACGACAACCTCCCCCATATACAAGATGAATATTCCTCGCAGCAGTGATCGACCAAGAGTGCTAGCTGCGTTTACAAACTCTAATCCCTTCCCATAACTCGACCCACAAAAAACACAGACATTTTTGAGGTTACGAATAGAAGGCCCCATTCTATACTCTTCCTCCCTTTGAGTGTTTCGAGTTTGAAGGAAAATGGAGAAAATGGAGTGTTTAAATAGGAAAAAGAATGGAAAGGGGAATAATTGCACCTATGAGGGTAGGTTGGCGGTTGTCAGAAAAGGTTGAAATTAAGAGACACAAAATCTTTTTTTTTTTTTTTTTTTTTTTTTTTTTTTTTTTTTTTTTTTTTTTGACTTCAAGAAAACCATCAAGGTAAAGAAGTCTAGAAACCCCTGAAGGACCCTGCTCAAAGGATCGTCTGTACAACAAAAATCAAAATACAACAAAATGATACAAAGATAAAAGAAATAGAAAATGATGACATACCTGTATGCACAGTCTCCATGGCGTATCTTTATACTGCGCGTCATGAGAGCAGTAGACATCACGTCCTTTTTTTTTTTTTTTTTTTTTTTTTTTTTTTGAAATTGTTAAAAAAAACTTGATGAAAGATGAGTGTATACTTACTTAAGATTGGGATGGAGGTAGTCTGCTCTTTCGGCTTTGTGCCAAAGCATTGTTGACCAGTATTCGACCCATTCAAGACCAAATAAGAACATAGGGCTCCCAAAAGGGACAAGTGGCCATAATACGACCGGGCATTCACATGTGGGATACAATCTACCTTCTTTGTTTTTCAATTAAGAAGGCTGGATCAGATGCATGCATTTTCCCATTCACGGTTTGTGTTACCAAAGCCAACCCTAAGAAGTATACATTTTTTTTTTTTTTTCATTTTTTTTTTTTTTTTTTTTTCTCATTTTTGTTTTCATTTTTTTTTTTCATTTTTTTTTTTTTTTTGTAAAATGCCATGAAGAAGAAGAAGAAGAAGATGATATGTACAGATTGTTTGTGGATATGGCTCACATCTCGCCTCCTCTGGTTTAACGTCCAAGAATGCCGGCTTAAACGTCTTCTATGAGTCGAGGATAAGCTTCCCATCCAATTTTCTTATAAATTGGCAAACAGGTCTTTTAGAGTCGATTCCCAAGATCGTAGCGTTGTTGTTCATCCTTGAAGAGATTCCACAATTTAAGAATTTCACGATGCACCAATCCACAAGAATGCGTCTCAAGAGTCAATAAGATATCATCTAATGACTCCTTACTCACCATTCTTAATGAAGAAAATTTTATCTTCTCTATTTGCGGAAACCATCCCCTTAGTACGACATCGCTTGTTACGGTTCCATCGTCCACATTTGTGACAGACTTGTAACCTTTTTGCTCTTCTCCTTTTAGAAT
The DNA here is from genome assembly GCA_029884605.1 of Ormosia emarginata. Classification (NCBI taxonomy): domain Eukaryota; kingdom Viridiplantae; phylum Streptophyta; class Magnoliopsida; order Fabales; family Fabaceae; genus Ormosia; species Ormosia emarginata. Next base: position 9,671,038 of record JAQQTP010000047.1, on the reverse strand, counting down.
ATGAACTTCTTCCAAGACCGGGCATATATGAGTCAAATGAAATTGAGGACTCACCGCTAATCTGACCTTTGCTTCAATTATCCAACAGTACATCTTCTCGGCATACCCTTGTGCATTAACATTCTCAATCTCTCACATCGAACTTTGTAGATTTTTCTCGAGCATTTTGAGGAAGAGAAGGAAAATGTTTTCTCGTGTTTGAAAGAATGACATCCATTTTGAAGGAGAAGAAGGGTTCGGTTATTTTGGGAAATCGAAGAATAAACCGACTCAAGAGTCACGGAGTACCGTATCCGCCACTTAACCTAAGCAACACAAAGAACTCAAGAACTTGGTTTTCCAGAATGATTGAGTCTTTGTCCATTAACCTTAAGCGCATTACCATTCCTAGGATCCTCGATCGATGCTTTGAGAGGATACGCGTGTCGACAACAAAAGAACCACGCCACCTAGATCTCAATTTTTCAAGGAGTAGGTGCGGATGATAATCTCAAAGCGAACTTTTTGACCAATTTCTGCAGCTTTTGCAAAAGGTGTAACAGACCTTTAATAAAGTAGGCCAATAAAATCCATACCGCAAGATTTTCGCAGCTTGTTGTCGCCGAAGAAAAAAAATGACCTCCACATGCTTCGAGCGACTCTACCTACCTCATTGTCGGGCACACAAATTTTTTTTTTTTTTTTTTTTTTTTTTTTTTTTTTTTTTTTTTTTCTTTTTTTTTTTTTTTTTTTTTTTTTTTTTTTTTTTTTTTTATTCATAATGCGGATGGAGAAGGTTCATCACCTCCACTTCGCATTCTCCGGAAGTTCATGATACTTGTTTGAGGCGGTGTCCATTTACGATGAAAGCTTTGGCGGTGACCTCACTTTTGATCCGAAACGACACCGAAAGGAAAAACATTAGTAACAATAAATGGTCCATCCCATCTAGACCTTAATTTGCCGGGCATGAGTCGGAGGCGGGAGTTATAGAGGAGAACTTTTTGACCAATCTCAAATGTTTTCCTCGAATCAACTTATCATGGAAGGCTTTGGTCTTCTCCTTATAAAGTTTGGAACTTTCATAAGCCTCCAAGCGGATCTCCTCCAATTGCCAGTGTACTGCAGCTTCCTCTCCAAACCGCTTGATCTAGGTCCAAGTTGCACCTTTTCACCGCCCGAGAATGCTCGATGCTCAATTTCCACCGGTAGGTGGCAGGCTTTTCCAAAAATAATCCGATACGGAGACATCCCGATTGGTGTCTTATAAGCGTCCGGTAAGCCCATAAAGCATCCTCAAGCCTCTTGCTCCAGTCCTTTCGTTAGGTTGAACTGTCTTCGGAGTATCTGCTTAATTTCTCTGTTGGAGACCTCGGCTTGCCCATTGGTTTGGGGGTGGTAAGGTGTAGAAACCTTGTGTTGGACTCCATACTTCTTCATCAAAGCCTCCATGCTTCGATTGCAAAAATGTGAACCTTGATCACTAATGATGGATCTCGGGACTCCAAACCTACGTAAAATCGTGATCTAATAAAATCCACAACAACTTTAGAATCATCGGTCCGAGTGGCCTTAGCCTCCACCCATTTAGATACATAATCCACAAAGCGTAGAATGTAAACAAAACCAAATGATACAGAAAAGGACCCATAAAGTCAATACCCCAAACATCAAAAATCTCACGAATAATAAGGGTTTCTGGGGCATTTCATTCCTACGAGAAGTATTCCCTGTTCTCTGCATTGATCACAAGATTTGCAAAACATATATGCATCATGAAATAGAGTGGGCCAATATAATCCGAGTCTAAAACTTTCCTAGCAGTCCGTTGAGGACCGAAGTGGCCGCCACATGCAAGTTTATGACAAAAGCTAAGAATGGAATGGAATTCATCATCGCACACACCTCCTAATTACTTGGTCACCGCAAAATCTCCATAAGTAAGGATCATCCCACACATAATACTTTGACTCACTTTTCAATTTATCAATCTTAGCCTTAGTGAAATGTGCGTATATTGCGTTAGCAACCAAGAAATTAATCAAATCAAGAAACCAAGGGATGTTGCCTTGCAGCTTGAAAAGTCGCTCATCATGGAAAACATCATGGATGGGAAAAACATCTCGCTTCCCTTTCAATTCGACTCAAGTGATCAGCCACCAAATTCTCCGCTCCACTCTTGTCACGGATCTCAATATCAAACTCCTGGAGGAGCAACATCCACCTAATCAACCGGGGCTTGGCATTGGGCTTTTTCAGGAGAAACTTCAATGCTGCATGATCTGAAAACACAACCACTCTGGAACCAAGCAAATATGATCGAAATTTATCTAAAGCAAAAACAATTGCTAAAAGTTCCTTTTCAGTTGTGGTGTAGTTGATTTGTGCAGGATCTAAAGTTCTCGAAGCATAGGAAATGACATGAGATACTTTACCGACCCTTTGTGCAAGGACAGCTCCCAATGCATAATTAGAGGCATCACACATCACTCAATGGAAGTGTCCAATCCGGCGGTTGGATGATAGGTGTACTGGTCAATGCCTGCTTCAATTGATTGAAGGCATCCCGGCACTTCTTGTCAAAGTGAAACTCCACATCTTTTTGCGCATAAGTTGGATAGCGGAAGTGCAATTTTGCTTTGAAATCCTTTATGAACCGCCGATAGAAACCTGCATGACCAAGGAAAGAACGAATCTCCCGCACGCATGTGGGGTAAGATAGGCATGAAATAACATCTATTTTTGCAGGATCTACCTCAATACCCTCACGAGATATCACATGCCCTAAGACTATACCTTGTTCTACCATGAAATGACATTTCTCAAAATTTAGAACGAGGTTAGTCTTAATGCATCTATGCAAGACTGAGCCAAACTATCTAAACATGCATCAAAGGAAGATCCATAGACAAGAAAATCATCCATAAATACGTCCATGCAATTTTCTAAAAATCGAAAAGATACTTACCATACACCTCTGAAAGGTGCCTGGAGCATTGCATAGACCAAAGGGCATCCTCCTGTATGCAAATGTGCCAAATGGACAAGTGAAAGTAGTCTTCTCTTGGTCTTCTGGGGCTATATGAATCTGAAAATAGCCCGAATATCCATCCAGGAAACAATAATGTGACTTGCCGCCTAACCGCTCTAACATCTGATCAATGAATGGCAAATGGGAAATGATCCTTTCGGTAGCCTGGTTGAGCCGCCTATAATCAATGCAAACTCGCCAACTGTTTTGAACTCGTGTGGGCACAAGCTCATTGTTCTGATTCGCAACCACTGTGACCCCAGATTTCTTGGGAACCACTTGCACGGGGCTCACCCATTGATTGTCGATATGGGATAAATAATGCCAACTTGAAGTAGCTTTGTAACTTCCTTCTTCACCACATCTAGAATCGGGGATTTAGTCTCCTTTGGGGCATGTCTAACCGGTTTGATCCCTTCTTCCAATAAAATCTTATGCATGCATGTGGAGGGACTAATACCAGAATATCCGCAAGAGTCCATCCGATGGCTTGCCTATTCTCGCCTCAAAATCTGCAGTAATTTTTCTTCTTGATCGGTTGTAGGTTTTTAGCAATGATCACCTAAGTGTCTCACCATCTCCCAAATATGCATATTTAAGATGGTCTCGTAAAGTCTTCAACTCCAAGGATGGAGGTTGTACAATGGAAGGTAACAAGTGATCTCGAAACAGACTAACTCAAGAACATTAATTTCAAGATGGTACCGACTCTCATTCTCAATTGTTGCATCATCGGCCAAATGTATCATTACTCATAACAGAATAAATCTCAAGACATGCGCAAGACATGGTTCAACATCACAAGTGGCACATGTATCACAAGAAACAGAACCAAGATAGTCAACAATATCGGGAATTCAAAGCATATAAATCAAGATAGACATCATCAACCAAAGATCTCAATCATATCAACATGGAAAACAGTAATGCTCCTCTAGGGGTGTCTCATGGCATCAAAAATGTTAAATTGTACCAAATCGTCGCCAAACTCCATAGAAAGGGTGCCAAAGATGCACGTCTATCTTGGTCTTGGCGGTCTTGAGGAATGGTCTCGCCTAGAATCAATGGAGCATGGTTTGTTGGAGACTCATCTTCCATGTCCGAATGTAGAAATCACTGGAAAAATCAACTCATTCACCCGAACTAACACATCTTCCAAAGCACACTGCAGGATGAGCAAGTGGCTCTATTCGCCAACTGAATCACGATACCAGTGGGTTGCAAAGTACCGATGTTTAAACACTTATACACTGACATGGGCATGACATTGATCGAAGCACCCAAATCTAGCATTGCATGCTCAAATCTAGAGTTGCCAATTGTGCAAGAAATTGTGAAAGTTCCAGGATCTTTGCATTTCTGTGGCATGCTTGGCAGAATCATTGCGGAAACATTTCTTCCCATGCTGATCTTCTCATCCCCTTTCAATCTTCTCTTATGAGTGCACAATTCCTTGAGAAATTTAGCATATTTTGGAATTTGCTTGATTGCATCTAGGAGGGGAATATTGATTTCCACTTTCCTGAATGTTTCCATGACTTCTTTTTCCATTTCTGCTTGCATTGTTCTCTTGGATTGTGTGATCCTATTTGGAAAAGGTAATGGAATGGCAACATCTGAATTCTCTGCAATTTTCTTCAGTGGCACAGATTTCTGGACTGAATTATCCATTTCCTGCCGTTTTTGGTCAATTTCTGATTGCTGTAAGGTTGGAACATCAACTTCTTTGCCACTTCTCAAGGTAATTGCACTTACGTTGCCTCTTGGATTGTTGACTTGTTTGTGAAGGCAATTGGCTAGAACCTTGACTCTTTAGCTCGCTCACGGTGGTTGCCACCGCCCAATTTGAGTTTGTAAATTCTGAATGTTGGCACCGACGTTCTGCTGAACCGAATGTTATTTGTGGCCATTTGTTTCATCGGTCTTCCAATGATGGCTCACCGGAGTGGATTGGACAGATCGAGCAATTCTTTGTTGTCCGAATGCGGGGGTATTTGTTGGTATTTGTTGCTTGGACCTGACTTGGTATCTAAATTGTTGTTGCTTTGGTGGGGGCCATTGTTGTTCTTCTTTGGTGGGGCATTGTTGTCTGGCTAGGATTCCCATATCTCAAATTGGGATGGTCTCGCCAACCAGGATTATAAGTACTAGAAAATGGATCATATCTAGATTGTTCTTTGTTGTTGCTTGATATTGGGGTCTACCAGGAAAAACACCACCGGCAAGAACACATTGATCCGGAAAGGCGGGACCATCTTCCCGAAGTGTAGGGCATGAATCGGTAGGATGAGATGAATTAGAGCAAATTCCACACACCGATGCGGTCATCCGCATGGGTGGTTGTTGACCCACTGCTATCTGTCTTACCAAAGAAGTCAATTCATCTAGTCGTGTTCCATTCTTTGTTGGTCCATATGAGATGCTTGAATTTCATTAACTCCTCTGGTTGCGGTGATGATCCGCGAGCCAAACCGCTGTTGGGTATTGGTGCCATGTTTGCTATCGATCTCTTGCAGCGGTAGGAGTTTTGTCTACTAAGGCTCCTCCGGAGGCAAAGATCGATCATGCTTCTATCATTTGGCGCAAGCCCTCATAAAAGTATTGAATCAAGAGTTGGTCACTAATTTGGTGATGAGGGCGCTCGAACACAACTTCTTGAATCTCTCCCAAGATTCATGCAAAGTCTCACCGGACATCCGTCTCGATGCCACATATATCCTTCCTAATTGCAGCAGCTCTCGAGGCGGGGAAGAATCTCTCCAGAACAACCTCTTCATGTCATTCCAACTTCGACCGAGCCTGGTGAAAGATAAAACAACCAATCTTTGGTCGCATCGACAAGTGAGAAGGGAAATGCCCTTAACTTGATGTGTTCCTCGAGATGCCTTGTGGCTTCATGGTTGAACACACAACATGGAACTCTTTCAGGTGCTTATGAGGATCTTCACCCGCAAGACCATGAAACTTTGGTAACAAGTGTATCAAACCAGATTTTAACTCAAAATCTGCATCAAGATCGAGATATTGAATGCACAAAGATTGGTAAGATACATCGGGAGAGCAAAGCAAGTTCCTTAAGGGTTCTATTATGCATGTTATCGGCCATGATTTCGGGATTACTTAAGTTATCGTGTTCACTCCCAAAATTAGGTTCAGAATTAACTCTGAATTTATCACACGAGCTCTAATTAATCTATGCAAGGTCCTATCAATCTCGGGATCAAGATCAAGCAAGATATCGATTGGACCTAGTCATGCATCAACTAAAGCACAAAAACACAAAAAGCGCAACTAAGCAAAATACACTAAACAACACTCAAAATATGCAAAAATAAATCTAGTTAATATGTCTAAACATTTTTAAAAATTATGGAATCAACACGAACAAAATCTACATAAAAATGAAACTAGAAAATGTAATAAAAAATATTAAAAAATTGAAAAAGTGGTCTAAATGATAGAATTTCGAAAAACCAGGGGTGACCTCACAGTTTACTGTGAGTCTTGTTTATCAGGCTGTTTTCCTTCAACCGACCAAGTTTCAGCTCATTCTGGGCATGTTGCAGTTCGAAAATTGCAATAGTTACCCGTAATCACCTGTTTTCCGTCTTTCCTAAATTAGAAAAATTCAAAAGCTAGGATAAAAATGTTAGTATGGTATGAACAATGTTAGTAAATAAAAAATAACTATTAGAATAGGTAAGAAAGAACAAAAATTAGTAAGGTTACTCAAAATGAAAAGATTACACCTACGAGTTCCCCAATCTACGCCAAAATTTTGACGAGCGCTAACTCAAATAAAATTATAACCGAAGTTATTACCTAAACTTGTAGTATAGTGAACAACACCGGATCGTCTCCTCAAGGATCGTAGATGCAATTTGATCAAATCAAGTGAAAGTTAGAAAAAAGGGGGTTTTGATGGTTCAAGGATCGCAGATGACATGATTTAAAGAGAAATAACAATTAAAAGAACAAATCAATTCAAAATCTATCCGAGATTGGGTGGATTCAATCATAGACCTTTTAACAAACACCTGAAATACATTTGAATGGTTAACTTGGATCTAACCGAGATCTCTCGCATCGATCCGAGAATTCATACTAGACAATCGTCCGTAATTCAATTGACAAGTGATAAACACAAATCTGTGCAATCGCACCATTCATGTAAATATATGTCAATTTAAGCACCGAATTCAATTAACCTAGGCACAAATCAGTAACCTAACCTCTTCAATTACGTGATTAGTTTAGATCAATCAGTTCTAAGTTTTATCACAAATCTCAATCTTCAGTTCATCACAATACTTAATCTTAAACCAAGATCAAATCAGATCAAACATAAACAATCACCATTCATGCATTCAAGATCAAGAGAACAGAAGAAGAAGAGAAGAGGAATTCAAATATAAATCAAATACATTACATAACCAAGGTCTCAAGAATCCAAGCCACAATCTCTTCAAGAGTCCCGAATTGACTAGAAGTGACTTAGCTCTCCATTACAATGAAGGAAAAATATACAAGAACTATGAAAAGCTATTTCTAACACCAAGTGTATGTTGTGTTTAGAGCTCTCCTCATGCTTCCTTTTATAGAGGATTCAGAGTAGTAGTAGATGGGTAGATGAGATTAGTAGGTGGAATTAGTAGGTGAGCTTGGTAGGTGAACTTGGTAGGTGAGCTTGGTAGGTGAACTTGGTAGGTGAGCTTCCTTGTCTCCGAAAGTATTCATTGCTGAACTCATTGATTTCGTCATTGTTGAGCCAAATGGTCTTCATGAAAGTTCTAGGAAATTGTCTAAGCTTTCCAATGGCTCTAGAAGCACCCAAAAATTCGTCCTACAGCCCAAGATATGACCCAATTACTACAGACTGCTCAGGACCAGTTTCAGCACCTCTGTTTTGACTTTCAGACCCAATATCTCCATCAAGGAGCCCGAATCAAGTTTTGTGTTTGTCATGAAAGTTGTACATATGGGTCTTAACTTTCAGATCACCAATTTTCAGCCCATTCTATAAACCCAAACTCGAATTATGTTCTGGTTACTACACACTGTTCGGGTTCCAGTCACAAATCCCGTATTCTGATTTCCATGCCCAATTAGCTCCACTAAATGTCTGAATTTGACTTCGAGCTCTTCATCAAAGTTGTAGAGCTCTCTTTTATCTTTCCTACAAGGTAAAATTCATAATTATCAGACATTTAGAACTCAAGATATGGCCAAAATACAGAAACAGTGTAAGACTCGAATAATGCTGAAAAATCAATTAAGTCCGATTCGAGTTCAAACTTACAAAACATAATCAAATTCAGTCAATTAAGTACATGAAGAGTGTAAATGACTAATAATGAGGGTTTCTTAATGAATAAAATATGTGATTATCAGCATCCTTAAAGAAATCAACAAACATTCCTTAGATGCTGAGCGCCTAGGCGCTCAGGACGAAGCGCCTAGGCGCTTAAGTTTATAAATTGAAATTGTGCTCTGGACGTTCAGCACCTAAGAGCTCCAGCCGCAATGCCTAAGCGCTCATACCAGAGTATAAATTCATCTTTTCTGACCTAAATGGGGAGAGCTGCATGGGGAGCCATTTTGGAGCAAATGAGAGCCCTATTTTGGGAGCTCTACGGTGGATTTGAAGAGAAGAAGAGTAGGAACTCAGATTTTCTTCAATCTTCTATGGAGTTTTGCATCTTCTTCCCTATTGTTTTAGTTTCTACATTTATTTATATGTCTAGCTAAACTCTCCCTTGTTGGTATTAAATGGATTTTGATGGATCTTGATTGCTTTTGACATTGTATTCAATTAATATAAGTTGTTATTTCTATTTTGAGTCTTTGATCTCTTCTCTTAATGCTTTCTAAGGATTGATCTTCTTTGGAATGATTTTAGGGTTGTATGTTGAATGAAAATTTGATGTATAATTGTGCCATGAGATTATAAACCTTACTTGTCTCTAGGTTAGGAATAGTCATTGATTTGCTTGTTATCTTGTTGAATTCTAAACCGTAATGCTTATTTTCTCTTAGAATCACCTAAGGAATTAGGGTTTTTAATTGAGAACAAATGGGTTAACTACCTAAGGAATTAGGAGTTTAGTATTTTAGAGAATTCAGTAACAAAATAGGAATAGTAGCTTGTGTTAATTCCAATTGATATGCAATAAGTGAAATCAAATGAAGCTTGATCCCAGTTTTTTCATTAATTGATTGTTTTTCATCTCGCATATCAAGTGTTTGATAAATTGCCAACTATAAAAACCCAAAAATATTGTTATTGCTTTTGTTTCTTTTGATATTGTTATTGTTATTGGAACTCACTTAAATCCAAATGTTAGTTTAAATAGTAGTTAACTTCGTATTTTGGTATTTGGTCATCGATCCCTGATAACGATATCTAATTTATCACCGATTTTATTACTTGACGATCCGGTACACTTGTCGTGGTCTCATCAAATGTACATGTCTTTATATTCTGATATGTATTACTCAAACATAGAACAATACATTTAAAAAGTTACCATATGATAAATCTCAATAACTATCATATGACATACTATTTACAATTTAAAAGAAAGGCGTACATGTGTCTCCAAGTATGAAAAATATTGCCACATAGGAAAAAACTATTTGAAAGTCATATATCAATTAAAATTTGGTATTACAATTATTATGTATTAAAATTATAAATTATAATTTTTTTGAAAATAGAAACATGAAACAACAACAAAAGGAGAAATATTCGTTGAAGGGGAAGGCAAAGACCCCTTGAATTTGAATGATAGAAACCAGTGTTTCACACAACTGCTTTCCCGTGTTGCAACGACTGGAAAAGATGGATTGCACATCGCCGAAAAAATAAAATGGCCGTTCATGTTGCTAGAAAAAATAAAAAGGTGTTGCTTCACTATGCTTCGCTTGAATAGTTTCTGACTGAAATCACTTATGCCTTATTTTCAAATAGAATCCTGTCATCTCCATCTTAAATAGACAAACCTTATTTGCGTTCCCTAAAATTTAGTGTGTAGTTGATACCAACTCTCCTATATGTATGCTATGTCAATTTGCATTTTAGTACAAAGCTATTCACAAATAACACTACAAGTTATTTGCTTTTCCTATTTGTCATACGTCTTCATACGGTTTCATTTTTTAAATTTTTTCATGCTCTTCCTTCTTTACATTGCATCTTTTCCATTTTTCTTCTTCTAACAGTGATGTTTTTAATTTATTTTTCATACAGTATTCACAAGAATTGTGTAAAATCTTGACAAGTTATCTTCTTAGGTAAACACTAAACTTTGGGTTTTCCTTTATTTACAAATCTTGTCATTTGTATGCATCTTTTTACTATTCATTACCTTTGAATGAATAAGTTCACGATATTATGTCAAGAATAATGTTATTCGTACATTTAAAATACACACATTATATTTATACTATAAATTTATATGAAAAAGATGTTAAATTAAATTGTATATAATTGTAATAGTTTTACAAAATACAAAATAAATTTGTTAATGAATTAAAAAAAAGTTAAAATATTTTTGATGCACGAATAGTATGTCAAATAGGAAAACTAAGACAAAATTTGTTGAAGTTATACCTTTCTTTTAAAGCTAGGGAATTAACTCATTAGAATTATAAAAACTAGCGGATTGATAGGAACATCATTTTTTATTTTGTATATTTAATTATAAGGAAATAATCGAGTTACACTGGTGTAAGTCAAAGTCATTCTTATACTATTAATTATTTTTTTATTAAATAATTTTTTCATTAAATTTACCGTTAGATTAAAAGTTCCTATCATATAGATCATATCTATGAAATTTTATATTAATCTAAAATTGTTTAGCACTTCATTGATATATGTCAAGATTAACGTAATATATACTTTTAAAATATATGAAATAAAATGGGAAGGGATTTACTTACACTTAATGTAAGTAAAAAAGATTTATATCTAATCTTACACCCTTCATTTTATTGTGATCCTGTGGCTACGATAGGAGATAAATGGTAATTACAGGATCACAATAAAATAAAGGGTATAAGATTTGATGTAAGTCTTTTTTACTTACACTAAGTGTAAGTAGATCCCCTCCCTATAAAAATAAGAACCACTTGATTGTATTCTTATTGATGTTTAATTTTTTTAAAATTGAACACAAATGATCAAACTACTAAATAGTTATAATTTAAAAGTTAAAATCACATTCTCTAAAAAATTATTAGATGATGCAAGTATGTCAAGTCTTACACCGATATAACTTGATCTCTCTCCTTAATTATATTATTTATTTGTAATACATAGTATAATTTAAAATTTATTTAAATTTATGCAAAATTATTCATCTCACATTAAAGAATTAGATATATTTTTTTTAAAAAAAGAAATAGATCTTAGAATTAGCGCAAATAATTCAAATATAAACACTTCAAAAAAGCCAATTTACACATGAAAGGCTACAAATACTAAAATGTACGATGCATCATATATTTGTTTGCCTACCAAAGCACGTGGACTATGTTATAGAAAGATTTTATAGTATAGATCAAACACTAAAACATACAACTTAAATATTTTGTTTTATCTATTTATATCGTAATTCCTCACCAAGAATTTCAATTTGTATAATGCTTATTCTCCTTTAACTGCTTAATCTTAACTGGACATTTCACAACGATCCTCTATTTTATGGCTTTTTATGGCCAATTACTTGTTTAGAAAGGTGGATAAAAGGCGTTGAAGGTCCAAAGACAGTGTGATTACTTATATAGTGTAACAACGAAAATGAAAATAAAAAATTGTTTGAAAGTTAAGAAAATTTCAGAATAAATCCAATGTGATTGCCTAAATATTTAGTTTTGTCTTTTTGCTAAATTATTATAACGTATAGTTAGTAAAAAGAAAACGTTTCTCGTCCAACCAAAATACTTCAACTTTCCTCCACCGTATGCTTTTGTATGTATGTTTGTTGACTTTTTCGTATGCCAACATTTTCATTTCAAGCTTCTCATTTTCCGCTTCTTGGATTCACCAGAAACTGATACTAATTAACCACTTATTCATAATGTATTAACCATTTAATTTCCCGCTTCTTGGATTCACCAGAAACTGATACTGATTAACCACTTATTCCTAACATATTAACCACTTATTCATTATTGGGAACTCTTTCTCAGATTCACCATAAACTGATATAGATTAACCACTTATTTCAAATGTATTAACCAGAAACTAATACTGAGTAACCACTTATTCCTAACGTATTAACTACTTATTTATTATTGGAAACTCTTTCTCAGATTTACCAGAAACTGATATAGATTAACCACTTATTTCGAATGTATTAACTAGAAACTTATACTGATTAACCACTTATTCCTAATGTATTAACTACTTATTCCTATCGTGAACAGTTTCATGTTTCAAATTTCAAATGGTGACACGTGACATACGATGGACAAAAGTTGGAGTCTTTGGATGGACGAATAGCGCGATCGTTAGCAAAATATATGCAATTTGCCACTCTCACTCAACTTAAAATTCAGTTTGATGTGATTGCTTGTCTTTTGTGATGCCAGATCACAATGCTAGAAATAGAATTCATAGTTATATAAATAATGACTAAGAAAGATTTATTATTTTTTAAGAATTTTGGTCATTAAAAAAATGAAAACGTTTTAAATATTCTTTAAATGATAAAGATTATCGATGCTTCATAAATTTACTTACTATTATAAGTTATGATAAATTTTTTCTTATTTATTTGTTAATCCTCATATTATAAGTAATTATTTTTTAAACCTTTATATTATATTTTTTCTCTTATTTCTTTCTTTCTTTGTTCGTCGTCGTTGCTAGAAGCAACACAAACCAGATCAGACAATTGTTATAAATGCTAAATTCCATTGAAGATGCTGGCCTTGATGCCCTTGCTACCTTGTGCAAGGATCTAAGGGACCAACCAACCCTCTCATTCTAACTCAAACTATTGACCTTGTTTGGGGGTGACGGTGGTTGGATCTGGATATGGTTTGAAATGGCTTTAGGCGAGGAGCAGCGGTGGCAAGGAGACTGAGGCAGTTCTAAACAGTGGAACAACGATGTGGGCGTGGAGGAATGCAACGGCTCAAAGCAGAGGATGGTGATGAGCCATGGCGGAGACGTGGTTTGAGTAAGACAGCGGAAACTATTTGGGGCTCGAGGTGGTTGGGTTCGTCGGCGATGAGGCGGCGCGATGGCCGGCAATGGTTGGCTGCCGGTGTTTTAGGGTGGTCGTAGATTTGGGATTTTAGTGAGGCAAAGACTTTTGGTGGGTATGATAGCAGTTCTTGCGAATGGATTTTATTTTTTTGTTTTGTGTATTTAAAGTTGGTTGCTGTTTCATTTTTGTACAAGGCTGAGATTAATTTATGGATGGTTTTGTTTAGGTGAAGGTGATGGAAGCTTCTAATTATAGGTGTTGAAGTGGATGTTTCTATGCTGGCGACGTACATGGAGGAACACCTCGGTGGTCGGAGCACGGTGGTGTGGCTCGACACGTAGGGGCACCTCGGTGGCTGGAGCACGGTGGTATGGGCGGCGACGGCCAGTGAGGAGCTTCATTGGTGGGATGTCTTGAAAGATTCCTTGAGGAAGATAAGTTGGTGGAGGGGGTTGAAAAGTAAATTATTAATTTGGACACTGCAACTTGTTGAACAAGTTGCAAGTGGTGATTCTCAGTCATAGATGTAAAATTTTTGCAAATCAATAAAAAAGAAGCATAGAGCATCGATGCTCAAAAACTTTTTAAGAGCATTGTAAACATCTCCTAAAAAAATTAATTGAAACTATAAAAATATTGGTAAACCATTAACTTGCTCAAAACAATATAATCCCCATCAAGGAATGAGCACCTTGAAACAGAGGTTGAATATAGCTTGATATCTAATACAAACTTGTTAATGATTGACGCTTACGGTGTCTAGTATCACAAATATTTCTAATTAACGACTTTGGTGGCCATAATAGTGGTATACCTTCAACTTTTAATCATCTCAAGTCTTAAGAAGCCAATAGTCAAAGCTAAGTCTTCAATTATATTTCTTGCATATGCTTCACCACTAAAGTGGCTTAAAAGAGCTCTCCATTTGTCCTACATAAAGAATCTTGGGTTTACTTGAGTTTACCAAATTTCCAACATAAAATGAAACAAAGATCAATAGATGCATGTTAGATTCATCAGTTAGAGCATCAAAACACTACAAAGCTCAAGATACATTTGTGATAAACACAATTGGACAAATCTATGTTTTCTAAGGGTTCATTTAATACGAACCCCATAGTCAATCACCTTGGCGAAGCTTTAACTTTAAGTGGCTATTTAAAATCCAAATGAAATGTAAGTTTAATACTAAAAGATAAATAAATAATCAATCAACTTGGCGAAGCTTTAACTTTAAAAAGGGATACCCTATAGATGCTTGAAACAAGTTGGGTTCCATCTAGCAAGTTTATGGCATAAGGCAGTGCCAAAATATTTCATTGCTAAACCTAGTAGAAGTGACTTCAGCAGCAACCTAATAAGAATTTACATTAGTTTTTATAATGGTTATGTCATTCAACTCATCTATCAAATCAATAGTTATTCTTAAATTAATAATTTTTTATAACAAAATATTTGCATCTTATAACAAAAACACAAAAATCTGTGCAATAAAGCAGGAGGATCACACTCTATATTGAGGTCCATGTAGGAAGTTTCTTGAGTTTGGCACAAGAATTTGTCAAGCTATTTGATATTGTATCTGATACGAACTAGAAAAAAGTAGCTAGGACAGAGATGAATATACACTGTATTATTGCAGAATTCAAGTCTGTATCAGGGTGGTAACAGTGCCCGGAATCTGGAAAATGAAAAAAGAATACAGAGAAACAAAGAAAGCCAAGGTAGTTAGAGAGTGCCCAGTCTCTCCCAAAAGTCCCAGCCAATTTCCATCATGCCTCTTAGTTGAATCCCTCCTTAGTTTTATACCTATTACAGTTGTATCCCTCTTCCAATCCCTCATTATGTCAACCTTCTGTTATATTCCTTAATCACTTCCCAATTATTAGTAGACAATTACTACCCTCCCTTAATAATTCAGCAACCAGTTACAAAGTAAATGACAGTTACTACCCTCCCATAATAATTTAGCAATCAATTACAAAGTAAATAACCTTCCATTTTCTCTCTCTTGGTCATGATCCCCTATACTCGAACCCCTCTTCTTCCTCACGTATACTTTAGTTATTCTAGGGATCCTATCAACACTCTCCCCTTTCACCTTATCCTCAAGGTGGAAGTTAGGAAACTGATCCTTGAGTATAGATAGAGTCTCCTAGGAGTTTTTGAAGTCTGGCAGATTTTCCCATTTAATGAGAACTTCTGTATCTCCATTTGAATTAGTTCGGATGGCAAGTGCTTCACATGGCTATACTTTCAGTTCTCAATCCTCTAGTAAAAACAGAGGTAATGATTGGTTGGTTATGTCTATAGCGATGGATTTCTTTAGTAAGGAAACATAGAAAACTGGATGCACTTGGTTGCCTTCAGGTAGCTGTAACTTATAAGCAACTGGGCTAATTTTTTCCACAATTTCATAAGGTCTATAGTACCTAGGACTCAGTTTCTGATTCACCCTCTTAGCCAAAGTCTTCAATTTATAAGGTTGAATCTTCAAAAAAACCACATCTCCAACTTGATATTCTACCTCTTGTTTGTGTTTATTGGGCTGACTGCACATTCTGTTTTGAGCTTAAACCAAATGCTCCCTCAATTCATCCAGCATGTGATTTCTTTCTACCATCACTAAAGACTGATTTACATCTCCTCTAATTAGTGCAAAGGGTCTCTCCTGTACAATACTTTTAAAAGGGATCATTTTGGTAGCAGAATTGTAGTTGGAATTATACCAAAATTATGCCCAACTGAGCCATTTAGGTTATTGCTTAGGTTTAGTCCCCATGAGACACCTAAGGTAAGTCTCCAAACATCGGTTAACCACCTTCGTTTGCCCATCCGATTGAGGATGATAGGATGAACTAAATTTCAGTTTGGTACCAACAAGTTTAAATAGTTCTATCCAGAAAGTACTGATGAAAGCCCTATCCTAGTCGGACACAATGGAGGAGGAGAATCCATGGAGCCTAACTATGTCTTTGATGAAAATTTACGCAATATCTTGAGCAGTGAAAGGATAAGCTACTGCTGTGAAGTGTGCATACTTCGTTAATTTCTCCACTACCACTACAACAATGTCCACCCCAAAAGCCTTGGGTAATCCTCCTATAAAGTCCATAGAAATGTCTAACCAAGTGTGTGTTGGTATTGGAAGTGGTTGTAATAAACCCGCGAGACTTAAGGTCTGATATTTATTCCTTTGACAAACTTCACAACTTTGCATATATTGTTGTATTCTTTTTCTTCATCATTTCCCTAAATATCATACCAGAGACCCTTTTGTAGGTCTTGAAAAATCCCGAGTGTCCCCCTAAAGCCGAGTCATGAAATTCCTTTAATATTAAAGGAACTTTGGGAGAATCCTTAGGAACCACCATTCATCCTTTATAATATAATCTCCTCTTCTTAAATTGGAACCTTGGATGGGAGTCAAGTTACCTCAACAAGTCTTGAATAATCCCCCTCAAATTTTCATTAGCTTGGATTTCATCTTCCAATCCTTCCCATTCATGAAACTAGATTGAGGAGAGTGCTGAATATTGTAGCTTCCTTGAAAGGGCATCAGCTACCCTATTTTCATTCCCTAGTTTGTATTTGATCTCAAAATCAAACCCAGATAATTTTAATGCTTATTTTTGTTGTTCCTTCCCCATTATTCTCTCGTCAACAAGAAACCTTAGGCATTTCTGATCTGTATGCACCACAAAATGTCTCCCGAGCAAATAATGTCTCCATTTTTTAATAGCTAAAACTATAATCATTAACTCCCTCTCATATACAAACTTACTCTGATTTCTGTTAGATAAGGTATGACTTATGTAGGCAATCAATTTTCCTTCTTGCATTAGTACTACCCTTACTCCCTTACCAGAAGCATTATTTTCAATAATGAAAGGTTTCTCAAAACTTAGGACTACCAACATAGGTAAAATAGTTATGCCTTCCTTAAGCTGATCAAAGGCACCCTGAGCTTAGCTTCCCCACTTGAAATTGTCTTTCTTGAGTTGCTGCATAAGGGGCCAAGCTATTTTGCCATAATTTTTGACAAACCTCCTGTAGTAACTGGTTAACCCTAAGAATCCTCGCAATCCCTTCGCATCCACAAGGATAGGCCAGCTAATCATATCCTTCACCTTATTTGGATCTGCAGAGACCCTTTTTTCTAAAATTAAGTGCCCCAAATACTCTAGTTGTTGCTAGTCGAAACTATACTTCTTCTTGTTAACAAAGAGTTGATTCTTCCTCAACAACTGAAGTACTAACTGGAGATGTTCCTTATGATAGTTTTCATCTTGACTGTAGATTACAATGTCATCAAAGAACACTAAAACAAACTTCCTCAAGTACAATTTTAGGACCCTGTTCATTAGAGCTTGAAAAATGGATGGGGCATTGGTTAAACCAAAAGGCATGAACAAAAATTCATAGTGCCCTTCATGCATCCTAAAAGCTATTTTGGGTATGTCTTCTTCCTTCATCCGGATCTGGTGATAACTAGATTTGAGATCCTATTTAGAGAATACCGTAACAGCCCCCAATTCATCTAGCAGCTCATCAATTATAGGAATAGGGAATTTGTCGGGTATTGTCAATTTATTTAATACCCTGTAATCTACATAGAACCTCCATCCACCATCCTTTTTCTTTACTAAAATAATAGGGCTGGAATAATGATTAGTACTAGGTCTAATTATACTTGCACACATCATTTCATATACTATCTTTTCTATCTCATTTTTCTAGTAATAAGGATACCTGTATAGTCGGATGTTGGGGATTTGAACTCCTTCCTTAAGATTGATAGCATGATCATGTTCCTTCCTTGGTGGTAACCTGTTGGGTTCCTGAATGACATCAACAAATTCTTCCAAAACAGGCTTGATTTCCTCAGTTAGAAGTTGTTGTGCCCTCCATTCTCCTTGCATCTGCTTGTATTCTATAGAATACTTTTCACCTTCATCTTGTAAAGCCTTAAGCATTGTTTTCCAAGATATTTATGCTTTACAAAGGGAAGAATGCCCTCTTAGAGCCATCTTCTTACCTCTCATCTCCCATTTAATTGTCAAATTTATGAAATTAGCCTTAATATCTCCCAAACTAACTAACCAATCCATCCCCAAAACCACTTCAGTTCCTCCTAAATCAAACAAGAAAAAAAGTCCTACTTATTTTCCACACCCTGCACCTTAAGCACCACTTCCGTACATATCCCTCTACTCCTCACTTTCTCCCAAGTTCCCACCTTCACTATAAATTCAGGAGTGTCCCCTACGAAAAAGTTTAACTCCCTTACTAGTTTTTTGGAGATAAAGTTATTGGTTACTACACAATCCACTAGCACCAACACTTGTCTCTGACCAATTCTACCCCAAGTCTTCAAGGACTAATTGAAAGTCAATCCCATTTTGTTGTTTAGGGATTGTAGAAAGAAATTACTTAATTTTAAGTAGAAAAAACTGTGTATATTGCATCATTAGAATGTTTACAATGGAGGTAATATATATAGGGAGCTGTACATTAAATTAGTCTCTAGAAAACAAACTAATCAAGCATAGAAAATAAGCAACAATAAAATAATAAAACCAATGTCTACATTAAAGCATGAAAACGTGAGAATAAGACTAAGAGGCCACCGTTCACAAAGGCCACCGTTCACAGAGGCCATCGTCCAACAAGAATGAATCTGGACATATTTCAATACTCCCCCTCAAGCTGGATAATAGATATTTAACAATCCTAGCTTGCCAATAAGGAAGTCAAACTATTGACTTTGAAGACTTTTAGTGAGTATGTCTGCCATTTGTTATTTGGTAGGAACAAAAGGAATACATAGAGTTCCATCATCCAATTTTTTCTTGATAAAATATTGATCAATCTCAACATATTTGGTCCTATCATGTTGCATTGGATTATGCGAGATGTTGAGTGCTGCCTTGCTGTCAGAGTACATCATCATGGGTTGATTCCATCCAATTTTTAATTCATCTAGGAGTCGTTTTATCCATATGAGTTCATATATTCCTTGTGCAATAGCCTTGAATTCAATTTTAGCACTGCTTCTAGCTACCACATTCTGTTTTTTGCTTCTCCAAGTCACCAAATTTCCTCCAATAAAGGTGCAGTAGCTATATGTTGACCTTCTATCATCTATACATCCCGCCCAATCAACGTCATAAAATATTCAACACCTAACTTGTCACTTATTTTAAACAAAAGTCCCTTTCTTGGAGTTTATTTGAGATACCTCAAGATTCTAAAAGTGCATTCAAGTGTTCCTCACATAGGGAATGCATAGATTGACTCATAACACTTACTGCAAAGGCAATGTTTGGCCGAGTGTGGGATAGATAGATCAATTTTCCCACCAACCGCTGATACAGTCCTTTATCAGTTTTAGCACCAACATTAGCGCTCAGTTTAAGGTTTACCTCTATAGGTGTTTTAATTGGCTTGCATCCTAGCATACCATTTTCTTCAAGAAGATCATGTATGTATTTTCTTTGGGTCACCACGATGTCAGCCTTACTTCGAACAATTTCCATTCCCAAGAAGTACCTTAAGTCACCAAGGTCTTTAATTTGAAATTCCTTAGTCAGGAGCAACTTCAATTTTTCCTGTTCAACCAAATCACCACCTGTCAAAATAATATCATCCACATATACAATAAGAATGGCTATTTTTCCACAAACATTATGTTTGTAAAATAGAGTGTAATCTGCTTGACTTTGAAGGTATCCATAGCCTTTTATTGCTATAGAGAACCTCTCAAACCATGCTCTTGGAGATTGTTTTAGGCCATAGAGTGACCTTTTTAATCTACATACATTCTTGGGACCAAGGGAGTCTTCAAATCCTGGAGGTTGACGCATGTATACTTCCTTTTCTAGCTCACCATTGAGGAAGACATTTTTAACATCAAGTTGTTGAAGTGGTCAATATTTAATTGTTGCCATAGACAATAAAATCCTGACATTATTCATTTTAGCAACTGGTGCAAATGTCTCCTGATAATCTATCCCATGAGTTTGGGTATATTCTTTTGCAACCAACCTGACTTTGTACCTTTCGATTGAGCCATCAGCCCTATATTTCACTGTAAATACCTTTTTATAGCCAATTGGACTCTTTTATTTGGGCAAAGGTACTAGTTCCCAGGTCTAATTTTTTTTACTAAGGCCTTCATTTCTTCAAAGGTAGCATTTCTCTACCCAGGAACAACAAGAGCTTTCTGTATAAAGTTAGAAATTTCTATTTTTGACAGGTTAGAAATAAAAGCTTTAAAGTTAGGAGACAGTTTGTGATAAAAGAAGTTGGATATAGAATGAAAAGAGCATGACCTAGTACCTTTCCTAAGAGCAATGGGCAGATCCAGATCAAGAGATTCACGAGGATCAAGATGTAAGGAACATTCAAAATTACCTAATACATTCAGAGTTGAATCCTAGCAGTTTGGTGGTGGTTGGTGCGGAGCACCTTGTTTGTTTTGCCTCCTCGTATAGACACACAACTCTTTTTTCTTTTCAGGCTGTATGTCTCCCCTTGCATTGGAGTCCATTATTTCTGGCACTATAGGTTCAGTATTTGAAGGAAGATCATAATTGTTTTTAGGTGATGAGTCAGATTCTAAGGGTTCAAAATTTTGATGTAAGGAGACAAATTCTAGATAGTAGGAAGGTATATCAGACTTAGACACATAATTACTAGGTTCCTAAAAATTTTCTTCATCTATAAGAGTCTCCCCATGAAGTAAAGTTTTGGGGGAAAAATGACTGATTTTCAAAGAATGTGACATCCATACTGATATACATTTTGTTATTAATGGGGTCAAAGCATTTGTAACACTTTTGTGTAGGTGAATACCCCAGAAAGACATATTTACGAGCTCTAGGATCAAGTTTTCCTCTTTGAGAGCTATTAATATGGGTAAAGACCACATAACCAAACACTTTAGGAGGTAGGTCACTGAAAAATTGAGCATGAGGATAAATTTCTATCAGAATTTTTAAGGGTGTTTGAAACTGGAAGACTCTTGATGGCATTCTATTGATTAGGTAGGATGCGGTAAGAATAGCTTTAGGTGCCCCAGTAGTGAACATAATAGCACAAGCGACCTCTAAAAGATGTTTGTTTTTTTTTTGTAACAACATTCTGTTAAGGTGTTTCAACATAAGACGTTTGATGCACAATACCATTTTTCATTAAAAAGTGGCTAAGAGTGGTGTGAAAATATTCTTTGTCATTGTCAGTTCTAAGAATTTGAATTTTGGTGTGAAATTAGGTTGCAATCATATGATAGAATCTTTGAAATACCATAGAGGTTTTAGATTTGTCCTTTACGATGTACACCCAACAGACATATGTATGATCATCAATAAAGGTAAGAAACCACCTTGCTCCATTAATATTTCTTACTCTAGTTGCCCCCCAAATATCACTATGGATGCGGGAAAAAGGTGTGATTGTTTGTGGGGCTGAGGAGAAAAATGAGTACGATAATGTTTAGCAAATTAACAAATATCATAATGAAAAGATGAGATATCTTTATTCTTAAAACGAGCAGGTAGCAATTTGCTCAAGTACATGAAATTTGGATGACCTAGTCTATAGTGCAATAACATAACTTCATCTTTTTTAGAAAAGGAAACAATATTACCTGATATTGGAACTTGTCTAA
The DNA here is from genome assembly GCA_029884605.1 of Ormosia emarginata. Classification (NCBI taxonomy): domain Eukaryota; kingdom Viridiplantae; phylum Streptophyta; class Magnoliopsida; order Fabales; family Fabaceae; genus Ormosia; species Ormosia emarginata. The sequence continues at coordinate 9,649,137 of JAQQTP010000047.1, read as the reverse complement.
CTAAAGACGCACTACCTTCAAGGTAATAGAGTCCATCCATCTCCATATCATTGCTAGTCATCTTCCCCGAGTGCATATCTTGAAATTTATACAAGGATGGCCCAAAAATGGTAGTACAATTAGAATTTGTAGTGAGTTTTCTAATGGACAAGAGATTACAAGATAAGTTAGGAACATGTAAAACAAAATACAGAGTTAGATGTTCAGAAATGACAATAGAACATTTCCTTGCAACAAAAGACAAAGATTCATCAGTAATATGAACTTTAAGGTTACCTGGACAAGGAGTATATGAAAGAAATAAATTTGACTAGCTAGTCATGTGATCACTAGCCCCATAATCAACTATCTAAAGATCATGTGAGGACTTAGAAATAAGAGCCATGGGATTACCTTTTTGTGCAAAGGAACAAGTAGGGGAAGAGATGAGATTAAGTTTGGACTAACTTAAGAGACCATATAGTTGCTCTACTTGTTCCTTGCTGAATGGTGGTAATCTAGATTCTCCTAGATTCAATGTTGCTGCCTGCATACCACTGGATTTCATATTTTTCAGACTTGTAGGCTTGCCATTCAACCTCCAACAAGTTTCTCTAGTATGACGTGGTTTATTGCAATAGTTACACCACCTTTTGTCATTTCCCTTCTTATTCTCACCACTAGATTTAGTGCTTAATAAGGCTAAGTTTTCCATGACTGACTTCTTGTTCCACAAGAGCTCCTTCTGACTCTTAGTTCCTCGAATAAAGGGAGAAAGCTTTAGCTAGGTCAAGGAATAACTCTCTACATATGACACGATCACAAACTAGTTCAAATTCAGAATTAAGACTAAGCAAGAACTGAAAAATCCTCTCTTTCTCCCACATATCTCATAGTTATTTTGTATTTGCAGTTGACTCCATCTCCACATTTTGATACATATCTATTTCAGCAAACAACCCACTCAATTTGTTGTAATATTCTATAACTATGGAAGATCCCTACATTGTCTTGAGGATTTCGCTCTTAATATGAAAAGTTTAAGATGTAAAACATTTTTTGGAGTAGATTTTTTGAACTGTCTCCCATATATCTATGGTAGTGGGAAGGAGGAGATAATGTCTTGAGGCATAGAGTGGAGGAGCCAAGACACAACAGTAGCATTTTTAGCCTCCCAAGTCTCATAAGCCTTATCATCCTTGGGAGTTTCCTTAGCAGTCCTATTAACATATGTAAACTTGCCTATACTCATCAAGAAATTCTTAACAGATTGGGACCATTCCATAAAATTTCTCCCATTCAATTTCTCAGTAAAAATTTAGAGATTAAGGTTATCATAATGGGTGGAGATATGACCTGAAATAGGGACATGTCTGAGTTAGGTTTCAGACATGGTGGGAAGTGAGGTGGCAGTGCATTTTCTGGGTCTGATCGGTCAAAGGTAGGATGGAACACCTTTCTGGTTATTGAGGCTAGAAGAGCTCGAAATCTGGCAATGAAGGTTGGTTTGTTTCAGAGTGCATTCGGCTATTAAGGCCGACACATAGCAGAAGAAAGAAAAAAAGAGCCGAAGTTCTCTAATACCATGTAGAAAGAAATTACTTAATTTTAAGTAGAAAAAACTATGTATATTGCATCATCAGAATGTTTATAATGAAGATAATATATATAAGGAGTTATACATTAAACTAGTCCTTAGAAAAGAAATTATCAACCCTAAAAAATAAGCAATAATAAAACACTAAAAATAATGTCTACATTAAAGCATGAAAACATGGGAATAAGACCAAGAGGCGATCATCCACAAAGGCCACTGTCCAACATGAATGAATCTGGACATATTTCCATAGGGATAGTTAAAGGGTCTTGTCTTCTAATTCTTACTCCTCTTTTTTTCTTCCTGCTTCCTTCTCCTCCATTTCTTTCTTTTCTTCCCCCATGTCCTCTATCATGAACAGATGGTAGTACTTGAATTTGCACAAATGCTCAGGCCTCTATTTTTCCCCACACTTAAAACATAGTCCCTTTCTACTTCTTTCTTGCAATTCAGCTTTAGAGTGTTTTATGCTCCTATGAACTCATTTCTCCCCACCTTACCCATCTAGAGGTTTGTGTTCTAAAGTCCTCCTAATTCCCTTACTGAATTGGGCTTAAAAGTAGGAAGCCCTTTTTCCATACAACCCACCATTGTCATTCGGTGCTAATCCCCATTCCTTACTGCTCAGTTCTTCTCTTCCAACAATAGAGCTCTATCCATGAGTTCTGATAGTGACTCTAAGTTGTACAACTTTAGTTCAGCTTGCAACTCCTCTCGTAATCCATTTAAGAAAATCCTTTTTAATATCACATTGTCCGCATTTTTCAATGGAGCATAATTATCTCAAACTTCTCATGACACTTCATCATTGAGCCTATCTGCTTAATACTCAACAATGGCCCAAAAGGATTCTGAATCAATCTCGGTTAAAAACGTAATATTACTGCATCCTTGAACTATTACCAACTTGGAGAGGGTGTCTGTTCCTCCTACTACTGGTACCAATTCAATGTTTTGTCTTCTAGAGCTACCAGCACTGCATCTAATTTCTCAGAATTTGCCATAACATTTACCTTGAAATACCGCTCAACTCGGTTAATCCAACCATATGCATCATCCACAGAGAAAATCAGAACCTCCAGTTTTCTTCCTCCATTGTCCCATATTGCAGGATGGCTTCCATTCGAAGAACTTCCTCTGCGCTTTGTCAAAGAATTGCTAGTTCTAGAATAAGATTCAGAAATTCGAATTGAATCCACTCTGCTACCACGCCTCTCGCCCTGACTCCCTTCCTCATCATCTCAGTTTAGAGAACGCCGTCATCGAGATCGTCCTTGGGTGTAACCTCAGTCATTTCCCTTCAACAGTCGCTTGATCTCATCTAATTGTGTTTGACTCTCATGCCTCCATTCCTGCAAACTCTTCTCCAAGCTCTCCACTCAGGACTCCATTGCAACTCGTGTAGTGACCATCCAAAGCTCCCAGAATTGGGAGCTCTGATACCAGTTGATAGGAACCAAAAAACAGTGGCTAGGACAGAGATGAATATGCACTGTATTATTGCATAATTCAAGCCTGTATTAGGGTGATAACAATGCCCAGAATCTAGAAAATGAAAAGAGAATACAGAGAAATAAATACAGCCTAGGCAGTTAGAGAGTGCCCTGTCTCTCCCAAAAATTCCAGCCAATTTCCAGCCTACATCTCAGTCGAATGCCTCCTAAGTTTTATACCCATTATAGTCGTATCCCTCCCCCACTCCCCCCATTAATTCAGGCTTTTGTTACATTCCTTAATTACTCCCTAATTATTAGTAGACAATTACTACCCTCTCCTAATAATTCAGCAACTAGCGACAAAGTAAATGACATTTACTACCCTCCACTAATAATTCAGCAATCAATTACAAAATGAATAACCTTCCATTTTCTCTCTCTTAGTCATGATCCCCTACATTACAACTCCTCTTCTTCCTCACGTACACTTTAGTTATTCTAGAAATCCTATCTGTATCCAGTATCAAGCAAGGGAATTTTAGAGATGGAAGTTTTACTTGTTGTATCATAATGTTACTAAGCTCTTACTCATCCTTGCCATTCCACCAACCATTCTTTTCTATCCACTTTCAAAATCTAGCCAAAAGATGTCATTCCAATCTACAACATTCAATCTCGTTAACATAGAAGTATCCAGCATCATCCTATATCCTTAGAAATTGACCACTTCCTTCAAAGTCCAGAACATAAGTAGGCAACAGTATTTTAAGAAGTTTCTGGTTCTAATTGTATACCTAAGTACCTAATAAATTAAACTCACAAAAATATATCAAGAACCTAAGTACCTAAGTACTTAACTTTCTGCTTCTGGTACTTCTTTGCATGAAATTTTCATAAATATATCCTAGGATAAGTTTGCTTTTTTTTTTTTTAATACTTACTTTGCTATTGTCAATCACGGGTGGTAGTAACTTTGTTGTTGATGCATACATTAGTTTTGCTGCATCATAAAGCTAAACCTTGGTGGCTGAAAAAATCACTTCTATGTTATAACTGGATCATGGAACAGCGAATATAGTACTTTGAAAATAAAATGATTAATTGAAAACCAATATACTAAAGCTCAATAAGAGTGGTAAGATAGATAAACTTGACGCTCATATACTCAGAGAGGGTTACATTTGCCTTAAAGAATGACCTAATGGTCCCTATGTCCTCCCAATAGTCATTGAAGAGATAAGTGAAGCTGAACTTTGTGCTAGTTTCAAAGGTAAGTTTTCCAGTTTGTGTTTTCCTAGAAAACCCTTAAATCTGCATTTGACCAATAACATGAAGTACACAAAATTTTCATAGGCATCTGTAGTAGATTTTTTTCATCTTCACACGTGTGTGCATGTGTTTAGAGAGATATGTCCATAGCATAGGTAAAAAATTCTCCTAAGTCAGTTTGTGTTTTCCTAGAAAACCCTTAAATTTGCATTTGATCCATAACATGAAGTACACAAATTTTTCATGGGCATTTGTAGCAGATTTTTTTCATCTCCACACGTGTGTGCATGTGTTTAGAGAGATATGTCAACAGCATAGGTAAAAAATTCTTCTAAGTCCTAACTTATTGGATTATAAATTCCTTTAAAATGCTTTGAAATAAATTTCCAGTCACACCTCCATGTTAGTAAAACTCTCCAGCAGAGGCAGGAAAGACATCTGATTCTCATACCTCCATGTTAGTAAAACTCTCTAGCAGAGGCAGGAATGACATCTGATTCAAAGTCATTTGCAGTTGGAAAGCACCATGTAAATAAAATAAATTTATAGAAATTAGCAAGCCAACTTTGAAATTAGATGAATTTATTTTCAGTGTATATTTCAGTAATTGAACCACAAAGAAAACTGTTGCAGTTTGATATAATTATTAGCACCTTAATAGATTAAGATGTATGTTCTTCTTGAGGATGTACACTCCCATGAAAGCAATGTATGGTTTCTTTACAGCCTCATCCATGAAAAGCATAAAACTATTGTATCTACTTGATAAATTTGGTGGCATGAGATAAATATAACAATTAATTTAAAGGCACATTAGAAATAATTCAATTAAGAAAGCAGAATCCACATGATGAAATAAATCAGTTAATTTTCATATTTGTACCGCTGCAATGGCTTCAATTGTGATTGTTTCTGAGAATGTAAGTTTCCGTACTTCACTATGGAAATCCCAAATGCAGCATATGATTGACCTTTGTTGGATGGTGGTCTGGATGGAAGAAAGGAAGATAGGAAGAAGAGGGAAGGATCGGGGCAATAAAGAAAGAAACGGGAGGAGAAGGAAACTGTGTAGAACGTGGGTAGTTAGAGCGTAGAAGAAGAAAAGGTAGATGCAGTGGTTGCAAGCAGTTCTACGACTGAGAGTCATGAAGGATGAGACGTGGGAAGTGGAAGATGAAGATCACCTGTCTTTTTTCTTGTTCCTTATTTAAATTTTGATAAATAAAAAATAAATTAAAATAAAAAAAGGAATGGAATATATAATTAAGTTTAAGACATTTGACAAAATTAAAGTAAAGAGACAAAAAATGAAACAGAAAAAAAAAAGTAAGTGATCTTCATATGAGAATAGGAATGATGGCTTGTGGGTACTCAAAAATAGTAAATTTTCTCATTTACCCTTCTTTTTATTTTGTTTTTAATGCATAATAATGTCAAATTAAGAAAGAAAAAGTTGGAGACGAAAGAGGGGAAATCCCCTTTATTAAGTAGTATCGATGTAAAACATATGAAACAAGTAGAAAATGGATATATGAATGAAAACAAAGACAAAATTTAGCACAGCTTAAGTTTTTATGTGGCTTATGCTTTAATAAAATACGAAATGAAATAGGCAGAATATTCCTACGTGGAACAAATGATTTAACCTGTAGATAGAAGACAGGTAAATCTACAAAATAACTCGTGTAGACATTGAAAACGACCTCTAGTGTATAACTATAAGTTTCTCTTCATGTTACAAATGATTTTAGGGAATTTTAGAAAAAAGTTCCTTATAAGCTACTTTAAACTAAAAAATGTCAAGCTAAAAATTTCTCCATACAACGGTTTCTGCACCAAAAAACAATTGTAGATCAAATAAGGCAATGATTCAATCTTTACCTACCATTATTAGAACTGGACCACATAATCATGTCTTGATATGTAAGGAAATCTAAACTAAAGAACCAACACGTGTTATCTTCGTGTTATCAGATAGTCTTTTCAACTTATTGGCTGAGCAATAAGGGATAAATTAACTTCAGGTGATAGGGTGTATTCTGATATCCTTAAATGGTCTGAGAAAATTAAGTTACCTCTATGAATGAAGCAGACTGTAGTTCAAGTCTTCCACTTCTCTGAAACCCCATAAGGCACAGATCATATACAATTTTTTCGCTATAAATTTACTGCTACTTAAGTTTTATTTGATGCACTCATAATATCTGGTTATGCTGATCAAATTCTGATTCTATGGAGGGGTGAACTATGCAAATTGATTAAATTAAAAGAGCATGTATTGAATATTATGGTTAATAAAGTAAGCATTTGATTTGTCATCCTGCATATCCAATTACTGGATTTCTTGGCTGATAAACGGGGCCAAGGAGCATGGTTCTAAAAAGAGGAAATATCAATTTCTGAATTTACTATTTTCCATAGTTCTTCATTTTTTTTTTGGTTAAATTATAAATATCACCCTTCAACTTTGATTGTGGTAAAATTTACCCCTTAGACTATAGTAATTTGCAATCGACCTCCCTCAACTTACAACATAGCGAGATTTGAGTCTTTTGTCAATCTTCTATTCAATTTCTCTTCCTCTCCAATGTTTGCTTTCTAACAGTGCAAATTTTTTAAGTGACTCTTCCATTTGACATCGTCAATATTTACACATAAACAAGCAAAAGCCTTTTAGTTGAGAGTAAAACATCATTGCATGTAATCGTCATACCAATGGTATATGAGATATATTAACTTCAGAATTTCTGTTCCCAAATGGTCTTTTGCATAATTTCTTTGCCCAGCTGGAAAGGAATATATTAACTTCCAAGTAATAGCAATATGGTTGGTGTATTCTTTTGCAGAATTTCTCGTTGTTATTGTTCTCTGTTTTTGTTATTTAGCAACATGGTTGGTGTTCTTTGTTATTATATGGTGTATAAGTATGTTGGTATATTACCAAAAAAAAGATCAAGGAATATTTGGTAGTGCTTCAAAATAGTTCTAACTTAATTTGTCGTTCCATATTATCATTTGTACCGAAAACACCATTTGTTTTATTACAAAAATAAAATAAAATTGCTTATTGTTTCTCCCTTCTCCCCAACATAACTTAGACCTAAAGTTTCTATCCTAATTCCACTATATACTATCATTTTTACCCAAGAAGACAACAATAGAACAAGAAGTAAAATTGCCAATAGCCAAGTGGCGCCAAGTCCCTGTTGGGCACTATTTGTTCTCAGTCAGGCCGCTTTGCCTGCACTAAAGTCTACGTACCACCTCCTTCTCTCACCAAGACATAGACCTCATTGTAACTATTAAAAAGGATAAAAAAAATACAAAAAAGAAGGATACTTTATGTTAGTATTTTTCTAAATCCATAACAAGGGATCAAGGGAGACAGATTATAAGAGAACACTTACCATAGACCTAAAAAAACACTTTGTAAAGTAGTTGCAGATTATTAGGCACATTATGGACTTGAAACATTGTTTAACAACAACTAAAGACTTATGACTGTTCCTTTACATCATAAACAACAGCTTAACCAGTTTAGAGCAAATTAGCTTAAATCCTTATGTTTATAGCAAATTAGCTTAAATCCCTCATATCTTTAGCCTTGCCGTTTCCATTTATCCTGCATTGTTAGGCGTTACTATTCTTCTCTATAAAAAGAAGACAACACAAAAAATGTATAAAGCAAACAAGACAATAATAGAGCACACTAATCCCTCATTCTTATCCTCTCTTGCCACCACAGTCCATTTCCTTCATCTTAGCCTCTTGATTGATCACAATTTTTCACACATGCTTTACCTATTTCACATGACTGTACATTTCCAAATGTGTCTGTTCCAAGCACTGTTGTAGTTGCACCCTCTTCAACTATGTCCATCCAAAACACTATTGCAGTTGCACCCTCATCACCAATATCAAATGCTCAACAACCAACTTCAGATTTTGTACCACCTTTTATGTCTCCTTATCACTCCATAGACTCAACACTCCCTTATCTCCAAACCATCACATCCAATACCTGATACCATGTATGCACTAGATCTTCCAATGTACACTTCAGTATCAATTCCAGCATCTCACTCTATTTCTAAACATGTATCAGACATGCCATTGTTATGTTTTGGTTCAATTCCTCTACACCACTCTCTGTCTGCATCATGTTTGGGAGTCTCCTTGATCAGTACAAAGCTAATAACTTCTTCATTAATGGAGTGATAGACGTACAACGTCTCATCAAGTTCAAATCTTGTCAAGATGGGGGATGAAGCCAAGGTATTCTTGAGCTCTACGAATATAGGCTCACACTCCAGCATCCATTCAAAATCTTTCCCTTTTTTTTGAGTAGTTTGAAGAGGAGGAGAGATTTGTGAGTGACTTTTGTAAGAAAATGAGTCAAGACTGCTATCTGTCTTGTCAGTTGCTAGACTTCTTTCACAGATTGTGGACTTCACATGTTGAGCACTACTTGACATTTATCCGAGTTGGCTTCAATGCCATGGTTTGTCAACAAAAAGCCCAACTTTCCTGCCTGTACTTCGAAGGAGCATTTTTTCGAGTTCAACCTTATATTATGCTTTTGGAGTTGTGCAAACACTTCCTCGAGGTCCTGGATATAGTTACCGATTTTTGTTGTCTTTACGATCATGTTGTCAATGTGGACTTCTAGCATTCTACCAATCTATTTGTCAAAAACCTAGTTCATCATCTGTTGGTAGGTCGCACCGTCGTTCTTTAGGCCAAAAGGTATAACCCGATAACAATAGCTAGCCCTTTATATGATGAACACAATTTTGTCCTCATCATCAAGGTGCACTGGAATCTAATTATAGCTGGAGTAGGCATCCTTGAATGAAAGAAGGCGAAAGCCAGATGAGTCATCTACTAGCTTGTCAATGTTGCGAAGTGGGTAAGGGTCTTTTAGACTCGCCTTGTTCAGGTCTGTATAATAGACACACATGCGTCACTTCCCATTTACTTTTTTAACCAGAACTATGTTGGACAACCAAGTAGTGTAAGAAACCTTCTTGATAAAGCCAACATCTAGGAGCTCTTTTACTTGCATTTCGATTATCTCCTCCCACTTTGGTCCGACTTTTCTTTTTCTTTGTGAAATGGGTCTGGCATCTAGTCTGATAGAGAGTTAGTGAGAAATAAAGTTAGGGTCCAACCTCAATATGTCGACAGAGGTCCTTGTTTTCTTCAAGGAACGCGATCAACTGGATTTTCTCCTCCAAGATCAGTTGTCCTCTAATCTTATTGATTTAGTCTGGTTTAGAACCAAGTTGGAGGGGTACGAGCTCTCCATCAACTTGGGGTCATGTATCCTAGATCTCCTCATGCACATCCAGCTTAGTCAAGAGGACGTTTTGGAAATCCGCAGTGGCCGAACTGGATTCAAGTTATTTTGCTTTCTAGAGTGCCTTTGCTACTTTCAGACTTTATTTGTAGCATCTTCGTGTCGTCACTTGATCTCCTATGACAATGACAATTTCATTATCTTTGTTTAGAAATTTCATAGCCAAGTGAATGGTTGAAATAATAGCATTGAAAGCATTGAGCGAATGGTGACCCAATATGATATTATTAGTAGAGAGGCAATCAACTACCAATAACTTGACCTTGATTCTTTAGAAGAAAGGTTTCTTTCCCAAGGTTAGATGAGTTTTAATGTATCCCACTAGAGTGATTTTGTCACCAGTGAAGTGATAAACTTGCAAAACTTATAATTTTTACGGGTCATTGTGTGTGTTTTTCATTCTTTTTAATCTTTTTAATTGGGTTTGTTCTTGAGTTTTGTTATATTTTTAGTATTTTAAATTGTGTTGTAATTATGTATTTCTATGTATTTTTGTTAGGTAAATGCAAAGGATCAAAGAATGGAGGTGATTTGACTGCGGAATTTAAAGGATGCAAACCCAAGTGCAGGTTGTCTCAAGTAATAAATTTCTCGGGAGTCCGAGATCGATCCATAGAGAATTGATGAAGAAAAATTAATTGAGGTAAGAAGATGATTTGTCACAACACCAAAAAGTAATAAAGCAAGTTCACAAATGAATTTAAGGGCTTGCTTGGGTTAGGAGATCCACTCTTGGTAATAAATTAAAGGTAAGATTATTTCTCTTTACAACTCAATTGAAATCCACACACAACGGAGGTTCCAATATGAAAATATAACATTCAAAGTTCAATTATATATGCAATCATATTATGATTCCTTTGTTTATCTACCAACATTTGTAAATGAGTTCAAGCATTCACTGTACCAATCCTATTGTCTACAATAAATCAAGATCTCCATTATACAAAGAAGGTTTCTAAATTGATTGGAAACAAAATATAACACATATAATGTCCAATTGATAATATATCATTTAAGCACAAGAAATAAAATAATCTAACCTTATTCATTACCAAGAGCTTCACTCTTTCACTCAAGCAAGATGAAGATTTAGTTACTCATGGATAAGAAGAAAGAAAGAGAGAAGAAGAGAAAGATGAACATAGCTTCACTTTAGAACAAGAGAAAATTACAACAAAGTAAAACAAGAGGCAAACATAACCACAACTTGTAACAAACTAAGCCTAACACCAAGTGTCTACAAATGGTCAGCCAATGGTGCCTTTTATAGAGGATTAGGGATACAAAATGACAAGGGGGCTGATTAGGACTGAGAGGATGAGTGGATAAATGAGTGGAAAATGCCAAATGGTGAAGATAAGAGTGAAAAATCATTAAGATTTCTTGTCTCCGAAATCATTCATTGCTTAAGTCATTGATTCCGTCATTTCCGAGCCTTGTGGTCTTCATGAAAGTTCTAGGAAATTATCTAAGCTTTCCAATGGTTCTGGAATCACCCAAAAATTCGTCCTACAGCCCAAGATATGACCCAATTACTACAGACTGTTCAGGCCCAGTTTCAGCACCTCTGTTTTGACTTTCAGACCCAATATCACTATCAAGGAGCCCGAATCAAGTTTTGTGTTCAGCATGAAAGTTTTAGATCTAGGTCTTAACTTTCAAATATCCAAATTTCAGCCCAAAATAATTATTGCAACCCGAGTTATGCTCTGATTACTGTACACTATTCAGGTTTCAGACACAAAACTCGTGTTCTGTTTTCCAAGCCCAATTAGCTCCACTAGATGTCTGATTGAGACTTTGAGCTCTTCATCAAAGTTGTAGAGCTCTCTCTTATCTTCCCTACAACGTAAAATTCATAATTATCAGACATTTAGAACTCAAGATATGGCTGAAATAAAGAAACAACGTAAGACCAAAATAGTGCTGAAAAAATCAATTAAGTCCAATTTGAGTCCAAACTTACAAAACATAACTAGGCTTAATCAATTAAGTACATGGAGAGTGTAAATGACTAAAAATGAGAGTTTATTAATGTATAAAATATGTGATCATCAAATTCTCCCACACTTAGCTTTTTGCACTCCTGGGCAAAACACATAAGACCAAAGTTAGGAGACAAAGAAAAATGACACAGACTCAAAAGTTAAAAACTCTAAAAGACTTGATGAAGCAAGAAGAGCAACAAGAAATTCAAGGGATCAAAGCATAAATGATGTAACATTTCTTCACATCTCAAACCAACAAGCAAGGAAACTTCAGTTGAAAAGAATGAATCAAGAATGATAGATCCTCACATAATTCACTCTCAATCTCTCAAGTGTTTAAAAGGTAAGTATTTCACTCTATTCAACTCATGAACAATTGCACTACCATAAGCTTGCTTATCTTCTACTTCTCCGCTACTAAAAACACATGCATACAAAAATCAAGAAGACTTTATTCAAGGTTATAATGGGGTCATGATAAATGAGAGGAGATAATATGGATATGAAAAGATAAATACCTAAGAGAATAAAAGAGCATTATGGTACAGTTAGAGTGGAGAAAATGTTTGAGAACATTCGTCATAAAAGACAATCACCAATATTTGACTAATGTTTTGTTGAAGATCAATCCCAAATTGGTGAATTGAATTCATTGTTAGACTTGAACATTCTCCTTTTCTTCCTGTTGTTTCCAAGCATCCACCTTTATTCTGATAATCCTTTGATTGCAACGATGGTCAATAATTTTTTTTTTGAATCATTTTGCACGCACACCCCCACACTTGTTTAAGAACAAGGTCAATGCTCTCTTATTCCCTAAGGTCAGGTAAAAACATAGTTTTTTTTTAAAGGCACGTAATGAGCTTAAAACAAGGAATGGTCAAACAAGTTCAAAGGGGTTACACAATGGAAAATATACAAGGATGGCTATTTGGTCAAAGCTATTTCAAAATGCCTCCATCATATTAATGTATGCATGTGAAAATATAGCCTAAAAAAGAATCAAAGCAAGTTCTAGAGTAACAATTCCATAAGTGAAAATCACACAAGAAAGAAGAGAATGGTACAGATATTCAATCCATTCATCAATAAGCTCAAAATCTCACAAGGCATATTTCTATCATTCTCTATCCACCAATTCAACATCCATAATCAAGCATGTGAAATTTAAGAAAGAAGATAATTTATTCAATTATGCTATGATTCTTGAATTTCAATTGCTTCCAAGGATGTGAGAGTGCATTCACTTGAATCTTTCAAAGGAAATCAAAAGACAAAACTTTGTTACTTCCACAAATGAATACTAATTAATTACTACCCTAACTAAGATGCGTCTCAAGAGTAATAAATTGTTTCTAAAATTTACTCCTTACTCTGCCATCACTAATTGGTTTTGCTATGAATAGGTTTCTGACAGTCATATCACTAAACATACTTCCCAATTTAGATACGTCTCAGAAGTAAAATTGCTCCTTACTCTGCGATCATTCATTGGTTTAATAAGTCCATGACAATCATATCATACTTCCCAAAAAAGAAAAGAGAAAAAAAATTGATAGTCAACTATCCTTCCCCCCAACTAGATCACAACATTGTCCTCAATGTTAAAATATAGATGAGTAAAGGATAGAAGATCTTACCTGTTGGAGAAATCTGACACAAACAGAAAAAAAAATACGATAAATAAAATCAAAGGTATTAAAGATGAAGTGTCAGATCTGGCTTTCTTTTCTTGCTGCTTCCCTCGCTGCTTCCTGTTGACCAATCTATCTGAGCTAATACCTTATCAGGTACATACTCAAAAGCTTCTAATTTATCAATGAGCTCATCAATATTGGAAGCAGAGATAAGAAGTTTTCTTGCCGAAGGAGTGATAAATTTCTGTTTCACAACTTTGTCAAGAAAAAATAACAAAAGATCAAAGAAATTATTAACATTCAACAAACTAATGAGTTTATGGTGGATGTTCAGTTCGGCCTAAGAGACAATTTGAAAAATTGCTTCCAAAGTACCAAAACCACCTGGTAAGGCAATGAATGCATCAGAGTTGTCAAACATTTTTTTCATTCGTCCATGCATAGATGTTACCTGAATTTCTTCTCCAACTGTCCTTCTAGTGATGTTCTGTTGAGCTAAAGGTTTAGGAATGACACCTGAAACCTGACTGCCTCCTATATATACAGCAAGTGATACAGCCTCAATTAACCCACGGCAACCTCCCCCATATACAAGATGAATATTCATCGCAGCAAGTGATCGACCAAGAGTGCTAGCTGCGTTTACAAACTCTAAACCTTTCCCATAACTTGACCCATAAAAAACACAGACATTTTTAAGTTGACGAACAGAAACACCTTCCATTTCTATTCTCACCTTCCCTTTGATTGATTCTGAGATAGAGGAAAGTGGAGAAAGTAGAGTGTTTAAATAGGAAAAAGAAGGGAAAGGGTAATAATTGCACCTATAAGGGTAGGTTGGCTGTTGTCAGAAGAGTTTGAAATTAAGGAACACAAAATCTTTTTTTCTCTTTTTTTTTGTTTTTGTTTTTTTGTTTTGTTTTTTTTTACTTCAAGAAAACCATCAGGGTAAAGAAGTCTAGAAACCCCTGAAGGACCCTGCTCAAAGGATCGTATGTCCAAAACCAAAATATAGCAAAATCATACAAAGATAAAAGAAATATAATAGCAAATGATGACATACCTGTATGTACAGCTTTCATGGCGTATCTTTATACTGCGTGTTATGAGTGCAGTAGTGGCATATCTTTATACTGCGTGTCACCAGTGCTGTAGACACTCATAAATTTTTTTAAGGACCATCGTGCAAAGGTCCACCTGAGTCAATGACAGGTCAGCCAAAGGCTGGGGCTCCACAACTAATTAAAGACATGGTACTCCTTCCGGATCGCCCTTGTTCAAACATTTTTTTTCTTTTTGAATTTTTTTTTGAAAGATGACATGAAGAAGAAGAAGATGACATGTACAGATTGTTGGGGATATGGCTCATATCTGCCTCTGGTTTCATGTCCAGTAACTGCTTAAACACCTTCTATGAGTCGAGGATAAGCTTCCCATCCAATTTTCTTATAAATTGGCAAACCGGGTCTTTTAGAGTCAGATTCCCAAGACTATAGCGTTTTTCTTCATCCTTGAAGAGATTCCACAAATTAAGAATTTCACGTTGCATCAATCCATAAGAACGCATTTCAAGAGTCAATAAAATATCATCTAATGACTCCTTACTCAGTCCATTCTTAATGAAGAATCTGTTTGCGGAAACCATCCCTAAAGAACGACATTGCATGTTACAATTCCATCGTCCACATTTGTAACATACTTGTAACCTTTTTGCTCTTCTCCTTTTAGAATACGAACTTCTTCCAAGACCTGACATGTATGAGTCAAATGAAATTGAAGACTCACCTGCTAGTCGGACCTTTTTTTTCAATTATCCAGCGTACATCTTCTGGCATACCTTTGTGCATTAATAATCTCAATCTTTCACATCGAACTTTGTAGATTTTTTTCAGAGCATTTAGAGGGAGAGAAGGAAAATGTTTTCTCAAGTTTGAAAGAATGGTATCCATTTTAAGGGAGAAGAAGGATTCAGTTATTTTGGGAAACTGAAAAACAAACCGACTTGAGAGTCACAGAGTACCGTATCCGCCACTTAACCGGCAACACAAAGAACTGCAAAAATAAGGCAACAAAATTAGAGTGAATTCTATTCATAACAAGGATCAAAAAGAGAGATGAATTCTACCTCATTAACTTGGTTCTCCAGAAATGGTTTGAGTGTTTGTCCATTGACTTTAAACACATTACCATTCCTAGGATTCTCAATATCTACAGCCCTATGAGGATACACATGTTTGACATTAAAAGGACCACTCCATCTAGATCTCAATTTTCCAAGGAATAGGTGCAGACGAGAATTATAAAGCAAAACTTTTTGACCAATTTCAAAAGATTTTCTCAAAATTGTCTTGTCATGAAAAGCTTTTGTTCTGGCTTTATAAATCTTTGAGTTCTCATATGCATCATTTTTCAATTCCTCAAGTTCATTTAATTGCAATTTGCGTATCTTGCAAGCATCATCAAGATTTATATTGAAAGCTTTAATGGCCCAAAATGCTTTATGTTCTAATTCTACAGGCAAGTGACAAGGTTTTCCATAGACTAACCGATAGGGTGACATGCCCAAAGATGTTTTGAAAGCAGTACGGTAAGCTCAAAGTGCATCGTTTAGTCTTAAAGACCAATCTTTACGATTTGAGTTAACCGTTTTTTTCAAAATTTGTTTAATCTCCCTATTTGCCAATTCAACTTGTCCACTTGTCTGAGGGTGATAAGGGGTGACAATTTTGTGTGTAATACCATATTTCTTCATTAAAGATTCAAATGGTTTATTGCAAAAATGTGTTCCCCCATCACTTATGATAGCTCGAGGGATTCCAAATCGACACAAGATATTTTCTTTTAAAAATTTAAGAACAGTTTTATGATCATTGTGTCGGCATAGAATCGCCTCAATCCATTTTGAAATATAATCAACTGCAACCAAAATATACACAAATCCAAACGAAGATGGAAATGGACCTATGAAATCAATTCCCCAACAATCAAAAATTTCAATGACAAGGATGAGGTTCAGAGGCATCATGTTTCTTTTTGAAATTGAGCCCAACTTTTGACAATTTTCACAACTTTTGCAAAAAGTATAACTGTCCTTAAATAAAGTGGGCCAATAAAATCCACACTGCAAGATTTTTGCGGCTGTTTTCTTTGAAGAGAAGTGATCTCCACATGCATCCAAGTGACAAAATTTAATGACACTACCTACCTCACTGTAGGGCACACATCTCCGAAAGATTTCATCAGCATAATATTTGAACAAGTATGGGTCATCCCAATAAAAATTTTTCACCTCTGTCAAAAATTTCCTTCTATCTTGGTGCGTCCATTGAGGCGGCATCTTTCCTGTTACAAGAAAGTTGACTATGTTAGCAAACCAAGGCATAGAATTGACAAAAAATAAAAATTCATCAGGAAAAGAATCATTGATAGGTGTGCTTGACGAGTGCCGAACTCAGTCAAAATTATAACCGAAGTTAGTATCTAAACTTGTAGTATAGTGAACAACACCGGATCGTCTCCTCAAGGATCATAAATGCAATTTGATCAAATTAAGTTAAGTTAGAAAAATGGGGTTTTGATGGTTCAAGGATCACAGTGACAAGATTTAAAGAGAAATAACAATTAAGAAGAACAGTCAATTCAGAAATCTATCTGAGATTGGGTGGATTCAATCATAAACCTTTCAACAAATACTTGAAGCACATTTGAATGGTTAACTTGGATCTAACCGAGATCTCAGCATTAGATCCAGAATTCACACTAGACAATCGTCCAGAATTCAATTGACAAGTGATAAACACAAATCTACAATCGCACCATTCATGTAGATATATGTAAATTTAAGCACCGAATTCGATTAACATAGGCACCAATCAGTGACCTAACCTCTTCAATTACGTGATTAGTTTAGATTAATTAATTCTAAGTTTCATCACAAATCTCAATCTTCAGTTATGTGATTAATTCAGATCAATCAGTTCTAAGTTTCATCACAATACTTAATCTTAAACCAAGATCAAATCAGATCAAACATAAACAGAATCACTATTCATGTATTCAAGATCAAGAAAACAGAAGAAGAAGAAGAAGAGAAGAGGAATTCAAATATAAATCAAATACAATACATAACTAAGATTTCAAGAATCCAAACCATAATCTCTTCAAGAGTTCTAAACAAGAATAAACTATAAGAGAATTGAAGGAGAATAGAACTTGTTACTCATGATAACCAATGGTGCCCTTTTATAGAAGTCTAGGGTAACAAAATGACAAAGGGGAGTGGGTGGATGAGTGGGTTGGTGAGAGGAGTGGTTAAATGGGTTGGTGAGTGGGTTGGTGAGTGGAGTGGTTGAATGGGTTGGTGAGTGGAGTGGTTGAGTGGGTTGGTGAGTGGAGTGGTTGAGTGGGTTGGTGAATGGAGTGGTTGAGTGGGTTGGTGAGAGGAGTGGTTGAGGACGAAAATTTTGATGTCTGACTTGGAAGCCAAAAACGACTAACTATACTTCAGATTCACGAAAAGTACTCTTCATGAAAGTTGTAGATCTTTGTCTTGGCTATAACATGCATATCTGGATTGTCCAATTTGGCTTCCTACAGCCCAGGATATGGCCCAAATACCGCAGATCACTCAAACCCAACTTTAGCACCTCTGTTCCGACTTACAAGCTCAAACTGACCCATTAGACTTCATTTTTTCAAAAAGTATTCTTCATAAAAGTTGTTTATTTGGGTCTTAACTATCAACTATCCAAATTTCAGCCCATCTCCATTATTACAGCTTGGGGTATGATTTTATGAGTGCACACCATTCGGATTCTAGTGACAAAACTCGTATTCTGACTTCCATGTAAACTTAGGTCCCTTAGACATCTGAATTGGACTTCGAGCTCTTCATCAAAGTTGTAGACCTTCCTCCTAGCTTTCCTACAAGGTAAAATTAATGATTATCAGATATCAGGAACTCAAGTTATGACTAAAATACAGAAACAGTGTCAAATCTCAATAATGCTAAAAATATTCAATTAGGACCAATTTGAGCTCAAACTCACAAAATCATACCAAACTCAATCAATTAAGAATATGGAGAGTGTAAATGACTAAACATAACGGTTTCTTAATGAATAAAATATGTGATTATCAAATTCCCCCACACTTAGCTTTTTGCACTCCTGAGCAAAACTCAAGACCAAAACAAGGACATAAGAGATTAACAAAAATTTAAATTCCAATGACATTCAAGAGCCCAAAATTTTACAATCAAGAAGAACAACCAAAGGTTCAAGGGATCAAAACATTCATGAGTTAACAATTCTCCACATCTCAAACCAACAAGCAAGGTATCTTCAACATGAATCGAGAATGATAGATCTTCACAAGATTCCTGATGGGACGGTAAATTTTAAGTGTTTCAAACCCAAGTGCAGGTTGTATCAAGTAATAAATTTCTCGAGAGTCCGAGGTCGATCCACAGGAAATTGATGAAGAAAAAATAATTGAGGTAGGAAGAGGATTTGTCACAACACTAAAAGTAATAAAACAAGTTCACAAATGAATTTAAGGGCTTGCTTGGGTTAGAAGATCCACTCTTGGTAATAAATTAAAGGTAAGATTATTTCTCTTTTTAACTCAATTGAAATCCACACATAACGAAGGTTCCAATCGAAAAATATAACATTCAAAGTTCAAATATATACGTAATCATATTTTGATTCCTTTAATTATCTACCAACATTTGTAAATGAGTTCAAGCATTCACTGTGCCAATCCTATTGTCTACAATAAATCAAGATCTCCATTAACAAAGAAGGTTTCTAAATTGATTGGAAACAAAATACAACACATATAGTGTCCATTTACTAATATATCATTTAAGCACAAGAAATAGAATAATCTAACCTTATTTAATTACCAAGAGCTTCACTCTTTCACCCAAGCAAGATGAAGATTTAGTTACTCATGGATAAGAAGAAAGAAAGAGAGAAGAAGATAAAGATGAACATAGCTTCAATTTAGAGTAAAAGAAAATTACAACAAGGTAAAACAATAAACTAATATAACCGTAACTTGTAAAAACTAAGCTTAACCCCCAAAGCCTTCTTTAGCCTCACCCAAAGCCTTCTTACTAAGCTTCCCCCTCCAGCCTTTTATAGAAGAGTAGGGATACAAAATGATAAGGAGAATGATTAAGAGTAAATAGATGAGTGGGTGGAGTGGTTGGATGATTAATTAGGTGGTTGGATTATTGAATGAGTGGTTGAATTATTGAGATTTTTATCTCCGAAATCATTCATTTCTAAACTCATAGATGCCCTCAGAATTTAGCAATGTGGTCTTCATCAATATTGTAGCATTTTGTCTCAGCTTTCCAATGGCATCGAAATCATCCAAAAATTCATCCTACAGCCCAAGATATGACCCAATTACTACAGACTGTTTAGGCCCAGATTCAGCACCTCTATTTTGACTTCTAGACCCAATATCACCTCCGAACTGTCCGATTTGAGTTATGTGTTCTTCATGAAAGTTGTAGATATGGATCTTAACTTTCAAGTATCAAAATTTCAGCCCAAGAAAGTTCATATATCCCGAGTTATGCTCTGATTACTGTACAATGTTCAGGTTTCAGATACAAAACTCGTGTTCTGTCTTCCAAGCCCAATTAGCTCTACTAGATGTCTGATTGAGACTTTGAGCTCTTCATCAAAGTTGTAGAGCTCTCTCTTATCTTTCCTACAAGGTAAAATTCATAATTATCAGACATTTATAACTCAAGATATGACTAAAATATAAAAATAGTGTAAGACCCAAATAATACTGAAAAAATCAAGTAAGTCCAATTTGAGTCCAAACTTACAAAACATAACCAGGCTTAGTCAATTAAGTACATGGGGAGTGTAAATGACTAAAAATGAGGGTTTATTAATGTATAAAATATGTGATCATCAAATTCTCCCACACTTAGCTTTTTGCACTCCTGGGCAAAACACATAAGACCAAAGTTAGGAGACAAAGAAAAATGACATAGACTCAAAAGCTAAAAACTCAAAAGCTAAAAACTCTAAAGGATTTAATGACTCAAGAAGAGCAACCAAACATTCAAGGGAACAAAGCATTTTTTTTTTAATATTTCTTCACATCTCAAACTATCAAGCAAGGAAACTTCAGTTAAAAAGAATGAATCAAGAATGAAAGATCCTTACATAATTCACTCTCAATCCCTCTAGTGTTTAAAATGGTAGATATTTCACTCAATTCAACCCATGAAAAATTGCACTACCATAAGCTTGCTTATCTTCTACTTCCCCACTACTCAAAACACATGCACACAAAAATCAAGAGGACTTTATTCAAGGTTGTAACGGGGTCAAGGTAAAAAAGAAGAGATAATATGGATATAAGAAGATAAATACCAAAGAGAATAACAGAGTATTATGGTATAGTTAGAGTGGAGAAAATGTTTGAGAACATTCATCATAAAGGTCAATCACCAATATTTGACTAATGTTTTGTTGAAGATCAATCCCAAATTGGTGAATTGAATTCATTGTTAGACTTGAACATTCTCCTTTTCTTCCTGTTGTTTCCAAGCATCCACCTTTATTCTGATAATCCTTTGATTGCAACGATGGTCAATAATTTTTTTTTTGAATCATTTTGCACACACACCCCCACACTTGTTTAAGAACAAGGTCAATGCTCTCTTATTCCCTAAGGTCAGGTAAAAACATAGTTTTTTTTAAAGGCATGTAATGAGCTAAAAACAAGAAATGGCCAAATAAGCTCAAAGGGGTTACACAAGGGAAAATATACAAGGATGGCTATTTGGTCAAAGTAGCTATTTTAAAATGTCTCAATCATATTTATGTATGCATGTGAAAATGTAACCTCAAAAATAATCAAAGCAAGTTCTAGAGTAACAATTTCACGAGTGAAAATCACACAAGAAAGAAGAGAATGGTACAAATATTCAATCCATTCATCAATAGGCTCAAAATTTCACAAGACATATTTCTATCATTCTCAATTCATCAATTCAACATTCAAATCCAAGCATGTGATTTTTAAGAAAGAAAAAATTTATTCAATCATGATATGATCCCTGAATTTCAATTGCTTAAAAGGATGTGAAAGTGCATTTTTTTTTAGAAATCAAAAGACAATACAAATCAATACTAATTAATTACTAACCCAATTTAGATACGTCTCAGAAGTAAACTTATTCCTTACTCTGCCATCAAACATTGGTTTAATAAGTCCATGACAATCATATCATACTTCTTAATTATTTTTTTTTGGGTCAACTATCCTTCCCCCCTAACTAGATTACAACATTGTCCTCAATGTTAAAATATAGATGAGTAAAGGATAGAAGATATTACCTGTTGGAGAAATCTGACACAAATTTAAACAGAAACAAAGTACGATAAATTAAATCAAAAGTAAAGAAAAACTAAAAACGAAGTGTCAAATCTGGCTCTTTTTTCATCCTGCTTCCCTCACTGCTTCCTGCTGACCAATCTATCTGAGCTATTGCTGGGTCAGGATCAAAGGTAAATTTTTGTTTTTTTTTGTTTTGTTCTGGTTTTTTTTTTGGTGACTTCAAGAAAACCATCAGGATAAAGAAGTCTAGAAACCCCTGAAGGATCCTGCTCAAAGGATCGTCTGTCCAAAATCCAAAATACAACAAAATCATACAATGATAAAAGAAATATAATAATAAAGGAGGACATACCTGTATGTATAGTTTTCATGGCGTATCTTTATACTGCGCGTCATGAGTGCAGTAGTGGCATATCTTTATACTGCGTGTCACCAGTGCAGTAGACACTCACGATTTTTTTTTAAAGGACCAACGTGCAAAGGTCCACCCAAGTCAATGATGGGTCAGCCAAAGGCTGGGGCTCCACAACTAATTAAAGCCATGGTACTCCTTCCGGATCGCCCTTGTTCAAACATTTTTTTTCTTTTTTTTTTCTCTTTTTGTTTTTTTTTTCTTTTTTTTTCTTTTTTTTTAAGAAGAAAAAGAAGAAGAAAAAGAAAAAGAAAATATGTACATGTTGTTGTGGATGTGGCTCACATCTGCCTCTGGTTTCACGTCCAGAAACGGCTTAAACGCCTTCTATGAGTCGAGGATAAGCTTCCCATCCAATTTTCTTATAAATTGACAAACAGGATCTTTTAGAGTCAGATTCCCAAGACTGTATTGCTTCTGTTCATCCTTGAAGAGATTCCACAAGTTAAGAAGTTCACGATGCACCAAACCACAAGAATGCGTATCAAGAGTCAATAAGATATCATCTAATGACTCCTTACTTAGTTCATTCTTAATGAAGAAAATTTTATCTTCTCTGTTTGCGGAAACCATCCCCAAAGTATGACATCGCTTGTTACAATTCCATCGTCCACATTTGTAACAGACTTGTAACCTTTTTGCTCTTCTCATTTTAGAATACGAACTTCTTCCAAGACCTGGCATGTATGAGTCAAATGAAATTGAAGACTCACCTACTAGTCGGACCTTTGCTTCAATTATCCAGCGTACATCTTCTGGCATACCTTTGTGCATTAACAGTCTCAATCTTTCACATCGAACTTTGTAGATTTTTTTCAGAGCATTTTGAAGGAGAGAAGGAAAATGTTTTCTCAGGTTTGAAAGAATGACATCCATTTTAAAGGAGAAGAAGGATTCAGTTATTTTGGGAAACTGAAAAACAAACCGACTTGAGAGTCACGGAGTACCGTATCCGCCACTTAACCGGCAACACAAAGAACTCATCAACTTGGTTTTTTCAGAAATGGTTTAAGCCTTTGTCTATTGATTTTAAACACATTACCATTCCTAGGATTCTCAATATCTATGGCCCCATGAGGATACACGTGTTTGACAACAAAAGGACCACTCCATCTAGATTTCAACTTTCTAAGGAATAGGTGCAGACGAGAATCATAAAGCAGAACCTTTTGACCAATTTCAAAAGATTTTCTCAAAATTGTCTTGACTGTGGATTTTGTTGGATTTGTCTTTTGACAATTTTCATAACTTTTGCAAAAAGTATAGCAGTCTTTAAATAAAGTAGGCTAATAAAATCCACACTGCAAGACTTTCGCAGCTGTTTTCTTTGAAGAGAAGTGACCTCCACATGCTTCTGAGTGACAATTTAATGACACTACCTACCTCACTATCGGACATGCATCTCTGAAAAATTTGGTCAAGACAATGTTTGAACAAGTATGGGTCATCCCAATAAAAGTTTTTCACCTCTGTTAAAAATTTCTTCCTATCATGGTGCGTCCATTGAGGCGACATCTTTCCTTCTTGTTCTTCAGTAAGAAACGAGAAAATTACCACAGGAAAGCTTTGCTTTTCTCCCAAAAATGTGTACTTCAACCCAGTAGGTAATGACTTTAGTTCCGGTGTTGGTACTTCTCCATAGGCATTATCATTCATGGGTTTTAGCTCTTCAAATTTTGGCTTTCTTCTTTTGTATTCTATTTCCTCTGTACAATCAAGCAAATCAAATGAATTAATTAAACAAACTTCTAATGGGTCAGAAGAACTCCCTTTTTGAAGATGATTATCTACAATGGCTTCAATTCCTTCAACATCCTCCTTTTCATCAAGGACTTCTTGTGGTTCCTTGCTCATGTTAAAAACATTGAGATCCAGTGTCATGTTTCCAAATGTTAGCTTCACCACTCCATTTCTGCAATTTATCAAAGCATTAGATGTTGCTAAAAATGGACGGCCTAAAATAACAGGAATTGACTTGCAACTATCAACCAGAGGTTCAGTATCCAAGACAATAAAATCCACAGGATATATGAATTTATCAACTTGAACCAACACATCTTCCACTATTTCTCTTGGAATTTTGATTGATCTACCAGCAAGTAGAAGAGTTACAGAAGTTAGTTTTAACTCACCTAAGTTGAGTTGCTGATAAACTGAATATGGAAGCAAATTGACACTAGCACCAAGATCAAGTAAAGCTTTTTCAATTTAATGTTCTCCATTAATGCATGAAAATGTAGGACAACCAGGATCTTTATATTTCAACGCATTATTATTCTGAAGAATGAAGCTTACCTGTTCAGCCAAAAATGCTTTCTTTTTCACATTTAATTTCCTTTTAATAGTGCACAAGTCCTTCAAATATTTAGCATAACAATGAATCTGTTTGATAGCATCTAATAGAGGAATATTGATCTTTACTTGTTTCAAAATTTCAAAAATTCCAGTGTTATGGTCCAATTTCTTTGGATTTTTCAATGCTTGAGGAAATGGGGGCGAAGGCGAGAGTTTAGTTTCCTTTTGGTCAACTTCTTCATTTTCTTGGGAGACTGGTTCAATTTCTTTCTCACAAGATTCAGGGATTTGTTTTTCAACAACCTTTTCACTCCTAAGAGTTATCACTGACTGGACTTGGTCCATTTGTTAGTTTTCTGAACTCCCCTCATTTAGACTGTACTGACCTTTGGGATTTGATTGAGGTTGAGAAGGAAATCTTCCTTTCTCGTGAACGGTGAGTGCAGAAGTAAGTTTAGCAAGAGTGTCTTTTATGTCATTCATGGTTTGATTGTTTTGTTTATTAATGGCCTCTTGCTTTTCTATGAATACATGTAGTGTTTCCTCAAGGTTTTTCCTATATGGTGGGACATAAGGTGCATATCCTTGAGAATTTTGAGAGTTCTGTTGTGCTTGAGGAGGTGGTGGTTGCACGAATTGTGAGAGATTATTATTCTTCCAGCTGAAGTTCGGGTGATTTCTCCATCCCGGATTGTATGTATCTGAAAAAGAAGAAGTAAATGGCTTGTTAAAATTATTCATTGCATTTACCTGCTCATGTACAACTTCTTTAAATACAGGAATTTTAGGACATTCATGTGTTGAGTGTCCTAAATCATCACAAATGCCACAAATTTCTTCATTTTGTACATATTTGATTTCTTTTGCTTTACTTAATTCCATGGCTTCAACCTTTCTAGCCAAACTGGAAAATCTAGCATTTAGATCTTCCTCTTGACTAAGGTGATATTTTCCTTTATTAGCACTTGCAAGGTTAGATCTAATTGAATTTTCAGACATGTTAATACTATGCCAAGATTAAGAATTTTCAGCCAACTGGTTCAAATAGTCTAAAGCTTCATCAGGTTCTTTATCCAGAAACTCACCATTGCACATTGTTTCCACAAATTGTTTGGTTTCAGGTTTTAAACCTTCATAAAAGAATCTTATAGTGCGCCATTTTTCAAAACCATGATGTGGGCAAGAATTTAACAAATCTTTAAACCGTTCCCAACATTGAAAATATGGTTCATTTGAATTTTGGGAAAAATTGTGGATTTGTCTTTTCATAGCATTGGTTTTATGTGTTAGAAAAAATTTCTTCAAGAACTCACGTTGCATTTCTTGCCATGTGCCAATTGATCTTGGATTCAAAGTGTTAAGCCAAGATTTTGCTTTATCTTTTAAAGAAAAAGGAAACAATTTAAGCTTAATAATCTCTTCAGTACAATTTTGATCATTGAAGGCAATACATACTTCCTCAAATTCTTTTAGATGTAAATATGGACTTTCAGATTCTAGCCCATGAAAATTAGGAAGTAAAGAAATCATACCTGACTTGAATCTAAAATTGTTGGCATTGAGTGGAAAGATAAAACATGATGGACTAGAACTTCGAGGTGGTTGCAAATATTCACGCATGGTTCGCAACGGTTGATTTTCATGTTCATCATGTACACTTTCATTGTTAGCCATTATGTCAATTGTGTGTGATTGTGATTCAAACAAATCAATATATAAAGTACCAGGATTAATTTTGACTAAACGACCAGAATTTAAATCAGGATACCAATTAAGCATAAATATATAAATAACTTAAAATAAATAAACAAAAAAATAATATACAAGTTGACAGTGTAACCCACCATTAAATATTAACAGGGATAGGGTAATAAACCAACCACCCAATAAATATTAAAAAAAAATAGTGTGGTAGAAACCAACCACCAAAAATATATATATAACAAAGGTGGGGTAATAAACCAACCACCCAAAAATAAAAATAAAAATAAAGTGCAGAAAATTAAAATACGTAAAATAAAGTGTAGAAAGTAATATTAACAGGGATGAGGTAATAAACCAACCACCCAAAATAAAAAAATAAAAATAAAAAATAAATAAAAATAAAGTGCGGAAAATAAAATACGGAAATTAAAATGCGAAAAATAAAATACAGAAAATAAAATGCAGAAAGTAAATTTAAATATGAAAATCGGAGAGTGACAGAGCCCCATAAAGCCGGTGAAAGAAAAGAGAAGAAGAAATATTATTTCATTAAGTTAGATTGCGGAAAAATAAATAACAGAAAAGTAAAAGGGAGAGTTTTCCCCACTAAGTTAGTGCGTAAAGTAAAAGGGAGAGTTACCCCACCGAGTTAGTGCGTAAAATAAAAGGGAGAGTTATCCCCACTGACGAAAATAAAAAAAAATCAAAAAATAAAAATAAATGACATAAATATAAAAGTTAGTAAGTTAGTATGTTAGCAAGTTAGTAGGTTAGTTAGTAAATTAGAAATTGAAAAGAATAGAGAAAGAATATACCTGTTGGTGAAGTTTTTCTTACAGAAAAGGAACTTCAATATATTAAAACTTCAAATCAAGTCCCCGGCAACGGCGCCAAAAACTTGATGGGACGGTAAATTTTAAGTGTTTCAAACCCAAGTGCAGGTTGTATCAAGTAATAAATTTCTCGGGAGTCCGAGGTCGATCCACAGGGAATTGATGAAGAAAAAATAATTGAGGTAGGAAGAGGATTTGTCACAACACTAAAAGTAATAAAACAAGTTCACAAATGAATTTAAGAGCTTGCTTGGGTTAGGAGATCCACTCTTGGTAATAAATTAAAGGTAAGATTATTTCTCTTTTTAACTCAATTGAAATCCACACATAACGAAGGTTCCAATCGGAAAATATAACATTCAAAGTTCAAATATATACGTAATCATATTTTGATTCCTTTAATTATCTACCAATATTTATAAATGAGTTCAAGCATTCACTGTGCCAATCCTATTGTCTACAATAAATCAAGATCTCCATTAACAAAGAAGGTTTCTAAATTGATTGGAAACAAAATACAACACATATAATGTCCATTTACTAATATATCATTTAAGCACAAGAAATAGAATAATCTAACATTATTTCATTACCAAGAGCTTCACTCTTTCACCCAAGCAAGATGAAGATTTAGTTACTCATGGATAAGAAGAAAGAAAGAGAGAAGAAGAGAAAGATGAACATAACTTCAATTTAGAGTAAAAGAAAATTACAACAAGGTAAAACAATAAACTAACATAACCGTAACTTGTAAAAACTAAGCTTAACCCCCAAAGCCTTCTTTAGCCTCACCCAAAGCCTTCTTACTAAGCTTCCCCCTCCAGCCTTTTATAGAAGAGTAGGGATACAAAATGATAAGGAGAATGATTAAGAGTAAATAGATGAGTGGGTGGAGTGGTTGGATGATTAATTAGGTGGTTGGATTATTGAATGAGTGGTTCAATTATTGAGATTTTTGTCTCCGAAATCATTCATTTCTGAACTCATAGATGCCATCAGAATTAAGCAATGTGGTCTTCATCAACATTGTAGCATTTTGTCTCAGCTTTCCAATGGCACCAAAATCATCCAAAAATTCATCCTACAGCCCAAGATATAACGCAATTACTGCAGACTGTTTAGGCCCAGATTCAGCACCTCTGTTTTGACTTCCAGACCCAATATCACCTCCAAACTGTCCGATTTGAGTTATGTGTTCTTCATGAAAGTTGTAGATATGGATCTTAACTTTCAAATATCAAAATTTCAGCCCAAGAAAGTTCACATATCCCGAGTTATGCTCTGATTACTGTACAGTGTTTAGGTTTCAGATACAAAACTCGTGTCCTGTCTTCCAAGCCCAATTAGCTCTACTAGATGTCTGATTGAGACTTTGAGCTCTTCATCAAAGTTGTAGAGCTCTCTCTTATCTTTCCTATAAGGTAAAATTCATAATTATCAGACATTTATAACTCAAGATATGATCGAAATACAAAAATAGTGTAAGACCCAAATAATGCTAGAAAAATCAAGTAAGTCCAATTTGAGTCCAAACTTACAAAACATAACCAGGCTTAATCAATTAAGTACATGGGGAGTGTAAATGACTAAAAATGAGGGTTTATTAATGTATAAAATATGTGATCATCAATTCCCTCTCAATCTCTCAAGTGTTTAAAAGGTAGGTATTTCACTTAATTCAACCCATGAAAATTGCACTGCCATAAGCTTGCTTATCTTCTACTTCTCCACTACTCAAAACACATGCACATACAAATCATGAGGACTTTATTCAAGGTTGTAGTGAGGTCAAGGTAACAGAAGAGGATAAAATGGATATGAGAAGATAAATACCAAAGAGAATAAAAGCAAATGAGAGCCGAGTTTAAATAACAAGCATAAAAGTTCATCCCAACTCTAATGTATATCCCTTTACATATTCATTTCCCATTCCTTTTTTTTTTCTTTTTTTTTTTTATATATATATATGAACATAACTATATACATACATTTTTTTTTCTAAGCACTCTTTCCTTTTTCAACAACCATTTTGTACACACACCCCCACACTTGTTCAAAAACTCATCCATTAACCAAGCTAATGTTCTTTTATTCCCTAAGGTAAAGTAAGAACACTCCTTTTCATTTAAGGCACATAATGAGCTAGAAACAAGGAATGGTCAAATAAGCTCAAAGGGGTTAGAAAAGGAAAATATACAAGGTTGACAGGAATCAGAGAATTTTTAAGAAGTCAAAAAAGTGCTTGATATCATATTGGAAACAAGGTTGGCTATTTGGTTAAACTAGCTAATTAAGAAAGAGGGCCTCAATCATGTTCATGCATGCAAGTGAAATGTAGCCTCAAAAAGAATCAAAGCAAGTTCTAGAGTGGTCATTAACATAAGTGAAAATCACACAAGAAAGAAGAGAATGACATAAATGTTGAATCCATCCATCAGGCTCAAAATCTCACAAGGTATGCATCCATCAAACTCAATTCATCAATTCAATCATCCATCACCAAACATATCAGTTCAAGAAGGGAGAAAAGTTATTCAATCATGCAATGAACTCCTTTTTTTTTATTTATTTT
Organism: Ormosia emarginata; assembly: GCA_029884605.1. Classification (NCBI taxonomy): domain Eukaryota; kingdom Viridiplantae; phylum Streptophyta; class Magnoliopsida; order Fabales; family Fabaceae; genus Ormosia; species Ormosia emarginata. The sequence continues at coordinate 9,619,674 of JAQQTP010000047.1, read as the reverse complement.
TTAACAAAAAAAGAAACATGCTAAAATCTCTCCCCCACACTTAATATAGACATTGTTCTCAATGTGAAAGTGATAAATAAAACGGAAAGAAAAGAGCAACACAACCTGATGAGGGGCGAGATAATGGCAAGCAGAAAAGATGCGTAAGAATCAAAGCTACAACAGAACCTGAAAACTCACAAAACAAATGAGTAAAATGTAAAACCAAAATAACATGACTGGAATAATATAAAATTAAAGAGGAAATGCGGGTCTTTTAGAGTCAGATTCCCAAGACTGTAACACTTCTGTTCATCTCTGAAGAGATTCCACAATTAAGAAATTCATGATGTATCAGGCCACAAGAATGCGTCTCAAGAGTCAATAAGGTATAACTTACTGACTCCTTACTCAGCCATTCAAAGTGAAGTATGTTTTTATCTTCTCAGATTACGAAAACCATCCCCAAAGATCTTGAAAACAAATCTAGTTGGGTTGCCTCCTAATAAGCGTTTGTTTAATGTCGTTAGCTCGACGTTGGGACACTTCTTAGTGATCTCTATAATGTGGATGGTAAAAGCCCATCACTTTCACTTCCACATTTTTCGGCTTGAGATGGTGTCCATTGGTCTTATTAAGTGAGGTTGGTGAAAAGACTCCACCAGGATCCCATTGGTTGAAACGTGATGACCAAGTTATGGTTGACACAACATGATAGCTTTCACTAGGGTCCCATTGGTTGAAGTGTAATGACCAAGTTATGAGGGCTCCCATTGGGGTCCCATTGGTCTTTGTTAATTTCCTTGACTTCACCAATGACATGCAACACGTGTAATTTGGCAATTCTGCTTTCATTGATTATATTGGACCATGACCCAAAAACAAAATCCATTTTAGTAGTTACTGTCATATGCTGCCTTTCCTCCTTCTTTGAAAATTCCTCAATGGCCTTCAACTCCACCTCCCTATGTGTTGTAGACTCTGCAACTGCATTGCTGATATATCCTTCAATATCATTAGATGCTGCATAAACAGAATCATCAACTTTCAAATATGCAGAAATCTCAGCACACGTAACACATTCTATATCACCGTCACAATCAGTACATGAGTTGCAATTGATAGAATCATTAAAACCAATAAAATCAGGAAATTCAGCACACAACTCATCATGAGTTTCCTCAACTAAATCTGCAGGTAAATCAATATGACAATTAGAATGCAGGGAGTTAGGAATTGTTTGGGAAGAGAGTTGGTCTGACTCTTGACTTCTCAATTCATTAACAGTGATTGTCAACTGCTCAATTTGGGTTGTTAAATCCTGAATAGTGGCAGTGAAATTCTGTTGGAACTCAATTTGGGTTTTCATCAAGTCCTCTAATGAAGGCTCAAGTTTTGTGGTTGTTGGACTTGTTATCTGTTGAAATAGCTGCTCATATTGCAATGATTGCTGTTGTTGTGATGCTGGTTTGCTATATCCCAGATCCGGATAGTCTCTCCAGCCAGGGTTGTATGTGTTGAAGAAGGGATCATAACTTTGTTGCTACTGTTGGAACTGTGGTTCATCAGGAAAATAACCAGCTGCTGCAACAAATTGATCTGGAAAAACAGAACTACCATACTGAAGTGTAGGGCATGCATATGTGGGGTGAGATGAACAAAAACAAATGTTACACACAAGTGTAGCTTCCTGCACAGGTGATTGTTGTCTCACTACTATATGTCTTACCAAAGAAGTCAACTCCTCAAGTTTTGACTCCATTATGCATGGTCCATTGTATCCTTAAAATGCAACAGAATGCAACAAAATGACAATGAAAGAAAAAGAAAAAGAAAGAGTTAGTATGATAATTTAAAAAGATTATATCACACTTACGAGTCCCCGGCAATGGCGCCAAAATTTTGACGAGCGCCGAACTCAGTCAAAATTATAACCGAAGTTATTACCTAAACTTATAGTATAGTGAACAACACCAGATCGTCTCCTCAAGGATCGTAAATACAATTTGATCAAATTAAGTTAAGTTAGAAAAAGGGAGGTTTTGATGGTTCAAGGATCACAGCGATAAGATTTAAAGAGAAATAACAATTAGAAGAACAATCAATTCAGAAATCTATCCGAGATTGGGTGGATTCAATCATAAACCTTTCAACAAACATTTGAATGGTTAACTTGGATCTAACCGAGATCTCAGCATTAGATCCAGAATTCACACTAGATAATCGTCCAGAATTCAATTGACAAGTGATAAACACAAATCTGCAATCGCACCATTCATGTAGATATATGTCAATTTAAGCACCGAATTCAATTAACATAGGCACCAATCAGTGACCTAACCTTTTCAATTACGTGATTAGTTTAGATTAATCAATTCTAAGTTTCATCACAAATCTCAATCTTCAGTTATGTGATTAATTCAGATCAATCAGTTCTAAGTTTCATCACAATACTTAATCTTAAACCAAGATCAAATCAGATCAAACATAAACAGAATCACTATTCATGTATTCAAGATCAAGAAATCAGAAGAAGAAGAAGAGAAGAGGAATTCAAATATAAATCAAATACAATACATAACCAAGGTCTCAAGAATCCAAACCACAATCTCTTCAAGAGTTCTAAATTGACTGAAAGTAGCTTAGCTCTCCATTACCATGAAGGGGAACATCAAAATATACAAAAGTTATGAGAAACTATGAAGAAACAAGAAGAAACTATGAGAGAATTGAAGGAGAATACAACTTGTTGTTAATGATAACCAATGGTGCCCTTTTATAGAAGTCTAGGGTAACAAAATGACAAAGGGGAGTGGGTGGATGAGTGGGTTGGTGAGAGGAGTGGTTGAATGGGTTGGTGAGTGGGTTGGTGAGTGGAGTGGTTGAGTGGGTTGGTGAGAGGAGTGGTTGAGGACGAAAATTTTGACGTCTGACTTGGAAGCCAAAAACGACTAACTATAATTCAGATCCACGAAAAGTACTCTTCATGAAAGTTGTAGATCTTTGTCTTGGATATAACATGCATATCTGGATCGTCTAATTTGGCTTCCTACAGCCCAAGATATGGCCTAAATACCGCAGGTCACTCAAACCCAACTTCAGCACCTCTATTCCGACTTGCAAGCTCAAATTGACCCATTAGACTTCATTTTTTCAAAAAGTATTATTCATGAAAGTTGTTTATTTGGGTCTTAACTATCAATTATCCAAATTTCAGCCCATCTCCATTATTACAGCTTGGGATATGATTTTATGAGTGTACACCATTCAGATTCTAGTGACAGAACCCGTATTCTGACTTCCATGTAAACTTAGGTCCCTTAGACATCTGAATTGGACTTCGAGCTCTTCATCAAAGTTGTAGAGCTTCCTCCTAGATTTCCTACAAGGTAAAATTCATGATTATCAGATATCAGAAACTCAAGTTATGGCCAAAATACAGAAACAGTGTCAAATCTCAATAATGCTAAAAATATTCAATTAGGACCAATTTGAGCTCAAACTCACAAAATCATACCAAACTCAATCAATTAAGAATATGGAGAGTGTAAATGACTAACATAAGGGTTTCTTAATGAATAAAATATGTGATTATCAGTGCTATCAAAAGGTGAGCCTATTGTAAGTCTGGACAAATGATCAGCGACAACATTTTCGGCTCCTTTCTTATCTTTTATTATGATGTTGAATTCTTGAAGCAACAAGATCCACCGTATCAATCTTGGTTTGGTATCCTGCTTAGACATCAAATATCTAACAGTAGAATGATCGGTGAAAATCATAATAGAAGAGCCAATTAAGTAAGATCGAAATTTGTCCAGTGCAAAAATTACAGCAAGTAGTTCTTTTTCAGTAGTGGTGTAATTCATTTGTGCACTGTTTAAAGTTCTACTTGCGTAACATATCACATGAGGCTTACCTTCCTTTCTTTGGCCTAAAACAGCGCCCACAGCAAAATCACTAGCATCACACATAAACTCAAAAGGCAAGGACCAGTCAGGAGATTGCATGATAGGAGCAGATGTCAGAAGACCAATTAATTTTTTAAAAGATTTTTGACATTCTTGAGTCCAATCAAATGGTGCATCTTTCAACAGAAGATTACATAATGGTCTAGATATGGCACTAAAGTTCTTAATGAATCTTCTGTAAAATCCCACATGTCCTAAAAAAGAACGAACTTCTCTGACTATTTTTGGGGAAGGCAAACGAGTAATTAATTCAACTTTGGCCTTATCAACTTCAATTCCTTTAGAAGAAATCGCATAACCTAACACTATTCCTGAGGTAACCATGTAATGACATTTTTCCCAGTTTAGCACAAATCCTTTTTCTTCGCATCTTTTAAGAACTTTTTCCAAATTATCAAGACAATTTTCAAAAGAATTTTCAAAAACTGTTAAATCATCCATGAAAACCTCTAAATAATGCTCAATCATGTCACTAAAAATGCTTAACATGCATCTTTGAAATGTTGCCGGAGCATTACAAAGGCCAAAAGGCATTCTTCTATATGCAAAAGTACCAAAAGGATATGTAAAAGTGGTCTTTTCTTGATCTTCCAATGCAATTGGTAATTGATTATAACCCGAAAAACTATTAAGAAAACAGTAGTATGGATGTCTTGCTACCCTTTCTAGAATTTGATCAAGAAATGGCAAGGGAAAATGATCTTTCCTAGTAGCAGCATTTAATTTTCTAAAATCAATACACATACGCCAACTAGATGAGACTCGCATAGGTATCAATTCACCTTTATCATTTTCAACCACTGTTATTCTAGATTTCTTAAGCACAACTTGTGTAAGGCTTACCCATTGACTATCAGAGATAGGATAGATAATTCTAATATCAAGCAATTTAAGGACTTCAGCTCTAACTACCTCTTTCATGTGTGGGTTTAATCTTCTTTGAGGTTGTTGAGAGCATTATCCTCTAAATGTATTCTATGTGTACAAATTAATGGATTAATGCCTTTTATGTCCTTTAATGTCCATCCAATTGCACTTTTATGCCTTTTAAGTACTTCTGTTAACTTACCTTCTTGTTCTTCAGTAAGAGACGAGGAAATTACCATTGGAAAGTTTTGCTTTTCTCCCAAAAATATGTACTTCAACCTAGCAGGTAATGACTTTAGTTTAAGTGTGGGTACTTCTTCATGGGCATTATCATTCATGGGTTTTAGCTCTTCAAATCTTGGTTTCCATCCCTTGTACTCCATTGCCTGTGTACAATCAAGCAAAGAACATATTTCAGAGATATCATCTTCTAGTTGCATGCCTGAATCCAATGAATTGACTAAACAAATTTCTAATGGGTCAGAAGAACTCTTTGTTTGAAGATGATCATCTATAATGGCTTCAATTCCTTCAACTTCCTCTTTTTCATCAAGGACTTCCTGTGGTTGCTTGCACATGTTAAAAACATTAAGCTCTAGTGTCATGTTTCCAAATGTTAGCTTCACCACTCCATTTCTGCAATTTATCAAAGCATTAGACATTACTAAAAATGGATGGCTTAAAATAACAGGAATTGACTTGCAACTATCAACCATAGGTTCAGTATCCAAGACAATAAAATCCACAGGATATATGAATTTATCAACTTGAACCAACACATCTTCCACTATTCCTCTTGAAATTTTAATTGATCTATCTACAAGTAGAAGAGTTACAGAAGTTAGTTTTAACTCACCTAAGTTGAGTTGCTGATAAACTGAATATGGAAGCAAATTAACACTAGCACCAAGATCAAGTAAAGCTTTTTCAATTTTATGTTCTCCAATAATGCATGAAACTGTAGGACAACCAGGGTCTTTATATTTCAACGCATTATTATTTTGAAAAATGGAGCTTACCTGTTCAGCTAAAAATGCTTTCTTTTTCACATTTAGTTTCCTTTTAACAGTGCACAAGTCCTTCAAATATTTGGCATAAGAAGGAATTTGTTTGATAGCATCTAATAGAGGAATATTGATCTTCACTTGTTTCAAAATTTCAAAAATTTTAGTGCCGTAGTCCAATTTCTTTAGGTTATTCAATGCTTGAGAAAATGAGGGTAAAGGAGAGAGTATGGTTTCCTTTTAGTCAGCTTCTTCATTTTCTTGGGGAATTGGTTCATCTTCTTTCTCACATGGTTTAGGAATTTGTTTTTCAACAACCTTTCCACTCCTAAGAGTTATCACTGACTTGACTTAGTCCATTTGTTGATTTTCTGAACTCTCCTCATTTAAACTGTATTGACCTTTAGGATTTGGTTGAGGTTGAGAAGGAAATTTTCCTTTCTCATGAATGGTGAGTGCAGAAGAAAGTTTAGCAAGAGTGTCTTTTATGTCATTCATGGTTTGATTATTTTGTTTATTAATGGCCTCTTGCTTTTTTATGAATGCATACAGTGTTTCCTCAAGGTTTTTCCTATATGGTGGGACATAAGGCGTATATCCTTGAGAATTTTGAGAGTCCTGTTGTGCCTGAGAAGGTGGTGGTTGTATGAATTGTGACTGAGTAATGTTCCTCCAGCTGAAGTTCGGGTGATTTCTCCATCTCGGATTATATGTATCTGAAAAAGAAGAAGTAAATGACTTTTTAAAATTATTCATTGCATTTACTTGCTCATGTACAACTTCTTTAAAAACAAGAATGTTAGGACATTCATGTGTTGGGTGCCCTAAGTCATCACCAATGCCACAAATTTCTTCATTTTGTACAGATTTGATTTCTTTTGCTTTTCTTAATTCCATGGCTTCCACCTTTCTGGCTAAACTGGCAAACCTAGCATTTAGATCTTCCTCATGACTAAGGTGATATTTTCCTTTATTAGCACTTGCAAGATTAGATCTAATTGAATTTTCAGAAGTGTTAGTACTATGCCAAGATTGAGAATTTTCAGCCAACTGGTTCAAATAGTTTAAAGCTTCATCAGGTTCTTTATCAAGAAACTCACCATTGCACATTGTTTCCATAAATTGTTTAGTTTCAGGAGTTAAACCTTCATAAAAGAAGCTTATAGTGCGCCATTTTTCAAAACCATGATGTGGGTAAGAATTTAACAAATCGTTAAATCGTTCCCAACATTGAAAATATGCTTTATTTGAATTTTGGGAAAAAATTTGGATTTGTCTTTTCATAGCATTGGTTTTATGTGTTAGAAAAAATTTCTTTAAGAACTCACCTTGCATTTCTTTCCATGTGCCAATTGATCTTGGTTTCAAAGTGTTAAGCCAAGATTTTGCTTTATCTTTTAAAAAAAAAAGAAACAATTTAAGCTTAATAATCTCTTCGGTGCAATTTTGATCATTGAAGGCAATACATACTTCCTCAAATTCTTTCAGATGTAAATATGGACTTTCAGATTCTAAACCATGAAAATTAAGAAGTAAAGAAATCATACCTGGCTTAAATATAAAATTGTTGGCATTGAGTGGAAAGATAAAACATGATGGACTAGAATTTCGAGGTGGTTGCAAATATTCACGCATGGTTCGCAACGGTTGATTTTCAGGTTCATCATGTACACTTTCATTGTCAGTCATTGTGTCAATTGTGTGTGATTGTGATTCAAACAAATCAATATATAAAATACCAGGGTTAATTTTAACTAAACGACCAGAATTTAAATCACGATACCAATTAAGCATAAATACATAAATAACTAAAAATAAATAAATAAAAAAATAATGTACAAGCTGGCAGTGTAACCCACCATTAAATATATAACAAAGGTGGGGTAATAAACCAACCACCCAAAAATAAAAATAAAAATAAAAATAAAAATAAAAATAAAAATAAAAATAAAAATAAAAATAAAGTGCGGAAAATTAAATAACGGAAAAGTAAAAGAAAGAGTTTCTCCCACAAAGTTAGTGCGTAAAATAAAAGGGAGAGTTACCCAAACCGACAAAAAAAAAATGACGAAAATAAATAAATAAAATTAAAAAGTAAAAATAAATGACATAAATATAAAAGTTAGAAAGTTAATATGTTAGCAATTTAGTAAGTTAGAGTTAGATAGTTAGAAAGTTAGAGAGTTAGTAAAGAAACCGAAGGATCGGTAAGCCGATCTTTTGCTTTGGTGAGGGAAAAGAGAGAATAGATTTTATTAAAGAAAACGAACCTCAATAAATCAAAACTTCAAATCAAGTCCCCGGCAACGGCGCCAAAAACTTGACGTAGAATTTAAAGGATGCAAACCCAAGTGCAGGTTGTCTCAAGTAATAAATTTCTCGGGAGTCCAAGGTCGATCCACAGGGAATTGATGAAGAAAAATTAATTGAGGTAAGAAGAGGATTTGTTACATCACCAAAAGTAATAAAGCAAGTTCACAAATAAATTTAAGGGCTTGCTTGGGTTAGGAGATCCACTCTTTGTAATAAATTAAAGGTAAGATTATTTCTCTTTATAACTCAATTGAAATTCACACACAACGGAGGTTCTAATCGGAAAATATAACATTCAAAGTTCAATTATATATGCAATCATATTATGATTCCTTTGTTTATCTATCAACATTTGTAAATAAGTTCAAGCATTCACTGTGCCAATCCCATTGTCTACAATAAATCAATATCTCCATTATACAAAGAAGGTTTCTAAATTGATTGGAAACAAAATATAACACATATAATGTCCAATTGATAATATATCATTTAAGCACAAGAAATAAAATAATCTAACCTTATTTCATTACCAAGAGCTTCAGTCTTTCACCCAAGCAAGATAAAGATTTTGTTACTCATGGATAAGAAGAAAGAAAGAGAGAAGAAGAGAAAGATGAACATAGCTTTACTTTAGAACAAGAGAAAATTACAACAAAGTAAAACAAGAGACAAGCATAACCACAACTTATAACAAACAAAGCCTAACACCAAGTGTCTACAAATGGTCAGCCAATGGTGCCTTTTATAGAGGATTAGGGATACAAAATGACAAGGGAGCTGATTAGGAGTGGGAGGATGAGTGGATGAATGAGTGGAAAATGCCAAATGGTGAAGATAAGAGTGAAAAATAATTGAGATTTCTTGTCTCTGAAATCATTCATTGCTTAAGTCATTGATTCCGTCATTTCCGAGCCAAGTGGTCTTCATGAAAAATCTAGGAAATTGTCTAAGCTTTCCAATGGCTCTGGAATCACCTAAAAATTCGTCCTACAGCCCAAGATATGACCTAATTACTACAGACTGTTCAGGCCCAGTTTCAGCACCTCTGTTTTGACTTTCAGACCCAATATCACTATCAAGGAGCCTGACTCAAGTTTTGTGTTCAACATGAAAGTTTTAGATCTGGGTCTTAACTTTCTAATATCCAAATTTCAGCCCAAAATAATTATTGCAGCCCGAGTTATGCTCTGATTACTGTACACTATTAGATACAAAACTCGTGTTCTTTCTTCCAAGCCTAATTAGCTCCACTAGATGTCTGATTGAGACTTTGGGCTTTTCATCAAAGTTGTAGAGCTCTCTCTTATCTTTCCTACAAGATAAAATTCATAATTATCAGACATTTAAAACTCAAAATATAGTCGAAATATAGAAACAACGTAAGACCAAAATAGTGCTGAAAAAATCAATTAAGTCCAATATAAGTCCAAACTTACAAAACATAACTAGGCTTAATCAATTAAGTACATGGAGAGTGTAAATGAATAAAAATGAGGGTTTATTAATGTATAAAATATGTGATCATCGTGATTGCATAGAAGATTTGTAAAAAAAAAATACTTGATGGATGATGTCAACAATCGTCACTGTAGCGTCACTGTAGCACCACTGTAGCACTGCAGCATCACGTAGCGTCACTGTAGCATCAATGTTGCATTTCTGTAGCTTGAACTGTAGCACTGCAGCATCACATAGCGTCATTGCAGCATCATTGTAGCACTGTAGTTCCTGTAGCAAATTTGCCTATAAATTGGCAATCAAATTCTAAAGGAAGCGTTCATTCGGAGGAGGAGAATTTCGCTCCATTCTCTCCTTTTCCTTTTCCTTTTTCTTTTTCTTTTCTTCTTTCTCATGTGTAGCTAATCTTCATCTTGCTTGGGTAAAAAGGTGAAGCTCTTGGTAATAAATTAAGGTTAGATTAATTTCTTTCTTGTACTTAAATGATATATTATTAAGCAAGTATAATATGTGTTGTGTGTTGTTTCTAATTAATTTAGAAACTCTTCTTGTATAATGAATATCTTGATCCATTGTAGACAATAGGATTGACGCATTGAATGCTTTTGACGATTTACAAGTATTAGTAGATAATTATTGGAACCATAATATGATTACATGATTGAACTTTGAATATTAAATCTTCTGATTAGAATCTTCATTATGCATGATTTCAATTGAGTTATAAAACGAAATAATCTTATTTTTAATTTATTACCAAGAGTGGATGTCATAAACCAAACAAATCCTTTTCATTTGTAAACAACTTATATCGCCTTTAATCTTGTGACACATCTTCTCTTTACCTCAATTAATTAGTTTTCCTTCATCAATTCCCTATGAATCGACCTCGGACTCCCCGAGAATTTATTACTTGAGACAACCTACACTTGAGTTGAAACTTTTAATCATAATTATATCCCATCAAGTTTTTGGCGCAGTTGCCGGGGACTTGATTTGAAGTTCTAATATATTGAGGTTCTCTTTTCTGTAAGTAAACTTCACTATCAGGTATATTCTTCCTCTACTCTTTTCATTTTTATTTATCTATTTACTAACACACAAACTAGTATTTTTTTTACGTGAATAGTAATATAAATAGTACGTAAATAGTATATGAATAGTAATATAAATAGTAACATGAATAGTAAATAGTAAATAACGAATAGTAAATAGTGATAGTGAATAGTAAAAATAATAAAAAAAATTAACCTTTTGTATATATAAACTTAGTGGGGTTAATTCTCCTTTTATTTTTACGCACTAATTTAGTGGGGTAACTCTCTCTTTTGCTTTCCTGTAATTTATTTTTTGTATTTTTTGGTTTTATTTGGTGGTTGGTTTATTACCCCATCTTTGTAAATATTTTTTATGCTTTCTACTTTTATTATTATTATTATTATTATTATTATTATTATTATTATTATTATTATTATTTACGCTTTATGCTTACTAACTTTCTAACTTTTAATTTCTGTCATTTATTTTTCTCAGTAATCTAACTTTTAAATTAATCATTTATTTTTCTGCATTGTAACTTAATAAAATAATATTTCTTTTTCTCTTCTCTTTTTCTTGGCTCTGTAGGGCTTTGCCACTCTCTCTGGTTTTCATATTTAAATTTACTTTTTGCACTTTATTTTCTGTACTTTATTTTTTGTATTTTATTTTTCTGCACTTTATTTTCTGTATTTTTATTTTTTTTATTTTTGGGTGGCTGGTTTATACCACATCCTTCTTAATATTTAACGGCTGGTGTCTGCTGCCTACTTGTATATTATTTTTATTTTTATTTTATGTCACTTATTTATGCTTAATTGGTATCGTGATTCAAATTCTTGACGTTTGGTTAAAATTAATCTTAGTAATTTATATATTGATTTATTTGAATCACAATCACACACAATTAACACAATGGCTGAATTTGAAGGTGCACATATTGAACATGATAATCAAACACAATGAGCTAAAAATAAAAGTATACATGATGAACATGGAAATCAACCATTGCAAACTATGCGTGCATATTTGCATCCACCTCGAAATTCTAGTCTATCATGTTTTGTCTTCCCAAGTAATGCTAACAATTTTAGATTTAAGCTGGGTATGATTTCTTTACTTCCTAATTTTCATGGTTTAGAAAATGAAAGCCCATATTTACATCTAAAAGAATTTGAAGAAGTTTGTATTGCTTTCAATGATAAAAATTGTGCTGAAGAGATTGTTATGCTTAAACTGTTTCCTTTTTCTTTGAAAGATAAAGCAAAAACTTGGTTTAACACTTTGAAACCAAGATCAATTGGCACATGGTAAGAAATGCAAAGTGAGTTTTTAAAGAAATTTTTTCCAACACATAAAACCAATGCTTTGAAAAGACAAATCCAAAATTTTTCCTAAAATTCAAATGAAGCGTATTTTCAAAGTTGGGAACGTTTTAAAGATTTGTTAAATTCTTGCCCACATCATGGTTTTGAAGAATGGCGGACTATAAGCTTCTTTTATGAAAGTTTAACACCTGAAACCAAATAATTTATGGAAATGATGTGTAATGGCGAGTTTCTTGATAAAGAACCTGATGAAGCTTTAAATTATCTAGACCAGTTGGCTGAAAATTCTCAATCTTGGCATGGAACTAATCCTTCTGAAAATTCAATTAGATATAACCTTGCAAATGCAGGAAAAGGAAAATACCATCTTAGTCAAGAAGAAGATCTAAATGCAAGGTATGCTAGTTTGGCTAGAAAGATTGAATCCATGGAATTAGGAAAAGTAAAAGAAGTCAATTTTGTGCAAAGAGAAAAAATTTGTGGCATTTGTGATGAATTAGGACACTCAACAAAGGAATGTCCTAATATTCCTATTTTTAAAGAAGTTGTGCATGAGCAAGTAAATGCAATGAACAATTTTAAAAAGCCATTCACCTCTTCTTTTTCAAATTCTTACAATCCAGGATGGAGAAATCACCCGAACTTCAGTTGGAGGAATAATAATCAAGCACAATTTATGCAACCACCACCTCCTCAGGCACAACAGGATTCTCAAAATTCTCAAGGATATGCACCTTATGTCCTACCATATAGGAAAAAACTTGAAGGAATATTGAATGTATTCATAGAAAAGAAAGATGTCATCAATAAACAAACTACTCAAATCATGATTGACATAAAAGGCACTCTTGCTAAACTTGCTTTTACACTCACCATTCACAAGAAAGAAAAATTTTCTTCTCAACCTTAACTAAATCCCAAAGGTCAGTATTGTCTAAATGAGGGTTGTTCTGAAAGCAAACAAACAGATCAAGTCAAGTCAGTGATAACTCTTAGGAATGGAAAGGTTGTTGAAGAAAGTAAGGAGATAAAGAGCCAAGTGTCTAGAATGATGAACTCCTTGAGTGTGAATGAGCTAGAAGATGTGAAAAAGAATCACGATAGTAGTGATATCGAGTTACCCAAGGAACCTGAGGTGACAAAGAATCCTGTTAAGGCAGAAAATAAAGACAAGGGTCAGCAAACATACATGATTGACTCAATCATGGAGAAGGGACTTTCTACAACCTTTGATTTTGATCCCCTTGAGAATCTTCTTGTTAATTCTGAGTTTAATTTTATTAGTAATCCATCTAATGTATTTGATAATTATACTAACTTTTATTTAACTCAGGATCATGACACTCAGGGATGGAGTCCAAAGTTTAAGAAGTTGCTTAATAAAGGTTGGAGTTTTCCTGATAAAAAATGTGGTCGTTCCTTGGTCTGTTCTCATAAAATTAAATTGGAGGAAGGTAAATGGTCAGCAATTAAAGCTATAACTTGAAATGAAGGATTCAGATGTAGTCAAAACTTTGGTAGAAGATCCTGTCTACCAAAGCTAAGATAAGTTTTTAATATTTCGTTTATATTTTTATTGAGTCGGCTTAAGTGCCTCCCAAATTTCGGAACCTTTGTATGGGGATGTGAATAGTATTGGCCAAAAAAATTAAAAAGAAAAAAAAAGAAAAAATAGAAGGAAGCAGTGAAGGAAGCAACATGAAATGCAAGCCAGATTTGATACGTCATCTATAACTTTTCTTTATCTTTGGTACTTTGTTTCTATTTAAATTTGCGTCGGATTTCTCTAACAGGTACTATATTCTATCCTTTACTCTTCTATGTTTTAACATTGAGGACAATGTTGTGATCTGGTTGGGGGGAAAGATAGTGTGAATAATTGTTGTGTGAATAATTGTGTAAAAAAAATATTTAAAAAAATATTTAAAAATGCTTAAAAAAATTTGTAAGTGTGTTTATGTTTGTCGTATTTACTAATAGCTAAACTAATTAGGGATGACAGAGTAAGGAGTTAATTTTGCTGTGGTGGTAATTTTACTTCTGAGATGCATCTAGATTGGGGTAGATAACTATTTTTGTGTGGAAGTAACAAAGTTTTTGTCTTTTGATTTCCTTTATAAATTTCAAGTGAATGCACTTTCACATCCTTTTAAAGTAATTGAAATTCAGGGATCATCATATGGGTGAATAAATTGTCTTTTGTTTTAAATTTCACATGCTTGGTTATGGATATTGAATTGATGGATTGAGAATGATAGAAACATGCCTTGTGAGATTTTGAGCCTACTGATGAATGGATTGAACATTTGTACCATTCTCTTCTTTCTTGTGTGATTTTCACTCATGAAATTGTTACTCTAGAACTTGCTTTGATTCTTTTTAAGGCCACATTTTCACATGCATACTTAAATATGATTGAGGCATTTTAAAATAGCTACTTTGACTAAATAGTCATCCTTGTATATTTTCCCTTGTGTAACCCCTTTGAGCTTATTTGGCCAATTCTTGTTTTTAGCTTATTACGTGCCTTTAAAAAGAAAAAAAAACATATTTTTACCTGACCTTAGGGAATAAGATAGCATTGACTTTGTTCTTAAACAAGTGTAGGGGTGTGTATATGTAAAAAAAAAAGAAAAGAAAAGAAAAAAAGAGCTAACCATCTGATACACTATGTGACATATCCATATCTAGAATAAAGATTGATGCTTTGAAACAACAGGAAGAGAAGGAGAAGGTTTATACCTAACAATGAATTTAACTCATCAATTTGGGATTAATATTCAACAAAACATTAGTCAAATATTGGTCATTGTCCTTTTTGATGAATATTCTCAAATATCTTTTCCACTTTAACTGTACCATAATGCTCTTTTATTCTCTTTGGTATTTATCTTCTCATGTCCATATTATCCATTTTCCTTTACCATGACCCTGTTACAACCTTGAATAAAGTCCTCTTGATTTTTGTGTGTATGTGTTCTGAGTAGTTGAGAAGTAGAAGATAAGCAAGCTTATGGTAGTGCAATTTTTCATGGGTTGAATTGAGTGAAATATCTACCATTTTAAACACTAGAGGGATTGAGAATGAATCTTGTGAGGATCTTTCATTCTTGATTCGTTCTTTTTAACTGAAGTTTCCTTACTTGATGGTTTGAGATGTGAAGAAATATTAAAAAAAAATGCTTTGTTCCCTTGAATGACTAGTTGCTCTTCTTGTTTCATTAAATGTTTTAGAGTTTTTAGTTTTTTTAGTTCAGTGTCATTTCCTAGCTTTGGTCTTATATATTTTGCCCAGGAGTGCAAAAGCTCAAGTGTGGGGGTGTGATGAACCTGCAAAACTTATAATTTTTACGGGTCATTGTGTGTGTTTTTCATTCTTTTTAATTTTTTTAATTGGGTTTGTTTTTGAGTTTTGTTATATTTTTAGTATTTTAAATTGTGTTGTAATTATGTATTTCTATGTATTTTTGTTAGGTAAATGCAAAGGATCGAAGAATAGAGGTGATTGCATAGAAGATTTGTAAAAAAAAATACTTGATGGATGATGTCATGGATGATGTCAACAATCGTCACTGTAGCGTCACTGTAGCTTGCACTGTAGCATTGCAGCATCACGTAGCGTCATTGTAGCATCACTGTAGCACTATAGCTCCTGTAGCAAATTTGCCTATAAATAGGCAATCAAATTCTAAAGGAAGCGTTCGGAGGAGGAGGAGGAGAATTTCGCTGCGTTCTCTCCTTTTCCTTTTCCTTTTTCTTTTTCTTTTCTTCTTTCTCATGTGTAACTAATCTTCATCTTGCTTGGGTAAAAAGGTAAAGCTCTTGGTAATAAATTAAGGTTAGATTAATTTCTTTCTTGTACTTAAATGATATATTATTAAGCAAATATAATATGTGTTGTATGTTGTTTCTAATTAATTTAGAAACTCTTCTTGTATAATGAATATCTTGATCCATTGTAGACAATAGGATTGACGCATTGGATGCTTTTGACTATTTACAAGTATTAGTAGATAATTATTAGAACCATAATATGATTACATGATTGAACTTTGAATGTTAAATCTTTCGATTGGAGTCTTCATTATGCATGATTTCAATTGAGTTATAAAACGAAATAATCTTATTTTTAATTTATTACCAAGAGTGGATCTCCTAACCCAAGCAAATCCTTTTCATTTGTAAACAACTTATATCACCTTTAATCTTATGACACATCTTCTCTTTACCTCAATTAATTAGTTTTCCTTCATCAATTTCCTGTGGATTGACCTCGGACTCCTCGAGAATTTATTACTTGAGACAACCTACACTTGGGTTGAAACTTTTAATCATAATTATATCCCATCATGAAGCCAATTAGTTTTTCGGTGTACGAGATAAGATCTTTATTAGGGAGCTCCAACTTTTTGTAAAGATCCATGAACATGATGTTTGCCGAACTTTCTTGGTCGAAAAAAATACGACAGACTTCAGCATTAGTGATGAGTCCAAAAATTACCAATGGGTCATCATGCTTCGACATAATATTTCTGTAGTCCTTATCAAAAAAGGAAATTGGAGGGGCCTTCCGCGTTCTGGATCCCACCTTGGAGATTAGATGGGAGGCCATGCTCAAGACAACGAGGAGGGCTTTTTTCCTGGCATTACTCGATTCTCCGCCACCTGTGAATTCACTTGATATTGTGTTTATTGTCCAAATGACTTTGACATGACGTCTATCATCGTTTTGAGGGACGGATCCCGGGACATTCTGTGATCTTGACTCTGTCTGCTGTCTTGGGGTGAGTCTTCTCTTTAGCATTTATTCCTGGTTGAAGACCTCCTTCTTTCTTAGGGGGAGGACTCCTTCTCAGGATATAACTTCTTTTTTTCTATAATTCTAGGATCCACATTGATTCTCATTCCAAGATTGGCAGATGTAATGTCGTAAACGACCATCTCGGATAACGGATTCAATCACATTCTGAAGGCAGACACAATCCTCTGTGTTGTGTCCATAGCCATTGTGGATTTCATAATGCTTGGACTTGTCTTCATGAGCATGCTTTTTAAGTGTAGAAGGTTTATGAATAACAATGAATTCGTTGTTCATTACCTCTTAAAAGATCTGAGCCTGGGGGGTGTTAAGAGGCGTATAATCTGGATACCTTCCTTTTAGTGGTGGCTTTGAGTTTTGGGGTTGTGAAGGGGCTTGGGCCGGCTTCGGCCATGTATCCTCACTTTTCTCCAAGTTTTTCTTTGCCTTGATAATGTCTTCTACATTAATATATTTATGGATCCTTTCTTTGAATTCATCCATCATTAGGGCTTCTTTTTTCGCGAAGGAGTGAAACAGTGGGCCTTGGCGGAGCCCCTCCCTGATATAATATAGGGCTAATATTTTGTCCCAGTTTTAAATGTTCAAGGATTCCTTGTTAAATCTTGCTATGCAATATCGAAGTGATTCATCTTTCCCTTGTTTGATGTGGGCCAGGTATGAAATGGATTTTGGCTGCAGTTTGCTTGTGGTGAAGTGCAGCAGAAATCTCAAGGACAAGCCACCCCAATTTATCATGAACCTCAGAGGGAGGGTAGTGAACCATCTCAAGGTATATATTCTTCCTGTTGAAAGGTGAGATCCTTCTCATGTGCCCTCAAGCATTGCAATGCTAGGATCCGTTCACCGACTACTCTTGAGGGTGTTGTGCTAGAGCCTAGCCATTGTCTAGTAGGAATCCGTGACATGAGAGGAGAAAGGCTTTCACTGGAGTTGGAAACCTCCTCTCCATCTCGCCTGGATTCTAGGTTAGCCGCTGCAGATTAGTTGTGAACGGTGGTAGACACACAACATTGGCTAGTTGCAGGTTGGTCGTGACTTGTAGAGGTATGGAGTTGACTTGTGGTGGGTTAGTTTTGTGTGGCAGAAGCTCATCATTGTATGGTGTTTACCATGGTGGTGGGAATAAGAATTTATCTCTTCCCACAAATGGTGTCAATGTTTTGAACGGGTTTAGAAGAGGTCACCTAAATGGATCTCAAGTGAGCAAAATGTGATGTTTTCTTCCTTGATGCAGAGTTGAGGGGTGATGTACTTGCAAAAGGAATTCTGACGCTCAAGTAAGGCTATGCTCTAGGAGAAGGTGTTTAAGGTTCAGAGAGATACTTAAGTGACTTAGTCTGTTATTTATAGGGGAGAGTTGCTTAGGTTTTGAGCAAGATATGAGGGAATTCTGATTTGAATTACTATTGATGGACGGTTATGACTATTAATGAGGCTTGTGATTACTCTTATTTACATGGGATTTGTTGGGAGTAATTGCCTCCTTATTGTATAACCATTAGCGATGAGGTGGCATTAACTCATGTTGTACTCCGTTGTGCATGAGGCTGGGTAGCTCCTATTGTTCGGATTGCCCCCATGGGCATGGGAGCCGAATCTCGGTCCAAAACAACATTAATTTCAATAAAAGACCTCATTTTGTATTTAGCTTTAAAACTTCGAGTTATTGAGAATTTGAGCCACCCCTATTTCATTCTTATGGATATTAATATTTTATTTGAATTTTAATTTAATATAATATTTAATTATTGTGTATGCTAGGTTGAGGTTTTTATTTTTAATTATTTTCATTGTTTCAGTAAATCAGTATGAGAATGAGAATGAAGGAGGTACTTCTCACCCCCGTAATGCACTGGTGCCATCCTCATCCATGGGTGAGATATAATAATGTCCATTTGTGATAAAAAAAAATACTTTTCTCTGGAGCTCGAGGTACGCTCCAGCTTATTGTAGTAATTGCTAACTTGTATGAGGTGGATGGAAAACTTGCATGAAGCAACTACCTTATCCCTTTGTTTATGCGGAATTTTGGTTCAAAGACTCAGAATTAATTCCAACAAACAAATATATTTTATCAAACGAATGCGGGTTCACGAGTTATGTGGTAATCTCATTATAAAAATGATTTTAACAGCAAACAAAAGAAATTTAAGAAATTTGAAGTAAAATAAACAGGAAAATGCAGAAAGGAAAGATTAAAGAAATTTAAAGAAACTTTGCAGGAATCTTAAAATGCAGAAAATTAATTGAAAGCATGTAAATGGCACGAAATTAAAGTGCAGAATTTAAATGGAAAAACAGTAAAGAAAAGCAGATAAAAGTGCAAAAAACTGTAAAGAAAATTTAAAAGAACGAGGCTGAAAAAAGTAAAGAATTTTAAAGGAACATTGCATTAAATTAAATGACATGAAATTGAAAAGGAAGGCATACTTGGACAAAAATCCTTTAATCTGCTCGAGTTGAGATGTTAGGATTTTTTTTATCAGCAAATAACCTTCCCTTTTACATTATGAATACTACTATTTATAGACACCAAAGAAAATAACTGACATCCTAAAAAACCAACACGTTTTAGTGGTTTTTTCCTTCAGCAAGTACCTAATTTTCAACGAAAACAGCACCCGACCATTCCTAACTAATTTTCGTCGTCTAAATACAATCTTCCTGTCGGATACCTCTTTTCATTGATATCAATCCCTTAACCATATTAAAATCTCCCTTTTTATTCGACATTTCTGTCGATTTGGCACTTCTGTCGGCTCAATATTCCAGAAATTTTCTTAAAACCATCATCATCCGACAAACTGCCAAATCTTTGATTTTTTCTTCCAACAAATGCCCCCCAAAATTTTTCTTTCGACGTCGACAGAAGAAAGAAAAATTTTAAAATTAAAAACCATTTACATAGATATCTTCAAATCTAATCAAATCTTTTCATCAATATCTGAACGGCCACAATCAATCTTATCATAGCAATCAATAAATAGCCGCTCCTAGTAAATAGGGCTCGTGATTACCCCTATTTTCTTGCAAAAAAAATCGTTTGAAATTCGCACGACTTCTTACCCTATATTACTGTTCACCGTCTTCAACCTTTTACTTCTCCTCACTGTTCATCATCTTCAATCTCTTACTTCTACCCATTTCCTTTACAAATTCTTACCTTTTCTAAATGGCTTCTAACTCTCAAACCTCCAATGTGCCAACAACAGATTTGGGCAATCATGCAGTCTTCAAAGACCCAGTTCTGCAAAAGTCTGAACTTTGGCACTTCTCGAAGGTAATACTTCCCATCGACAACTCCTCATTGTCTTTGGACCCTCCGGCTGCTTTCCTGGGTCCAGTTTTGCCCAAGGAATCTATTTCGGACGAAATAAATTCCTTTTTTCCTTGCAAAAGTTCCAAAGAAGCTATCTTGGCTTCTCTTCCCTCTATTCCTATCAGCTATTTTGGAAAATCTGAAAGGTTGTTTAGGACTCCTCCAACCCATATCAATGGGTACCTTGAATGGCTTGACAGAGTTCAGGCTTCCAAAGAAAGTCTTTGGAGGGAAATAGGAATTTTTGATTGCATTCAGCTTTCTCGCTATCCCATAAAAATGGATCCTTGCATGCTAGGTGCTTCTCTCTTCTTCTGGAATAAAACCACCAACTCCTTCCAATTTCCCTATGGCATGATGGGTCCAACACTTTTCGACATATCTGCCATAACTGGTCTTCGACCAGATGGGAAAATAATTACACCCATTCTTCAACCTACAAACACTATTGATGTATACTCAAAAGCCCCAACTTCTTTTTCCAATTTCATAAATTTTTATTCCTCTGGATCAGATTATGTAACCGACGAAGAACACATAGCTTTTCTTCTACTCTGGCTTTCAGCTTATGCTATTGGTTCTAAATCAGTACAAATATCCAAATCCTTTCTTCAGCTCGCCAATCTCCTTCATGAAGGTCGACGACTAGCTCTCGGTCAATTTCTCCTAGCCAATCTCTATTTGAGCATAGGTGAAATTGTCCAGAGCATCAGAGCTCAAATAAAGAAAACCAACTCTGGTGGTCCAATGTGGCTACTTCAACTTTGGTTGAATGCCATATTAGGAGATTACCTAGTCGATTCTTCTCCTCCAACAGTCTCTCTTGCTACATATGGCATTAGACTTTGCCATGTGAAGCATGAGAAAACTCATAAACAGAGCTTGGAGAATTTCATGTATTTCTTCAATATTTTTCATTCTATCTCATTTAGCACTGAAGATATATATTTTGCTCCTTTCGCTGACCGTTCTTTTGGTCCCTGACGAGCGCCGAACTCAGTCAAAATTATAACCGAAGTTATTACCTAAACTTGTAGTATAGTGAACAACACCGGATCGTCTCCTCAAGGATCGTAAATTCAATTTAATCAAATCAAGTGAAAGTTAGCAAAAAGGGGGGTTTGACAGTTTAAGATTGCACTTAACAAAATTAAAGGAAGAAATAACAATTAAAGAGCAGTCAATTTAGAAACCTATCCAAGATTGGGTGGATTCAATCATAGACCCTTCATAGAACACTTGAAGCGCAATTGAATTGTTAATTTGGATCTAACCGAGATCTCTGCATCAAATCCAGAATTCATACTAGACGATCGTCTAGAATTCAATTAACAAGTGATAAACACAAATCCGCAATCGCACCATTCATGAAGATCTATGTTAATTTCAAGTACCGAATTCAATTAACTTAGGCACAAATCAGTAACCTAACTTTTTCAATTCTGTGATTAATTTAGATCAATCAGTTCTAAGTTTCATCACAAATCTCAATCTTCATTTATGTGATTAGTTTAGATCAATCAGTTCTAAGTTTAATCACAAATCTCAATCTTAAACTAAGATCAATCAGATCAACATAAATAGAATCACCATTCATGCATTCAAGATCAAGAAGAAGAAAAAGAAGAAGAAATGAGGAATTCAATTACAAATCAAATACAATACATAACCAAGGTCTCAAGAATCCAAACCACAATCTCTTCAAGAGTTCTAAATTGACCGAAAGTAGCTTAGCCCTCCATTACCATGAAGGGGAGCATCAAAATATATAAAAACTATGAGAAACTATGAAGAAACAAGAAGAAACTATGAGAGAAATGAAGGAGAATACATGAAAGAAATGATAACCAATGGTGCCTTTTATAGAAGTCTAGGGTAACAAAATGACAAAGAGGAGTGAGTGGATGAGTGGGTGAGTGAGTGGAGTGTTTGAGTGGAATGGTTGAGTGGGTTGGTTTAGTGGATGAGTGAGTGGAATGGTTAAGTGGGTTGGTTGAGTGGAAAATGCCAAAGGACTTTTGGTGAGTGGGAAATTATGGACATGAATGGGTGAGTGGATGGATGAGTGGGTGGATTAGTGGATGAGTGGGTGGAGTGGTTAAGTGGTTGGATTAGTGTATGAGTGGATGAGTGGATGAGTGGATTGGTGGATGGATGAGTGGGTAGTTGAGGATGAAAATTTCATGTCTGACTTGGAAGCCAAAAATGACCAACTATACTTCAGATCCACGAAAAGTGCTCTTCATGAAAGTTGTAGATCCTTGTCTTGGCTATAAAATGGATAGCTGGTTCGTCCAATTTGGCTTCCTTCAGCCCAAGATATGTCCCAAATACCATAGGTTGCTCAAACCCAACTTCAGCACCTCTGTTCCGACTTGCAGGCTCAAACTGACCCATTAGACTTCATTTTTTCAAAAAGTGTTCTTCATGAAAGTTGTTTATTTGGATCTTGACTATCAACTATCCAAATTTCAGCCCATCTACGTTATTACAGCTTGAGATATCATTTTATGAGTGCACACTGTTCGGATTCTACTGACAGAACCCGTATTCTGACTTCCATGTAAACTTAGGTCCTTTAGACATCTTTTTGGGACTTCGAGCTCTTCATCAAAGTTGTAGAGCTTCCTCTTAGCTTTCCTACAAGGTAAAATTCATGTTCATCAGATATTAGGAACTCAAGTTATGGCCAAAATACAGAAACAGTGTCAAATCTCAATAATGCTGAAAATATTCAATTAGGACCAATTTGAGCTCAAACTCACAAAATCATACCAAACTCAATCAATTAAGAATATGGAGAGTGTAAATGACTAAACATAAGGGTTTCTTAATGAATAAAATATGTGATTATCAGTCCCGAATGGTTTACTCGACCAATTCTTTCTGATGACCCTCTTGTTCATGCTGACAATGTTTCTGTCTGGTCAAATTTTCTCTGCCGACAAGTCTTAGTGGTTGGTCTCCCTGGTTCGACAGACAAATCTTTAGAGCTATGTCTGCCAAATTCAGTAGCTCGACAATTGGGATTTTGTCAAGCTATTCCAGCGCCTTTTTCCCATAAAGCCAAAGAACACTTCATCAATGGCCATCTACCAAGCATTTCGGATCTCATTCGAGTAGCTTCAAAGAATGAAAGGCACAAGAAACATTTCAAGATTTCTGCATTCACCCCCTACAGAGGAGTTTCAAAAGATTTTGTAGATTGGTGGACTGAGTACTATAGTCCTTATCATATCGACATTGACATTTGTTGAAGTCGTATTACTGAAACTCTGATTCCTGTGCAGGATTAAGATCCTTCATCAAAAACTAAAGGTACACATATTCAGGATATCAAGGCTTTTGAAAAATACTACAAAATCAAGTGGGACTTCAGGTTTCCTTTCCTAATTGTTCGACATTGTGAAGAAGTCATAGCCGAGCTAAAACGAGCACACAAGGAAAAATGTTCTACCAAATTTCTCTCAGTTTCCATAAAAAATCCTTTAGCACGGCTTGAACCTTTTCAAATCCCTTTTCCAAAGCCAGTGCTTCTTCCTTATGCTCGTTTTGGATTGGCCGAAGAATTCCCAGGTAAACCTACAAATGCTAGTAACTTCCCTATTTTAGATAGGACATATTCTGTGAGTAATATCTTTCTTACAAGAACTCCAAAAGTCGAGTTTACTCGTCGGTTTGCCTTGTCGTATGAACAATTTGCCTGGAACACCCGAGTCATCACTAAAATACCTGAAGGTATTTTCCTCCTTATATTCTGTTACTTCAAATTCTCTCCCACATTTATTAAATATACTTGTCTTCTTACAGCATTCCCTTTGAAAAGACCCTTAGAATATAAACAGCCTCAAGGAAGTGATGAGGACGAAGAAGATGAAACTACTTCTTTAAAGAAAAAGAAAAGTAAGAAGGCTCAAAAACCTCCTATTCCCAAGGCTTCAAACGCTAAATCCGCTGCATCAATGTCGACAAAGAGTCCTTTGAAACAAGACGCTACTAAATCAAAAACCCTCAAGGTATATACTTTTCCGACTATATACCAAGACTTTTTTTATACTTTGTTTCAATCTAACTTAATGTCGGACTCAGATTAGCGAATCTGCTCCTGCCACTCTGGCTTCTCCTGTCGAATCTTCAATTCCATCTCCAGAACATCCTCTAAAGGTATACATCTTTATTGCACATTTCTTAATACTATGCACAATATCTCACCCTTTTTTTCTCCTCAGAAAAAGAAAAAGAAAAATCAAACCACTGTTTCTACTTCAAAGCTTTCTGTCGAAGAAACAGAGACCATTTTTCTTTCATCAGAGGTAAATTTGCGCACTTCTTTTCCCTAAATTATTGGTTCTTGCTACTCATCTAACATTTAACTTTTTCATTTCAGGATCCAGAGGATGAACAATCCGCAGACTATCTTCTTGAACCAGCTGTCGAATCAAGAGCTGAAGATCCTATTCAACAATCTCCTGAAGTAATGTATCTCATCTTATTCAATTATTTTTTAAGACATTAATTATTCTAACATTTTTTCTGTTCGTCTTCAGGATTCGACAAAGTTGGCTAGCCCACAAAGGCCAAGAACCGAGAATCTTCCAGAAGCTCATACATCTTCAGTCCTTGCTGCATCTACCATTTCTTCAGCACTTCTGACAGAATCCCAAACTGTCGAAGTCTCAGAACAAACTCCAATTCCCCCAGGCATTGAAGGTCCTTCTCATTTAGGGCAAACCAATCCTGCTCAAATCATCCCAGAGGAATTCAACATGGATACCCTGCTGGCAGAATTTGCTCTAATTAATCCACCTCCATCTCCTCTAGCCAACTTAATGATTGCTGTGCCAGAAAGTGGCGAGGATATGGAGGCAAATTTGGACGAATTGATTACAATGTTGTCGGGCGGCCACCAAAGTTCTCCTCAGTCGGCTCGTTCTTCAACTCAACTCGGACAAGATTCCAGTGATTCCCATATTACTGGACTTTTAACCGAGTTGAAAAATGCCTTCACCTATTCTTTCGAGCACTTGATTTCTGACCAACCTCTTCAAGAAAGAATGATGGCAGTCGTAACTGAGCTTGAGCCTCTTGCTCAACAATTACCCATCACCAGCCGAGCTCTTCCGACAACTATTAAAGATTTTCTTCAAAGTTTAACGGCAAAAATGTTAGTCATTCGTCGAGTCATTCCTGCTTACACACAAGAAATTCAAGAGAAATCCAGGATTTTGAAGCAGTTGACCGACGCAAAAAGTGAAAGTGTTACACTGAAAGAAAATTTGATAAAAGGAAAAGCCAAAAAAGAAGAACTCGACAAGGAAATTGAAGACTTGGAGAAAAAACTTGAGGCTGCTCGTCGTCGCAACCAAAAACTCCAAATAGCATTAGAACAAGGGGTTGCCAGACAACAGAGTATTGCCAATAATACCAAGCAATGGGCTATGGAAGCCAAAACTGTATTGGCAAAAATTAATTCTCTTGAAGCGGAGTATCAAACTGCCTGCTCCGACAAGCAATCTTTAGAAGATTCCTGGGGGATTCTTCAGAAATTCTAAGTATTTTTTTTTATCGTCGGTCTATTAATCCGACAGAATTTGTATGGCCTTCTAGGCCAATACTTTAATAAAATATTCCTTTTTATCTATTTCCAATACCCCTTTTTATTATTGCTCCATAATTCTATATATTTTAAATGCCTTTTTTTTTCAACGCATCTCGTAACTATACATCACAATTAATTTAATTAATTATAATGAAAGTTACAAGACGTTAATTGATGACTTATTCTGCAAAAAATCCCTTATAAATAGTTTCCTTCGAAACACAAGGATTCAAAATAATATAATCCAATCCTTCTTCTTCTTCAACGAAATTTATCATGTTATCAGATAATTCCGTCTTCTCTTGATGAGAAAAATGGAAGAAGGTCTTTGTATTAATGGTGACTCTTATTTTGAGCTTCAGTAAGAATCGTAACATTCTTGATGAGCTTCAGTAATCATCGTAATAACCCAATGTTTTTAAAACATGGTTATTATGATGAGAATGGCTCATCAGGGAGTAGACGACCATCCAAAATCTCGTCCAGGACAAGTTAAGAGTCGTCTGCTCCTTCCTCTTCTTCGGGTCCCACGAGCTTAAACGGAACACATGCTCAGCTGGGGAGAAGCTTCTGGTTTACTTAGAATAGGTTGATTTCTCTGTTATCTTCCGTGACAATATAAACCAGATGTAACACCAGTATGTAATTTGTAATTGTCGAATATATGAATGAGACTTTATTTTTACTCAATTTATATCTGCACTTCATACATTGTCGGTTTGTATGGCTTTAAATATTTGCCATTAATTGATTTAATCCTCAAACCAGAATTAACCTCGACAAGTGCATAAGCATTCCCAGAAAATATTTGAGTAACTTTAAATGGTCCTTCCCATTTTGGGGACCATTTTCCATATTCTCGACAACCCTTATCTATGGGCAGAATAACCTTCCAAACCAAATCATCAATCTTGAAAGATTTATACTTAGCTCGACCGTCGTAAAATTTTACAATTCTTTCTTTCTGTCGAATCAAGTTTTCTAAAGCTACTAATCTTTCATCACTTAATTCGTTTAATTCATCAAACATCAAGTCCCAATAATGTTTAATTAGTAACTCGTCTTGTTTTTGAATTCAAATGGATTGAAGATTGATCTCAACTGGTAACACTGCATCATGACCATAAACTAGCTTATATGGTGAAGTGCCCGCCGATTCTCTTGGTGAATTTCTATATGCCCATAAAATTTGATTAAGAGTATTATGCCAGTTTCTAGGTTGTCGACCAATATGCTTTTTAATCAAATTTATGATTATTTTGTTTATGGCCTCTACTTGGCCATTCGCCTGAGCATAATATGGCGTCGACGTGAGCATTTTAATTTTCCTTGAACTGGCATATTCAACAACTTTCTTTCCAATGAATACTGATCCTTGGTCAGTTGTCAAAGTTTGTGGTATTCCAAACCGACAAACTATATTATCTTCAATAAAGTTAATCACATCCTGCTGAGTTACATCCTTCAAGGCTACAGCCTCAACCTATTTGGTGAAGTAATCGACTCCTACTAGAATGTATTTGTGTCCTTTCGACGAGACAGGATGAATTTGACCAATTAAATCCAAAGCCCATCCTCTGAAAGGCCAAGGTTTAACTATAGCGTGTAGCTCACTGGCAGGAACATTTTGTATATAGCCATGTCTTTGACACTCTTCACAAGACTTGGCAAACATAATACAATCCCTAACTAGTGTTGGCCAATAATACCTTTGACGTCGAAGGACCCATTTCATCTTTTCACCTGCTTAATGAGCTTCACAAATTCCTTCGTGGACTTCCGCCAAGGCAATATAAGCCTCTGCTTCACTAAAGCAAACTTCTAAATTTCCATCGACAGACTTTCTATATAAGGCTCCCCCTAATACCACAAACTTCGATGCTCTATATTTGAGCTTTCTATGCACATCTTGACTGGAATTTTCTAAATAACTCAATATTGGTTGTCTCCAGTCATTAATCGTCGAAATGTCATTTTGTAGTATATCTCTTTCCTCTAATGGATATAAAAGCTCTCTTATTTCCATTAGACTTGTAAGAACCTTAGATGAAAGTCTATAACCAGAGGCCACTTGCGCTAATTCATTAGACTCTTCATTTAAGTCTCTGGAAATGTGTTCGACAGTTACTTCGTCGAATTGTTTCATTAACTTACTTGCCACAATATAATATTTCATTAGATTCTCACTAACACATTTATATTTTTGGGCAAGTTGCTTAATGACCAACTGCGAATCACCAAATATATGCACATTACGTGCTTTCATTTCCACTAGTATCTCCAATTCGACAATTAAGGCTTCATATTCAGCCTCGTTGTTAGAACAAGCATATTTAAGTTCAAACATGAACTTAGTTGGAGTACCTTGAGGGGAAACAATTAAAATCCCCACTCCAATTCCATTTTGATGCCTTGAACCATCAAAATATAAACACCAAGGTTTTAAACCGACAATATTTATATTTTCTACATCCAGACAAGGATGATCGGCCAAGAAATCGGCAATTGCTTGGCCTTTTACTGCTCTCATTGGTACATATTGTAAAAAAAATTCTGACAAAGCAATAGTCCATTTTCCAATATGACCATTTAACACTGGTTTCGATAACATATATTTTATTACATCAGTTTTTGACATAACCAGTACATTACAAGGCATTATATAATACTTAAGCTTAGTACATGAGAAATACAATGCTAAACAAAGTTTCTCTATTGCACTATATCTTCTCTCGACATCATTTAAAACCCGACTAAGATAATACACGGTCCTTTCTACGTCATTTACATCCTGAGCCAGTATACTTCCTATGGTTTCTTCTGATGCTGATATATACAATTTCAATGGTCGATGAGGCACTGGAGGCATCATGACCGATGGTTTTGTCAAATACTGCTTTATCTGGTCGAAGGCTTCTTGGTGGCAAGGTTCCCACACAAAATCCTGTTCACCCTTCAACTTGATCAATGGAGCAAAAACTCTGGTTCTTCCCGACAAGTTGGATATAAATCTTCTTAGGAAATTAACTTTGCCTAAAAAAGACTGCAATTCTTTTTTGTTTGTCGGTGGTGTGGCCTCCAAAAATGCCTTGGCTTTATTCTTGTCCACCTCTATACCTTTTTTATGGACTAGAAAACCCAAGAATTTGGCAGCCGACACTCCAAATCCACATTTTTCTGGATTCATCTTAAGGCTATGCTTCCTCATTCTGTCGAATGCCTACCTTAAATTTGTCAAATGACTTTCTTTCGTTTCCGACTTGACAATGACATCGTCGATGTAGACTTCCATAAATTTTCCAATGACATCATGGAAAATTGTATTCATTGCCCTCTGATAAGTGGCCCCTGCATTTTTTAAACCGAAAGACATGACTATCTATTCAAATGTCCCAATAGCTCCTGGGCACCTGAAGGCAGTTTTCGACATGTCCTCTTCGGCAATGAAAATTTGATTATAACCTGCATGGCCATCCATAAAACTTAATAATTCATGTCCAGATGCGGCATCAACTAACATGTCCGCAATTGGCATAGGATACTCATCCTTAGGTGTGGCAGTGTTTAAATTTCTAAAGTCTACACATATTCTCAATTTACCATTTTTCTTAACTACAGGAACAATATTAGAAAGCCATTCGACATACCTAGTGGTTCTGATGAATTTGGCTTTGAGCAATCTTTCAATCTCTTCCTTTATCTTTAATATCACCTCAGGTGCAAATCTCCTATTAGCTTGCCTAACAGGTCTACATCCTTCTTTCAGAGGCAATCTGTGTTCGACAAGATCTCTACTCAACCCAGGCATCTCATCGTAATCCCAAGCAAAACAATCTTTATATTCCATAATTAACTCGACAAGCTTTTCTTTAAAATCCTTTGGCAGAAATGAACTTACGAAAATGAGCCTTCTATCTGCTTCAGTGCCCAAGTTTATTTCTTCCAAAGGATCTTCCACTTCCACACTCTGCTTTTCATCAAGCCCTTTTTCAAATCCTAAAGGACCATAATCAATTATACAATCCGACACCTTGCTCTTAGCAGTGAATACTGCTTTGTCGGCCAAATAAGCCGACAATCTTTCTGAATAATCATTAACACTCATAACTAGTGCTTGGCCGATCTTCTTCGGCCTTCTTCACCAGTCGTACACCAAACTGATCCCTCAAGCAAACTTCAAGTGCGTCCTCATTAATCACTCCACCACTTGCTGTTACTGGTTTAACACTTGGAGCATATATTCTGAAGTCGACATGAAGTTGCTGAAGATAACAAGGACTGTCATCTGCTTCTATTACTTCAACTTGGTCTTCCTCATTCCAAAGAATGAGCTTTTGATGAACCGTTGATGGTATTGCTCTGACGGCATGAATCCAATCTCTCCCTAGCAGAAGATTGTAACTTGACTTCGTTGGTATTACCACAAATAATGTCGGCCTTACAACGGATCTGACTTGTACCTTCAACATCACCACTCCATCTGATGGAGAAGTCTTACCACTGAAATTCGTGACTATCATGTTTGTCGACATCAAATCTGACTCATCTTTCCCAAGTTTTTTAATCATGGCCCTTGGGATTAAGTTGATTGCTGCCCCCCCGCCGATCAAAACTCTATTAGTGGGTTTTCCTTCCAACAGAGCCTTAATGTGTAACGGTCGTAAATGAGCCTTCTGATCTTCTGTCGGTTTTTCAAGCTGAGTTGTATTGTCAAAGACTGTGATCATATTGTCCTGGAAAAGAAGCCAATGATCGTCGAGGTCATCTATATCTTCTTCATTCTCTCCAGTGTATTCAATTTCGTGATACCCTTCAAAATTTGCAGGTAACACCGAAACTAAATTAACACTCATTGACTTTAAGAATTCCTCTTCGTCAGATGGCTCCTCATCACTTAAATGCCTCCCCATCCTTAAGTAATCTTCCGACGGCAAATTACTATCCATAGCCGTCAAGATATCATCTAGACTATCTTCCATATTGATATCTATGTCGAATTGCTCCTCGTCACCAAGGCCTAAAGGATCCTCTGGATCATCCAAGGCCTCAATAACTTCATCAGTCATTGGGTCTATAACTTGGCAGTTAGACTTCGCCAATCTTTCTCTTTCTTTTCTTATGTCGAGCATTTTCTTCCTCCACTCAACATCTTGATTTGGATCTTCTAGAATTCTCCTGATTTCTTCTTTCGACCAGTCTTCATTATTACTGTTTCCCATTCCAGAGTCCTTAACCTGCTCTTTTCCAATTATTGGTTTTGCAACACTCGAACTGATTGACTCCTGGTCCTTTTCTATGAGTAAACTATTCTCTCTTGCCTTCTCTCTTGCCTCTTTTTCTGCCGCTATCAATCCAATTGGCCATTTCCTTTTTGTTTTGTTTGGAATTGGCCTTCGAACTCGCTTACCCCTTCTTATTTCTTCCAACTTTTCTTGTTGATCATCAGTGTCAAGCCGTCTAACTACATTTGTTGTCGGCTCCCCTGGGAATGATCCCTTGGTGACAATACTTTTTATCTTCCTACCATCTTTATCCTGATCAAGCATGGGTTTCTTTTCGACTACCAAACAACTTGTTTCCTCGGGCTGCTTCTTGATCACTAACCCTTCAGCCATATCTCTTCTCTTATGTGCTTGTCTTAATCTCTGTAATCTCCTTTTCTTACTTTTCGACATTAGAAGAACCTTTGATGGCCTTGCTTCATCTTGGCCAATCAAAGTTTTTTCCTAGATTGATCCTTCCATTCTTGTAGTCTTCATTCCAAAAAGGTTGATCCCTTTGGAAATTATTCCTCCTGGCAGACACATTCTGTCGAAAATATGTATGTCCATCCATTACGGAATTCTTCATCCACCTATTCACGGCAACATTAGCAGGTGGCACCCTAGTCTTAAAGGGTCTGACATGAGCTTTGTTTCCTACAAACCCCTGTGATTCGACTAACCAACCATTCATGTTAGGCCTAGGCATGTAAACTTGCTTTGGCCTTGGAGCATGAAAAGTATTCTGTGGTCTCCAGGTTTTTCTGTCGAGAACTTTTTTCTTTCCCTGCTGGATACTCGGTTGTTCTTCAGCAGCTTTTTTCGTAGCAAGCTCATCATATACTGCATTACACCTTGGGCACAACCTTACCTTGCCCTCATCTTTCTTTCTTTCAAGAAATGCTTTGAGAGACTCACCTGGCTTAGGATATACGTCAGTTGCATCCTTTGTATCTACGTTGAATTCTTGCAATCTCCTAATGTTGAGCATCCTAACATTTAGAGGAACTTGCTGAGCAACACAAGATACTTCAGCCTGAAACGGATCTTTGTCAACTTTCATATCCGCTTTAAGCTTGTCGGCAAACTTCAGACGCCCATCCATTATTGCTTTTTGAATTAAGTCTCTGAAACGAACACATTCATTAGTAACATGACCGAAATTATTATGAAATTTACAATATTTGCGGTCTTTAATTTCATCCAACTTTAACAACCTATGGCCTTCCGACAGTTTAATCTGTTTATCTTTTAGTAACAAATCAAAAATCTTGTCGGCTTTAGTTACGTCAAATGTATATGTTTTTTTATTAACGTAACCCATTTTCTCCTTATTTCTAGTAGGTTGTAATGCCTGACAAACATAAGGAGGACCATTCTGAAGTTCAGCAATGTTAACTTCGAACTCATCATCGCTGCCTTCAAACTCATTGTCGGATTCATTTAATCCGACAAACGCCACTTTTTCTCTTTTAAGAAATCTTTTTTGTTTTTGAATCTTTTCAACTTTTAATTGTTCTATTTGCCTAACTTTTTCACCTAGCTGGGCAAGATCAATCAAATGTTGATTCACCAACTTCTTCCTTATATAATAATCTAAACCGTTTGCAGCTATCTTTACTATTTCAACCTCAGGTATAGGAGTAAAACATCTACTCCTCATTTGTCGAAACCTAGCAAGATAGTCATCAACTGTTTGATTATACAACCTTTTGATGTTGAAAAGATCTGTAAGTCCCACTTTCAAATCCCCTCTAAAAAATTGATCATGAAAGCTTCTTTCCAATTGAGCCCAAGAATGGACTGAATTTGGCCTTAATGTCGAAAACCAGGAAAAAGCATTCTTTGTGAGGGAACTTGGGAAGAATCTCATTTTAAGACCTTCAACAGTGGCCAACTCCCCCATTTCTATTGTAAACCGTGCAATATGTTCGACGGTCGATTCCCCACTTTCTCCTGTAAACTTGGAAAGTTTTGGAATCTTAACTCCTCTAGGCAACTCTGCCTGTTGGACCCATTCAGGGAATGCTGATACAAAATATGGTTGGTTGGCGTAGCCAACGTTAAAACCAAACCTATTCAGCACTTGTTCCACCACTTGGTTTACATTTTGTTCAATTACTTGGTGCCCCCCAAGATTTTGTCGAAGCAACCTCATGGCTACATCATTTCTAGCCATTTGATCTTCATTTCCTCGACGGAGCATATGGACATTTCCATATTCCAAACGGGGCTGATCATTTTGGCCTGGTTGGTCTAGATTTTGTGGATTTTGTCTCATATTTGCCTGAGGTGCGACTATTTCTCTATTTACCCCATGCTAGGCTGCCTGAATATTATCATTGGCTACATCACCTAGTCCTAAGGCTTGGTTTAGCCTTGCCATTTGCTGAGCCAATGCACTGCAAACGTTATTTGTATTTTCCATGATTGGCGTAATCACAACACCCATTTGCTAAGTGAACATATGCACCATATCATGATTACTCTCATCCATTTGTTGTCAAAAACTGGCCAAAGAATTCATAGTTGGCCCTGTTATATTTTAGGGATTATCTCTCGACATGTTTAGGAAAACTGGTCCCAAATTCAGTTTTTCTTATCGAAAGGGAGTTGGATTGCTTGTACTTGCAACCCCTACTCTTTGGCTACCAAAACTTGCCAAGGCCGAACTTATCTGTGGTTGGCCTTGTGAAGCTACTGATTGACCGACAGTATTAGTTAAAGTAGCGCCAAGTCCCGTTTGTGCCATAATAGGAGGTACATAATTCGGTGGCAACCCATATTGGGGCACAAACCTCGAATTTGAATTTATTATGCTTTGGTTACTTGGCTGACTCGGCGATAGCTGAGTCATTCCAGGCACCACTTGTTCTACTACTGGATTACTCCGGAGAGCACCAGTTGTTATAACATCCTCTACCGACCCAGTATTAACGATAGTTGAGGGTGGCACAGTAACGGTTGTCGAAGGTGTATCCGACGCCTGACTACTTATATTACTCATGGTTTGCGTATTCTGAGAAGAGTAGATAAATCTTCCACTCCTTAAACGCATAAAACCATTTCTTATGACACTACGAGTTACTCTAAACTCGTCCCACCGGGCGTGCCAATTTGTTTATGCTTTGGTTACTTGGCTGACTCGGCGATAGCTGAGTCATTCCAGGCACCACTTGTTCTACTACTGGATTACTCCGGAGAGCACCAGTTGCTATAACATCCTTTACCGACCCAGTATTAACGATAGTTAAGGGTGGCACAGTAACGACTGTCGAAGGTGTATCCGACGCCTGACTACTTATATTACTCATGGTTTGCGTATTCTGAGAAGAGTAGATAAATCTTCCACTCCTTAAACGCATAAAACCATTTCTTATGACACTACGAGTTACTCTAAACTCGTCCCACCGGGCGTGCCAATTTGTTTATGCGGAATTTTGGTTCAAAGACTCAGAATTAATTCCAACAAACAAACATATTTTATCAAACGAATGCGGGCTCACGAGTTATGTGGTAATCTCGTTATAAAAATGGTTTTAATAGCAAACAAAAGAAATTTAAGAAATTTGAAGTAAAATAAACAGGAAAATGCAGAAAGGAAAGATTAAAGAAATTTAAAGAAACTTTGCAGGAATCTTAAAATGCAGAAAATTAATTGAAAGCATGTAAATGGCACGAAATTAAAGTGCAGAATTTAAATGGAAAAACAATAAAGAAAAGTAGATAAAAGTGCGAAAAACTGTAAAGAAAATTTAAAAGAACGAGACTGAAAAAAGTAAAGAATTTTAAAGGAACATTGCATTAAATTAAATGACATGAAATTGAAAAGGAAGGCATACTTGGACAAAAATCCTTTAATCTGCTCGAGTTGAGATGTTAGGATTTTTTTTATCAGCAAATAACCTTCCCTTTTACATTATGAATACTACTATTTATAGACACCAAAGAAAATAATTGACATCCTAAAAAACCAACACGTTTTAGCGATTTTTTCCTTTAGCAAGTACCTAATTTTCGACGAAAACAGCACCCGACCATTCCTAACCAATTTTCGTCGTCTAAATACAATCTTCCTGTCAGATACTTCTTTTCATTGATATCAATCCCTTAACCATATTAAAATCTCCCTTTTTATTCGACATTTCTGTCGATTTGGCACTTCTGTCGGCTCAATAT
This sequence comes from Ormosia emarginata, assembly GCA_029884605.1. NCBI lineage: Eukaryota > Viridiplantae > Streptophyta > Magnoliopsida > Fabales > Fabaceae > Ormosia > Ormosia emarginata. The sequence continues at coordinate 9,584,536 of JAQQTP010000047.1, read as the reverse complement.
TCCAGAAATTTTCTTAAAACCATCATCATCCGACAAACTGCCAAATCTTTGATTTTTTCTTTCAACACCCTTATATTGAATTAGAGAGAGTACATGTTTAACAACCAACTTGCACGAGGTGGCTGTTATATGCTCTTTTCTAGTTATGCGAGCACTACTTTTGTTGTAAATTTTTTTAGCATTTTCTAACAGTATAGACAGAAATCACAGAATTAAGATTGGGTTTTGTACACAAATTATGGAGGCATGTGACTTCTATATGTGTAAAAGGAATAAGAACCTAATGACTAAATCCATATAATTTTGCTTTATATTATTATTATTATTATTATTATTATTATTATTATTATTATTATTATTATTATTATTATTATTATTGTTGTTGTTGTTGTTGTTGTTGTTGTTGTTGTTGTTGTTGTTTTGGCTAATTACATAATATAGAGTTTTTGTGGCTAGACCTCTAGCCTCTGCCTTAATCAAATTCTCATCAGCCATTCTGATTTTCAAATAATCTTTGTTTTAATTTCTCGCAACCTTCTAGAAATTCCTCATTCTAACTAATTTTTGGAAGTAGTGCCCTGTTGGCTACTATTAAAACTTAAATAGGTTACTCATCAACGACTCAAGTCTTCACTATAGCCTACATATATAATAGTGCCCAGTTTGGCTTTGGGGTTTCAACCTAGAAATCTTCGATTATATATATACACATGGATGATGGATCCAACTGCTTCCATGTTCTAATCAACTATGGCTTGTTTCCACTTCCTCAATATTATTCATTACATTATAGTTTTTCTTCTTTTGCTCATCCTTAGCCTTCTAATATTTCAACCATTATCCTTTAATGTAACTAATTTTGGCGCTCGGATTGCAAGAAGCATGGCATATGAAGATGATGCCAGGCCTGCCAATGGATCAATAGTGCCCACCACAGTGGACTATTATTTTCACGTTGGACGAGCCATCTAAGGCCAACCTCTGCGCTTGTGGGAATCATCTATCAAGCTTCTCACAGACTTCTCCACCCGTTTCTCATTCATTATTTCTCATTTGAGTAACATCATGTATGCTAGTGGCTTTTCCTTTTATGTGGCTCCTCCCGGCTACCAAATTCCACCTAACTCAGCTGGTGGCAATTTTAGATTATTCAATGCTACCACCAATAGCAGCATACCCCAAAAATCACATCGTTGATGTTGAATTGGACACACTTGCAAGCGATAATGATCCATCTATAAAGCATGTTGGAATCTGTTGGAGTGTTGGAGTAAACACATCAGTGTGTGATAGTGAACTGGGAAAGTCCCACATTTGATAAATTAAAGGGAGAAATATGGTCTATAAGCTTGGATGTGCCGAAGATGTAGAAGTTAGCTTTTGGATCATGTAGTGTCCATCCAAATATGTCACACCATGCCAAATCCAAAACATTCAAGCCAACAATATTCTAAACCATGGCACACTCCACACTATTCCTAAATCATTCAAGCCCAAATCATGACATGCCATGCTAAAAATTCAGCAAAATCAATAACTCTATCTAACCCCTTACTTATACTTAGTTTGATATTGATAGGAACTCTAGGAAATAAGGTCATGCCTTAATAACTTACAATGCTTCTACCAATACCCTTGCTATGTTCTCATCCTTCAGTCGAAGCACCAACACTGAATCATGTAGTGTCTATCCAAGTATGCCACACCATGCCAAATCTAAACATTCAAGCCAAATAATCTTCCAAACCATGGCACATTCCACATTATTCCTAAATCATTCAAGCCCAAATCATGACATGTCATGCGAAAAATCCAACAAAATCAACAACTCTATTGAACCCTTTACTTATACTTAGTTTGATATTGATAGGAACTCTAGGAAACAAGGTCATGCCTTGATAACTTACAACGCTTCTACCAAAACCCTTACTGTGTTCTGGTCCTTCAATCGAAGCACCAACACTAGATCATGTAGTGTCCATCCAAGTATGTCACACCATGCCAAATCCAAAACATTCAAGCCAATAATCTTCTAAATCACGACACACTCCATACTATTCCTAAATCATTTAAGCCCAAATCATGACATGCCATGCAAAAAATTCAACAAAATCAACAATTCTATCGAACCCCTTACTTATACTTAGTTTGATATTGATAGAAACTCTAGGAAACAAGGTCATGCCTTGATAACTTATAATGCTTCTACCAAAACCCTTGCTATGTTCTCATCCTTCAGTCGAAGCACCAACACTGGATCATGTAGTGTCCATCCAAGTATGTCACACCATGCCAAATCCAAACATTCGAGCCAAATAATCTTCCAAACCATGGCACACCGCACACTCCACATTATTCCTAAATCATTCAAGCCCAAATCATGACATGTCATGCGAAAAATTCAACAAAATCAACAACTCTATTGAACCCCTTACTTATACTTAGTTTGATATTGACAGGAACTCTGAGAAACAAGGTCATGCCTTGATAACTTACAACGCTTCTACCAAAACCCTTACCTTGTTCTGGTCCTTCAATCGAAGCACCAACGCTAGTTTTATGCCTAATGATTCTCTCTCTTACTAAAGATGTAGAAGCTGGCTTTTGGATCATGTAGTGTCCATCCAAGTATGCCACACCATACAAAATCCAAACATTCAACCCAACAATCTTCCAAACCATGGAATACTCCACACTATTCCTAAATCATTCAAGCCTAAATCATGACATGCGATGCGAAAAATCCAACAAAATCAACAACTCTATGAACCCATTACTTATACTTAGTTTGATATTAACAGGAACTCTGGGAAACAAGGTCATGCCTTGATAACTTACAATGCTTCTACCAAAACCCTTGTCATGTTCTAGTCACCAACACTAGTTTTATGCCTAATGATTCTCTGTCTTACCAAAATGACTACATGTAAATTCTACAAGAGTGGGTGAATGTTGGATTTTCAAGTGCAACCGGCCTGTACGCTGAGGACAATATTATTCATTCTTAGGAATTTACCACAACTTTGAGTTCCATGTATCTGGAGGTAGATAGAAAAAATGATATGCAGAACAAGAATTTAGAAGTGGTTGTAGTGACTTGTTCAATTGTTTTGGTGTTCATGGTTGAGAGTGTTTATTGGTTAATCATGAATAAGAGAAAAACTAAGGCTAGTGAAAATGATAAACTTATATACAACACTTTGTAGGAATTTGATCTAGATAGAGTTACTATACCTAGAAGATTTTTTTGTTGTTGGTACAATAGTGACAATGAAATTTGAACTTATGACCTCATGCAAACTACCTAAGCCCCTCTCCATTAGCCCTCTCATAGTGGCTTATATACCTAGAAGACTTGATTACAAAGAATCAAATGAAGCCACCAATAGGTTTAACGATGATTTAGGACGAGTGGTTGCTTTGAAAATGATTTTTGTTGACTTCAAAAATTTGGAGAGAATCTTCATCAATGAGGTGAAGATCATAAGCCGTCTTATACATCGAAACCTAGTGCAATTAAGGGTGGTGCCATGACCAAGGGGAATTCTTACTAGTTTTCAAGTACATGCCTGATTGGCCCCAAAATACATCCATATAGAGAGGGTTAGTTGTTATGTAAACAAGATAAAGAATCTAGCAAGCTTGATAAGATGAGAGCAAGAACAAGAAAATCACATACAAAAATTAACGTGATCCGGCCACTTAAAGACCTACGTCTATGGTAGCTTAAGGCAACAAATTCACTATGAAGAAGAAGGATTATAATGCTAGAAAGATCTCACACCCCAAATCCCTTGTTACACCTAGCATTCATGCTTAGAGGTGTTAAATGGGACAACACACATTGAGCCAACTATATTTTGGGTCGGGCCAAAGATGTTGCGAGTTGTAGATTGCTCACCTAGTTCAGCCTTATGCGAGTTATGGGTTGGGCCAAGCCAGCCTGCCGGCCCGCTTTTTTTTTCTTTAGTTTTAATCACTTATGTTTCAATACTTTTTTTTTTCTTTTACATAGTTTAAATCCCATCAAACATCAAATAAAATTATTTTTGTGATCAAAATATTAATTTACATTAAAAAATAACAACAAAATATTTATATATCATATAAATTACATAATAATATCCTAATTTAAAATTAAACTTCGAGCACACATCGGGCGGGCCAAAATCCATTTTTTCATCTTTTTTTGCCCAACCTACCCATTTTATCGAGCTATTCAGGTTAGCTCATGCTCAACCTATTTTGAGACCTCTACTCACACTATTGGTGTTTCAAAACTCTCACTCAAAGTATTTCTTTCACCAGAGACACTCATTAGAAGACATTTAGTCCCATTATATAATGGTTACAAAAGATATGATTAAATCTCATAAAGTTGAATCTCTATAGATAAGGATAAAATCCCTCTCAAATCAATAATAGATTACATGATATCAATAATAGACTCCATGATAATAGGAAACTAAATCACATAACTAATTCTCATCATTAGGAAATTACTACTTCAAGAGATAACTATTGATCCCTTAATTTTAGGGATAATGATTTGGTCAAAGTTCTAGCCATAATCCAACAAATCTACACCTTGGTTGGAATTCCATAATCGTTGACACAAGTAGCATAAATTAGACACTAGCATTTCTCCATCAAACAACTTCTTCGATGTCAGCTTGTACTTCTCAAAAACACAATTTTTTGAAACATGCTTATTGGCTAATTGTAGATGCCTCTACCTTAAAAGGATAACTACCTTTGTGTCACCTTCACCAGCTCCAAATAAGGCTTGAACTTGTTCCTTGGTGTGGGATTTTTCAACATGTTGGCTTGATTTTTGGTCAATACTATCTTGTCAATTAACACCATGCCTTTAACAATGTTTTTTTTGATAATATAGGATTTCTCGTCGATACGCTTGGTATGGTCATGGTCAACAAAACATTCCACCAAACCTTGACACTTTTTACTACCATTTTGTTGTTTCAATCAATGACATATACCCAGCCTCTGTTGATAATGCCACCAACTGTAACATTGCCTTCCAACTAGTGTCGCATCCATCGATAGTAAATGTGTAATATGTCCTTGACCACCTTTTGTCCAAAACATCCACAAAGTCAAAGCACTGTAGTCAATAATTTCTTCTATCAAGCAAACATTAGTAAAGCTCCCCAAGTACCTCATGATCTATTTCACCCTTGTCAAGTGCTCTTTTAGTGTGCATACCACACTTAAAGCATATAAAATATCTAGCTTGCCATAGATCCCATACATGAGACTACTAACCAATTTGACATATGACATCTTGACCATATTCTCTACTACATCACTAGTTATAAGTCACATCTTCAAAAAATACTTGCAATTAGTAATCAAGATCTCCATTCCAACATCTTGCATATTATTCCCAAGTCTTCTACCTCAGAATCATTGTCAACTTTGATTCTTCAATCTCTTTGATATACAACAATAAGCCATTATATGACCCATCTAGAAGGTTCTTGGAGTTGACACAATTATCATATCGATCTATGTTAACAAAGCCAATCATAAAAGTGTCAAACCTTTTACCCAATTCCTAAGTCTATTTCTCTATCGCCTTAACCCATCATGTCAGCCTTGCGCATGTTAATGCATCCTTGTCAGTGAAAGGTTCGCCATTGATACAAGCATTTGGGTTTGCTTCTGACACATTCGATGTACATGTGATCGAGTTAGCAATGCTATAGGATCTCTCTTATTGTTCAGCTTCTAGACTAACTTGTCCTAAAGTACTGGGATAATTGACAACATCCCTCTGCTATTCCTTTTTCACATCAACAAACTCAACCTTGTCAACAACACCATAGTCTCCCTTACTAATAGCCTTTGGGCCAGCATTGTTGATAACAGTCAAATCTGCCCGATCACACTCAAACCCCACCTTTAGATTTACCATACATGCTCTTTCCTCGAGCTTTGAACTATTTGCATGAACATTCACAAGATTTTCAAGTAGCCTCAAACCAGAATAGTCAGCAGGTTTTTCCTTATCTATACCTAATGCAGAATTCTCAAATCTATTATAGTCAATGGAGATCTACTTACAAGATAAGCTCCAACACTTTTCAAAGTTGTCAAGTGCCCTGCCACTCTAGACAGTGTGATGTCTCACCATGCCTCTTGTGATGCAAAATTTGTCAAATTCAATACCACATAAATCTCCACCACTGTTAGTCATGAGCTTCTTAATTGGTCAATCATCATGTTTGTCAACCATGATATTCTATTTCTTGAATTTGACCACCACTTTATTAAAGTGAACACACATCTTCCTAGAGTAATTATTGACCAACGTCAAAAAGCACCTTGATCCACCATAAGAGTCAACTCTCTCACTAGTGTGGCCAAGTCTCGACTCACCTTTCTTCAACCTTTTTATCAACTTTGACAGAGTCATAGTGCCACTCACAACACTACCCAACAAGTAACAAGTTTTCCCTCGAAGCCTTCCCTTCATCGCAACCATCAACCCCTTCGACACCTTCAAGACACCACCTCTACTTAAAAATTTATATCCCTAACGGTCCAAGGTACTTAGAGAAATGAGATTTTCCCCAGTTCTGGAACATGCCAAGCTTCTGACAATATCACAGTCCTATCATGAAGATGATATAGACCATGCCTTCACTTGTAATTGAAACTTCTCTATTATCTCCTAATGACTTTTTCGCTTCCATTGTAGTATAAAGAGAAAAAATGTCGATGTGGAGTCATGTGGAAAGATGCATCAATAACCAAAATTAATCCATTCTTCATTAGAATTGTCTACTAAAATTCTCTAAGCTTCTCTTTCCTCTGAACTATTGTCGACTACATTTATTGTGGTCTCAGATCTATCACCCTTCTCCTTTTTTCCTCCTACTTCCCTTGTGAATAGTTTTTCTTGACGTGACCTGTTTCTTGACATTGGAAACACCTTAGGTTCTTATGATTGGGTCTTGACTTTGACTTACTCTTATTGTTGGACCTATTCTCCATGCTCCCACCTCTTGTCAAACCAACTCGTCGGCATAACTCCCTCTATTTGACATTGAAACCAACCTTTGAAGCTCTTTCAACAACTGAACTCGTCAAAATTGATTCTCGACCATATAACATAATGTCAACAAAATTCTCATATGGGGGTAATGAACACAATAGAATGATCGTCAAGTCTTCATTATTGACTTTTACTCCTATTCCCGACAAGTCAACTATGGTCAAAGATTTTTTCTGATATCTTTCCTTCAACTTCTTCCAAAGACTTGACAATGTCTTTTCCTTTATCATCTCATGCAGCACCTTGTTTGCTAGACATAATTGTATTATGCTAAACACCTTCCCAAGATTTTCTTCCTTCACCTCCATCGTGATAGTGTTTTGCTAGGCATCATCATTATCCTCCAACACCTTCTCCAACCCTTGATGAGTGAGCAAAGCCTTCATCTTTACCTTCCAAAAGTTGAAATTGTTAAAATCATCAAACTTCTCAACCTCGAACCTGGACATTGTAACACCCCAACTTTTGGCTAAATTACGATTTTGTCCTAATTGTGCTGTTTATTATTTTTTTGTGTGATATAAAATTAATTTGACTGTTTCATGACTATATTTGACTGTTGTGTGTGATTTACTCCGAGTCAAGAAAATAATAATTTTTGAGCCGGGAAAAATCTGTATATGATTATTCGGAGCTAGGGGATCTTACTAAACCAAATTCTGAATGATACGTGTATTAATTTTTTAATTTTTAGAATTTATCTGTAAAATAAAAATATTTTATATTATAGTATTATTTTATTATCCGGTGGACAGTACAGTCATAAAGTCTTTATGACTTACTATTCGGAGAACCAATAGAAATCAGTCAACGTTTCTTGCTTGAATTATTTCTAAGCCAATGAGAGCTAGTCAACGAAAATGGCTTGAATTTCTAAACCAATAGGAGAGAAGTCCACAAAAATGGTTGGACTTGTTAGATTATTAATTAGAAAACATAACTAAGTTAGCTTAAAACCTAATTAAGTTAATCTAAAATGCTTAAGTAGTAACTAAAGGGAATAAACCTAGTTAGTTATTCATTAGAATTTTTAGTTACAGAATGTTCTATCATAATCAAGAAGGTGGTTAATTATCCTAAGTAACTAGATGATTAACTAAATAACTAAGAAACCTAACTAAATTTGCCTAAATCTAATTAGGAAACAAAATGGATTAAGACTTAATTAGCTTCCCCTAAGTGCAATTCGGCCAAGCACATTCAAGAAGGTTCAAGACACTTGATGACTTGCCTCTCTAAGCCAATAGGAAGCAAACTTGGAGACAAGCATTGAAGATCCACCCTTGAACACATCTAAGGCCATTAGGAGCTCTTAGAGGTCAACTAAGGTGGTCATCTCCTTAGGGAGCCCCATGACCAAAGGCTTTAGGAAGAGGTTGGAAGGCATTTTGCTAAGTTCATCTTCATCTTCATCTTCATTCATTCTCCAAAGTAAGACAACCATAAATTCTCTCCTTTCTTCTTGGTGAAGCTCACAGCCACCATTACAAAACCATATCTCTACTCTTCTAAATTTTCATCCAACACCATTTCCTAAACCTAGACACCATTCTAAACATCTTTCATCTTGAGAGTTTCTTCAAAATCATCCATTTGGAACTTGGAAAACAACCTTAAAGTTTCTTTCCTACAAGGTAAAAATCCCTGTTTCTTGTTTCTAAACTTATTCTTGAAGTTCTAAGCTATGATTGATTCATGGTTTTTCTTTTTCAACCATAGTTTATGACTTTATAAATTGTTTAAGCTTGTTAGTATTTTACTTGGAGCCATACGAAATCCATAAGAGGAAATCCAAGAAGGTTTTGTCTTCCTTAGAGGTAAGAGGGAGATTTACTCTCATCGATCATGTATGGTGGTGAGAAAATGGATTAGTTTGTGGTGAAGAATCCATAAGGATTCATTCACTTGGTTGATTTAAAGTTGTTCTTTTTGTGATTGATTTTGTTTACAAGCATGTATATGGCTTTAATATATATTGGTATGTGTTATGGTTGCATGATAATTATTGTAGGATGTGAATAACATATTGAGGATTTGCATGAGTGTTCCAAAGAACACATAAAGCTCACGACTTCACCATCACAAAGAGAACCAAAATGTTCTCAAATATTTTCTAAAGCATGGATTAATTAATTTAATTGGAGAGATAACTATACAAGGACTTAAATGGTAGAAAATGATTTAAAGATGATTTATAGAAGAATTTCGGCCAACATGCTCTTTGTGATACCTTTGATCTAAAAATTATTTTCTAAGTGTGGACTATGTAATTAAATTAAAGAGAACTCAATTTGAATGAATTTTCGATAATAAAATGAATGAAGTCAATTTAGAAACTTAATTAGAGAAATTAAGTATAGAAGAGAAATAAATTGAACACTTCAAAAGTATTAACGTATAGCTCACCCTTTGAGTTTTGAAGCGTGTTAACAAGTTTCGAGATGTAAAAATTGGTAATGATCAAGAAAGGTAATTTTTAAGAGAAAATGTAGAAAATACTACTTAATAAATTTTATAGACGAAATGTTGTAAATAAATTTAGAAATAAATATATAATAAAGAAAATTTCAAAAATCTAATCTAAAACGTAAAGAAATATTTTACGTGGTTGAAAAGTATTAGAAATACTTTACGCGTATTTAAAATAATGATTTTTAAATTATGCAATTGAGAAAATAATTTTAAAATGTTACACGATTGAGAAAATGATTTTAAAATGTTACGCGATTGAGAAAATGATTTAAAAATACTATGCGATTTTAAAAACATCAACAAATATTTTCGCGATTTGAAAACATTGGAAAAAGGTGACGCGAATGTGAAAACGCGATCAAATATTTATGTGATTGAGAGTAACATTAGTTTACTGTTGGATAAAGTGGTGGACCCGGACATATTGAAAAATGGTACTGCCATGTGGTGACATACTATTATGAGAAATAATGATAATGTTGTTATTTGTGTATTTTAGTTCATGCACATTTGTCGAGGAATGTGTCAATTTGGTTAAAATTAGCAATTAGCTGACGAGATTAATTACACCGTAGTGCGGGTGCGATAGGCGTAGTGTGGTTTATTGAATGAACTTGGAGGCGTTAGTGTGCGGAAGATTCCACATGTGGACAGTTGGTAGCTCCTCTGGGCCATGGTAACGGGCAACACACTAACGATCTTGACAAACACTATTCTTAATCAAGATCTAGTGGAGACTGTCCGGTACAATGCCTGTTATGTATGAAGTTTTGACTGTGTTCTAACTACACGATGTTTTGACTGTGTACTATTTACACGACGTTAGACTGTGTAATAATTGGTTGGGGCAGCCTGAGGTACGGATAAGTCTTCTGGATCATTCTCTCTGATGTTTATGTTTAGCTCCATGGAGTAGGAATGAGTTTGTTTACGTTTGCATATATGGTCTGCATCATGATGTGGTTATTTATATTTGATTTTGAGATATTATGTATGATGTGATAAAATAAACTGTTGTATAAATTGTTATATCCGTATGTATTGTCATTTTCTGTATTGCCATACTGATAGTGATGTAGATTGTCTCACCTCTTTGTATGCATTTTTCGTATTATTATTTATGTTCTGTAAAGATTTTGAGGATGAGGAAGAGGAGCAGCCTCAGGATTGTGAGTACGAGGAGGAGTAGCATCCGAGCAATCAGTGTGAGGAGGGCGAGTCTTTAGATCATCCATATCATTTGGATTGATCGACACCTTGGGTTTCTGTCTTCTGATGATCTCCCAGAGGAGGATCCTTCGGAGGATCAGAACTTTTAGTTTTGTACTTGGGCAAGTTTATGGTTTGCTTTAAACCAAACAGTTTACTACTTTATTAAACAGTTGTAGTGTGTAAATTATTTGTATCTTTAAAGACAAAATCATATGTATAATTATGGTATTTGTTTTATTTCATGTTTTGTTTATTTTATTTATTAATATAATGTACAAAAAAGAAAATTTTCACAACTTAAATTATTATGTATTAAGAAATGATTTATAACTTGGGTAAAGGTTTATTATATTTATTGAAAATGTGACATCCCCAGTAGGGTGTTACAGACATAGTCGTTGCAATATAAGGATCTAGATCCTTACAATCCTAAAGCTCTGATACCACTTGCATAGTTGAATGACCTAGAGTGAACCAGCTAGTTGGACAAAGAAACTGATGACCTGGTCTTTGGGCCGATCTAGTTCTTGTTCATTATGAGTTTTCTCAATGAACTGGTCAAACCCAGGTGACTCGCTTAGACGGGTTGGCCCGGTTGACTCGATTTTCTTCCTTTTAATTGAACCTTAAAAAAATACAACTTATAGGATTTAAACACAATGCCTAGTAGTGATAATAACATATTTTATACATTAGAGCTAATTAGGCCTGAAAATCAGAACACGGGTTCTGTCAATAGAACCTGAGCAGTGTGCACTTATCAGGGCATAACTTGGGTTGTGGATGTGACATGGGCTTGAAACTGATGGCAAATGAAAGCTAAGACATATATCTCCAATTCATGTGAAGATCACTTCTCTAAACTACGACGTTTTGATGGAGTTTTCATCCCTTGAACTTAGCTAACGGAATCAGAGACCCTTTAAGAATGTTTTGTCCATAACTTGAGTTGTAGACCTCCAATTAACATGAGGTTTAGGCTCAATTGATCATAAATGACCTAACTTTGTTCCCATCAGGTTTTTAATGGGGTAAGGCCAAAAGAGGGGTTAATTATAGAGAAAGAAGACAGAAATCCGAGACACCTCATTCTACACACACTTCTCACTTTCTTTCTAGACTTTTCTCTTTTCTTCTCTCTTCTTCCTCAAGCTCATTCATGGTGATAGCTGTGGAGGGCTAAACTCCTATAATCAATTCAGAGATTCTTGAAGAAATTGTGATTTGGATTCTTGAGATCTTGGTTCTGTTTTTATGTTGAATTGTATTTGGATTCCTCTTCTTCTTAATCTTGAACGCATGAATGGTGATTTTGTTTATGTTTAATCTGATTAGGTCTTGATTTAAGATTGAGAATTGTGATGGATTTATGATTGATTGATCTAAATTAATCACGAATTTGCAGAGGTTAGGTTACTAATTTGTGCCTAGGTTAATTAAATTCGGTTATCAAATTAACATAGATCTAACATGAGTTGTGCGATTGTAAATTTGTATGTCAATTGTTAATTGAATTCTAAATAATTATCTAGTATGAATTCTGAATTTAATGCAGAGATTTCAATTAAATCTAAATTAACCATTCAAATACACTTCAACTGTTTGATGAAAGATCTATGATGGAATCAACTCAATTTCGGATAGGTTTCTGAATTGATCTTTCTTTTAATTGAATTTCTTGCTTTAATTATGTTATTTACATGCTTTGAGTTCTTGAATTCCTCTCCCTAATTTTAGCTTAATTTGATCAATTTACATTTACAATCCTTGATCTGATCAATATCTATAGGTATAACTCGGTTACAATTTTGATTGAGTTCGGCACTCGGTCAAGTAGCCCATATCATGAAATGCATTCTACCACAAGACCACATTCTATTATTAAGTAATACACTTAGTTTTTTTAATTTATATTATTATCAAACCAATATATTATTATCATCGCTAATTTAGAAATTTTTTTCATATAGTATTTTTATTATTTTTTAATTTAATATTTTTCATATAAAGTAGTTTCTTATATAATATTTTAAAAAATGTTTTTTTTCTAGGTTTTCCAATTCCACCACTTGACTCGCGGTAGGACCGCTGACCTGGTGACCTGACCTTCTAATCAGGTCGACCTCCGGTCCGGGTTATACAACTATGACCACTTGTTATGTAAATAGGATGAAGAATCTAGCAAGTCTGATAAGATGAGAGCAAGAACAAGAAAAGCAAACACAAGAATTAACATGGTTCAGTCAATTAAAGACCTACGTCCATGGTAGTGTAAGGCAGCAAATTCAGTATGAAGAAGAAAAATTACAATGCCAAAAAGATCTCACACCCCAAATTCCATGTTACACCCAGCACTCATGCCCTTGGTGTTTCAAAACTCTCACTCAAAGTACTTCTCTCTCCAGAGACACCCATTAGAAGACCCTTAGTCAATGGTTACAAAAGATATTACTAAATCTCCTAATAAAAATGAATCTCTATAGATAAGGATAAAATCAATCTCAAATCAATAACAAATTATATTATATTAATAACAAACTCCACGATAATAAGAAATTAAATCCCCTATTTAATTCTCATCATTATCCAAATCTAAATTAGTTATCCAAATCACTTAACTTTAGGAAACTATCACTTTAAGAAATAACTATCAATCCCTTAATTTTAGGGATAACAATTTCTTCAAAATTCTAGCCATAATCCAACACTAGCAAATAATCAAACATGTATAGTTTTGGAATTATAACTTTGGAAATTTCATGTGGAAGAAGGACTTAAGATGGGGAGTATCATGCGCCTCTAATGAATTGGGTTTAATAATTATATATGGAAGGGAATATCTGCATGCTGCTGATGAGAAATTGAACATGGATTTTGTTGACTAATTTGGAAAATGCACCAAATCACAAAAGTAATAGAGTCATGAGAAAGTATTGTTACCACGAAGATTGAGTTACCAATTACCACTTCACTATTCTAACTTATATCTAAACAAAGATTCAATTCAATGAGAAGTTTAAAGTATGACAAATAATTAGAAGAGAAACAAAAACAAAGCAAATTAAATAACTTGAAAACGATAAAAAAACCGCAATAACAAATTAAAGAGTAATACTCAATGATAAAGGCGCTAGGGATCCGATTTCACTTGGTTTTTCTGACTAGTATTTGGAATTCCATCCTAATTAAATTCTAATTAATCAATTGATGGGGAGATTTCCTAATTTATCTAATACCTAATTCCTTAGTGTATCAATTCTCTTTAATAGTAGAAACCAAATTAATCCTTTAATTCAATCCCAAAAACTAGAGGCATTATGTGATCTATGGAATCTCAAGCAAAATTCACACAATAACTTTTATTCTTAAATAGTCAAGATTATGACATTTATCACATGGTCTAAGTCATGCACAAATTCTCCAATTTCCTACACAACCCACAAGATCAATTTATGAGTGATCAATTCATAAAAACATTAAGATCAACAATAAACACTCAATTGAATAAAAAGAAACTTATATTAAATCAAAAGGAACCCAAATAAATCATCATCTAGACTAGGTTACATCTTCACCTTAGCAAAAAAAGAATTTAGCTACTCATGACAATGAAAGTACAAAATAAATTAAGAGGTAGAAGAAACATCATGAAGAAACCTTAGAAAAGAATAGTCTTAGATGTCTTCAATGGTGAACTCATTTTAGCCTCCAAAGTAGACTTTTTACCTCTGATCCAGCTCTCCAAATCCTTGGCTTTGCCCTCTATTTATAATCTTTCAAGGAATCTAGGGCAAACTAGGTAAGCATGTTGTCAATTCGTGCTCTATCGTAACTTGGGCCTCAATTCTTGCATTAAGGGCAACTAAATTAAGGAAAATTATCAACATAATATTTGTAAATCTATTTCTTAGCTTTCCTATACCACCAAAATTAGGTAGATCACATACTTATAGAAAACGTTATGCTTAATTTATTGAGACAAGTTTAACAACAAAACTTTCCTCAATTAATCTTTGATCAAATCTCTTTTCCGATTTTCTTCTTGTTGATTTCTCATAAATTAGGAAACAAGTACTCCACCAAGATTAAGGAAACTTTCCTTAATATCCTTGCGTTAAATATAGGGATGCTTGGTCACCAAGTGAGGATCACTTGCACTCTAATTAAAGATCTACAATGATTCTTAAAATTTAAGAATGCTATTTTGATTTTGGTCAAACTTTGTTAGCCACTTTGCAGGTGATTTGTCACTCTATTAACGCATGAACTAGGCTTTGATGTATTCATGAAAGTTGTATGAATTTTCCTCATCTTTTATTAAATACTAAGATTAGCTCAATCTGATGTTTATACCAAAAGTTATGCTTAAAACACTGCATCAAGGTTCTTATGCTCTTCACCAGAATTTTAGTAACTAAGTCTAAACTTCCACAAAAGTCTTTAAATTACTACAAAGCACATTAAAAAGAACATTTAATTCAATGAGCCCATAATTCAATTAATATAATAAATAAGTGGCATAATTATTATCTCTAAGCACCTAAATTCATGTTTAAACAAGCATAAATTGTGTGAATTTTACACTCACATTAGATTTTGATGTAAAATGACATGCTTGCTTATTTTGGAACCATAAGGTGTGCACACCCAAACAACAAGGAAAGGCCAAACGCACAATTGGCAATTAAGGTTCTTAAACTAGAAGTGTCGTAGCTAGTGCTTTCACATAATATCCATGATTACTCTCCTCATCCACCGTGGGTATTCAAACTATTCCTTTTAATCATTATCCATCTCTAGCAGCCTTGTTAATGTTGGATGTTAATTTACATATTGTGGCTCTAAGTTAATCTCTGTCGAGTAGGAAGTTCTAAAGAAGGGAGCTTTCTATGTGGAATTGATATTTGTCGGTATGTGTTTGCGAAATAACTTTACCTGATTAATTAGTAGAGTTGTTTCGACTAACCTGCAAACGTTGATTCCCAATCAATCCAAGCAGTTAACATCGAAAAAGGGGCTTTGTTCCTCGACTATGCATTCCTAGGATAACTACAGGAGGCTCTGTTTATGTGGAATTTTGGTTCAAAGATTCAAAATTAATTCCAACAAACAAATATATTTTATCAAACGAATGCGGGTTCACGAGTTATGTGGTAATCTCGTTATGAAAATGGTTTTAACAGCAAACAAAAGAAATTTAGGAAATTTGAAGTAAAATAAACAGAAAAATACAGAAAGGAAAGATTAAAGAAATTTAAAGAAACTTTGCAGGAATCTTAAAATTGCAGAAAATTAATTGAAAGCATGTAAATGGCACAAAATTAAAGTGCAGAAATTAAATGGAAAAATAGTAAAGAAAAGCAGATAAAAGTGCGAAAAACTGTAAAGAAAATTTAAAAGACGAGACTGAAAAAGTAAAGAATTTTAAAGGAACATTGCATTAATTTAAATGACATGAAATGGTAAAGGAAGGCATACTTGGACAAAAATCCTTTAATATGCTCGGGTTGAGATATTAGGATTTTGTATCAGCAAATAACCTTCACTTTTTACATTATGACTACTGGTATTTATAGACAAATATCAAAAATAACTGACATCCTAAAAAGACCAGCACGTTTGAGCGGTTTTATTCTTCAGCAAGTACCCAACTTTCGACGGAACCAGCACTCGACTACTCTTAAAAAGTTTTCGTCGACTTAATGCAATCTCCCTGTCGGATGCTTCTTCTCACTGACATCATATCTTAACCTCATTAGAATCTTCCTCTTTATCCAATGCTACTGTCGACTTCTCTATTTGGCACTTCTGTCGGCTCAATATTTCAGAAAGTTTCCTCCATCAACCGACGAACTGCCAAATCTTTATTTTTACTTCCAACAGATGCCCCCCAAAAATTTTCTTTCGACGCCGATAGAAGAAAGAAAAATTTTTAATCAAAGGTCCTTTATATATATATATTTAAATCCAATCAGAACCTTTCATCAGTACTTGAACGACCATAATCAATCTTATCATAGCAAACAATAAATAGCCGTTCCTAATAAATAGGGCTCATAATTACCTCTATTTTCTCGCAAAAACTACTTTTTCAAATTCACACGACTCTTCACCTTTTTAACACTGTTTACCGTCTTCAAACTTTCACTTCTCTTCACTGTTCATCTTCAATATCACCTCAGGTGCAAATCTCCTATTAGCTTGCCTAACAGGTCTACATCCTTCTTTCAGAGGCAATCTGTGTTCGACAAGATCTCTACTCAAACCAGGCATCTCATCGTAATCCCAAGCAAAACAATCTTTATATTCCATAATTAACTCGACAAGCTTTTCTTTAAAATCCTTTGGCAGAAATGAACTTACGAAAATGGGCCTTCTATCTGCTTCAGTGCCCAAGTTTATTTCTTCCAAAGGATCTTCCACTTCTACACTCTGCTTGTCATCAAGCCCTTTTTCAAATCCTAAAGGACCATCATCAATTATGCAATCCAACAGCATGCTTTCAGCAGTGAATACTGCTTTGTCGGCCAAATAAGCCGACAATCTTTCTGAATAATCATTAACACTCATAACTAGTGCTTGGCCGATCTTCTTCGGCCTTCTTCACCTGTCGTACACCAAACTGATCCCTCAAGCAAACTTCAAGTGCGTCCTCATTAATCACTCCACCACTTGCTGTTACTGGTTTAACACTTGGAGCATATATTCTGAAGTCGACATGAAGTTGCTGAAGATAGCAAGGACTGTCATCTGCTTCTATTACTTCCACTTGATCTTCCTCATTCCAAAGAATGAGCTTTTGATGAACTGTTGATGGTATTGCTCCGACGGCATGGATCCAATCTCTCCCAAGTAAAAGATTGTAACTCGACTTCATCGGTATTACCACAAATAATGTCGGCCTTACAACGGATCCGACTTGCACCTTTAACATCACCACTTCGTCTGATGGAGAAGTTTTACCACTAAAATCTGTGACTATCATGTTTGTCGACATCAAATCTGACTCATCTTTCCCAAGTTTTTTAATCATGGCCCTTGGGATTAAGTTGATTACTGCCCCCCCGTCGATCAAAACTCTATTAGTGGGTTTTCCTTCCAACAGAGCCTTAATGTGTAACGGTCGTAAATGAGCCTTCTGATCTTCTGTCGGTTTTTCAAGCTGAGCTGTATTGTCAAAGACCGTGATCATATTGTCCTGAAAAAGCCAATGATCGTCAAGGTCATCAACATCTTCTTCATTCTCCCTAATGTATTCAATTTCGTGATACCCTTCAAAATCTGCAGGTAACACCGAAACTAAATTAACACTCGTCGCCTTCAAGAATTCCTCTTCGTCAAACGGCTCTTCATCTAAATGCCTTCCAATCCTTAAGTAATCTTCCGACGGCAAATTGCTATCCATAGCCGTCAAGATATCATCCAGACTATCTTCCATGTTAATATCCATGTTGAATTGCTCCTCATCACCAAGGCCTAAAGGATCATGTGGATCATTCAAGGCCTCAATAACTTCATCAGTCATTGGGTCTATATCTTGGCAGTCAGACTTTGCCAATCTTTCTCTTTCTTTTCTTATGTCGAGCATTTTCTTCCTCCACTCAACATCTTGATCTGGGTCTTCTAGAATTCTCCTAATTTCTTCATTCGACCAGTCTTCAATATTACTGTTTTCAATTCCAGAGTCTTTAATCTGCTCTTTTCCTATTGTCGAGCTGATCAACTCCTTGTCCTTTTCGACTGGTAAACTATTCTCTCTTGCCTTCTCTCTTGCCTCTTTTTCTGCTGCTATCAATCCAATTGGCCATTTCCTTTTTGTTTTGTTTGGAATTGGCCTTCGAACTTGCTTACCCCTTCTGATTTCTTCCAACTTTTCTTGTCGGATTTTATCATTAGTGTCAAGCCGTCCGATTGCATTTGTCGTCGGTTCCCCTGGGAATGATCCCTTGGTAACAACACTTTTTATCTTTCTATCATCTTTATCCTGATCAAGCATTGGTTTTTTCTCGACCACCAAACAACCTGTCTCTGTAGGTTGTTCCTTGATCACCAATCCTTCAGCCATATCTCTTCTCTTTTGAGCCTGTCTTAATCTCTGTAATCTCCTCTTCTTACTCTTTGATATTGAAGGAGGCTTTGATGGCCCTGCCTCATCTTGGTCAATCGAAGTTTTCCTCAAATCAATCCTTCCATTCTTGTAATCTTCATTCCAAAAAGGTTGACCCCTTTGGAAATTACTCCTCCTAGCGGACACATTCTGTCGAAAATACGTATGTCCATCCATTACGGAATTCTTCATCCACCTATTCACAGCACCATTAGCAGGTGGCACCCTAGTCTTAAAGGGTCTGACATGAGCTTTGTTTCCTACAAACCCCTGTGATTCGACTAACCAACCATTCATGTTAGGCCTAGGCATGTAAACTTGCTTTGGCCTTGGAGCATGAAAAGTATTGTGGTCTCCAGGTTTTTCTGTCGAGAACTTTTTTCTTTCCCTGCTGGATACTTGGTTGTTCTTCAGCAGCTTTTTTCGTAGCAAGCTCATCATATACTGCATTACACCTTGGGCACAACCTTACCTTGCCCTCATCTTTCTTTCTTTTAAGAAATGCTTCGAGAGACTCACCTAGCTTAGGATATACTTCAGTTGCATCCTTTGTATCTACGTTGAATTCTTGCAATCTCCTAATGTTGAGCATCCCAAAATTTAGAGGAACTTGCTGATCAACACAAGATACTTCAGCCTGAAACGGATCTGTGTCAACTTTCATATCTGCTTTAAGCTTGTCGGCAAACTTTAGACGCCCATCCATTATTGCTTTTTGAATTAAGTCTCTGAAACGAACACATTCATTAGTAACATGACCGAAATTATTATGAAACTTACAGTATTTTCGGTCTTTAATTTCATCCATCTTTAACAACTTATGGCCTTCCGACAGTTTAATCTGTTTATCTTTTAGTAACAAATCAAAAATCTTGTCGGCTTTAGTTACGTCAAATGTATATGTTTTTCTATTAACGTAACCTATTTTCTCCTTATTTCTAGTAGGCTGTAATGCCTGACAAACATAAGCAGGACCATTATGAAGTTCAGCAATGTTAACTTCGAACTCATCATTGCTGCCTTCAAACTCATTGTCGGATTCATTTAATCCGACAAACGCCACCTTTTCTCTTTTAAGAAATCTTTTTTGTTTTTGAATCTTTTCAACTTTTAATTGTTCTATTTGCCTAACTTTTTCACCTAGCTGGGCAAGATCAATCAAATGTTGATTCACTAACTTCTTCCTTATATAATAATCTAAACCGTTTGCAGCTATCTTTACTATTTCGACCTCAGGTATAGGAGTAAAACATCTACTCCTCATTTGTCGAAACCTAGCAAGATAGTCATCCACAGTTTCATTATACATCCTTTTGATGTTGAAAAGATCTGTAAGTCCTACTTTCAAATCCCCTCTAAAAAATTGATCATGAAAGCTTCTTTCCAATTGAGCCCAGGAGTGGACTGAATTTGGTCTCAATGTCGAAAACTAGGAAAAAGCATTTTTTGTGAGGGAACTTGGGAAGAATCTCATTTTAAGGCCTTCAACAATGGCCAACTCCCCCATTTCTATTGTAAACCGTGTAATATGTTCAACGGTCGATTCCCCACTTTCTCCTGCAAACTTGGAAAGTTTTGGAATCTTAACTCCTCTAGGCAACTCTGCCTATTGGACCCATTCAGGAAATGCTGATACAAAATATGGTTGGTTGGCGTAGCCAACGTTAAAACCAAACCTATTCAGCACTTGTTCCACCACTTGGTTTACATTTTGTTCAATTACTTGGTGCCCCCCAAGATTTTGTCGAAGCAACCTCATGGCTACATCATTTCTGGCCATTTGATCTTCATTTCCTCGACGGAGCATATGGACATTTCCATATTCCAAACGGGGCTGATCATTTTGGCCTGGTTGGTCTAAGTTTTGTTGATTTTGTCCCACATTTGCCTGAGGTGCGACCATTTCTCTATTTACCCCAAGCTGGGCTCCCTGAATATTATCATTGGCTACATCACCTAGTCCTCAGGCTTGGTTTAGCCTTGCCATTTGCTAAGCCAATGCACTGCAAATGTTATTTGTATTTTCCATGATTGGCGTAATCACAGCACCCATTTGCTGAGTGAACATATGCACCATATCATGATTACTCTCATCCATCTGTTGTCAAAAACTGGCCAAAGAATTCATAGTTGGCCCTGTTATATTTTGGGGATTATCTCTCGACATGTTTGGGAAAACTGACCCCAAATTCAGTCTTTCTTGTCGAAAAGGAGTTGGATTGCTTGTACTTGCAACCCCTACTCTTTGGCTACCAAAACTTGCCAAGGCCGAACTTATGTGGTTGGCCTTGTGAAGCTACTGATTGTCCGACAGTATTAGTTAAAGTAGCACCAAGTCCCGTTTGTGCCATAATAGGAGGTACATAATTCGGTGACAACCCATATTGGGGCACAAACCTCGAATTTGAATTTATTATGCTTTGGTTACTTGGCTGACTCGGCCATAGCTGAGTCATTCCAGGCACCACTTGTTCTACTACTGGATTACTCCGGAGAGCACCAGTTGCTATAACATCCTCTACCGACCCAGTATTAACGATATTTGAGGGTGGCACAGTAATAGCTGTCGAAGGTGTATCTGACACCTGACTACTTATATTACTCATGGTTTGCGTATTCTGAGAAGAGTAGATAAATCTTCCACTCCTTAAACACATAAAACCATTTCTTATGACACTACGAGTTACTCTAAACTCGTCCCACTGGGCGTGCCAATTTGTTTATGTGGAATTTTGGTTCAAAGATTCAGAATTAATTCCAACAAACAAATATATTTTATCAAACGAATGCGGGTTCACGAGTTATGTGGTAATCTCGTTATAAAAATGGTTTTAACAAGAAATGAAGAAATTTAAGAAATTTGAAGTAAAATAAACAGGAAAATGCGAGAAAGGAAAGATTAAGGAAATTTAAAGAAACTTTGCAGAATCTTAAAATGCAGAAAATTAATTGAAAGCATGTAAATGGCACGAAATTAAAGTGCAGAATTTAAATGGAAAAACAGTAAAGAAAAGCAGATAAAAGTGCGAAGAACTGTAAAGAAAATTTAAAAGAACGAGACTGAAAAAAGTAAAGAATTTTAAAGGAACATTGCATTAATTTAAATGACATGAAATGGAAAAGGAAGGCATACTTGGACAAAAATCCTTTAATCTGCTCGGGTTGAGATGTTAGGATTTTGTATCAGCAAATAACCTTCACTTTTTACATTATGACTACTGGTATTTATAGACAAATATCAAAAATAACTGACATCCTAAAAAGACCAGCACGTTCGAGCGGTTTTATTCTTCAGCAAGTACCCAACTTTCGACGGAACCAGCACTCGACTACTCTTAAACAGTTTTCGTCGACTTAATGCAATCTCCCTGTCGGATACTTCTTCTCACTGACATCATACCTTAACCTCATTAGAATCTTCCTCTTTATCCAATGCTACTGTCGACTTCTCTATTTGGCACTTCTGTCGGCTCAATATTTCAGAAAGTTTCCTCCATCAACCGACGAACTGCCAAATCTTTATTTTTACTTCCAACAGGCTCCTAGTTGGAAAATAGCTTGAACGACTCTTACTGCTTCGACTAACAGTTGCAAATTCGAATAAAAACTTAAAGGCAATAAAATTGAAAATAAAGCAAAGCGGGGAATGCTGGAAAGCAAAGAACTATAAGTCAAACAAGCTGAAGCAATAATAGGAAAAAAAAAAAAGAGCTTTGAGGAAAGATTGGTATATTGATGTGTTGGTTTGATGATTTTGTCATATGTATAATTGGGTTCCTCAACACTATTTATAGACCAAAATTGAGACGTTAGTGGCTTTATACACTATCTGTTATATTCTATTAATACACCCCCTATTTACGCTAATGGCTAACAACATATTAACCCATTAACCTACCTGGGCTGACCGTTGTTGTGAAATTTGTCTATGTACAATGTATTAGCTAGTCGAGAGACACACCTACTATCTTACAAACTCAGGAAACAAGTGTTCCTACCATCCTCAATGAGAGTCTTCAAGTAACTTCCATAAATAGCTACCAATATTCCACAAGGCCACTCAAAACAGTAGTTCCTATCTTTAAGGAACCATACTTAACCTGGTCAACAGCTTCCTAACGACTTCTTATTTTTAAAATCACCTCACAGCCTCTAAACAGTCCTCACATCTATTGGGTCCAACCAATGTATCTAGCCCAATCTTTGAACTTGACTCAATATTGCCTCGGCTTTGTTAGGGACCTGTTGAATTAATTCAGCTGATCCTGTTTTCTCAACTTCAGCTAATGATTCAATATTCTGCACCAGTTATTTTAGTCGAGCCAATATTTTTAGGCATTATCACTTTGCCCCCTGCATCCTTCAGCTGATGAGTCGATGCAAAGAAGCTGGAGGGATGCAACCAGTTTTTCAAACTCCCGCGCTTTTTGGGATTCCATGCTTATGCTTTAGCCTTTATTGTTTCTGATTGGGCGAAATTAAATTTGAACTAGAATTGGTTAGGAGGTGATAAAGATTACCTGAAAATTATCTTTCAAATTTCAAATCTCTATTCTCTACTTTAAATAGTGTCGTGAACATTCTCCCAACCTCACAAACTCTGCTACCCAACCTTTATGTGTTCTCCTTTTTTACATTTCCTGACTTTTTGCTGGGGCTAAAATCATAAGTTCTAATTCGACGAAGATATTTTTGACAGTCGGATGATAACATTGAGATATTCGACGACGAAGAGATTTTCGACAGTCGAATGATAATATTGAGATATTCAACAAAGATAATTTTGATAGTCGGATGATACCATTGAGACATTCGACAAATAAGGGTTTCGACAGCCTGATGATAACATTGAGATATTCGACGAAGAGATTTTCGACAGCTCGATGATGATGACATTGAAGAAATTTTCTAATGTGTTATAGTCAGATATTGGTTTTTGTCGAAAGCTCTCAGTTGCTTTCAGTTGTTAGTCTTGAATTCGATAGCTAGATGGGGATCCAAGTGGTGGCTAACTATCAAATGGCCAAGGGTTAGTTTCGTCGAAAATAAAGCTACCAATTCTGAATTCAACAAGAGTTGGTTATTGTCGAAAATTAAGTAAGATATTAGTGAGAACGTGGCATAACTGCCATGTACGTGGTCAGTTTTTAGGAGTAAGTTATTTTTTATATTTTGCCTATAAATACTAGTATTCACAATGTACAAATGGTAGTTTTACTAGATATACAATCCTAACATCTCACTTAAGCAGATTGTTGGGGGTAAAATCACAAGTTCTAATTCGACAAAGATATTTTTGACAGTCGGATGATAACATTGAGATATTCGACGATGAAGAGATTTTCGACAGTCAGATGATAATATTGAGATATTCGACGAAGATAATTTTGATAGTCAGATGATACCATTGAGACATTCGACGAATAAAGGTTTTGACAGCCAGATGATAACATAGAGATATTCGACCAAGAGATTTTCGACAGCTTGATGATGATGACATTGAAGAAATTTTCTAATGTGTTATAGTCAGATGTTGGTTTTTGTCGAAAGATCTTAGTTACTTTCAGTTATTAGTCTTGAATTCGACAGCTAGATGGGGATCCAAGTTGTGGCCAACTCTCAAATGGCCAAGGGTTGGTTTCGTCGAAAATAAAGTTACCAATTCTGAATTCGACAGGAGTTAGTTATTGTCGAAAATTAAGTAAGATATTAGTGAGAACGTAGCATAACTACCATGTACGTGGTCAGTTTTTAGGAGTCAGTTATTTTTTATATTTTGCCTATAAATACTAGTATTCACGATGTATAAATGGTGGTTTTACTGGATATATAATCCTAACATCTCACTCAAGCAGATTAACGGATTTGATTCCAAGAATGACTTCTATTTTCATTTCCAGCCATTTATATTAATGCAATGGCTTTTTAAATTATTTATTTTCAAGTCTTGTTCTTTAAATTTCTTTACTCTTTCTGCACTTTAAATTCATGCATTTTACGTTTTCTGCAATTTAAACTTACTGCAATTTTACAATTCCTGCATTTAAACTTTTTGCACCTTTATTTTCTGCATTTTAATCTTCAGCACTTTACATTTCTTGCAATTTACTTTCTCTGCACTTTACATTTTGCACGTTACTCATCAATTTCTTAAAAAGTTTCTTTTCTAACGAGATTACCACATAACTCGTGAACCCATATTCGTTTGATAAAATATATTTGTTTGTTGGAATTTGTTTCATACCAAATTCACCCGCAAACAAATTGGCACGCCTGGTGGGACGAGTTTAGAGTAACTCGGTAGTGTCACAAACCTCTTCATAAGAAGATGGTTTTATGCGTTTAAGAAGTGAAAAGTTGGTATTTTCTTGCCCTTCTCAAGATACGCAAACTATGAGTAATACAAATAATCAGGCGTCGAATGCACTTTCAGTTGAAGTTAGTGTGCCATCTTTAACAGCCGTTACTGCGTCACCTTTAACAACGGGTCCTGTGGTTGACATAATAGCAACTGGTACTCTTAGAAGTAACCCAGTGTTAGAACAAGTGGTGCCTGTAGTGACTCAGTCATCACCAAATCAGCCAAGTAATCAAAGTGTAATGAACTCAAATTCAAGGTTGGCACCACAATATGGTTTGTCACCAAATTATGTTCCTCCTATGATGGCACAAATGGGACTTGCCTCTACTTTGGCTAATACTATAGGCCAAACAATAGCCTCACAAGGCCAACCACAAATAAGTTCGGCTTTAGCAAGTTTTAATGGCCAAGGAATAGGAGTTGCAAGTTCAAGTAATCCAACTCTTTTTCGACAAGAGAGATTGAATTTGGAACCTGTATTTCCAAATATGTCGAGAGATATTCCTCAGAATATACCTGGGCCAACTATGAATTCTTTGGCCAGTTTTCGACAACAAATAGATGAAAGCAACCATGACATGGTGCATATGTTCACTCAGCAAATGGGTGCTGTAATTACGCCAATCATGGAAAATACAAATAATGTTTGCAACGCATTGGCTCAGCAAATGGCAAGGTTAAACCAAGCCTTGGGAGTAAGTGATTTGACCAATGATAATATTTAGGGAGCCCAGCCTGGGGTAAATAGAGAAATGGTCGCACCTCAGGCAAATGCGAGGCAAAATCCACAAAACTTAGATCAACCAGGTCAAAATGATCAACCTCGTTTGGAATATGGAAATGTCCATGTGCTCCGTCGAGGAAATGAAGATCAAATGGCTAGAAATGATATAGCCATGAGATTGCTTCGACCAAATCCTAGGGGGCACCAAACGGTTGAACAAAATGTAAACCAAGTAGTGGAATAAGTGCTGAATAGATTTGGTTTTAACGTTGGCTATGTCAACCAGCCATATTTTGTATCAACATTTCCTGAGTGGGTCCAACAGGCAGAGTTGCCTAGAGGAATTAAGATTCTGAAACTTTCCAAGTTTGCAGGAGAAAGTGGGGAATCGACTGTCGAACATATTACACGGTTTACAATAGAGATGGGGGAGTTGGCCACTGTTGAAGGCCTTAAAATGAGATTCTTCCCAAGTTCCCTCACAAAAAATGCTTTTTCCTGGTTTTCGACATTGAGACCAAATTCAGTCCACCCCTGGGCTCAATTGGAAAGAAGCTTTCATGATTAATTTTTTAGAGGAGATTTGAAAGTGGAACTTATAGATCTTTTCAACATCAAAAGGATGTATAATGAAACCGTGGATGACTATCTGGCTAGGTTTTGACAAATGAGGAGTAGATGTTTTACTCCTATACCAGAGGTCGAAGTAGTAAAGGTATCTGCAGGTGGTTTAGATTATTATATAAGGAAGAAGTTAGTGAATCAACATTTAGTTGATCTTGCCCAATTAGGTGAAAAAGTTAGGCAAATAGAACAATTAAAAGTTGAAAAGATTCAAAAACAAAAAAAAAAATTCTTAAAAGAGAAAAGATGGCATTTGTCGGATTAAATGAATTCGACAATGAGTTTGAAGGCAGCGATGATGAGTTCAAAGTTAACATTGCTGAACTTCAGAACGGTTCTCCTTATGTTTGTCAGGCATTACAACCTACTAGAAATAAGGAGAAAATGAGTTATGTTAATAGGAAAACATATACATTCGACGTAACCAAAGCCGACAAAATTTTTGATTTGTTACTAAAAGATAAACAGATTAAACTGTCGGAAGGTCATAGGTTGTTAAAGTTAGATGAAATTAAAGACCGAAAATATTGTAAGTTTCATAATAGTTTCGGTCATGTTACTAATGAATGTGTTCGTTTCAGAGACATAATTCAAAAAGCAATAATGGATGGGTGTCTGAAGTTTACCGGCAAGCTTAAAGCGGATATGAAAGTTGACATAGATCCATTTCAGGCTGAAGTATCTTGTGTTGATCAGCAAGTGCCTTTAAATGTTAGGATGCTCAACATAAGGAGGTTGCAAGAATTCAACGTGGATACAAAGGATGCAACTGACGTATATCCTAAGCCAGGTGAGTCTCTTGAGACATTTCTTGAAAGAAAAAAAGATAAGAGCAAGGTAAGGTTGTGCTCAAGGTGTAATGCGGTATATGATGAGCTTGCTACGAAGAAAGCTGCTGAAGAACAACCAAGTATCCAACAAGGTAAGGAAAAAGTTCTCGACAGAAAAACCTGGAGACTACAGAAGACTTTTCATGCTCCAAGGCCAAAACCAGTTTATATGCCTAGGCCTAACATGAATGGTTGGTTAGTCGAACCACAGGGATTTGTGGGAAACAAAGCTCATGTCGGACTAATTAAGACTAGGGTGCCATCTGCTAATGTTACTGTGAATAAGTGGATGAAGAATTCTGTAATGGATAGACATACGTATTTTCGACGGAATGTGTTTGCCAGGAGGAGTAATTTTCAAAGGGATCAATCTTTTTGGAATGAAGACTACAAGAATGGAAGGATTAATTTAGGAAAAACTTCGATTGGCCAAGATGAAGCAAGGCCATCAAAGGTTTGTCCAATGTCGAAGAGTAAGAAAATGAGATTACAGAGATTAAGACAAGCACAAAAGAGAAGAGATATGGTTGAAGGATTAGTGATCAAGGAGCAGCCCGTAGAAATAGGTTATTTGGTGGTCGAAAAGAACCCAATGCTTGATCAGGATAAAGATGGTAGAAAGATAAAAAGTGTTGTTACCATGGGATCATTTCCAGGGGAGCCGACAACAAATGTAGTTAGACGGCTTGATACAGATGATAAATCCCGACAAGAAAGGTTGGAAGAAATATGAAAGGGTAAGCAAGTTCGAAGGCCAATTCCAAATAAAACAAAGAGGAAATAGCTAATTGGATTGATAGCAGCAGGAATAGTTTACCAGTCGAAAAGGACAAGGAGTTGATTAGCTCGAATGCTGCAAGCCCGACAATAGGAAAAGAGCAGATTAAGGACTCTAGAATGGGAAATAGTAATATTGAAGACTGGTCAAAAGAAGAAATCAGGAGAATTTTAGAAGACCCAGATCAAGATGTTGAGTGGAGGAAGAAAGTGCTCGACATAAGAAAAGAAAGAGAAAGATTGGCAAAGCTTGACTGCCAAGATATAGACCCAATGACTGATGAAGTTATTGAGGCCTTGAATGATCTAGAGGATCCTTTAGGCCTTGGTGATGAGGAGCAATTCGACATGGACATCAACTTGGAAGATAATCTGGATGATATCTTGACGGCTATGGATAGTAATTTGCCGTCGAAAGATTACTTAAGGATTGGAAGACATCTAAGTGAAGAGTTGTCTAATGAGGAGGAATTCTTGAAGTCAATGAGTGTTAATTTAGTTTCAGTGCTGCCTGCAAATTTTGAAGGGTATCACGAAATTGAGTACACTGGGGAGAATGAAGAAGATTTTGATGACCTAGAAGATCATTGGCTTCTTTTCCAGGACAATATGATCACAGTCTTTAACAATACAGCTCAGCTTGAAAAACCAACAAAAGATCAAAAGGATCATTTGCGACTGTTACACATTAAGGCTCTATTAGAAGGAAAACCCACCAATAGAGTTTTGATCGACGAGGGGGCAGCAATCAATTTAATCCCAAGGGCCATGATAAAAAAACTTGGGAAAGATGAGTCAGATTTGATGTCGACAAACATGATAGTCACAGATTTCAGTGGAAAACCTCCCCATCAGACGGAGTGGTGATGTTGAAAGTACAAGTCGGATCCGTTGCAGGACCGACATTATTTGTGGTAATTCCAACGAAGTCAAGTTACAATCTTTTATTAGGGAGAGATTGGATTCATGCCATCGAAGCAATACCCTCAACGGTTCATCAGAAGCTCATTCTTTGGAATGAAGATGACCAAGTTGAAATAATAGAAGCATATGATAGTCCTTGCTATCTCCAGCAACTTCATGTCGATTTCAGAATATATTCTCCAAGTGTTACACCAGTAACAACGAGTGGTGGAGTGATTAACAAAGACGCACTCGAAGTTTGCTTGAGGGATCAGTTAGGTGTACAACTAGTGAAGAAGGCCAAAGAAGATCAGCCAAGCACTAGCTATGAGTGTTAAGGATTATTCAGAAGAATTATCGGCTTATTTAGCCGACAAAGCAGTATTCACTGCTGAAAACATGCTGTCGGATTGTGTAATTGATGATGGTCCTTTAGGATTTGAAAAAGGGCTTGATGAAAAGCAAAGTGTGGAAGTGGAAGATCCTTTGGAAGAAATAAACTTGGGCACTGAAGCAGATAGAAGGCCCATCTTCGTGAGTTCATTTCTGCCAAAGGATTTCAAAGAAAAGCTTGTCGAGTTAATTATGGAATATAAATTTTTTTGCTTGGGATTATGATGAAATGCCTGGATTGAGTAGAGATCTTGTCGAGCACAGATTGCCTCTGAAAGAAGGATGCAGACCTGTTAGACAAGCCAATAGGAGATTTGCACCTAAGGTGATATTAAAGATAAAAGAAGAGGTTGAAAGATTTCTCAAAGCCAAATTCATCAGAACAACCAGGTATATCAAATGGCTTTCTAATATTGTTCATGTAGTTAAGAAAAATGGCAAGTTGAGAATATATGTAGATTTTAGAAATTTGAACACTGTCACACCTAAAGATGAGTATCCTATGCCAATTGCGGACATGTTAGTTGATGCAGCATCTGGACATGAATTATTAAGTTTTATGGATGGCCATGCAAGTTATAATCAAATTTTTATAGCCGAGGAGGACGTGTCGAAAACTGCCTTCAGATGTCCAGGAGCTATTGGGACATTTGAATAGGTAGTCATACCTTTTGGTTTAAAGAATGCAGGGGCCACTTATCAGAGAGCAATGAATACAATTTTCCATGATGTCATTGGAAAATTTATGGAAGTCTACATTGACGATGTCATTGTCAAGTCGGAAACGAAAGAAAGTCATTTGACAAACTTAAGGCAGGCATTCGACAGGATGAAGAAGCACAACCTTAAGATGAATCTAGAAAAATTTGGTTTTGGAGTGTCGGCTGCTAAATTCTTGGATTTCCTAGTCCATAAAAAAGGTATAGAAGTGGACAAAAATAAAGCCAATACAGTTTTGGAGGCCACTCCAACGACAAACAAGAAAGAATTGCAATCTTTTTTAGGAAAAGTTAACTTTCTAAGAAGATTTATATCCAACTTGTCAAGAAGAACCAGAGCTTTTGCTCCATTGATCAAGTTGAAGGCTGAATAGGATTTTGTGTGGGAACCTTGCCACCAAGAAGCCTTCGACCAGATAAAGCAGTATTTGACAAAACCACCGGTCATGATGCCTCCAGTGCCCCGTCGACCGTTGAAATTATATATATCAGCATCAGAAGAAACCATAGGAAGTATGCTGGCTCAAGATGTAAATGGCGTCGAAAGGGTCGTGTATTATCTTAGTCAAGTTTTAAATGATGTTGACAGAAGATATAGTGCAATAGAGAAACTTTGTTTAGCATTGTATTTCTCATGTACTAAGCTTAAATATTACATGATGCCTTGTAATGTACTGGTTATGTCAAAAACTGATATAATAAAATATATGTTATCAAAACCAATGTTAAATGGTCGTATTGGAAAATGGACAATTGCTTTGTCAGAATTTTCTTTACAATATGTACCAATGAGAGCAGTAAAAGGCCAAGCAATTGCTGACTTCTTGGTCGACCATCCTTGTTTGGATGTAGATAATGTAAATACTATCGGTTTAAAACCTTGGTGTTTATATTTTGATGGTTCAAGGCATCAAAATGGAATTGGAGTAGGGATTTTAATTGTTTCCCCTCAAAGTACTCCAACTAAGTTCATGTTTAAACTTAAATATACTTGTTCTAACAATGAGGCTGAATATGAAGCCTTAATTGTCGGATTGGAGATACTAGTGGAAATGAAAGCACGTAATGTGCGTATATTTGGTAATTCACAGTTGGTCATTAAGCAACTTGCCCAAGAATATAAATGTGTCAGTGAAAATCTAATGAAATATTATATTGTGGCAAGTAAGTTAATGAAACAATTCGACAAGGTAACTGTCGAACATATTTCCAGAGGTTTAAATGAAGAGGCTAATGAATTAGCACAAGTAGCCTCTGGTTATAGACTTTCATCCAAGGTTCTTACAAATCTAATGGAAATAAGAGAAATTTTATATCCATTAGAGGAAAGAGATATGCTACAAAATGACATTTCGACGATTAATGACTGGAGACAACCAATACTGAGTTATTTGCAAAATCCAAGTCAAGATGTGCATAGAAAGCTCAAGTATAGAGCATTGAAGTTTGTGGTATTAGGGGGAGCCTTGTATAGAAAGTCTGTCGATGGAAATTTAGAAGTTTGCCTGAATGAAGCAAAGGCTTATATTGCCTTGGTAGATGTCCACGAGGGAATTTGTGGAGCTCATTAGGCAGGTGAAAAGATGAAATGGGTCCTTCGACGTCAAAGGTATTATTGGCCAACACTAGTTAGGGATTGTATAATGTTTTCCAAGTCTTATGAAGAGTGTCAAAGGCATAGCCATATACAAAATGTTCCTGTTAATGAGTTATATGTTATAGTTAAACCTTGACCTTTCAGAGGATGGGCCTTAGATTTAATTGGCCAAATCCATCCCGTCTCGTCGAAGGGACATAAATATATTTTAGTAGGAGCTGATTACTTCACCAAATGGGTTGAGGCTGTAGCCTTGAAGGATGTAACTCAGCAGGATGTGATTGACTTTATTGAAGATAATATAGTTTGTCGGTTTGGAATACCACAAACTTTGACAACCGACCATGGATCAGTATTCATTGGAAAGAAAGTTGTCGAATATGCCAGTTCAAGGAAAATTAAAATGCTCACGTCGACGCCATATTATGCTCAGGCGAATTACCAAGTAGAGGCCATGAACAAAATAATCATAAATTTGATTAAAAAGCATATTGGTCGACAACCTAGAAATTGGCATAATACCCTTAATCAAATTCTATGGGCATATAGAAATTCACCAAGAGAATCGACGGACACTTCACCATATAAGTTAGTTTATGGTCATGATGCAGTGTTACCAGTTAAGATTAATCTTCATTCCATTCGAATTCAAAAACGAGACGAGTTACTAATTGAGCATTATTGGGACTTGATGTTTGATGAATTGAATGAATGAAGTGATGAAAGATTAGTAACTATAGAAAACTTGATTCGACAGAAAGAAAGGATTGCAAAGTTTTACGACAGTCGAGTTAAGTATAAATCTTTTAAGATTGATGACTTGGTTTAGAAAGTCATTCTGCCCATGGATAAGAGGTATTGAAAATATGGAAAATGGTCTCCAAAATGGGAAGGACCATTTAAAATTACTCAAGTATTTTCTGGGAATGCTTATGCACTTGTCGAAGTTAATTCTGGTTTGAGGATTAAATCAATTAATGACAAATATTTAAAGCATATAAACCGACAATGTATGAAGTAAAGATAGAAATTGAGTAAAAATGAAATTTCATTCATATATTCGACAAATACAAATTACATACTGATGTTACATATGGTTTAGATTGTCATGGAAGATAACAGAGAAATAAACCTATTCTAAATAAACCAGAAGCTTTTCCCCAGCTAAATGTGTTCTGAATTGAGCTCATAGGACCTGAGGAAGAGGAAGGAGTAGATGACCCTTAACTTGTCCTGGACGAGATTTTGGTTGGTCGTTTACCCCCTGATGAGTCATTTACATCATAATAACCGTGTTTCAGAAACACTGGGTTGTTACGATGCTTACTGAAGCTCATCAGAAATATTACGATTCTTACTAAAGTTCAAGTTGATCATCACCATTAATACAGAGCCCTTTTTTCCATTTATCCCATTGAGAGAAGAAGAAATTATCTGAAGACATGGTGAAATGTTGGAAAAGAAAAATCAGAATACGGATTTGAACTTCAGTGTTTCAGAAGAACATTATTTATAGAAGATTTTCTGCAGAAGGAGTCATTACGTGTTGCCTTGTAACTTTCATTATAATTAATTAAGTTAATTATGATGCACAATTACGAGATGCATTGAAAAGAAACAGAATAAAGAATGTTTAAAGAGCAATAAATAAAAACGTGTTGGAAACTGATCAAAAGGAATGTTTATTAAGTATTGGCCTAGAAGGCCATACAAATCCTATTGGATTATCAAACTGACGGTATAAAAGAACCAATACAATTAAAACCTCTGCAAAAACTTCCTAAGAATCTTCTAAGATTTGTTTGTCGGTGCAAGCTCTCTGATACTCTGATTCAAGGGAGTTTATCTTTGCTAACACTACTTTGGTTTCGACAGACCATTGTTTGGAGTTGTTGACAACGCTTTGTTGCTTAGCAGTCCTCTATTGCAATGCAATGCTAAGCTTTTGCTTTCGACGACGAGTCTTTTCAATCTCGTCCTATGCGTCAGTCAACTGCTTCAAGATTCTGGATTTTTCTTGAACTTCTTTGTCATAAGCAAGAATGACTCGACGAATAATAGGCATTGTTGAAGACAAATTGTGAAGAAAATCTTTGACAACCATAGGAAGAGCTCGACTGACTATTGGCAGCTGTTGAGAAAGGGGTTCCTACTCGGTCATAATGACCATCATCCTTTCCTGAAGAGGTTGGTCAAAACTTAAATGTTACAAGTGAAGGCATTCTTCAGCTCAGCCAATAGTTCAATGACGTAAGAGTCACTAGAATATTGTCCTTGTTGTGTGGAAGAGCGAGCTAACAGTGGAGGACTCCTGTGACTACTTGACAGCAAGGTGATTATTTCATCTAAATCTACTTCTATGTCTTCAATATTTTCTAGTTCTACAATAATTGAATTTGTCGAAGGAGTTGGAGGTGGATTGGTAGGTGCAATTTCAGTCATAAGGGTGTCCATGTCAAATTCATTTGTGAAGATTTGGACGAGGTTGTCTTTATTTGCTTGAGAAAAACTCCCAGCGCTCGAAGGGATTTGAGTTTTTCTCAAATTTGTGACAGTTTGAACCTCTGTCGAAAGAGGTAGAGAGATGGCAGGCATTGCAGAAGTTGAAGATTAGAACTAGAAGATGAGATTAAAATTTATCTTTCTTCCTACAATGTCGAAAGAAAAATTTTGGGGGGCATGTGTTGGGGGTAAAATCACAAGTTCTAATTCAATAAAGATTTTTTTGACAGTCGGATGATAACATTGAGATATTCGACGACGAAGAGATTTTCAACAGTCGGATGATAATATTGAGATATTCGACGAAGATAATTTTGATAGTCAGATGATACCATTGAGACATTCGACGAATAAAGGTTTCGACAGCCGGATGATAACATTGAGATATTCGACGAAGAGATTTTCGACAGCTCGATGATGATGACATTAAAGAAATTTTTTAATGTGTTATAGTCAGATGTTGGTTTTTGTTTAAAGATCTCAGTTGCATTTAGTTATTAGTCTTGAATTCGACAGCTAGATAGGGATCCAAGTGGTGGCCAACTCTCAAATGGCCAAGGGTTGGTTTCATCGAAAATAAAGTTACTAATTCTGAATTCGACAGGAGTTGGTTATTGTCGAAAATTAAGAAAGATATTAGTGAGAACGTGGCATAACTACCATGTACGTGGTCAGTTTTTAGGAGTCAGTTATTTTTTATATTTTGCCTATAAATACTAGCATTCACGATGTACAAATGATGGTTTTACTGGATATACAATCCTAACATCTCACTCAAGCAGATTAACGGATTTGATTCCAAGTATGACTTCCATTTTCATTTCCAGTCATTTATATTAATGCAATGTCTTTTTAAATTCTTTATTTTCAAGTCTTGTTCTTTAAATTTCTTTACTCTTTCTGCACTTTAAATTCATGCGTTTTACGTTTTCTGTACTTTAAACTTACTGCATTTTTATAATTCCTACATTTAAACTTTTTGCACCTTTATTTTCTACATTTTAATCTTCAGCACTTTACATTTCTTGCAACTTACTTTCTCTACACTTTACATTTTGCACGTTACTCATCAATTTCTTAAAAAGTTTCTTTTCTAACGAGATTACCACATAACTCGTGAACCCATATTCGTTTGATAAAATATATTTGTTTGTTGGAATTTGTCTCATACCAAATTCACCCATAAACAAATTGGCACGCCTGGTGGGACGAGTTCAGAATAACTCGGTAGTGTCACAAACCTCTTCATAAGAAGATGGTTTTATACGTTTAAGAAGTGAAAAGTTGGTATTTTCTTGCCCTTCTCAAGATACGCAAACTATGAGTAACGCAAATAATCAGGAGTCAAATGCACTTTCAGTTGAAGTTAGTGTGCCATCTTCGACAGCCGTTACTGCGTCACCTTTAACAACGGGTCCTGTGGTTGATATAATAGTAACTGGTACTCTTAGGAGTAACCCAGTGTTAGAACAAGTGGTGCCTGTAGTGACTTAATCATCACCAAATCAACTAAGTAATCAAAGTGTAATGAACTCAAATTCAAGGTTGGCACCACAATATAGTTTGTCACCAAATTATGTTCCTCCTATGATGGCACAAATGGGACTTGCCTCTACTTTGGCTAATACTATAGGCCAAACAGTAGCCTCACAAGGCCAACCACAAATAAGTTTGGCTTTAGCAAGTTTTAATGGCCAAGGAATAGGAGTTGCAAGTTCAAGTAATCCAACTCCTTTTCGACAAGAGAGATTGAATTTGGGACCTGTATTTCCAAATATATCGAGAGATATTCCTCATAATATAACTAGGCTAACTATGAATTCTTTGGCCAATTTTCGACAACAAATGGATGAAAGCAACCATGACATGGTGCATATGTTCACTCAGCAAATGGGTGCTATAATTACGCCAATCATGGAAAATACATATAATGTTTACAATGCATTGGCTCAGCAAATGGTAAGGTTAAACCAAGCCTTGGGAGTAGGTGATTTGACCAATGATAATATTTAGGGAGCGCAGGCTGGGGTAAATAGAGAAATGGTCGCACCTCAGGCAAATACGGGGCAAAATCCACAAAACTTAGATCAACCAGGTCAAAATGATCAGTCTCATTTGGAATATGGAAATGTCCATGTGCTCCGCCTAGGAAATGAAGATCAAATGGCCAGAAATGATATAGCCATGAGGAACAAATGCTGAATAGATTTGGTTTTAACGTTAGCTATGCCAACCAGCCATATTTTGTATCAGCATTTCCTGAGTGGGTCCAACAGGCAGAGTTGCCTGGAGGAGTTAAGATTCTGAAACTTTCCAAGTTTGCAGGAGAATGTGGGGAATTGACTGTCGAACATATTGTACGGTTTACAATAGAGGTAGGGGAGTTGGCCACTATTGAAGGCCTTAAAATGAGATTCTTCCCAAGTTCCCTCACAAAAAATGCTTTTTCCTAGTTGTCAACATTGAGACCAAATTCAGTCCACTCCTGGGCTCAATTGGAAAGAAGCTTTCATGATCAACTTTTTAGAGGAGATTTAAAAGTGAGACTTATAGATCTTTTCAACATCAAAAAGATGTATAATGAAATCGTGGATGACTATCTGGCTAGGTTTCGACAAATGAGGAGTAGATGTTTTACTCCTATACCAGAGGTCAAAATAGTAAAGGTAGCTGCAGGTGGTTTAGATTATTATATAAGGAAGAAGTTAGTGAATCAACATTTAGTTGATCTTGCCCAATTAGGTGAAAAAGTTAGGCAAATAGAACAACTAAAAGTTGAAAAGATTCAGAAACAAAAAAGATTTCTTAAAAGAGAAAAGGTGGCATTTGTCGGATTAAATGAATCCGATAATGAGTTTGAAGGCAGCGATGATGAGTTCGAAGTTAACATTGCTGAACTTCAGAACGGTCCTCCTTATGTTTGTCAGGCATTACAGCCTACTAGAAATAAGGAGAAAATGAGTTATGTTAATAGGAAAACATATACATTCGACGTAACCAAAGCCGACAAGATTTTTGATTTGTTACTAAAAGATAAACAGATTAAACTATCGGAAGGTCATAGGTTGTTAAAGACAATAAAACCACAAAATTAAAGTATTAACATATTTAAAGACTTAAAATTAAAGGATTAAACACTTGGGTTCCCTCCCAAGAAGGCCTTATTTATAGTCCCGACAGGACTTAATTTTCCTTTTATCATGGATCATTTAATGTAAGGAAAGTCTTCCTCCTTTCAATCTCTCCTTCATGATAAGGTTTTAGGTGCTGGCCATTAACCTTAAAACTTGAAGAGCTATACGGTGGAGCAATCTCTATGGCTCTATGAGGGAACACTTTTATCACCACAAAAGACCCCGACCACCTTGATTTTAGTTTTCTAGGAAACAATCTAAGCCTTGGGTTGTACAGCAAGACTTGCTGTCCTGACTCAAATCTCTTATTAATAATAAGCTTATCATGCCATCTCTTGATTTTCTCTTTATAAAGCTTTGCATTTTCATAAGCTTGCAGGTGAAATTCATCCAGTTCATTTAACTAAGGCAGTTGTTTCTCACCTGTTGCTTAAAGATCAAAATTGAGCTTTTTAATAGCCCAATATGCATGATATTCTAATTCAACCAGCAGGTGACAAGCCTTTCCAAATACAAGGTTGTAAGGAGACATGCCAATCAGAGTCTTAAAAGCAGTACGATAAGCCTATAATGCATCCTCCAACCTCTTTGACTAGTCCTTTCTTGAAGTACTTAGTGTTTTCTCTAGGATTATCTTAATCTCACAGTTAGAGGTTTCTGCCAGCCCACTTGTTTGTGGGTGATATGAAGTGGTGACCCTATGAAAGACTCTATACTTCCCTAAGATCTCTTGAAACCTTTTATTACAAAAGTGAGAACCTTCATCACTTATGATTGCTCTTAGGATTCCAAAGCGAGTGAAAATATGCTTCTTTTGAAACTGCACCACCACTTTTGAGTCATTTATGGGCAAGGCTACTGCTTCAACCCACTTGGAGACATAATCAATCGCCACCAATATATACAGTTGTCCAAAGCATGGTATGAATTGCCCTATAAAGTCCATCCCCCAAACATCAAATAACTCAATCTCTAACATGATGTTCAATGGCATTTCATTCCGTTTTGAGATGTTCCCTGTTCTTTGGCACCTATCACATCTAGCCACAAAGGAAGCAACATCTTTACACAACGATGGCCAATAAAATTCCACCTGCATTACTTTAGTGGCGGTTCTACCTCCTCCAAAATGGCCACCATAAGGGGAAGCCTGACACTGCTCGAGGATAGCCTCAGTTTCCTCTAAAGGCGCACATCTTCTGATTAAATGATCAGCACATTGTCTAAAGAGATACGACTCATCCCATAAATAAAACTTAACATCATGTAGGAACTTTTTCCTTTGATGGTGAGTAAGATCTGGTGGTAAAACACCACTCACAAGATAGTTAGCATAATCAGCATACTAAGGAAA
The DNA here is from genome assembly GCA_029884605.1 of Ormosia emarginata. NCBI lineage: Eukaryota > Viridiplantae > Streptophyta > Magnoliopsida > Fabales > Fabaceae > Ormosia > Ormosia emarginata. Next base: position 9,545,746 of record JAQQTP010000047.1, on the reverse strand, counting down.
CTTGTAACACCCCAAATTTCTTGTCTCTTAAACAATAATTTTGACAGTTAATAGAATTTTACTGTTTAGTAATTTCTAGATACTGTAAAATTATTTTGATTATTCCGTCAGCGTATTTGATCGTTTTGAATAATTTACTCCATGTCAGGAAAATAAAAATTTTCAGGTCAAGGAAAACTTTACGTAATTGAATTTTTACCGTTAGGTTTTAATTATTTTACGTAATCTGATTTGATATTTGTGTATTTTCTAATAATTGTGATTTTTTGGATGATTATGAATTTTTTTTACTGTTTGTGGGCCCAGGGGGTGTATATGGGCCTAGGTGGCCATACGTGGGCCCAGGTGGGTCCCGCAAAGTGAAAATTTTTCTACGCATAGAAAAATTTGTATTGTTTAGACGGAGACAGGGGATCTTACTAAACCTGAATCCGGAGACAGTTTTAGAAAATTTCTTTTACAGTGTTTTGTATTGTATTTAATTATCGGGCAATAAAAATATAGTAAAAATATTTTTTGTAGTGTTACAGCAGATAAAAAAAAATATTATACTGCTTAAGTTAACATTGGTGGTTTGGATATCCACCATTAATTTAATCAATGTTGGAGATTTAATCTAAACAAGCTTAATAAGGAAGATTTTGATATCAACTGTCGATTTAATCAACGGTGTAGAATTAGTCATATAAGTGGTTATGACCATTTGTAACCATTGGATATGGATTTAATCAATGGTAGAGATTTGGTCGCAAAAAGTGACAAAGACCATTTATGACCATTTGATGAAGAATTAATCAAGGGTAGAGATTTGGTCTTGTAAAATAACAAGGACCATTTATGACCATTGGATGTAAATTTAATCAATGGTGGAGATTTGGTCTTAAAAAGTAGCAAAGACTAATTATGACCCTTGGATTAAAAGTAAGAAAGAGTAATTTTGACCCTTCATTTTGGAGACACATCTAATGGCTAGAATTTAAAGGAGAAAGATCCAATGGCCTAGATTAAGTCTTCTAAATCAAAAGCCTACATTAATCCTAACCTTTGATCTAATCAATGGTTAGAAATGCTTAAGATAGTGACAAGTGAAATTGGTCACATTTTGGAGTGCATGCATGGAGGGAGGACGGCTTTATGCTTCTTATGACGCTAAAGGAAAAGTTACAATGCATTATTAATTACTTTAGTCAATTATGTTTTGCTTTAGTCAATTATGCTTTATTATTGTTTTGTTTGCATCCTTAGAAGACTACTTGGAGGGGGGATGGTTTCGGAGATGCAAAGGAAGGAGGAAGCAATTTTGAGTAGGCTTTTTAGGCCAAAGAAAAAGATGAAGACAATAATCTATCACTTTTTTTCCATTATTGCAAGTTGCATGCAAAATAACTTAGCAAAAATATTCTCTTCTTTCTCTCAAGTGAAGCTACGGCCATATACTTCAAAGAAGGCCAAAAGTGTTATTTTCTATCATTGTATCATAATTTCCTTTCTATTTATCATCTTCTCCAAAGTAAAACACAAAAAACTCCATTCTTTTCTCCTAAACACACTATTCGGTCAAGACCCCTAAAACCACTCTCCAATCTCTTTTAATTTCATCCAACCATAGATCTTGAATCTACATGATATTCTAAGTAACTTTCATGTTGGAGATTTTCTCTAAATCATCTATCTTCAACCTTGTTCTTCAAGCTAAAGATTGAAGCTTTAATGGTGAAGTTTGTTACTTTTCACTTTTCTTTTGATTTTCAAGGTCCTAACCATGATATACATCCCATGGTTCTCTTAATCAAGCTTAGTATACTAATTTTTATGTATTTTGTTTTGTATTTGAGAAGCCCTTGGTGGTGAACGACTTAGAAAAAGAAGCAAAACAAAGAGTTTTTGAGGATCTTCAAGAGGTAAGAGGGAGATCCATCTCACCAACCAAGCATGGTGGTGAGAGATGGTCTTATATTTGATGGATGTTGAATCCATGTGAGGATTCATATCCATGGTCATGTAATAATTTATATATGTTTATGAGCTTTGATTAATTGCCTATGCTTAATATGCTTTGTATGAGTTTATGATTTTGATGGTATGCTTATACTATGCATGATGATAATATGGCATGCTTTTGATATATATATATATATATATATATATATATATATATATATATATATGATGTGTATGTATGTGTATGCCATGATTTGATGATAGAAAGAAAATTAATTTTGGTCCCAATGGCCAAGGAAGAGCTATGGCTTTGATGCCCTTGATTAGGGTTCATATTGAAAATTTTCAAGAACAAGGGAATTGATTTTTAAGTCCCTAGAACTTAGTGAATTTCGGTCAAGACACCTCAACATAGGTGTTTACAAATTAATATTTTCATGGAAGAATAAAATTGGATTGATTTGAAGAGTATGGAAAATAAACAAAGGGTTTGTTTTTTTAAGAGAACATGAACACGATTTTTGAAGTATTTTTATTGATTTATTTTGTGTAAAAGGATCCCAAGTATTTTTCTAAACATGAATTTTAAATGAAACGGGCAATGTTGATTTTAAAGGATTTGCAAAGAAAGTGAAAAAGGATTTGCAAAGAAAGTAAAAAAGAATTTGAACAAATGGGTTTGGTTTTTATAATCATCGGTATTTCGGTTTTGAAAACAAAATTTTAATGGTTTTGTTTGTGTAAAACCATATCAATTTAGAAGGAAAAATATTTGATGGTTTCAATAGTCATGTCCATGTTTTTGAGGACTTGTATTTCCTTGATTTTTATGAAAACAAAGTGGAAAAATAATTGATTTGGTATAAAGAAATTGGAAAGGAAATTAAAGCGTTTATCACTTGAGAACATCAAGTTTTTTGTGAATGAAAATGTTTTCGAACTTCAATTTATTTTGAAGAAGGTTGTGTTTGGAAATGATTTGGGAAAAATGAAGAATATAATGGTTTTTTGAAAATTTACTAATGTATAACTGATTTTCGAGTTTTGAAATACGTTAGAAAATGTTAAGTTTTAAAACGTTGATTTATATCAATGGAAAAGTGATTTTGTGAATTATATTTTGAAAAAGAATTTCTTGAGTAAAGAACTGTGGAAAAATATTTTCTTGAGTAAGAAAATATATTAAATGAAGTATAAAGTTATATTATTTTGATAAAAGTAAAAAAGGAATTTTTGAAGGTTAAGAAATATTTTCTGTAATGAAATGGTGATGAAAAATATTTTACTTATCTTAAAAATGTAATTTTTACGCTACGCAATTTGAAAAATGTGTTGAAAATGATATTTATTTATTTAAGTCCAAAATAATGTTAAGAATATTGAGGAACATTTTACGTGATTGTAAAATGTTGAAAAATATTTTACGTATCTTAAAAACGATTTGAAATACAGTAAAATATTTCTACACGATTTGAAATACGAAAAAAAATATTTCTACGCAATTTTAAATATGTTGAAATATTTCTACACGATTTGAATTACGTTTAAATATTATTCGTAATTTGAACTACTATTGAAAAATCACTACATAATTGAAAAGTGATGAATTATTTTTACGTGATTGTGAAAATGACGGAAAATCGTTATGTGATTTGGAAAGTATTTTAAATATTTTGAGAATGATGAAAAAAGATTTACGCGACTTAAAAGAATGATTTTTAAGTTACGCGATTTTTGAAACAGTGGAAAAATACTATGCGATTTGAGAAACGTATATTTTTACGCGATTGAGAAAAACATTGAAATATTAGTATGTGGTTTAAAAGTGCAACAGAAGAGTTGTAGCATTTTGAAAACGTAACAGAAATGTTACAAAATTTGTAAACGTAACAGTAGTGTTACGGTATTGTGAAAACGTAATAAAAACGTTTTAGAATTTTAAAACATAACAAAAGTGTTACAGTATTTTAAAAATGTAACAGAAATGTTGTGGTATTGTAAAAACGTAACAGAAGTGTTACGGTATTTTGAAAACATAATATAAACATTTTGGAATTGTGAAAACGTAACAGAAACGTTTTGGAATTGTGAAAACAAAACAGAAATATTGCGTAATTTTGTGAAAACACGACGAAAGTGTTTTATAACTATGAAAATGTGATAATATGATTTTCCTGTTGAAAATACAATATAAATACTGTAGAACCAGTATATGGATGCTGTGTGAGAAAATGACATGTTTTGCCTGTGATTGGTATTTGGTGCATTATACGTGCATTGAAAAAATATGCGTTGAAGCATATGATTATATTGAACAAATGAAATTGAAAAGATTTGGCCCTTTGGGGTTGGACTTGCACTGATATATTCATTCATTGTATAAAGTATAGCTAATAAGCTATTTTGGCCCTTGTGGTTGAAGAGGGAATGAGAATTGATAGTGAGGTCTATGATAGATCTTGGGGCCGTCGAGGCGCGGCGGTCGACCAGTGGACATTTGTGTGAGGACCATGTGCCACTTGGCGATGTAGTCCGTTGCAACGCATTGACGATACCTGAGAAGAACACGATTCTTTTCTACGACTGGGAGATTGTCTTTGGGCTAAGGCTGACAATTAAACAGAGCATTCTTCTCGAAATTGTGAAAACCTCCATGGAGTTGTTTTTGAAAAACTGAGTCTATATGTGTATGCATGGAACTAAGCATTTTTATCTATGTGATATATTAATTGAGGAATATTGGCTATGACAATTGTTCTGTTGAGAAATATTGAATGATATTTGAACTGATAAATGATTTAATGATGATAGTTGATTAATGTTGATGGCATGATCATATTTCTGGTATGATATCCCTGTTTGATATTGCTGTTTGTGTTATCTCTGTGCTGCTATGTTGGTATTGGTGTAGGTGATCTCACTTCTTTGTTATATTGTTTTGTTGTGTCTGTATTATTAAAATCAAATAATAGAAGGATCGAGTTGTCTTAGACATAACAGGCAGTAACTGTTCTAAGATTAGTGACAACAATAAGGAGTGGACATTCATGATCAAGATAGTGTGCAGTATTGACATAGAACAGATGTTTGATACAATCAAGAGGTATACAAAAAGGAATAAGTATGTTACAATTTTCTCGTTAGTGTTGTACCGTGCTATTTAGTAGGACCCGTGATGGGGTTACTACTGTTAAAAAAAAAGAGTCAGTAAATCTTATATTTCTCTTTAAATTGTTAAATGGAGCAATTGGGTCAATGTTGTATATGAATCTGTTTTAATATATTTTTCAATATTATAAATTTCAGTAAGTTTATGTTTCAGTAAGAATGAAATTTTAAAACCCATCTTTTATAACTCAAACTTTGTGCGAACTTCTTTTCAGATTTTGAGTCGGGAGTCAGACATGTGATACCCTAGGGAGGGTGTTACAAAACTCATGGTGTTTTACCAAAAAAACTTGCTCATTAGGGAATGATTCATTGATCAAGGTTGAATTACCTTGACTTGACTCTCCTTCCAATCTTGACAAGTGATCAGCCACTTGATTTTCAGCCCCTTTCTTATCGTGGATTTCTAAATCAAGCTTTTAAAGCAAGAGTATCCACTGAATCAATCTTGGTTTTGTATCTTTTTTTACTGATAAGATACTTAATGGTAGAATGATTTGTATATACAACAACCTTTGTGCCAACAAGATATGATTGAAACTTATTGAATGCAAAAACCACTACTAGTAATTCCTTCTCGGTAGTTATACAATTCAATTGAGCATCCGAGAGAGTCTTACTAGCATAGTAAACAAAATAAAAAAATTCTGTGATTCTTTTGACCCAACACAACACCAACTACATAATCACTAGCGTCACACATCAATACAAATGGTATGGTCTGATCAGGGCTAATGATAATCGGTGCTGAAACGAGTATTTCCTTCAACTTTTGTTTGTCCCTTTTTAAGGCCGCAAGCGCACGGACCAAACAAGTAATACAGTAAAGAGTAAGATATCATTCCCATGAGGATAAGGTTATTTCCAATGCTAAATATTAACCAACAACTTAAGTAATTCTATTCAAGAACATAAAAATAGAGAAAATGGATAAAAACTAAAGGCTAGGAAAGCAATAAAGATAATGGCTAGAGTCTAGGGAATCCTTCTTCACCTCCTACTTCAATCAATGATATGCAATCCTCTTTATCTACATGAATGCACTGATTAGGTTAGCTTGAGAATCTACTTTATTTAAAAGCCTATGTCTAGGTCAGTTAACTCTGGCTTCCTTCACCTAGCTCACTATGCGTCCATGAGAACCAGAGTGAAATCCACTAATGAACGATCTATTCTCAAACACATGTTATGCATCACTAAGAGGTATATTTTTATCCCATTAGTGAATCAACTTATCCCCACTATGAGAATAATGTCGAACATGCATCAACCATACTTACGATCTCAAATCCAAATCCTTATGTCTAGGCTCATCAGATTGCAACAAATCACTTAAATGTTGATTAGGCACTCAAGAGCATTAAGCACAATATAATTGAACAAAACCAAGCATACATATAAACTCAGAGAAATGTATAATCATTAATATTCATAAAAAGATCCAAAGTATTTCCTAAAATAGCTACTACATTATTGAACACGAAAACACAACACAAAAATCATGTTCAAGATAATGAGAGGAAAGAAAAGGGAGAAAGGAGGAAAAACTTATGGATGTTGCCCTTGATGCTTTAATCTCCCTCCATGAGGAAGATAACCTCAAACCCTGGCTCCCTTGGCCTCCAATCTGCCCAGAAATGAAGGACAAAGCTGCAGTTTCTCTAATCCTAAACGGGCATCCTAAGAAAATCAAATAAAAATCTATTTATAGGCTCAGTTTGGCGCGTCACGCCACGGTGTGCATTACCCAGTGTTACGGCCGCATGTCTCGAGTGTAGGTATTGACAGCAGGTGATGCGTATCACGCCACGATGTACATTACCCAGTGCCACGGCGCCCATGACTCGGGGACAACAGGTGAGGTACTCACGCCGCGACATGCATTTCCTTGCGCTGCGGTGTGCTCTGCTGGAATGTTTCCTTAGTTTTATCCTCCAATATTGTGCCTTGGCTTGCATTAATTTATCTCTTTTGAGCCCATCTTACATTAGAGAAATCACTAATGTAGAAAACTTCAATCATGCACAATCTAGGATTTCACTTCAAGAGAGTTGCAAAACAACTTCAATGATAGTAGAAAACTTCCACATGTATAAATCATAAACATTCTCTAGATAAACACTCAAATCCTTTCAAAGTTACATGAGCATGTGAGTGGAATACACATCATGCATAAAAACAAACTAGATTGCTTCAGCATGCTTCAAAGATCGCATATGGATTCACAAAAATATTAAGGTTAAATTGCATCCATATTTATCATTGGACAACTATCACACACTAGCAAGTGGCAATAACATGCATTCAAAAGATTCATCCTTTTCAATTCAAGCATGCATAACATCGTGTGCAGAATATTGAAAATTTGTAACAACAGCGCATCAGTAATAGCCAAAACAAAATATAATGATGAGAGTATGATGACTATCACTACTACATACTTTAAATATCAATACATGTTATACACTAAGCATTAAGGTAGAAAAACATGTAATGATACTCCCCCAAACCAAATTGAAAGTGTGTCCTTATTGCACATGGGGTAAAGGGTACTTGAGCCAGTCAAAATAGCAGCCATATTAGAACTGAGCATTAATAAATAAAGAAAAACATGAAAAATAAATAGAAAATGCAAAACAGGGTGTTGCGCCGCAGCGTGACATTGGTGCGTCGTGATGTCTAGCTCTGGGGTCTTAAACCCTAATAAGGCATAGACAAGAGTGTCGCGGCACGAGCATGTGTGTGTCGCGGTGTGAGAGGTCAGACTGCAGAATTCTGCATCTGACTTCATGTTGCATCCAAATTTGCTTCATTGTGACCTCCAGCACCTGCAAAAGTTATCTAAAAGCTTAATTTACAAAATGTACAACAAAAACATATTAAAATCATAAAAATCAAACTTACTACATATTTATACAAAACAACAACAAACATAAAAACTAAAAGACCATAATTTGTCCAAATGGACTTATTGAATTGAACTAAAATAAAACTTGAATTAGAACTACATAAACTCGTCAATAGCAATACTGAAATAATGCTTTATCCCCGGCAACGACGCTAAAAAATTGTTTGTCCCTTTTTAAGGCCGCAAGCACATGGGCTGAACAAGTAATATAGTGAAGAGTAAGATATTGTTCCCACGAGGATAAGGTTGTTTCCAATGCTAAATATCAACCAATGGCTTAAGTAATTCTATTCAAGAACATAAAAATAGGGAAAATGGATATAAACTAAAGACTAGAAAAGTAATAAAGATAACGGCTAGAGTCTAGGGAATCCTTTTTCACCTCCTACTTCAATCAATGATATACAATCCTCTTCATCTACATTAATGCACTGATTAGGTTAGCTTGAGAATTTACTTTAGTTAAAAGCCTATGTCTAGGTCAGTTAACCCTGACTTCCTTCACCTAGCTTACTATGCGTCCATGAGAACCAGAGTGAAATCCACTAATGAACAATTTATTCTCAAACACACGCTATGCATGATTAAGAAGTATATTTCTATCCCATTAGCGAATCAACTTATCCCCGCCATGAGAATGAAGTCGAACATGCATCAACCATACCTACGGTCTCAAATCTAAATCCCTATGTCTAAGCTCATCAGATTTCAACAAATCACTTAAATGTTGATCAGGCACTTAAGAGCATTAAGCACAATATGATTGAACAAAACCAAGCATACATATAAACTCAGAGAAATGCATAATCATTAATATTCATAAAAAGATCCAAAGTATTCCCTAAAACAGCTACTACATCATTGAACACGAAAATACAATACAAAAATCATGTTCAATATAATGGGAGAGAGGAAAGAAAAAAGAGAAAAGAGGAAAAGCTTATGGATGTTGCCCTTGATGCTTGAACCTCCCTCCATGAGGAAGATATGCTTCAACCTTGACTCCCTTAGCCTCCAATCTAGCCAGAAATGAAGGACAAAGCCGCAACTTCTCTAACCCTAAACAGTCATCCTAAGAAAATCATATAAAAATCTATTTATAGGCTCAGTTCGGTATGTCACGCCGCGACATACATTACTCAGCGCCACGAACCCCATGACTTGAGGACAACAGGTGAGGTGTTCATGCCGCGACATGCATTTTCCTTACGCCACGACGTGCTTTGCTAGAATGCTTCCTTGGTTTTATCCTCTAATGTTAGGCCTTGGTTTGCATCAATTTATCTCTTTTGAGACCATATTACATTAGAGAAATCACCAAGTCAAATATAAGTTGTAAATCCACTTAATCACTCAAAGAATATGCACAAATGCTCAAGGTCATATAAGAAGATATCAATATTGCAAGTTGAAAAATATAAGCCTGAAACCTTCCAAATATGCCTAAAAATAAGGACTAAGAAGTCTATGAAGCACGGTGGATAGGGTATAAATAACTACATTTCATGGAGTTATCAACTTTACGAGCATGCCTCGTCAAACTTAAAATGCACATCATTCTCCAATAAATTACAGAGTGGTATGGTAAGCTTGGAGAAGTCTTTTATAAATCTCCGGTAAAATCCCTTGTGCCCCAGGAAACTCTGGACTCCCTTCACCAAGATTGGTGGAGGAAGTTTCTCAACAACCTTTATCTTTGCTCTATCCATCTCCATCCCTTTCTAAGAACCTCTATGACCAAGAACTACGTCTTCTTGGACCATGAAGTGACACTTCTCCCAGTTGAGCACCAAATTCATCTCCTCACATCTTTGCAAGACTAAAGCCAAATTATTGAGGCATTCATCGAAGGAATCATTGAAGACTGAAAAGTCATCCATGAAAATCTCCAAACACTTCTCTACTATGTAGGTAAAGATTGCCATCATGCATTTCTGGAAGGTTGCCAGTGCATTGCACAAACCAAGTGACATCCTTCTAAAAGCATATGTTCCATAGGGGCAGATAAAAGTTGTTTTCTCTTGATCATCAGGGGCAATTTCAATTTGATTGTACCAAGAATATCCATCCATAAAATAGTAAAATACACGCTCTTCCAACTTGTCCAACATCTGATCAATAAATGGCAGTGGGAAATGATCATTTCTAGTAGTAGCGTTTAGCTTCCTATAGTCCATGTAGATACGCCACCCTATTACTGTCTTAGTGGGAATTAAATCGTTGTTCTCATTGGCAACAATTGTTATTCCACCCATTTTGGGCACACACTGAATATGGCTTACCCATTTGCTGTCAGAGATTAGGTATATAATGCCTCTATCTAACCACTTGGTGATCTCTTTCTTGATCACCTCCTTCATTAAAAGGTTAAAACGCCTCTGATACTCAATGGTTGGCTTGGCATCAGCTTCTATCAAGATTTTATGCATGCATATTGTTGGGCTAATGCCCTTTATATCAGTAATTGTCCACCTCAAAGCTTTCTTGTACTCCCTGAGTACTTTTAATAACTTGGATTCCTATTCTTCTGATAAAAATGAAGAAGTGATAATAGGTAATGTAGATGTTTCACCCAAATATGAATACCTTAAATGATTAGGCAATGGTTTCAATTCCAACTTAGGTGGGGTGACTATGGAAGGTTGGAAAATGGGCTTTTCCAAAGATATAAATAGTGGCTCAAAACTTGGCTTCCTGCAATACTTAGCAAGGAGTCAAGCAGCCTAATGCAATCCCTAACATCATCCCTATCTATAAGCTCTTCATCATATGTCAAAGATAATGCAAGGGAATCATAAGGAAAACTAGCATGAAATGTAGTATTTACTACTTGATCCATTATACCAATGTAAGAGCATTCTTCTTGGTCAATAGGGAATTTTATAGTCTTATAAATATTGAAGGTCACATTCTCATCGTTGACTTGCATGGTAAGCTCACATTTTTGCTCGTCAATCATTGTCTTGCCGATTGCTAAGAAGGGCCTCCCTAGAATCAATGGGACATTATGATCCTCTTCCATGTCAAGGATGACAAAATCAGCATGGAAGATAAACTTGTCCATTTTTACTAATACATCCTCAATGACCCCCTTCGGATAAGTAAGGGTTCAATATGCTAATTGTAAAGTAACTGATGTTGGCTTGACCTCCCCCAAACCTAGCCTTTGGAAGATGGATAGGGGCATTAGGTTTATGCTTGCCCCTAAGTCACATAAAGCTTTACTAAAAAATTGGCTTCTAATTATGCATGGTATGGTGAAGCTTCCTGGATCCTTCAGCTTGGGAGGTAGCTTGTTTTGTAAAATGACACTACATTTCTCTGTTAGTGCCATAGTTTCATAATCCCCAAGTCGTCTTTTCTTCAACAAGATGTCATTCATAAACTTCACGTAACTTGGCATTTGTTCCAAGGGCTCAGCGAATGGTATGTTTATGTGAAGTTTCCTAAAAATTTCCAAAAACTTGTGGAATTGAGTTTCTAGTTTTTGCTTAGCTTGTCTGTTGGGGAAGGGAAAATGTGGTGTATATGGTTTGACCTCTTTCTTCTTGTCCTCTACCTTCTTCTTGACAACTTCCTCCTTCTTGTCAACCTACTCATTCACAACCTCTTGATCCTTTGTCACCTTGAGATCTTCCTCAACCAACTTTGGCTTAGGATTGCCTTCTATGTCCTTCCCACTCCTCAGTGAGATGGCTTTGCAATACTCATTAGAGGCACCTTTGGGATTATTGACAGTGTCACTTAGAAAAGTCCATGGGGGCCTATTGTTGATGGCATTTTCTAACTGCCCCACTTGTGTCTTCAATGCTCTCATCGAAGTTGTTTGGCTTTGAATCATTGAATCATTCTTGGACAAATTAGCATATGTCTTTGTCATATAGGAATCAATCTTAACCATCAATTGCATAAACATGTCTTCTAGAGATGGTTTCTTTTCTTATATAGGCTTCTTGGATTGTGATGAGAAACTAGGAGGAGAGTTTGGTCTCTCATTTCCTGCTGATGAAGAGGAAGCTCCTTGGTTATCCCTCCAAGAAAAGTTAGGATGGTTCCTCCATACAGGGTTATACTGATTTGAGTAGGGGTTATTCTACTATGGGCGATAGTTCCCAACATATTGTGCACTTTCAGAAATAGAAGGGAATATATCGCTTGCATGGTTATCGCCGCACTTGTCGCAAAGAACAAATGGGCTCTGATGAGGGCTTTGCCCCATACTATCAAGCTTGTTTGCAATTGATGTCACTTAAGCTGATAGTGAAGTTATAGTGTCAACATCACGCACTCCAGCCACCTTTCTTGGAGCGTTTCTCGCAAAAGGCTATTGGTAGCTATTAGTTGTCAATTCTTCAAGCAATTGAAATGCACTATCGAAAGATTTGCTCAATAATAAACCTTCAACCACCGCATCCATAATAAGACGATGATGTGACAGCAAACCTTTATACAAATTAGTAGACCTGATGCCAATGAGGTATTTCATGATGGGAATATCTCCGCAGAAGATCCTTGTACCTCTCCTAAGCTTCATACAAAGATTCTGATTCTGATTGTGTGAATGAGGTAATTGTCATTCACCATTTCAGCAGTCTTGGCCAGTGAAAATATTTACTGAGAAATTTGTTGTAGACATCGATCCAAGTTGCTATTGATCTCGCTGGTAGAGATTTCAACTAACTCTTGGCTCTATCTCTGAGAGAGAAAGGGAAGAGCCGTAGGCAAATGATAACTTCGAAGACTCTATTATGCCTAAAAGTGTCACAAATCTCCAAGAAGTTAGATAAGTGAGCGTTAGGATCTTCGCTAGACAAACTACCAAACCGCACTAAAGTTTGTATCATTTGGATTATGATCAGTTTGATCTCAAAATTGTTTGTGCAGATGGGAGGCCGTCCTATGCTTGATTATAAATTCTCTATTTGAGGAGTTATGAACTCCCTCAAAGGCCTCGTATGGTTATGATCATCCACCATCTTAACTGTACCTATAACAAATAAAGAATGGAAACTTAAATTAATATGGACAAAAATAAACTTGAACTAGAACTAAATAAGCTCGTTGTTAATATTAGCACTACAGAAATTAAGTCATTTCCTCAACAACGACGCTAAAAACTTGTTTGTCCCTTTATGTATCGCAAGTGCATAGGTCACGTAAGTAATATAATGAAAAGTAAGATATCATTCCCACGAGGGTATTGTCAATCTCTAATGTCAATTATTAACTAATAACTTACTTAATGCTATTCAAGTACATTCAAAATGGGAAAAAGGTTGTGTAAGTTAAGTACAAAGTATAATACTTAAATGTTGTAATTGTGGAATAAAAGATAATGATTAGAGAATAAGGAATCCTTCTTCACCTTCTATTTCAATTGATAACATGTAATCCTCTTAAGCAACATAAATGAAAATGGATTTGTTAGACTGAGAAACTAACTTAGTTAAAAGCCTATGTTTAGGTCATTTAACCGTGCTTCATTTACCTAGTTCACTATGTTTCCATGAAAGCTAGTGCAAACTCCACTCATTAAGAACAATTCTCAACAATAGTTATATATGACCAATAGGTATATTTCTATCTCATTAGCTAATTAACTCATCCTACCAATTGAATGAAATTAAACATGCATTAACCACATCCATGATCTTAAACTTAAATCTCTATGTCTAGTTCAATAGATTTAATCAAATCATATTAAAAGTTAGCCAAAAATTCAAGAGCACTACGAGAAATATGGTTAAATAAACCCAAATCATTTATATTAACACAAAGGGTTACAAAATCATCAATATTCATAGAAGGATCCAAAGAAATCCTTATATACAGCTTAGCTACTCATGATACATGAAAATCTATCACAAATAATCATGTTCATGGCAATAGAAGAGAATAAGTAAAAGGAATAAGAAATAGAAGCTCAATAGATGTGCTCTTTGATGCTTGAATCTTCTTTCTTGAAGAAGATGACCTCCAACTTTGCTTCTTTTAGCTTCCTTTCAACCTAAAATGTAAACCCTAGCAGCTGTGTTCTAATCTTCAAAAAGCTCCTCTACTAAATTGCCTAAAATCAGTATTTATAGTCTAAATTTTCAGTGTCATGCCGCGACATAAACCATTCTGCATCGCGGCACATGTTTAATTTAGGTTAACACGTCGTGGCATACACTCCTTTACATCACGGCATGCTAGCCTCGGGTTTTAGTATGCAACAGGCTGAGTGTACTACACCGCGCTATGAAATACTAAAATTCACCTTAGGCTTTCTCCTCTAATGTAGGTCTAAATCTTTCACAAATCTGCTTGTTTGGAGCTCTCTCTACAATAGAAAAATTACTAAGTTAATAACAGTTGTAAATTCACTTAATCACCTGAAGAATATGCCAAATTTTCTCAAAATCATATAGGAATATATCAAAATAGAAATTGATGAATATAAGCCAAAAATCTTCTATATATGCATAATAACAAGGGCTAAGCATTCTATACAGCATATATATAGGGCATAAATAACTACATTTAATAAAATTATCAAACTTCCCTTAGTAAAAGATAATATTCCAATTTAGTACATGCATGGAATAAAGAAAGACAAAGTTTTTCTACTGAGGTGTATCTAGTTTCTGCATCATTAAATAATCAACTAAAATAATATATAGCTTTTTTGATTCCATCTTCGGTATCATGGGCTAATGAGAAATCGATAGACTTCTCAACTATTGTAATGTAAAGCTTTAAAGGCCTACCCAGAGAAGGAGGAACGAACATTGGTGGATTAGCCAAACAATGCTTAATATGTTCAAATATTGCTTCCTGCTCCTCACCCCAGATAAACTTCTCAGCTCCTTTCAGTTGAAGTAAAGGTGAAAATGCTTTCATTTTGCTAGCTAAATTAGCTATGAAGCATCACATGAAGTTTATCTTGCCAATCAAACTCTACAACTCCTGCTTATTCCTTGGAGGTCTAGCTTCTAGTACAACTCTAGCTTTATTCTAGTTAACTTTGATACCTTGTTGATGAACCAAGAATCCTAAGAAATTACTAGCTGAAACCCCAAAAGTACACTTTGTTGGGTTTATCTTTTGATTATATGCTCGCATTCTCTCAAAAGCTTGCTCCAAATAAGCTAGATGTTGACTAAGGTCAACCAACTTTACAATCACATCATCTATATAGATTTCCTTGTTCTTACCGATGAAATTATGAAAAATAGCATTCATCACCTGCTAGTAAGTTGCTCTTACATTTTTTAAGTCAAATGGAATTAACAACCACTCAAAAATCCTAAGAGCCCCTGGGCAATGAAAAGTTATCTTGTGTATATCTTCCTTAGCTAAGAATATTGTGAAAGCATGTGTCTCGAAACATGTCAAATGGTTTTTGATGATAACAAAGTCAAAGATGAAGACCAAAGAGCAAATGAGAAAGCCAAGTATCAAAGGAAGAAATCAAGAGGCTTAGATATAGGCATAAGTACATCAATGTTAAATGCTCCAAAGATATCTCAAATGGTTTTCCAAAAATGTTTTTAATCAATATGGGTTTCAAAGATAAATTCCTAAAAAGAGAACCTATTTTATCCTGGATCATGCCAAACAATGCTACATTTTGTTTAATCCATGTTTTCTAAAGCTTAGGAATGATATAAAACAGTTTTAAGGCTTGAAAAATGAGTTTAAGGTATAGTGTAATCGATTACGAGTTTAGTAATCGACATAAGCTAAACAGAAGTTTTGTAATCGATTACATCAATATTGTAATCGATTACGTAAAGTCGAGAACGTGTAATCGATTACACCAAGTCATGTAATCGATTACCATGTTCCCGAAAGCCAAGAACACGACCAAAATGGGCATGTAATCGATTACATCAATATTGTAATCGACACGTAAAGTCGAGAACGTGTAATCGATTACACCAAGTCATGTAATCGATTACCATGTTCCTAGAAAGCCAAGAACACAACCAAAAGGGCCATGTAATCGATTACATAAATATTGTAATCGATTACCATGAAGTCAGAGGGCGTGTAATCGATTACACCAAGTCATGTAATCGATTACCACAAGCCCAGAAAGCCAAGAACACGTTGTATTTTCCATGTAATCGATTACCAAAGGCTTGTAATCGATTACCAAGGTTCTGACATACCCAACGGCTATATTAAATGCATTTAATGCTTGGCTTTAACCACCCCCAACGGCTCTTTTAATGAATGGGCTTTAAATACAATGGCTGGGGCATCATTAAGGGTTGTTCTTGAACCTAAAAACATCATAGCAACACATCATACGAGAATCAAACTCTGAAATCTTTCTTGCTCTGTTTTTTGTCCAATCTTTGAGATATCTTTGTGAGCATTATTAGAACTTCAATTTGTATCATCTACTCTAGTGAGAGCTTCTCAAATTCAATCTAAATTGCTGTATAAGATAGAGGGTGAGGCATCCTCAATTTGTAAAGGGTGAGGCATCCCTTTGTTTGAAGAGACTCAAGCTCAAGGGTGAGGCATCCCAAGGAGTTGAGGGCTCAAGTTTGTAAAGGTATTCAAGCACCTATTGAAGCTTGAGGATATAGTGGAAAATCTCAAGTTGTTGCTTGGGACCTGGACGTAGATCATAAGTGGATTGGTGATCGAACCAGATAAACGATTGAGTTTGCTTTCTCTAAACCCTTCTCTTTATACTTGTGCATTGCTTATACTCTTACTTGATTACTTCTCTCTTGGTTGGTTATTAAGCAATATACATTGTTCTTATCAATTCATTCATTTCAATTAGTCAATAGCTTCAACGAAAATCAATAATCAAGTGTTTTGCGAAAGAATTGCGAACTTGTTTTACAAACTCAATTCACCCCCTCTTGAGTATTGAAGCCACTTGGTAACAAGTGGTATCAGAGCTAGACTCTTGTATAAAGAGCTTAGCCACTTCAAGAGTAAAGATGGCTTCAAATGGTTTTTCTAATGAAAGTTCTTCTATAAATAGGCCTCCCTTTTTCAATGGGGACTTATGCATATTGGAAAGAAAGAATGAAGATTTTTATTGAAGCTATTGATATTGATGTGTGGGATGTCATTGAAAATGGTCCTTTTATCCTCACACGTCTAGTTGATGGTGTTAGAACAAATACACCAAGAAATGAATGGACCGATGATGACAAGAAAAAGGTTCAATACAACTTGAGAGCCAAGAATATCATTACTACCTCTTTAGGATATGATGAGTTCTTTAGGGTGTCAAATTGTAAGACCGCTCAAGAAATGTGAGATACATTGCAAGTAACTCATGAAGGTACAAGTGAGGTAAAAAGATCTAGGATTAACACACTCACTCACGAATATGAATTGTTTAGAATGAACCAAGGGGAAAGCATTCAAGAACGGCAAACCCCCCGCTCCCCCTTTCGCCTACATTCAATGGCGCACAACAAGTTATGGTAAATGTTACAAGTTATGTCATTCTTGCATTCCCCACTAACCATTTTTCTTTAAAATCTATATATTGCTAATCTACCAGTCAAAATCTTGCCATCCACACAACTTGATCTAGCTATGTTTAGATCCACAAGCACTCAGAGAAGCCTTGCAAAGTATGAAAGATTAGAAAAAGAATCTACTACTATCACACAACTTGAACTAGCCATTATTACATACATGAGCACTCGGTAATGCCTTGCAAAGTATGAGAGATTAGAAATATAGTGTGTTGTCAATGGGACTTTGAACGAGGAGTTGAAGTGGAGTACAACGATGCTATATCGAACTCGAGGTTCAACCTTCTGAGACATCAATCTACAGGGAAACACCACTAAGAAGGCCAACATCAATAATCAAAAGGAGAAAAGTCACTTGCTCTTCAGTTTCTTTGGTCTTCGTCAAAAAGTATTTGATGTAAGGATTTAGAAGATGATGATGATTCACGTGAGAATCTTTGAGTAATTTTCCCCTTTTTTGTTTTATTTTATGTATAGTTTAATTCTTAATTTGCTTGATTTGCTAATTTTAATTCATTGTTATATGAAGTAATTTGTTATTTGCTTCATTTGCATTGTGATTTAATCATCAATTGGAATCTTCACTAATATAGTAACATTAAGCAATTATTGTACAAATATTTGGGATGATTAACCAAAATATTTCCTTCCTATTTTAGTTGTCTAAATTAACTTGATCATTCTACATAAATATATAATGAATATCTTTCATTATATATCTTTCAGATATAATATATTATTTCTTTCGATAGTATTGATGATTATTAAAATAAAAAGTAAGTTTTATTTAATTTGATTAACCAAGTAAAGTGTTTTACCCTAGCTAATAACATTAAAAAATTATTATGCAAATTCTTCAGTCCACTAAATTTGCATAAATAGATTTGTAATGTCCTAAATATATTAAAAAATATTTTTATTTAAGTATAATATATGATAACAAATCTTAATAATAAAACATAATGACAAATCTTAAGAAAATATGGAAATTCTAGAATTGTTAAACAATTTGTATCTATTATTTTTAAATAAACATATATATTAATTTAGTTACCACCTATTTAACTTTCATGCATTTCTTATTTAAATAACACTCTAATATACTTAAATCTCTCATTCTTCTTTTAATCATATCCAATGGATCATACTGGTACAAATAAAATTATTACAAATTATTTCCTAGAGATTTATTTAATTTTAAATTAATATAAAAAATACAAATGAAAAATAGTAAAAGGAATAAAATATTAATACACGCACGCGTGCGCGGACACACACACACACACACACACAGAGATATAGATATATAGGGGATATATCTAGTGAGATGAGTGTTTATTATGAGAGAGTGATATGAGAGAATCATAAGCATTCAACTATACATGGTTGATCAAGATTAAAAGTTACTTAATGGTAATGTAATCACTTATAAAAGTCACATTCATCTATGTTCTAATCTTGACTGTTCATGTAAGATCCAATGGTCAAAATTCATTCATCTCACCTCTTACAATAAACACACTCATCTCATCTGACACGCTCTCATATATATATATACTATTCATGTAAGATCCAATGGTCAAAATTCACTCATCTCACCTCTTACAATAAACACTCATCTAATCTGATACGCTCTCATTCATGAATAGTATCAGATGAGATAAGTGTTTATTGTAAGAGGTGAGATGAGTAAATTTTGACCATTGGATCTTACATAAATAGTATATATATATATATATATATATATATATATATATATATATATATATATATATATGGGGGGATCGGTTTACACCAGTGTAAGTCTTTTTTGACTTACACTCATTTTCAACCGTTAGATCCACTTTCATCTAATGGTTGAGATGATTTCATTAAAAGTAACCATTAGATGAAAGTGGATCTAACGGTTGAAAATGAGTGTAAGTCTTTTTTGACTTACACTGGTGTAAGTTGATCCTCCCTCTATATATATATATATATATATATATCGAGGAAGGGAACCTCGCGGGCATGAGATACAATCCCAGTCCCTGTCGTCATACCTGTATTAGGATGATTTTTATCCTGTTCAAATTTCTTCAAAGAAAATTTCTCAAATTCGAGTCTCTCTCTCTCTCTCTCTCTCTCTATATATATATATATATATATATATATATATATATATATATATATATATATATATATATATATTATTTATTTATTTTTATTTATTTATCGACGAAGGGAACTCATGAGCATGAGATATGTAACACCCTCCTTAGGGTATCACATATCTGACTTCCGACTCATAATCTGAAAATGTTTTCATAAAAGTTTTGAGTTAAAAACGTGGGTTTAAAAATTTCTTTCTTGCTGAAATATAAACTTACTATAATTTATAAGTAATACTGAAAAATATATTGAAACTGATTCATATACAACATTGACACCAATTAATATTTAACAATTTGAAGAGAAATATAAAACTAACAGACTCTTTTTTTTTTAACAGTAGTAGACCCTATGACGGGTCCTACTTAATAGCACAGTACAACACTAACGAGAAAACTTAACATACTTATTTCTTTTTGTCTCCTTCTTGATGCATCAGATATCTGTTCTATGTCAATACTACACACTATCTTGATCATGAATGTCCACTCCTTATTGTTGTCACCAATCTCAGAACAGCTACCGCCCGTTATGTTTAAGACAACTCGATCCTTCTATTATTTGATTTTAACAGTACAGACATAGCAAAACAATATAACAAAGAGGTGAGATCACCTACGCCAATACCAACATGGCAGCACAGAGATAACACAAGTAACATATCATACAGATAGATCATACCACAATTATAATCATGTCATCAACATTAATCAACTATCATCATCAAATCATTTATCAGCTCAATTATCATAAACAACAATTACGATAATGCCCTCAGCATTATCATCATCATCATCCAAGTATTTAAAACAATTGTCTTAGTCAATATTCCTCAATTAATATATCACTCAGATATAAATGTTTAGATTATGCATGTACACAAGACTCGATTTCTTACTCCATGAAGGTCAACAAGTGACTTACACTACGCATATCGCACCCACTCAAGAGGTGTATTTCTCCTAGGCAATCAGCCATATCAAGTCCTCATCGGATCATTCCAATGCATGTATAATGCACCAAATACCAATTACAGGTATAATACCAATTATAGGTATATCTCATAATTTCTCAGATATAGTTTATACAATGCACGAATATATCAATGCAAGTCCAACCACAAGGGCCATTCTTTTCAAATTCATTTGTTCAATTAAATCATATGCCTCAACGCATATATTTTTTTTTTTCCAATGCATCTAAAATGCACCACGTGTCAATAACAGGCAAAACTCGTTGTTTTCACAAACAGTGTTCATACACTAGTTTTATAGTAATCATACTGTATTTTTTAATAACAAAATCATGTCATCATGTTTTCATAGTTATAAAACATTGTTGTCGTGTTTTCACAATCTCGTAACATTTCTGTTACGTTTTTACAATTCTAAAATGTTTCTGTTACGCTTTCACAATTCCAAAATGTTTATATTACATTTTTAAAATACCGTAACACTTCTGTTACATTTTCAAAATACCACAACACTTCTGTTGTATTTTCAAAATACCGTAACACTTTTGTTTCGTTTTAAAATTCCAAAATATTTTTATTACGTTTTCACAATACTGTAACACTACTGTTACGTTTACAAAATTTCGTAACATTTCTGTTACGTTTTCAAAATACTGCAATTCTTCTGTTGCACTTTAAAACCACATACTAATTTTTCAATGTTTTTCTCAATCGCGTAAAAATATACGTTTCTCAAATCACATAGTATTTTTTTCACTGTTTCAAAATCGCGTAACTTAAAAATCATTCTTTTACGTCACGTAAATCATTTTCTAACATTTTCAAAATATTTAAAACACTTTCCAAATCTCATAACAATTTTCTGTCATTTTCACAATTACGTAAAAATATTCTATGGCTGTTAAATCACGTAGTGATTTTCAACAGTAATTTAATTTACGTAAAATATTTAAAACTTTTTCATCGTTCTCAAAATATTCAAACATAATTCAAATCATGTAGAAATATTTTACTGTATTTCAAATCGCATATAAATAATTTATTGTATTTCAAATCATATTATTTTTTTTAGATACGTAAAATATTTTTCAACATTTTACAATCACGTAAAATATTCCTCAATATTCCAAACATTATTCTGAACTTAAATAAATCAATATCATTTTCAACACACTTTTCAAATTGCGTAGAAACATTTTAACATATTCCAAATCGTGTAGAAATATTTTTCCATATCACGTAACTTAAAAATCACGTAAATAATTTTTCACCACAATTTCATTACAGAAAATATTTCTTGACCTTTAAAAATTCCTTTTCAACTTTTTCCAAAATAATATAACTTTATACTTCATTTAATGTATTTTCTTACTCAAGAAAATCTTTTTCCATAGTCCTTTACTCAAGAAATTCTTTTTCAAAATATAATTCACAAAAATCACTTTTCCATTGATATAAATCAACGTTTCGAAACGTAATATTTTCTAACGTATTTCAAAACTTGAAAATAAGTTATACATTAGTAAATTTTCAAAACACTATTATATTCTCCATTTTTCCCAAATCAATTCTAAAATCTATTCTTTTCAAAACAAATTAAGATTCAAACCCTTGCAACTTTTTTTTTTCATTTTCATATGAAAGTTCATTTCTCAAGTGATAAAATATTTTGATTCCCTTTCCAAAATCCTTATACTAAAACATTTTGTTCAAACATTTTATTTCCACTTTAAAATTATTTTGTTTCATAAAACCAAAATTTATTCCAATTTCTAAAAATCGTAGAGTCTTTGGCCATTGAAGCCATCAAATATTTTTCTTATAAATTGATATGGTTTTACACAAACAAAACCATAAAAAATTCTTTGTTTTCAAAACCGAAATACCGATGGTCATAAAAACCAAACCCATTTGTTCAAATTCATTTTTACTTTCTTTACAAATCCTTTTTCACTTTCTTTGCAAATCCTTAAAATTATCATTGCTATTTTCATTTAAATCTCATGTTTAGTAAAACACTTAGAAACTTTTTACACAAAATAAATTAATAAAAATCCTTCTAAAACCGTATTCATGTACTCTTTGAAAAATAAACTCTTTGTTTATTTTTCTTACTTTTCTAAACATCCATTTTCATCATTCAAGAAAATATTAATTTTGTGAACACTTATCTTGAGGTGTCTTGATCAAAATTCATCATGTTCTAGGGATCAAAAATTAATTCCCTTGTTCTTAAAAATTTTCAACATACACCCTCATCATGGGTATTAAAACCGTATTCTTTTCCTTTGGCCATTGAAGCCAAAAATTGGTTTTCTTTCCATCATCACATCATGGCATACATATACATAATTTCAATATATTCTCATCATTCATATTATAAACATACCATATTAACATCATGCATATTATAAGCATACCATATAAGCCATAAAATCATGCAAAGCATATCAAGCATAGGCAAATAATCAAAGCTCATAAACACCCACAAATGAATTACATGACCATGGATATGAATCCTCACATGGATTCAACATCTATCAAATATAAGACCATCTCTCACCACCATGCTTGGTTGGTGAGATGGATCTCCCTCTTACCTCTTGAAGATCCTCAAAAACTCTTTGTTTTGCTTCTTTTTCCAAGTCCTTCATCACCAAGGGCTTCTCAAATACAAAACAAAATACATAAAAATTAGTATACTAAGCTTGATTAAGAGGAACCATGGATCAAACATGGTTTAGATCATGAAAAAGAAGAGAAGAAATGAAATTTCCTTACACTTCACCTCAAATACCCAATAACTTTGATCTTGAAGAAAGTCCATGAAGATGAATGATTTAGAGAAAGTCTCCAACTTGAAAGTTACTTAGAAGATCATGTAGATTCAAGATCTATGGTTGGATGAAATTAAAAGAGATTGGAGAGTGGATTTAAGTGTCTTGACCGAATGGTTTCTCTTGAAGCACAAAGATGGAATTTTTAATTTTTGATAGAAACTTGAAGCTTGGATTTGAAGCCCAAGATGAATGATTTTAGAAAAACTCATAACTAGAGATGTTCTTAGGATGGTGTTTAGGTTTAGAAAATCAAGTTGGATGAAATTAAAAAGTGATGGAAGGTGTTCTTGATGGTCATGGCCAAAACTTGCTTGGAGGAGAGAAATAGAGAGAAAACTTGGTAACTTAGCTTCTTGAAAATATTTAATGATGACCAAGGATGGCAATAATAGTCTTCAAACTTTTTCTATGGCCTTAAGGCCTCTCAAAACCGTGCCCCCCTTCAAGTCATCTCCTAAGGAAGCAAACAAAGCAATAATGGTTAGGAATGATGTAATATTGACCATGACAAGTAATAATGGTCATAAAGCTTTGTTTCTTTGTCTTCTAAACAATCCAAAACCATCCCCTTCCTCCATTTTGCATGCAATAATATTGTCATCTTTTTCAAGCCATTATTTAGAGCATTTTAGGCCATTGATTAATTCAATGGTTAGGATTTAGGTAGATTTTTTATTAGAAGACTTAATCTAGGCCATTGGATCTTTCTCCTTTAAATTCTAGCCATTGGATGTGTCTCCAAAATAAAGGGTCAAGATTGCTCTTTCTTACTTTTAATCCAAGGATTATAATTAGTCTTTGTCACTTTTTAAGACTAAATCTTCACCATTAATTAAATTTACATCCAATGGTCATAAATGGTCCTTATTACTTTACAAGACCAAATCTCCACCCTTGATTAATTGTTCATCCAATGGTCATAAATGGTCTTTGTCACTTTTTGAGACCAAATCTTCACCCTTGATCAATTCTAAATCCAATGGTTATAAATGGTCATAGCTATTTTATTAAACTTATCCTACACCGTCGATTAAATCAAGATCAAGTCTTCACCGTCGATTAAATCAACGGTTGATATCAAAGTCTTCAATATTAGACTTGTTTCCTATTGGTCCATCAAAAATTGTCACAATCACTAATATTGACTTAATAGTTTAATTTCTATTTTTGTATCTGCTAAAACCCCACGAAAGAATATATTTACTGTATTTTTATTGTCCGATAAATAAATACAGTACAAAACACAGTACAAGAATTTTTCTAAAACTGTTTTTGAATTCAGGTTTAGCAAGATCCACTGTCTCCGTCTAAACAGTACAAATTTTTCTATGCGTAGAAAAACTTTTGATTTGCGGGATCCACCTGGGCCCACGTAAGGTCACCTGGGCCCACATAGGACCACTTGGGCCCACATACAATCAAAAAAAATTCATAATCATCCACAAAAATCACAAATATTAGAAAACGTACAAATATCAAATCAGATTACGTAAAATAATTACCTAACAGTAAAAATTAAATTACATAAAGTTTTTCCCGGCCCGAAAATTTTTATTTTCCTGACACAGAGTAAATTACTCAAAACGATCAAATACGCTGATGGAATAATCAAAATAATTTACAGTATCCAGAAATTACTAAACAGTAAAATTCTGTTAACTGTCAAAATTACTGTTTAAGAGGTAAGAAATTTTAGGATGTTACAAGATACGATCCCCGTCCCTGTCCTCACACCTGTATTGGGAGGATTTTTATCCTGTTCAAATTTCTTCAAGGAAAATTTCTCAGATTCGAGTCTCCAAATAGGATAATTTCTACGATGATCCCCAAATGTAAGGAGATTTTATCATCCCAAAATTATTTATCACTTGACTTATATAAATTAAATTAATTTATGTATAATTTTTAGTCAAATTAATATATTAAAATATTTTATATAAAATTGTTGGATTAAATTGTTCGTTGAGAAGACAAAGTTCTTTTTTATATTGAATTTTCTTTTTCAGATTACAGTTGTTTTATAACAATTTACATTTAAATTCTTTAGTATTTATATTAGAGTGAAATTTTTTTCCTAAACATATAAGAAAAATTATGTTTTAAGTATTTTTAAACTAAATTTATAAATCTTATTTTTCTTGACGAATTATTGTATATATTTTATTTAATAAATTTTTTATATAATTATATTTATTTTTCTCAATTAATTCTTAATTTACTCTACGTATCGCATAGGTGCAAAATCTAGTCATGATTAGAGTTAGTAAAAATGTCATATTCTCTCTTTTCATTAAAACAAAATATAAGTATTCTATTTTTTCATTAAAAGCAGACTCTTCTGTTCTCTTTGTTCATTAAATGAGTAAAAATGTAAATATCTAAAATGCTAACAAATTTAAGTTGTTCTTACAAAAATACTTATGAAGTTTTTTGTCTAAAACGTCAAATGGAAGTTACTAACCTACATAAAAGTGTTTTACACAAGGCACTCAAATTCCCTATTCATCATTATGAAAGGTAAAAAAAATACTCTTGAATCCTGATGTGATCATATATAAGACCAAGTTGAACATCAGTTTGTGGCTGATTCATTTTTTTTTTCACTAACCTCCACAAGTAAACTTTGATTGTCAGATATATATATGTATATTCATTTTCTTTTTCACTAACCTCCACAAGTGAACTCTGATTGTCATATATATATATATATATATATATATATATATATATATATATATATATATATATATATATATATAGAGAGAGAGAGAGAGAGAGAAAGACACACACACGTAAGTTGTTTATAGCGAATATGTTAACTCTCATCCTTATTTCTTAAATAATTTTGCGACCAAATCTTGTACTCAAGGATGGACCCAAAAATTTAGGCAATGTGGGCAAGGATGACTAAGAATCAAATAAATAGAAAAATAAACATTTGTTAAATATTTATACCTACATATAAAAGTACGATATTATAAAATTTAATTTTGATTCATTATTAATGTAAACTATTTTTGTATTATCATTCAATCACATGTTTTTATAACATAAAAGAATTTAACCTTTGGGATAATTGTATTACACAAGCAGTGGAAACAAGTCTTTATAATTTATGGAATATGTAAGAATAAAACAATTATATATAAGATGTTAAAAAAATTTAAAATGGGATTGTGGGAACATATATCCGCATGACCTACATTGACCTACAATGCAGGCCCATCTCTACTTCGACTAACAAATATTATATAAATTAATAAGGGAAAAGTTAAAATCTGACACAACAATAGATTAGT
The DNA here is from genome assembly GCA_029884605.1 of Ormosia emarginata. Taxonomy (NCBI): domain Eukaryota; kingdom Viridiplantae; phylum Streptophyta; class Magnoliopsida; order Fabales; family Fabaceae; genus Ormosia; species Ormosia emarginata. Next base: position 9,518,966 of record JAQQTP010000047.1, on the reverse strand, counting down.
TTATAGAAAATTTGTTACATAACTGGAAATGAAGTAAATTAAGTTCTTATTACAAACAAGATAATATGATAAGAATACAAATTGTTAAACTTAAGCTTCATCAAGGTGGGATGAAGGGTGGTTACAATTATTCCAAATTTGGTTATTCCTTCGTAAAATTTTAGTTTCTTTTTGCTTGAACTCGGGTGATGTTATTAAAATGTATTTTGTCAAGCTATCATGGCAAGGTTTACCCAAGTTATATACAAGGTTGAGGCAACAATCTGTACTAACTGTTTCATTACCATAAAATGTCCCAAAGAAGATTTGACTGCCACAATGTGAATGTAACTTAGCCGCACAATCTCTCAAGTATTTTGCATATGTTGATAATGGCCTTGGTGCATAATTACTTTCAATAGCAGGACCTTCAGATGGCTGAAGAATTTCAGATGAAACTTTTGTTTTGACGAGCAAAGTAGCACTTGCCATAAAGACAACCATTAGACAAAAGTTGTTGAATGTTGTCATGACTTTTCGAGATACAATCTAATTGTTGGGTATTGAAAACTTTGCTGGTAGTTGTAGGTGATTATTAAGACCATATTTATAGTGAAATATTGTCTTAATTATCATTTACGTTAATGACTTTTGTTCAACACTAACGAAACAAACAAAATAAAGTAATTACCCTTTATAAGTTATCAAATGCTAATGTTTGCATTTACATTATAACGTGTTTTTGTATTCTCCATTTTTTACATTATCATAGAAGACTAAACCTTTAAATTGTTGTCATAGACTTATAGTTACAATAAAAATAAATGTACTTATTAAGTTATAGAAATAGTTACTTTGAAACCACCACATTGAAGTTGTAGAATTATTAATACATGAGGTTCAAATCATTATTTCGTAGGAAGAATATGAAGATTGACATTTATTGAAAAGCACATTATTTCCATTGAAAAAAATTATAATGTTTGAAAAGTAATTTTCTAAAAATTTGTGTTGAGATGCTCAAGGAAAGGTATGTAAAGGTTTTATTAAATCGAGTTGGGCTATATGGCCCTATGTTTTATGGAGTTATAGAGGTTTTGGCTCTTATTTGATTAAACATATATTTTTAGGATCAAAACATTAAGATGAAATGCTATCATGGGGCAAATATATACGTGCTCTCAATAACTGTCAGTGACATATGATGCTACAATTTAAATGCAAAGTGTAAATGTATCATCACATTGAAAATGTCATCCCACATTGGAAAAAAATTCTTTACATATGAAAAAAAAACACTTTTGAACCAGTTAGCAATTAACATTAAAAATTATTAAATTATTAAAATAAAAAATACTATAATCAAATAGATGAACACAAGACTCCAATATTTTTGAGTTTTACATTACAACCTAGAATTTCACTCTTTCCCGATACAATCTTCCACAACTAACCCCTACTCCTCTTTTGTCCTACACTCAACGGAGCACAACAAGTTATGGTAAATGTTACAAGTAATGTCATTCTTGCATTCCACACCAACCCTTTTTCTTTGATTTCTATATATTGCTAATTTACCAATTAAAATCTTGTCTTTCACACAACTTGATCTAGCTATGTTTAGATCCACGAGCACTCAAAGAAGCCTTGCAAAGTATAAAAGATTAGAAAAAGAATATACTGCCATCACATAACTTGATCTAGCCATTTTAGATCTATGAGCACTCGATAATGCCTTACAAAGTATGAGAGATTATAAATATAGTATGCTGTCAATGAGACTTCGAATGAGGAGTTGAAGCGGAGTGCAACTTTGCTATATCGAACTCAAGGTTTAACCTTTGGAGACATCAATCTACTGGGAAACCCTACTAAGAAGGCCAATAACAATAATCAAAAGGAGAAGAGTCAGTTGCTCTTTAGCTTCTTTGATCTTCGTCAAAAAAGGTTTGATTTAAAGATTTAGAAGAAGATAATAATTCACGTGAGAACCTCTGAGTAATTGTCCATTTTTTGGTTTTTTATTTTCTGTATAGTTTAATTCTTGATTTGCTAATTTTAATTCATTGCTGTATGAAGTAATTTGTTATTTGCTTCATTTGCATTATGATTTAATCTTCAATTAGAATATTCACTAATAGAGTAACATTAGGCAATTATTGTACACATATTTGGGATAATTAACCAAAATATTATGTTCTTATTTCAGTTGTGCAAATTAACTTGATCATTCTACATAAATATATAATGTATATCTATCATTATATATCTTTCAGATATAATATATTATTTCTTTCGATAGTATTGAAGATTATTAAAATAAAAAGTAATTTTTATTAATTTGCTTAAAGCAAGTAAAGTGCTTTACCCATAGCTAATAACATTCAAAACTTATTAATTAAATTTGTTAGTCCACTTATTTTGTATAAATAGAATTTTAATGTCCTAAATATATTAAAATATATTTTTATTGAAGTATAATATATGATAACAAATCTTAATAATAAAACATAATAACAAATCTTAAGAAAATATGGAAATTCTTGAATTTTTCAACAATTTGTATCTATTATTTTTAAATAAATATATATATTAATTTAATTACCACTTATTTCACTTTCATGTGTCTCTTATTTAAATAACACACTAATATATTTAAATCTCTTATTCTCTTTTTAATCATATCTAATGGATCATACTGGTACAAATAAAATTATTGCAAATTACTTCCCAGAGATTTATTTAACTTTAAATTAATATAAAAAATACAAATTAAAAATAGTAAAACGAATAAAATATTAATAAACGCATGCGCGCGCACACACTCACACACACAGACACACAGAGATATAGATATAGAGATATAGGGGACATATCTAGTGAGAGGAGTGTTTACTATGAGTAAGTGAGAGGAATGAATCATGAGCATTCAACCATATATGATTGGTCAAGATTAAATGTTAATTAATGGTAACGTAACCACTTACAAAAGTCACATTCATTTATATTCTAATCTTGACTATTCATGTAAGATCCAATGGTCAAACTTTACTCCTCTCACTTGTTATAATAAATGATCATCTCATCTGATACGCTCTTATATATATAGGATCTTACTCTGATGAGAGGAGTGTTTATTGTAAGAGATGAGAGGAGTGTTTATTGTAAGAGATGAGAGGAGTAAATATTGACCATTGGATCTTACATGAATGGTTAAGATTAGAACATAAATGCATGTGACTTTTTTAAGTGGTCACATGACCTTTACGTAACTTTTAATCTTGATCATCCATGTATAGTTGTATGGTCAAGATTTACTCCTCTTATCCTTTCACAATAAAAAATCCTCTCACTAAATATGTCCCCTATACATACATATATATATATATATATATATATATATATATATATATATATATATATATATATATATATATATATAGCTAATTTATTAATTTATCGGCGAAGGGAACCTCGCAGGGCGTGAGATACAAACCCCATCCTTGTCCCCACACCTATATCGAGAGGATTTTTGTCCCGTTCAAATTTGTTCAAGGAAAATTTCTCAAATTCGAGTCTCCAAATAAGGCAATTTCTATTATGATTCTCAAATGCAAGGAGATCTTGTCTTCCTAAAATTATTTATCACCTAACTTACATAAATTGAATTACTTAATTTATAATTTTTAGTCAAGTTAATTTATTAAAATATTTTATATAAAATTATTGGATTAAATTGTTCGTTGAGAAGACAAAGTTCTTTTTTATATTATAAATATTTTTTTTAAGATTACAGGTTGTTTTATAACAATTTATTTTTAAATTCTTTAGTATTTATATTACAGTGAAATTTTTTTCCTAAACATATAAGAAAAATTATATTTTAAGTATTTTTAAACTAAATTTATAAATCTTATTTTTCTTGATGAATTATTGTATATATTTTATTTAATAAATTTTTATATAATTATATTTATTTTTCTCAATTAATTCTTAATTTATTCTACGTATCGCACAGGGGCAAAATCTAAAAATGAGTAGAGCTAGTAAAAATGTCATATTCTCTCTTTTTCATTAAATGAGTAAAAATGTAAATATCTAAAATGCTAACAAATTTAAGTTATTCTTACAAAAATACTTATGAAGTTTTTTTGTCTAAAACGTAAAATGGAAGTTACTAACCTACATAAAAGTGTTTTACACAAGGCACTCAAATTCCCTATTCATCACTATGAAAGGTAAAAAAAGTACTCTTGAATCCCGATGTGATCATATATAAGACTAAGTTGAACATCAGCTTGGGGCTGTTTCATTTTCTTTTTCACTAACCTCCACAAGTAAACTCTGATTGTCATATATATATATATATATATATATATATATATATATATATATAGAGAGAGAGAGAGAGAGAGAGAGAGAGAGAGAAGAGAGAGACAGAGACAGAGAGACAGACACACACACACACACACACACGTAAGTTGTTCGTAGCAAATATGTTAACTCTCATCCTTATTTCTTAAATAATTTTGCGACCAAATCTTGTACTCAAGGATGGACCCAAAAATTTAGGCAATGTGGGCAAGGATGACTAAGAATCAAATAAATAGAAAAATAAATATTTGTTAAATATTTATACCTACGTATAAAAGTACGATATTATAAAATTTAATTTTGATTCATTATTAATGTAAACTATTTTTGTATTATCATTCAATCACATGTTTTTATAACATAAAAGAATTTAACCTTTGGGATAATTGTATTACACAAGCAGTGGAAACAAGTCTTTATAATTTATGGAATATGTAAGAATAAAAAAATTATATATAAGATGTTAAAAAAATTTAAAATGGGATTGTGGGAACATATATCCGCATGACCTACATTGACCTACAATGCAGGCCCATCTCTACTTCGACTAACAAATATTATATAAATTAATAAGGGAAAAGTTAAAATCTGACACAACAATAGATTAGTTTATAGAAAATTTGTTACATAACTGGAAATGAAGTAAATTAAGTTCTTATTACAAACAAGATAATATGATAAGAATACAAATTGTTAAACTTAAGCTTCATCAAGGTGGGATGAAGGGTGGTTACAATTATTCCAAATTTGGTTATTCCTTCGTAAAATTTCAGTTTCTTTTTGCTTGAACTCGGGTGATGTTATTAAAATGTATTTTGTCAAGTTATCATGGCAAGGTTTACCCAAGTTATATACAAGGTTGAGGCAACAATCTGTACTAACTGTTTCATTACCATAAAATGTCCCAAAGAAGATTTGACTGCCACAATGTGAATGTAACTTAGCCGCACAATCTCTCAAGTATTTTGCATATGTTGATAATGGCCTTGGTGCATAATTACTTTCAATAGCAGGACCTTCAGATGGCTGAAGAATTTCAGATGACTCTTTTGTTTTGACGAGCAAAGTAGCACTTGCCATAAAGACAACCATTAGACAAAAGTTGTTGAATGTTGTCATGACTTTTCGAGATCCAATCTAATTGTTGGGTATTGAAAACTTTGCTGGTAGTTGTAGGTGATTATTAAGACCATATTTATAGTGAAATATTGTCTTAATTAGCATTTACGTTAATGAATTTTTGTTCAACACTAACGAAACAAACAAAATAAAGTAATTACCCTTTATAAGTTATCAAATGCTAATGTTTGCATTTACATTATAACGTGTTTTTGTATTCTCCATTTTTTACATTATCATAGAAGACTAAAACTTTAAATTGTAGTCATAGACTTATAGTTACAATAAAAATAAATGTACTTATTAAGTTATAGAAATAGTTACTTTGAAACCACCACATTAAAGTTGTAGAATTATTAATATATGAGGTTCAAATCATTATTTCGTAGGAAGAATATGAAGATTGACATTTATTGAAAAGCACATTATTTCCATTGAAAAAAATTATAATGTTTGAAAAGTAATTTTCTAAAAATTTGTGTTGAGATGCTCAAGGAAAGGTATGTAAAGGTTTTATTAAATCGAGTTGGGCTATATGGCCCTATGTTTTATGGAGTTATAGAGGTTTTGGCTCTTATTTGATTAAACATATATTTTTAGGATCAAAACATTAAGATGAAATGCTATCATGGGGCAAATATATACGTGCTCTCAATAAATGTCAGGGACATATGATGCTACAATTTAAATGCAAAGTGTAAATGTATCGTCATATTGAAAATATCATTCCACATTGGAAAAAAATTCTTTACATATGAAAAAAAAACACTTTTGAACCAGTTAGCAATTAACATTAAAAATTATTAAATTATTAAAATAAAAAATACTATAATCAAATAGATGAACACAAGACTCCAATATTTTTGAGTTTTACATTACAACCTAGAATTTCACTCTTTCCCGATACAATCTTCCACAACTAACCCTTACTCCTCTTTTGTCCTACACTCAACGGAGCACAACAAGTTATGGTAAATGTTACAAGTAATGTCATTCTTGCATTCCCCACCAACCTTTTTTCTTTGAATTCTATATATTGCTAATTTACCAATTAAAATCTTGTCTTTCACACAACTTGATCTAGCTATGTTTAGATCCACGAGCACTCGAAGAAGCCTTGCAAAGTATGAAAGATTAGAAAACGAATATACTGTCATCACATAACTTGATCTAGCCATTTTAGATCTATGAGCACTCGATAATGCCTTACAAAGTATGAGAGATTATAAATATAGTATGCTGTCAATGAGACTTCGAATGAGGAGTTGAAGCGGAGTGCAACTTTGCTATATCGAACTCAAGGTTTAACCTTTGGAGACATCAATCTACTGGGAAACCCTACTAAGAAGGCCAATAACAATAATCAAAAGGAGAAGAGTCAGTTGCTCTTCAGCTTCTTTGATCTTCGTCAAAAAAGGTTTGATTTAAGGATTTAGAAGAAGATAATAATTCACGTGAGAACCTCTGAGTAATTGTCCATTTTTTGGTTTTTATTTTCTGTATAGTTTAATTCTTGATTTGCTAATTTTAATTCATTGTTGTATGAAGTAATTTGTTATTTGCTTCATTTGCATTATGATTTAATCTTCAATTAGAATATTCACTAATATAGTAACATTAGACAATTATTGTACACATATTTGGGATAATTAACCAAAATATTATGTTCTTATTTTAGTTGTGTAAATTAACTTGATCATTCTACATAAATATATAATGTATATCTATCATTATATATCTTTCAGGATATAATATATTATTTCTTTCGACAAGATTGAAGATTATTAAAATAGAAAGTAATTTTTATTAATTTGCTTAAAGCAAGTAAAGTGCTTTACCCATAGCTAATAACATTCAAAACTTATTAATTAAATTTGTTAGTCCACTTATTTTGTATAAATAGAATTTTAATGTCCTAAATATATTAAAATATATTTTTATTGAAGTATAATATATGATAACAAATCTTAATAATAAAACATAATAACAAATCTTAAGAAAATAAGGAAATTCTTGAATTTTTCAACAATTTGTATCTATTATTTTTAAATAAATATATATATTAATTTAATTACCACTTATTTCACTTTCATGTGTCTCTTATTTAAATAACACACTAATATATTTAAATCTCTTATTCTCTTTTTAATCATATCTAATGGATCATACTGGTACAAATAAAATTATTGCAAATTACTTCCCAGAGATTTATTTAACTTTAAATTAATATAAAAAATACAAATTAAAAATAGTAACACGAATAAAATATTAATAAACGCATGCGCTGTACAGACGCACGCACGTCGCATTATACACGTGCATTACATGTATTACACACGTATTACACAGAGATATAGATATAGAGATATAGGGGACATATCTAGTGAGAGGAGTGTTTACTATGAGTAAGTGAGAGGAATGAATCATGAGCATTCAACCATATATGATTGGTCAAGATTAAATGTTACTTAATGGTAACGTAACCGCTTACAAAAGTCATATTCATTTATATTCTAATCTTGACTATTCATGTAAGATCCAATGGTCAAAATTTACTCCTCTCACCTGTTATAATAAATGATCATCTCATCTGATACGCTCTTATATATATATATATATATATATATATATAGGATCTTACTCTGATGATAGGATGGTTTATTGTAAGAGATGAGAGGAGTAAATATTGACTATTGGATCTTACATGAATGGTTAAGATTAGAACATAAATGCATGTGACTTTTTTAAGTGGTCACATGACCTTTAAGTAACTTTTAATCTTGATCATCCATGTATAGTTGTATGGTCAAGATTTACTCCTCTTATCCTTTCACAATAAAAAATCCTCTCACTAAATATGCTTTATATACATATATATATATATATATATATATATATATATATATATATATATACATATATATATAGATAATTTATTAATTTATCGGGAAGGGAACCTCGCAGGCGTGAGATACAAACCCCGTCCTTGTCCCCACACCTATATCGAGAGGATTTTTGTCCCGTTCAAATTTGTTCAAGGAAAATTTCTCAAATTCGAGTCTCCAAATAAGGCAATTTCTGTGATGATCCTCAAATGCAAGGAGATCTTATCTTCCTAAAACTATTTATCACCTAACTTACATAAATTGAATTACTTTATTTATAATTTTTAGTCAAGTTAATTTATTAAAATATTTTATATAAAATTATTGGATTAAATTGTTTGTTGAGAAGACAAAGTTCTTTTTTATATTATAAATATTTTTTTAGGATTACAGGTTGTTTTATAACAATTTATTTTTAAATTCTTTAGTATTTATATTACAGTGAAATTTTTTTCCTAAACATATAAGAAAAATTATATTTTAAGTATTTTTAAACTAAATTTATAAATCTTATTTTTCTTGATGAATTATTGTATATATTTTATTTAATAAATTTTTATATAATTATATTTATTTTTCTCAATTAATTCTTAATTTATTCTACGTATCGCACAGGGGCAAAATCTAAAAATGAGTAGAGCTAGTAAAAATGTCATATTCTCTCTTTTTTATTAAATGAGTAAAAATGTAAATATCTAAAATGCTAACAAATTTAAGTTATTCTTACAAAAATACTTATGAAGCTTTTTTGTCTAAAACGTAAAATGGAAGTTACTAACCTACATAAAAGTGTTTTACACAAGGCACTCAAATTCCCTATTCATCACTATGAAAGGTAAAAAAAGTACTCTTGAATCCCGATGTGATCATATATAAGACTAAGTTGAACATCAGCTTGGGGCTGTTTCATTTTCTTTTTCACTAACCTCCACAAGTAAACTCTGATTGTCATATATATATATATATATATATATATATATAGAGAGAGAGAGAGAGAGAGAGAGATAGAGACAGAGACAAAGACAGACAGACAGACAGACACACACACACACACACACACACACGTAAGTTGTTTGTAGCAAATATATTAACTCTCATCCTTATTTCTTAAATAATTTTTGCGACCAAATCTTGTACTCAAGGATGGACCCAAAAATTTAGGCAATGTGGGCAAGGATGACTAAGAATCAAATAAATAGAAAAATAAATATTTGTTAAATATTTATACCTACGTATAAAATTACGATATTATAAAATTTAATTTTGATTCATTATTAATGTAAACTATTTTTGTATTATCATTCAATCACATGTTTTTATAACATAAAAAAATTTAACCTTTGGGATAATTGTATTACACAAGCAGTGGAAACAAGTCTTTATAATTTATGGAATATGTAAGAATAAAAAAATTATATATAAGATGTTAAAAAAATTTAAAATGGGATTGTGGGAACATATATCCGCATGACCTACATTGACCTACAATGCAGGCCCATCTCTACTTGGACTAACAAATATTATATAAATTAATAAGAGAATAGTTAAAATCTGACACAACAATAGATTAGTTTATAGAAAATTTGATACATAACTGGAAATGAAGTAAATTAAGTTCTTATTACAAATAAGATAATATGATAAGAATACAAATTGTTAAACTTAAGCTTCATCAAGGTGGGATGAAGGGTGGTTACAATTATTCCAAATTTGGTTATTCCTTCGTAAAATTTTAGTTTCTTTTTGCTTGAACTCGGGTGATGTTATTAAAATGTATTTTGTCAAGCTATCATGGCAAGGTTTACCCAAGTTATATACAAGGTTGAGGCAACAATTTGTACTAACTGTTTCATTACCATAAAATGTCCCAAAGAAGATTTGACTGCCACAATGTGAATGTAACTTAGCCGCACAATCTCTCAAGTATTTTGCATATGTTGATAATGGCCTTGGTGCATAATTACTTTCAATAGCAGGACCTTCAGATGGCTGAAGAATTTCAGATGAAACTTTTGTTTTGACGAGCAAAGTAGCACTTGCCATAAAGACAACCATTAGACAAAAGTTGTTGAATGTTGTCATGACTTTTCGAGATCCAATCTAATTGTTGGGTATTGAAAACTTTGCTGGTAGTTGTAGGTGATTATTAAGACCATATTTATAGTGAAATATTGTCTTAATTAGCATTTACGTTAATGAATTTTTGTTCAACACTAACGAAACAAACAAAATAAAGTAATTACCCTTTATAAGTTATCAAATGCTAATGTTTGCATTTACATTATAACGTGTTTTTGTATTCTCCATTTTTTACATTATCATAGAAGACTAAAACTTTAAATTGTAGTCATAGACTTATAGTTACAATAAAAATAAATGTACTTATTAAGTTATAGAAATAGTTACTTTGAAACCACCACATTGAAGTTGTAGAATTATTAATATATGAGGTTCAAATCATTATTTCGTAGGAAGAATATGAAGATTGACATTTATTGAAAAGCACATTATTTCCATTGAAAAAAATTATAATGTTTGAAAAGTAATTTTCTAAAAATTTGTGTTGAGATGCTCAAGGAAAGGTATGTAAAGGTTTTATTAAATCGAGTTGGGCTATATGGCCCTATGTTTTATGGAGTTATAGAGGTTTTGGCTGTTATTTGATTATACATATATTTTTAGGATTAAAACATCAAGATGAAATGTTGTCATGTGGCAAATATAACGTGCTCCCAATAACTGCCTGTGACATACGATGCTACAATTTAAATGCAAAGTGTAAATGTATCGCCATATTGAAAATATCATGCCATGTTGGAAAAAAATTCTTGACACATGAAAATAAAAACACTTTCAAACTAGTTAGCTATTAACTTTAAAAATTATTAAATTATTAAAATAAAAAATACTATAATTAAATAGTTGAATGCAAGACTCCATCATTTTTGGGTTTTACTTTGCAGCCTCGAATTACACTCTTTCCCGATACAATCTTCCACAGCTAACCCCTGTTCATCTTTTCCCCTACACTCAATGGCGCACAACAAGTTATGGTAAATGTTACAAGTTATGTCATTCTTGCATTCCCCACCAACCCTTTTTCTTTGAAATCTATATATTGTTAATCTACCAACCAAAATCTTGTCTTTCACACAACTTGATCTACCTATGTTTAGATCCACGAGAACTCAGAGAAGCCTTACAAAGCATGAAAGATTAGAAAAAGAATCTACTGCCATCACACAACTTGATCTAACCATTATTAGATCCATGAGCACTCGATAATGCCTTGCAAAGTATAAGAGATTAGAAATATAATGTGCTGTCAATGTGACTTTGAATGGGGAGTTGAAGCGGAGTACAACTTTGCTATATCGAACTCAAGGTTTAACCTTTGGAGACATCAATCTACTGGGAAACCCCACTTAGAAGGCCAATAGCAATAATCAAAAGGAGAAGAGTCAATTGTTCTTCTGCTTCTTTAATCTTCGTCAGAAAAGGTTTGACGTAAGGATTTAGAAGAAAATAATGATTCACGTGAGAACCTCTGAGTAATTGTCCTTTTTTTGGTTTTATTTTCTGTATAGTTTAATTCTTGATTTGCTAATTTTAATTCATTGTTGTATGATGTAATTTGTTATTTGCTTCATTTGCGTTATGATTTAATCTTCAATTGGAATCTTTACTAATATAGTAACATTAGGCAATTATTGTACAAATATTTGGAATAATTAACCGAAATATTACCTTCTTATTTCAGTTGTGTAAATTAACTTAATCATTCTACATAAATATATAATGTATATCTATCATTATATATATTTCAGATATAATATATTATTTCTTTTGATAGTATTGAAAATTATTAAAATAAAAAGTAATTTTTATTTAATTTGATTAAAGCATGTAAAGTGATTTATCCATAGCTAATAACATTCAAAAATTATTAATCAAATTTGTCAGTCCACCAATTTTGTATAAATAGATTTTTAATGTCCTAAATATATTAAAATATATTTTTATTTAAGTATAACATATGATAACAAATCTTAATAATAAAACATAATAACAAATCTTAAGAAAACATGAAAATTCTTGAATTGTTCAATAATTTGTATTTATTATTTTTAAATAAATATATATATTAATTTAGTTACCACCTATTTCACTTTCATGCGACTCTTATTTAAATAACACATTAATATACTTAAATCTCTCATTTTCTTTTTAATCATATCCAATGGATCATACTAGTACAAATAAAATTATTGCAAATTACTTCCTAGAGATTTATTTAATTTTAAATTAATATAAAAAATACAAATGAAAAATAGTAAAAGGAATGAAATATTAATACACGCACACACACACACACACACACACATATAGATATAGATATATAAGGGACATATCTAGTGAAAAGATTGTTTATTATGAGAGAGTAAGAGGAGTGAATCATGAACATACAACCATACATGACTGGTCAAAATTAAAAGTTACTTAAAGGTAACGTGATCACTTAAAAAAGTCACATTCATTTATTTTATAATATTGATTATTCATGTAACATCCGATAGTCAAAATTCACTCATCTTACCTCTTACAATAAACACTAATCTCATCTGATACGCTCTCATATATATATATATATATATATATATATATATATATATATATATATATATATATATATATATATATATATATATATATATATATTTAATACAATCGCTTTAAATAATTTTGTAATTTCTGGGAAGGGAACCTCGCGGGCGTGGGATACGGTCATCGTCCCTGTCCCTACACCTGTATAAAGAGGATTTTTATCCTATTCCCATTCCTGCAAGGAAAATATCCGGAATTCGAGTTCCTAAATGGGACAGTTCCCACGATGATCTGTAAATGCAAGGAGATTTTGTCAACTCAACTGTTTATTACTTGACTTACATAAATTGAATTAATTTATAAATAATTTTAGCCATATTAATTTATTAAAATATTTTTTTATAAAATTATAGCATTGAATTGTTCATCTATAATACAAAGTTTTTTTTATATTATAAACATTTTTTCAGGCTTATAGGTTGTTTTATAACAATTTATATTTGAATTCTTTAGTATTGATATTAGAGTGAATTTTTTTTCATGAAAATATAATATAATTTATATTTATGTATTTTTTTAAACTATATTTATAAATCTTATTTTTCTTGATGAAATATTATAGATATTTTATTTAATAATTTTTTATATAATTATATTTATTTTTATCAATTAATTCTTAATTTACCCTATGTATCATATGGGTGCAAATTCTAGTATTGAGTAGAGTTAGTAAAAATGTCATATTCTCTCTTTTCATTAAAACAAAATACAAGTATTCTTTTTTTTCATTAAAAGCCAACTCTTCTGTTCTCTTTGTTCATTAAATGAGTAAAAATGTAAATATCTAAAATGCTAACAAATTTAAGTTGTTCTTAAAAAATACTTATGATGTTTTTGTTTTGTCTAAAACGTAAAATGGAAGTTACTAACTAACATAAATGTGTTTTACATAAGGTACTCAAATTCCTTAGTCATCACTATGAAAGGTCAAAAATAATACTCCTGAATCCTGATGTGATCATAAATAAGACCAAGGTGAACATCAGCTTGGGGCTGATTCATTTTCTTTTTCACTAACCTCTACAAGTAAACTCTAATTAGCTTATATATATATATATATATATATATATATATATATATATATATATATATATATATATATATATATATATATATATATATGATGCGTGGATAAAATACACATATCTTGTACTTGATTTGAGGGGAATTTAGGTGTGGTTTGATTAATTTATGCTGGAATTTATGTCATATTTAATCATTTATCCTTGGTATCTTATAATTAGTCTTTCTCTATATTTTTAGAACCAAAAGAGATGTTTTGACATGACTCTATGAAGCTTTGGATGGATTCATTGCAATGGAGTTAAACTCAAAATTTATATGGCTAAGATTCATAGAGTTTTTTACCTTTGCGCGATAAAATAAGCATAACTTGAGTTACGAAAGTCAAAACGAGGTGATTCCAGTGGCATTAGAAAGTTAAGAAAAAGAGCTACAACTTTCATGAGATCAATGAGTCAAAAAGTGACGTTTTGAGTGATTTAGGAGTTAGATACGACTGTATCTAACTTGAAAAATGCTTCTGTCAAGCTCACATGACCCTATCTAACTTCAATGAAGCTTCTGTGTGGGAGACACAGTCGTGTCTCTTGGAAACACAGCGGTGTCTCCCCCGAACATGCTAATTATGTTATTTTTCAAGCTCACACGGCTGTGTTGAGCTTAGACACGGCCGTGTGAGGTCTCCTGAGCCTAAACAATAATTTTTCACCCCAAACAATTATAAATAGGGGAAAAACACCAAACCTACAGTGACTTTTGGCTAGAGACTTGTCTGACGATAGGTTTTGAGAGGAGAAGTGCAAGGATTCAGAGGCGAAGGCTTTGAAGGCAAGAGCAAGACTCTTTGAAGATCAACCATTGAAGTTCTTTTCTCCTTCTCCATCTTCCCATCTTTTCTTTTTATTTATCAATCATGGTTGTTTCTTTAATCCTTGTTCTTATTAGTGTTACAATTACCATAAGCGGCTAAACCCTTTTTCAAGGATTAAGATGAAACTCTCTATTTCCCTATTATGAATTGTTAATTTGATTCTTTGTTAATGAAATTATTGTTCTTGATTCATTCTTGGTGTGCTTAATGCTTGTGATATGTTGTGCGCCATATTTACATGATCTTAGGCTTTAGAAGAAGGATCAAAAGATGAAATCTAATTGCTTGATAATCCAAGAATTGAACTTAGGAATTGAGACCTAGACATATGCTTAGATCCTTCGAGGGTTAAACGATTATCATGAATCTTAATAAGTTGAAACTTGAATTAATTGCCATAAGAATGAGATCAGTGAAGTTTTAGCATGTTTTTAGTGCTAAGAAATTGGGCTTTAAATAATTTAGGACAAATCGCCTTCAAGAACATAATTGAACATTAACAAATATAGGATTACAATTTATCGTAGGGAGTAGTGTAGTGGATTCCGAGTCCTAGGCCTTTAAATCATTGTTGAATCTCATCTTTTCTAGTTTTAATTGTTTACTTTATTGATTTAAGTTTTGTTCTGATTTTAATATATCTTTCACTATTGCTTTTATGTGCTTAAACAATAAAAAATTACCATAAGAGTTAGTAGTCAACTGATCCTCATGGGAACGATCTTTATTTACTATTTGTATGATCTGTGCGCTTGCGAAAAATTCACAACAAGTTTTTGGTGTCGTTGCCGGGGATCGTGTTAATATTAACACGAGCGGCAATTTGGTTGTTTTAAGTAATTTTTATTTTATTTTATTTTTATTTGTTTTATCTTCTTTTATTTAAAATTTCTTTTATTTTTCTTTGAATTTTCAGATGTTGTTTCTTTCTTATGCGTAGAACGAGGAGTCAATGAGATCTTATTATCCTTGTTGATCTTGAGATTGAGAGGACACTTCATAATATAAGAAGAGAAAGAAGAACACAGGGATTTGAGGAAGACAACATGACGGACAATACTAACCAAGTCGCCAATCCAGAGTGAAGGCTGAGGGATTATAGAACTCACAATGCTAATGCTTGTCAGTCTTCCATTGTTGGACCATGGATAGAAGCCAACAACTTCGAGATCAAGACATTATTGATCCAGATGATCCAACAATTGCAATTCAGCGGGTCACCAACTAAAGACCCAAATCAACATTTGGATGAGTTCTTGGAGTTATGTGACACCATAAAGATAAATAGGGTTTCAACGGATGCTATTTTGATCAGACTTTTTTCCTTTTCTCTTAGGGGAAAAACAAAGAAGTGGATTAACTCAGAAGCCCCAAATTCACTCACCACTTGGGCTTTGATGGAGCAGGCTTTCTTGAACAAATACTACCTAATTGGAAAAATAATCAAGCTCCGTCAAGACATCACTACTTTCTCTCAAAAAGAAGATGAATCGCTTTATGAAGCATGGGAAAGGTATAATGATCTCATTCATCAGTGTTCACATCATGGCCTATAGGAATTTGTTGTCATCCAAACATTCTATGCTAAGTTGACTTTTTCTACAAAAGTAGCTCTTGATGCCGCAGCTGATGGTGCTTTGATGGCCAAGATTCCAACAGAGGCAAGGGCCTTGATTAATGAAGTGGCTTTGAATATTTATATGTGGCCAAGTGAGAGATCGACTTCAAGGAAGCAAGCCGGATTGATAGAGCTTGATGCAATTACTATGTTGAATGCAAAGTTTGATGCCTTGGTTAAGTCACTCGAGAAGCTGAAAGTCAATGCTATCACTACTCCTAACATAACTTGTGAAACATGTGGAGGAAGGCATTTGACTTCAGAATGCAATGTAGTGGAAACATATTCTCAGGACCAGTCTTTGGGGCAAGTGAATTATGTCCAAAATGGCAATTTCAAGGTTCAGGGGAATCTTTTCTCTAACTCATATAATCCCAGTCAGAGAAACCACCCAAACCTCTGATATGGCAACCAACAAAATAATGGGGGCCTACCCGAATTCCAACAAGCTCAATAATCTTCTTAGGGTGCAAAGTCTAATTTAGAAACTCTCATGGAGAATTTTATAATCACTCAAAAAGAGCATAATCAAGCCATTCAAGCTCAAGTGCAACATCATGGAGAGTCCATCAAGTAAATCCATACTCACCTAGATCAAATGGTCACTCATTCTAAAATGCTTGAAACTCAAGGAGCCCAACAAGTAAGCTTGTTCAACACGGTTTAAGGGTGAATCCCAAGTTCACCGGAGACTAACCCAAGGGAGCAAGCTAATGCAATTTTCTTGAGAAGTGGTAATTAACTTGAAAGTCCCACAAAGGAAGAAAAGCTTGAAGATAAGGAAACCTATGAAAAAGAGGAGAAACAAGAGAAGAGCAAGGACAAAGCAAGAGATAAAGAAAGCACTAAAAAGAATGTTCCTCCACTACCATATGCTCCATCTTTGCCCTTCCCTCAAAAGTATCAAAGGGCAAAGTTTGATCACCAATTTAGAAAAATTTTGGAGGTACTTTAGAAGCTTTACATAAACATTCTTTTTACGGAAGTGTTTTCCCAAATGCCCTCTTATGCAAAGTTCTTGAAAGAAATCCTCTCTAATAAGAGGAAGCTTAAGGATTATGAAACTGTTGCTTTGACTGAAGAATGTAGTGCAATATTTCAAAACAAGCTTCCTCCTAAGCTTAAGGATCCAAGTAACTTTTCAATTCCGTGTTCAATTAGGGACATGCATATCAATAAGGCTTTGTGTTATCTTAGGGCAAGTGTGAGTTTGATGCCATTTTCTTTCTATGAGAAGCTTGATATTATGGAGCTCAAACCGACCACCGTCTCTCTCCAATTTGCGAATAAGTCGATTAAGCATCCTATTGGCATACTAGAGAATGTTCCTTTGAAGGTTGGAAAGTTTTTCGTGCCAGTCGATTTTGTTATGCTTTACATAGAAGTGGATGTTCAAATCTCAATCATACTTGGGTGTTTATTCCTCGCCACTAGAAGCGCAATTATTGATATCCACGAAGGGAAATTGACTTTACAATTACATAATGATGAAGTAGTGTTTAATGTTTTTAATTCTAAAAAAATCCTAGTTTCTTTAATTCATGTAATCGTATAAATGCTACTGAAATTATGGATAGTGTTGTGCTTTCAGATATGCAGGAATCTGTGACTGACGATATGTTAGAAAAGACCTTGCCCAAGGCTGCTACTAACTTTGAGAAGACCAAGCCTTGCAAGAAGGGACCAAAGAAGCGGTATGATAAGTGTATTACGCAACGTGCGTTTAAGCTTGGGGATAAAGTTCTTGTCGATAACTCACTTCTACGTTTGTGTCCTGGTAAATTGTGGTCAAAATGACCTGGACCATATGCGATTGTTCGTGTCTTATTGTACGGAGTGCTTGAGGTGAAGAAAGAAGGCCACAAGACATTCCTGATAAATGGCCAGAGAGTGAAACATTATGAAGAAGGAGTGGGGACTGAGAACCTCTCCATTAGCATCACCTAAGCATAGAACTAGCCCATGGTCAAGCTAAGGACCTTAAATAAGCGCTTTATAGGAGGTAACCTGTGTTTCTATCTTTTCTTATATTTTCTTTTTTATTTCTTTTGTACTTTTAGTTCTTGCATTTTGTTTTTTGGTTTTTGCTTTTGTTTTTCTTGTTTTTCAGATGTTCGAGCTCATGACTTTAATAATTCTCATACATACTTGAACATGATTAAGGCAATTAGGCTTAATTCTTTCTTGACTTCCAGAGTTGCATTAAGAAAATAATCCATTAGTTGTCCCTTTTGAGCCTGAAATTGATTTCTTTGAATATCCAATTGAATAATCAAGTTGGATTCGTTGGAGCAACTGATGTGTTGATTGAAAAGTCATTAAGGATTGCTTTTTGTTTTCAAGGGTTGAAAAAAAAATTGATGATGAAAAAGAAGGAGAAATAAAGAGATTATTAGTAAAGAATATTGAGAATATTTGGTTGAAAATGAGAATTAGTTATATCTTTGTACATTATGTCCTATTTTTCATCTTTTCAACCTGATTCTGTTTTGTATCAATTTATCCATAAACATTATTTATCCTTATTTATATTTTTACTACCTTTTATTATTCCCCTTGGCCCCATTACAACTAGAGGAAGTCCTTTTGATTCTTGTTATGTATGTGAACTTGGATGTGAAGATTAGATTAATAACCAAGTCTATGGTCATTCATTTGTTAAAAGAAATTTGAGTGATCTCTTTGTCCTTAAACACTTGAGCGATGGAAAGATTAGTGACCTAATTTAGTTGATAAAGAGAAAACGTGCAAGCTAAACTCAAGCCTCTAATTAAATTAAGTGCTAGACTATCTTGCTTGATTGGATTTGATTGCTGAGCTTAATAGAATTTTTAAATTGTGAAATTTTCCTTGATTCATATTTCTTGATGTTAAGTTTAATCTTGATTTTGATTCCTATTCTTTGCTTGAGGACAAGCAAAGTTTAAGTACGGGAGAATTTGATGTGTGGATAAAATACACACATATTATTCTTGATTTGAGGGAGATTTAGGTGTGCTTTAATTGATTTATATTAGAATTTATGTCACATTTAATCTATTTATCCTAAGTATCTTATGATTGGTCTTTCTTTATGTTTTTAGATCCAAAAGAGATGTTTTGACATGACTCTATGAAGCTTTGGATAGATTCATTACAATGGAGTTGAGCTCATAATTTATATGGCTAAGACTCATAGAGTTTTTGACCTTTGCACGATAAAATGAGCAAAACTTGAGTTACGAAGGTCGAAACGAGGTGATTCCGATGGCATTGGAAAGCTAAGAAAAAGAGTTATAACTTTCTTGACACATGAAATTAAAAACACTTTCGAACCTAAGACTCCATCATTTTTTGCTTTTACATTGCAGCCTAGAATTCCTTTCTTTCCCATTACAATCTTCTAAGGAAAATCACCGCTCCTCCTTTTCCCCTACACTCAATGGCGCACAACAAGTTATGGTAAATGTTACAAGTTATGTCATTCTTGCATTCTCCACTAAACTTTTTTCTTTGAAATCTATATATTGATAATCTACTAATCAAAATCTTGTCTTTCACACAACTAGATCTAGCTATGTTTAGATCCATGAACATTCAGAGAAGCGTTGCAATGTATGAAAGATTAGAAAAAAAATTTACTATCATCACACAACCACACAACTTGATCTAGCCATTATTTGATCCATGAGCACTCGGTAATGCCTTGCAAAGTATGAGAGATTAGAAATATAGTGTGTTGTCAATAGGATTTTGAATAAGGAGTTGAAGTAGATTACAACTTTGCTATATCGAACTCAAGGTTCAACCTTTGGAAACATCAATCTACAGGAAAATTCTACTAAGAAAGCCAATAACAATAATCAAAAAGAGAAGAGTCACTTGCTCTTCAGCTTCTTTGATCTTCGTCAAAAAAGGTTTGATGTAAGGATTTAAAAGATGATGATGATTCATAGGAGAACCTCTGAGTAATTGTCGCCTTTTTTTTCTTTTATTTTTGTATAGTTTAATTCTTGATTTGCATGATTTGCTAATTTT
Organism: Ormosia emarginata; assembly: GCA_029884605.1. Taxonomy (NCBI): domain Eukaryota; kingdom Viridiplantae; phylum Streptophyta; class Magnoliopsida; order Fabales; family Fabaceae; genus Ormosia; species Ormosia emarginata. The sequence continues at coordinate 9,498,415 of JAQQTP010000047.1, read as the reverse complement.
AATTCATTGTTGTATGAAGTAATTAGTTATTTGCTTCATTTGCATTATGATTTAATCTTCAGTTAGAATAGTCACTAATATAGTAACATTAGACAATTGTTGTACAAATATTTGGGATATTTAATCAAAATATTTTCTTCTTATTTTAGTTGTGTAAATTAACTTGATCATTCAACATAAATATATAATGCATATATTTCATTATATATCTTTCATGATATGATATATTATTTATTTCGATAGTATTGAGGATTATTAAAATAAAAAGTAATTTATATTTAATTTGATTAAAGCAAGTAAAGTGCTTTACCCATAACTAATAATATTAAAAAATTATTAATCAAACTCGTCATCCACTTAATTTTGCATAAATAGATTTGTAATGTCCTAAATATATTAAAATATATTTTTATTTAAGTCTAAATTATGATAACAAATCTTAATAATAATAACATAATAACAAATCTTAAGAAAAAATAAAAATTCTTGAATTGTTCAACAATTTGCATCAATTATTTTTTAATAAATCAATATATTAATTTAGTTATCACTTATTTCACTTTCACGTGTCTCTTATTTAAATAACACACTAATATACTTAAATCTCTCATTCTTTTTTTAATCATATCCTATGGATTGTACTTGTATAGATGAAATTATTGCAAATTACTTCTTAGAGATGTTTTTTAATTTTAAATTAATATAAAAAAATACAAATGAAAAATAGTAAAAGGAATAAAATATAAATACATGCACACGCACACGCGCACACACACACACACATATATATATATATATATCGAGGACATATCTAATGAGAAGAGTGTTTATTATGAAAGGGTGAGAGGAGTGAAATATGAACATATAACCATACATGGATGATCAAGATTAAAAGTTACTTAAAGGTAATGTGACCACTTAAAAAAGTCACATTCATTTACGTTCTAATCTTTACTATTCATATAACATCCAATGGTCAAGATTCACTCATCTCACCTCTTACGATAAATACTCATCTCATCTAATACACTCAAATATATATATGACCACACACACACACACACACACACACACATACATATACATATAATACAATCAATATAGATGATTTAGTAATTTCTCAAGGATGGAAACATCGCAGAGCATGGGATACGATCCCCGTCCTTGTCCCCACATCTGTATCACGAGGATTTTTATCCCGTTCTCATTCTTGCAAAGAAAATTTCCTGAATTTGAGTCCCTAAATAGGGCAGTTCCCACGATGATCCAAAAATGCAAGTAATAAACAGATTTGTCATGCCAAATCTATTTATTACTTGACTTACATAAATTAAATTAACTTATAAATAATTTTAGCCAAGTTAATTTATTAAAATATTTTTTTATAATATTATTGGATTAAATTGTTCATTTAGAAGACAAAGTTTTTTATATTATAAATATTTTTTCAGGCTTATAAGTTGTTTTATAACAATTTATATTTAAATTCTTTAGTATTGATAATAGAGTGAAATTTTTTTCATGAAAATATAATAAAAATTATATTTATATATTGTTAAACTAAATTTATAAATATTTAATTTTTTATCAATTAATATATATATTTTATTTAATATTTTTTATATAATTATATTTATTTTTATATCGCATTACAGGTACAAAATCAAGTAATGAGTAGAGTTTGTAAAAATTTCATATTCTCTCTTTTCATTAAAACAAAATACAAGTATTCTTTTGTCCTCTTTGTTCATTAACTGAGTAAAAGTGTAAATATCTAAAATGCTAACAAATTTAAGTTGTTCTTTAAAAATACTTATGAAGTTTTTTTTTCTAAAACGTAATATGGAAGTACTAATCTACGTAAAAGTGTTTTACATAAGGTACTCAAATTCTCTAGTCATTATTATGAAAGCTCAAAATAAAATAAAAAAACTGTGGAATCTAGATGTGATCATATATAAGACCAAGTTGGACATCAATTTGGGGCGGATTCATTTTCTTTTTCACTAACCTCCACAATATATATATATATATATATATATATATATATATATATATATATATATATATATATATACACACACACACATAAGTTGTTTATAGCGAATATGTTAACTCTCATCCTTATTTTCTAAATAATTTTGTGACCAACTCTTGTACTCAAGGATGGACCCAAAAAATTTAGGCAATGGGGGCAAGGATGAGTAAGAATTGTATAAATAGAAAATTAAATATTTGTTAAATATATATACCTACATATAAAAGTATGATATTATAAAATTTAATTTTGAATCATTATTAACGTAAACTATTTTTGTATTATCATTTAATCAAATATTTTTATAACATAAAATAATTTAATCTAAAAGATAATTATAATAAACAGTGAAAGTGGAAACAAGTCTTTATAATTTATGGAATATATAAGAATAAAAAAACTATATATAACATGTTAAAAAAAATTAGTATGGGATTGTGGGAGCATATATCCCCATGACCTACATTGATCTACAATGCAAGCCCATCTATACTTGGACTAACGAATATTGTACAAATCAATAAGTGAATAGCTGAAATCTGACGCAACAATAGATTAGTTTATAGAAAATTTGTTACATAACTAGAAATGAAGTACATTAAGTTCTTATTACAAATAAGATAATATGATAAGCATACAAATTGTTAAACTTAAGCTTCATTAAGGTGGGATGAAAGGGTGGTTACAATTATTCCAAATTTGGTTATTCCTTTGTAAAATTTCAGTTTCTTTTTGCTTGAACTCTGGTGATGTTATTAAAATGTATTTTGTCAAGTTATCATGGTAAGGTTTACCCAAGTTATGCACAAGGTTGAGGCAACAATTTGTACTTACTGTTTCATTACCATAGAATATCTCAAAGAAGATCTGACTGCCACAATGTGAATGTAACTTAGCTGCATTCTCTTAAGTATTTTGCATATGTTGATAATGTCCTTGGTGCACAATTACTTTCAATAGCAGGACCTTTAGACGGCTCAAGAATTTCATATGAAATTTTTGTTTTGACGAGCAAAGTAGCACTTGCCATAAAGACAACCATTAGACAAAAGTTGTTGAATGTTACCATGACTTTTCGAGATCAAATCTAATTGTTGGGTATTAAAAAGCTTTGTTGGTAGTAGTAGGTGATTAATAAGACCATGTTTATAGTTAAATATAGTCTTAATTAACATTTACATTAATGACTTTTTGTTCAACACTAATGAAACAAACAAAATAAAGTAATTACCCTTTATAAGTTATCAAACGCTAATGTTTGCATTTACATTATAACATGTTTTTGTATTCTCCATTTTTCACATTATTATAGAAGACTAAAACTTTAAATTGTAGTTATAGACTTATAGTTACAATAAAAATAAATGTACTTATTAAGTTATAGAAATAGTTACTTTGAAACCACCACATTGAAGTTGTAGAATTATTAATATATGAGGTTCAAATCATTATTTCGTAGGAAGAATATGAAGATTGACATTTATCTAAAAACACATTATTTCCATTGACAAAATTTATAATGTTTGAAAAGTAAACTTCTAAAAAATTGTGTTGAGATGCTCAAACAAAGGTATGTAAAGGTTTTCTTAAATCCAGTTGGGCTATATGGCCCTATGTTTTATGGAGTTATGGAGGTTTTAGCTCTTATTTGATTATACATATATTTTTAGGATCAAAATATCAAGATGAAATGTTGTCATGTGGGAAATATATATGTGCCCCAATAACTGTCAGTGACATATCATGCTACAATTTAAATGCAAAGTGTAAATGCATCGCCACTTTGAAAATATCATGCCACACTGGAAGAAAAATTCTTGACACTTGAAAATAAAAATACTTTAGATCCAGTTAGCAATTAAAATTAAAAATTATTAAATTATTAAAATAAAAAATATTAGAATCAAATAGATGTACCCAAGACTCAATCATTTTTGGGTTTTACATTGCAGCCTAGAATTCCACTCTTTCCCGATACAATCTTCCACAGCTAACCCGTACTCCTCTTTTCCCCAACACTCAACAGTGCACAACAAGTTATGGTAAATGTTACAAGTTATGTCATTCATGCATTTCCCACTAACCTTTTTTTTTTGAAATCTATATATTGTTAATCTACCAATCAAAATCTTGTCTTTCACACAACTTGATCTAACTATGTTTAGATCCACGAGTACTCAGAAAAGCCTTGCAAAGTATGAAAAATTAGAAAAAGAATCAACTGCCATCACACAACTTAATCTAGCCATTATTAGATCCACGAGCACTCGATAATGCCTTGCAAAGTATGAGATATTAGAAATATAGTGTGTTGTCAATGAGACTTTGAATGAGGAGTTGAAGTGGAGTACAACTTTGCTATATCGAACTCAAGGTTCAACCTTTGGAGACATCAATCTACAGGGACACCCCACTAAGATGGCCAATAACAATAATCAAAAGGAGAAGTGTCACTTGCTCTTCAGCTTCTTTGATTTTCGTAATAAAAGGTTTGATGTAAGGATTTAAATTTGATGATGATTCACATGAGAAGCTCTGAGTAATTGTCCTTTTTTTTGTTTTATTTTTTGTATAGTTTAATTCTTGATTTGCTTGATTTGCTAATTTTAATTCATTATTGTATGAAGTAATTTGTTATTTGCTTCATTTGCATTAAGATTTAATCTTCAATTGGAATCTTCACTAATATAGTAACATTAGGCAATTATTGTACAAATATTTGGGATAATTAACCGAAATATTTCCTTTTTTTTTTAGCTGTGTAAATTAACTTAATGATTTTACATAAATATCTAATGTATATCTTTGATGGTGTGCATTTTGTTTATTGGAAAGTTAGAACAAAATTTTATATGCAATCTATTGATCTTGATTTGTGGGATATTGTGCTTGTTGGATTTACTTGCAAATCAAAACAAACTTGGAATGCTTATGACAAAAAAAAATTTTCCTTGAACATTAGAGCAATGCAAATCTTGAGAAGTAGTTTGAATGATGATGCTTACGCTAGAATTAAGAATTGTTCTAGTGCCAAAGAAATTTTGGACACCCTTGATGCTCTTTATATTGATAACAATGATTTTGTACATAAAGTTGTATATAGAATGCAATAAAAGCAAAAGCCATTGAAGTAAGTTTGTCATGAAAAATGTCCTCAAAAGATGTTCAAACAATTGAAGGGAGATCAATAGCTCTTGATGATGATGACGCTCAATTTGAAGAGGTGGCAAAGTAAAACCAAATCGTATATACTCTTGAAACTTTGATGCATAACAATGAGGAAGATGGTGATTCCTTTCAAGAGTCAAGTATGCTAGAAATTGAGACTATTTCCTATATGACTAAAGAGGTCTTTGAGGTAAATAATCCTAAACTGGATTATAGTCCTTCCTATGATGAGGTACAATGTGCATATAATGAATTGTATGATGACTTGTTATTTTTAGAAAAGAACTTATCTTATTTGGAAAATGTTTTCTCCATTGAAGATGAAATTGAGATTTTGAAAAATAAATATGCTTTTTTTATGAAGAAATTTCTTTGAAATATGAAATCTCAATTTCTTGTGAAAAGTACATTGATTTAGAAAATCAAGGTGAGGAGTTATATTCCGAATTTGCCAAAGTGAATGATTCTAATTGCCTATATTCTATACTTGTTAATGAGAATAAAATTAATGTTATTCCACATGCAAATTCAAGCAAGGCTTATGGCAAAAATAGTTTAGAATACAAAAACAACAAAAGGCTTAAGTTTTCCAAAAATGATCTTCAAAGGACCAAGCCATCATTGAATTCAATTGTTTGCAATTTTTGTAGTTATTTAGGACATATTTCTCATTTATGCAATTATAGAAGAAATCATTATATGAGAAATAGTATGGTATGAGTTCTAAAGATCTTAAAGGCCAACAAAAAAAACTAAAATTTGAGGCTAAGGTAAACCTAAATTAGATCCCCTAAATTAATTTATTCCCAAATCTCATAGGAACAACCAAACAAGCTTAGTGAAACAAATAAGATGTCCACTTTAAATGTTCCTTACCAATAACTGACGAACAAATTAGTGACCATTATTCCTCCCTCTGCTGTACCAGTATCCAACATAACTTCCTCCAAATCCAAACTTTGCCAACCTACTTAGAAATAAACAACTATTTTCTGTTGCGTTAGATGAGAGTTAAGAATTTTTCCTTTCATTTTCTAAGAAAAGTTGTTACATAACTTTCTTGGTACTCAGCTGCATTCTGTGTCATTTTCCTATGACCCCCCTTTTTGTGGCTTCTTCTTCAGCTATGCTCATCGATTGGACTCATCTTCTTCTTTCCGCAACAAAAAAAGTTTAGTACTAAGTGTGTTGTATCACTACACTAATAGTGCTTCATCATTTTCCATGTTAAGTAAAAATTAGAATAAAGCTCAAAATTCTTTTTGTCACAATCTCATACTTGATTTTCAGATCTTACCCTTTAAATGCAGTAATTCAGTGTCGGCAAAAGTAGCAAGGGATCAATCAAGCACCATTTGGTCTTTTCTTTGCACAAAGTCTAGCAGGTTAATTACTTACTCTTATCCTGTAATATGTGAAAATGGATACAAAATCTTATTGATTTTTTTTTTACCCAATAGTGATAATAATAAGAAGCAGACTGTGCAATTTCCCTTATTAGGATTGCTAGTTTGACAAGCAATGCAGTGCTTATTGCTTAAGTACGCATATAGGTTTCATCTCACAAAGAAAATCACTAAGTCTCCTTCAGATGTAGAAATATATATTAGTTTGGTGTGATGAATAATAGCTGCATTTTTTTAGGAGATTTTATTGTTTTAATTGCTTATCTATTTCTATTGATGTTAGTATTAAGATATAATGTTGTATTGATGAAAAAATGGTTGGAATATGAGGCTAAATTGTGTCACGGTAGGGGCTCCCTCACCTTATTTGGTGCCTCATCTTCTATGATTTTCTTAAAATAAATTTTGTTTCCTTGTTTATGGGCTCATGGTTGAAAAAATTCTATTGGATTTTTGCTTGAATTTGTGTCAATATTTATGATGAGGAAGTGATAAAATTTGTTGTGTTAGGGCTGGAGTGTCACGGCTAAGTTGTGATAAAATTAGAGTTTCTTTACTTTCATTTGTGTTATTTATTGTATTGAATGTTATATTGAGTTGGTACTTGTAAAACAAAAAAAAAATTGAAATTTGAGGCTAAGGTAAACCCTATTGAGGCTTAATCATTAAGACTTATTTTTTGCCAAATTGGCATCTAGAATGATCTCAAATGATAAATGCCAAAAGTACCGAAATATTTGCTCTTTAACATGATAATTTCATTTCACTTTCAAACTTAGCTAAAATCTAACCAAAACTGATTCTAACAATGGTTTTACCATCTTGTTTGGACATTTATTGTGATATAGCAGAACCTTCCATTCCCTATACTTGATTGATCTCATAGTAACAATGAAAGTGAAAAGGGGAGTATGTCTTTATATTTACATGACATTAACATATAAAAAAACACAGGGAGGAGAGAAAGAATAGCAGGTCAAACTATCAGGACATGTAGTGTAATCATATATAAATCTATATGGCAGCTCAGCCAACAAAAATCCTCTAATGTTGTTTGACAAATATAAATCTTTATAGGATGATAAAGGAAACATGTCTTAAAGCATGAGTCATGGCCAAAATGGCACCTCTCCCACCACTAGGAGGTTGAGTAATATGATATGCATCACCTAGTCAAAATTAGTATCAAAAGAAGTCAACCACATATAAAACTAAGATTAAGAAGAAAATTCTACATATTCTGCTCACGAACCTCAGCATAGACTTTTGCTCCTCGATTTTTTGCATGCTCATAGACCTAAAAGATGGGGGGAAATAAATAAACAATATCAAAGATTATAAACAAAGTAGGTGAAGAGGAATTGGAAGGATAGACAATACACGATAAATTTCTTAACCAACCTCCAAGACCAAGACACCAGAATCTTCACCTATCCTGAGTAAAAATATAACTTGGATCATGATAAGCAGCAAGACAAACAAACCAAACAATCCAACAATTTCAAGTCAGAAAAAGAACACTAAGTAAAAAAAATAAAAAAAATGAATGATTGGAATTTGAAACAAATCTACTATGTTGTTATACTTACACAAACCCATCTCGACCACTATCAAAAGGTCGTGATGCTTCCTGTGGGCTTGAATTATATTTTGTAGTCAAAGCTCGAGACCTGAAAGTCTCCAATATTGAATTTAAAATATAACAGAGTAAAAAAGGACAAAGAATTACTAAGGTGGTTGACAATAACAAAGGACACAATGCAGTACTCAAAACCTACTGAGTTAAACATTGGTGTAAAACTCAAATTTTAGTTATGACAGATAGTTTATAATTTTCTTTCTTTGAGGATCTGACTTCCAGTGTGTTCAATTATAAAATTCATGGTTTTCTACTCTATGATGTTGATCATATGACAATTCTCTCTCTAATTTTCTACCAATTATATATCTTTAGGTAGTAACTTAGAAAATAGTTTAAATGTGCTAAACTCTTCTGAAGCTAATCAGCCAGCTCCCTTGAAAACAAAGAAGCTTTTTGTGACAGGTATGGGTATAGCTAAAACTTATGATGGCTTTTTAACTAAAATTTAATGCGAATTTAAACTTTGTCAGAAGCAAGTAATTATCCATTGTGCCTCAAATACTTTAATTTTATCCATTATGCCTCAAATACTTTAATTTTATCCATTGTGCCTCAAATACTTGTATGTGCCTCAAATACTTTAATTTATCCATTGTGTTGTAATTCTATACACAAATAAACATATCATCTGCTCCAGCAATAACCCACTGTTTGCGTGCAATAAACTTGGCTGACCTAACAACAAGTAGATATGCAAACAAGGTATTTTGTCTACAATTACATAAAATTGTAGTAGTCTATAGTGTCTGTTCTACCATAGGCTTATTACACGTCTCATCTCAAGTACTTACATATCTGCATGTTGCATAGTTAAAATTAATGCTTTTTCTTTTACAATTTGAGTGAAGCCTTAGTTTCCCGTTTGAGATTCAATATTAGTGAGCACATTACTTTTTAAAGGTACTGCTCATTGTATTGAATCTTGAATTGTCCATGTAGGACAATTTGGGAAGAAACTTTTTCTTAACTTGGTTAATGATTATTCCTCAAATCTCATATTTTATACTTGATGAAATTTTGTTCTGTTACATTTCCTTTGGTTCTCTAGGTGCATATTTGATCGTGGTAGATGTCACCATGTTCGAGTCGTGCACTTGGAGACTAAAGGGAAATGCTGCCAAAATTTCGTCAAGCATAAGATGTGTGATTTTTGTGAATTCTATCAGCCAAGTGTTGAAAAAGTGTCTTTTCGAATAGGATAAGGTCATACCATGTGAAAAGATAGGTGAAGATTTTGAAAAGGACACTATTAATATGCTAAACCAATTTCAGCAATCATGAGACTCAATCGAAGTTAGATGTTATGAAGAAATGATCCTACTGGCTATGTAAGTGAAGAATTCAAGGATGGAGTTGATGAATTCATTAAGGTTGCTCAAGGAGACCCAACAGTTACTGATGCATTAAATCGCATCCTTTGTCCATGTGCTAGATGTAAGAATCGTGTTTGGAGGGAGTTTTTTGCAATAGAACGACAAGTGTATAATTATGAATTTGTGGATGGTTATGTAAATTGGACCATTCATGGTGAGGACATATGGGGGGATAGCAGCTCAACATCCATTGTCCATGATGATGAAGTGGAGCTTAGGAATCCATACGTGGATATGGTTATGGATGCCGCAGGTGATAGATTAAATCTAGTAGCTCAAGATTTAGAAGAGGATCCAAATCCGTCAGTTTCGAAGTTTTACGCTAAGAGACGCTGACGAACCTTTAAGGGATGGTTTCCATAAGCACACGAAATTGTCAGCTATAACTTAACTTTTGAACTTGAAGTCAGAGTTTAACATGAGTGAGAGTTGTTATAATAGAATAATTGTCATAATTAAGAGCATGTTTCCAGAGCCTAAAAGGTTACCCAAAAACTTTTACAAATCAAAGAGAATGGTTCATGAGTTGGGATTAGGATATGAAAAGATAGATGTGTCTCCTAATCGGTGCATATTGTATTACAAAGAATATAGTAACAAGAGTCTGTACTCAGTTTGCTTAGTATGTGGACACCCACGATTCAAACCGAAGGCGGGACGTTCATCGAATGAGAAGAATGTGCTGCACTTAGTGTTGTGATATCTTCTCATTATTGTTTATGCCTAAAAATACTGTACAATATATGAGTTGGCATTTAGATAGAGTGAGTCAAGATGAATTAGTGATCACGCATCCAGCTGAGGCTCAGGCTCGGAAAAAATTTGACACTACCCATTCAACATTTGCGCTAAAGGCTCGAAATGTTAGGCTTAGCCTTTGTACAGACGGTTTTAATCCATTCAGCGATTCAGTCACACCATATTCATGTTAGCCTGTTTTTGTCACACCGTACAATCTACCTCCAAGTATGTATATGAGAAGGGAATATATATTCCTCACTCTTATGATTCTTGGAACAAAGTCACCAAGTAAAAGTTTAGATGTTTATCTTAGACCCCTAATTGACGATCTAAAGAAATTTTGGGACGATATGGTGCACACTTATGATGCCTGAAAGAAGCAAAATTTCAATATGAAAGCGGCTTTGTTGTGGACATTAAGTGACTTTCTAGCCTATGGAATGTTGTTTAGGTGGAGCACTCATGGAAAACTTTCTTGTCCACTTTGTATGAATCACAGTAAGTCATTTGTATTGAAGCACGGTAGGAAATATTGCAGGTCTGATTGACATCACCAATTTCTACCTTTTGATCATCCATTTCGCCATAATCGAAACTCTTTTAAGAAATCAACAATGGAAAAATCTAATCCACCGCAACGGCTAAGTGGGATAGATGTATTGAATAGAGTGACTCAACTTAAGGAAGTCATTTTTAGCTTGAATTCAGGTAAACAAAAACAAGATGGCTTTGGCATACACCACAACTGGGTGAAGAATAGCATATTCTGAGAATTGCCTTATTGGTCCACTAATCTAATACGACATAATTTATATGTTATGCATGTCGAGAAGAACGTGTTTGACAATATCTTCACACTGTCATGGACATAAAGGGCAAGACAAAAGACAATGCAAATGCAAGAGAAGATTTGAAGATAATTTGCAAATGTCCCACCTTGGAGCTAATAGTTGAGAATGACAAGTGTAAAAAACCAAAGGCGACATATGTCTTGGATGCCAATCAAAGAAGGATGATGTGTGAGTGGATAAAACAGTTGAAATGTCCTTATGGGTATGCGTCGAATGTCGCACGCTACATCAATGTAGACGCCAAGAAGATGTATGGAATGAAAAGTCATGATTGTCATGTTTTTATGCAAAGGTTAATTCCTCTGGCATTTCGTAATATCTTGCCAAAACCTATATGGGGACTGTTAACAGAACTCAGCTTGTTCTTTAAAGAAGTTTGTGCAACAGAAATTTGTGCTTCCATCATAGAGAATGCAGAGCTTTCCATTATTGAAATAATTTACAAGTTAGAGAAGATTTTTCCTCTAGCATTCTTTGACATGATGGAACATCTAGTTGTGCATCTCCTCTATAAAGCTAAGGTTGGAATAAGTGGATGTACCCCTTTGAGAGGTGTATGTTGTACTTGAAAAGGAAGGTCCGAAATAAGGCGAGAGTTGAAGGATCTATTTGTGAAGCATATATTTTAGAAAAAATTTTTAATTTTGCCTCCATGTATTTTGATCCCCACCTACAAACCAGGCACACTCAAGTTCCTCGGAATGATGACGGTGGGGAAGATACAATTGATGGACGATTGTCTGTTTTTAAACATCTATGCCATCCTATCGGGAGAGGTCGGAATAGATTCTTAACGGATATGGAACATCATATTGTTAAGACATATGTGCTTGTAAATTGTGGAGAAGTAGAACCTTATCTCCAATAAGTCTACTCCCTAACTAATGAATTTGTTAATTTTTAACTATGTTATGCTAAATATTAATTATTGTATTGATTAGACAATTCGAGGATTCATTAAGGGAAACATATCCTAATATCACTAATGATCAAATATTGGAAGCTTGAGATAAGGGCTTCAATAAGTGGCTAAAACATCGAGTGAGTCATTTTATCCATAATCATATCTATTATATTAAATTAAATGCAATAAGGTTATGATAAATGTTATAACTATCTACTTTCTATGTAATGATACAGGTTAATATAGGTCAAGTTGAGGATTAAATGATACGAGAGATAAGTTATGGTCCACTCAAGTCCATGACTTCTTATTATGGCTTAATAGTTAATGGTTATAGATTTCATACTAAAGAGTACAAACGAAATAAAACTACCATAAATAGTGGTGTGTGTGTTAGAAGTAGTATATATGGTGAGAATGACTTTGACTATTGTGGCATCGTTGAAGAGATATTGGAATTATCATATGTAGGAAATCAAAACAGAGTATTTCTTTTACAATGTCATTGGTTTGACCTGATTGATAGAGTCAATGTTGATGAGAGATATAGGTTGGTTGACATCAAGTATAAATCAAGACTTTACTCAAATGAGTCATTCGTCTTAGCTGAACAAGCACAACAAGTGTACTATACAAGATACCCATAAAGTAGGAATAGAATTAATGGTGAATGGTGGACAGCTTGCAAGGTCAGAGCAAAACTCTTCGTGGCTGAGACATTGAACGATGAAGGTGGTGAATTGAATGAGCTAGCTGCTACTGATTATTACCAAGATGATGGATCCCTTGGAACACACAACATTGTCATAGATAATGAAGCAATTTCCTTGTTTGATGCACATGCCTAGATGGAACAAGTGAACATACATGATATACATAATCCAATGGACGTTCTAATTGATGATGAGTTCATTGATGATAATGAAGATAATGAAATTAATGAATTCTCAGATGAAGATTAGTAATCTTTTGCTTCAGACTCAAGTAGTCACAATTGAATCTTGTTCAATAAATTTCGTTAATGGTATTTACACTGAAATATCATTATTTTATTTTGAGGTTTTTATTGACATAAAGTTTCTTAACTCATCATGTTTCATTATGTTTCCTTATGCAGATATTCATCATGGTAACTCGAGGTAGAGGCAATGGACGCGGTCGTGGGAGAGGTCGTAATGTTCCACCACAGCCTTCTCCATCTTGCCATATTTCTCCACCACTGCAGCCTTCTCAGCACTCCCCAGGTATACCTATAGGATAATATTTTTAATTATTATTAACTCTTGGTGTATATAAATGTAATATATATGTATTTATTTATTTATCTATAATTATGTTAGGTGCAACTTCAACCACTAACCCATTGATCAGTGTAGGTCTACTAGTGTCTATCTCATTGACCATTGGAGGCACATCAACTTCTGTCCCATCTCTTATTGACCCAGCCCTTTCTATGCCACCCCCTACTGACCCACCAACTAGCAACCTGAATGTGGTGCATTCAAGTGGAGAATCTCATATAGAGCTTGATAACAGGGAACTTATATATGTGGCGCCTGCCTCTGAACCGTAAGTAATAGTGATTGTCATCTTTTATTACATTTAATTACTTTTAGATTACTAACATTATCCTTTTGTACTTACAGGAGCAGGTTTCTCCCACAAAGAGTGACCCGTGACATTATGCATAATGTCATGACAAGGATGCCTACTCTGGCTAGTAGGTGGAAAGATTATCTTGCTGACATGAAGGAAGTATTATTTAAGGACTTTATGGTAAGTAATTGTGTTTATAGAATTATATATTATACGTTCATCGAAAAATAAATATACGTACGTAACATTTATGTAGGATAAGCATCGGTTCGCATCCGAATCTGATCGCGGCATGGCTAGAACTGTCTGGGAACGGACTTGCATGGACTTTTTTTTAGACCATTTGAACAAAACACGGGATAAGGCCTTTGGTATGGCAAATTCAAATAACTTGGCTGATATTAAAGGTCATGGGCCCAAAGGAATGAGGACAGAGGTATGGGATGGCTTGGTCGACATTTGGCTGACAGACACATGGATAAGGAAGTCTGAAGCTGGCCGAAGGAACAACACAACCATGCCTGATGCCTTGAAACATACAGCTGAGTCAATAAGCTTTGGTTAACATAAAAATAATATGGTAATATAACTTCTTCATTTAAAGTTTTGAGTTATGAATTTAAACTTGCTAGAGCACAACTGAGTTCTACTCTTTATATTAATTTTTCTTTAGCAATAAGAAACTAAATTGTGTTAATAAGACTGTCCAAAAATTAAATAAGTGCTCATGCCATGTTTTGTAAAGGGTGTTTGATTAAAATTATACGTATAAAAGCCTCTATTGGAGGATGCTTATGATGGGTAAATTCTGAAATTAAGGCCGATTCATAGTATTGCCCCTTATTTGTTTGATTGTGTCTCATGGAGGATAATCTCTTATTTTTTGTAATTACTTGAGTTATTTTCCTATCTTGAGTATGACATAAAGGCATTGGTATTTTAGAGGGATTGTCTAATTACTTTTGATATGTGTTTATTATATATTCTTCTTTATATGTGATTACAGGAGGTGAAGTTACAACATTCGGTTTCTTACAGAGATCTCTATGTCAAAGTCCATAAGAAGAAAGATGGAAGCTATGTGTCTGAGAGCTCAAGGAACTTCGTTGTAGGTGTCTTTAAAAATTAAAAGTCTAATATATTTGTTAAGTTATTGATTTTTTGCTAATATTTTTCTTGTATTGTTATTTTAGGAGTCATATGACACTGCGATGACAGAAAAATATGGAGAAAACTCTTCCACTCACCGTATGGTTGACCCGAAGGTGTGATTAGATGCGGCAGGTCCCAACAAGAAAGGACAGGTGCATGGCATAGGTAACAGCTTGCACATTGACATTAATAACACCACGCATGCTTCAAGCTCGGAGGTTGCGGGTCCTTCCCACTTTACACCTTTGACACAGGACATAACTAACGCTGTAAATGCAGCAGTGGCAACAGCATTGGTTTCTTTTGTCCAAACTCAACTAGTTCCTATGTTGGCGCCTATCCTATCAACCCAATCAGCAAATATTGCTCCACAAACACCATCACAAGGTCAAACAACTGGGAAGGGTTGAGAGGATGATGATTACAAAGACGAAGACGAAGACGATGCAGCAAACTTAGATTGATTGCCTATTCTTGTTTTGTACAATATAACTTAGATTAATTGCCTATAACTTATAACTTTGAATCATTATTAGTAGATTTATTTTGGATTATTTCTTAGTTTTGTTGCTTTTTTTACTGGATTTTGTCTGATTGAGAAATTATACATATTTTGGATATGAAAAAAATAAAGTCTGTATTGGAAAAAAAATACTGATTAGCAAGGGATCAGCGATGGATCATCAAAGGAAACATATAAGTTATTAGCGCGAGATTAGAGAGGAAATAGCGATGAAAATTAGCGAGGGATTAGCGAGGGAATAGAGAGGGGGAAATAACAAATGATTAGCGATGGAAAATAGCGAGGTATTAGCAAAGGATTAGCGAGGTAAAATAGAGAGGGATTAGCGAGGGAATATATAGAGAAAATAGCGAGGGATTAGCGAAGGAATACGTTCTCTCACTAATTTGCGAGGGAACACTGGAACATATGTTTTAAAATTTGCTAGGATTTAGTAACGGATTAGCGAGGGAAATTATTGTAGTTAGCAAGGGATTAGCGAGGGAATACGTTCCTTTGCTGATTTGCGACGAGAATTTAGCGAGGAAAATATCCTTCGCTAATCCCTCGCAAAATATTTTTGCAAGAGATTAGCGAGGGATATTTCCTTGGCTAATTTACTGAATTCTTGTGGTGTATGCAAAAAATTTCTCAAAAGGATGGACTAATTGGTCAAAAGAAAGTGGAATCATCAAGGAGAATGCTTCCAAAGCCCCAATGGTAGAAGTTTTGGTCAAAGAAGGAAGATGGTTTCAACCAAAGCTTCTCAAGTACAAAATGTAGAACCTGTAAAGTTCAAGACTCCAAAAAAGAAGCAATAGGTAAGGAAAAGAGTTTCCTTGATTACCAAGGCCAAGGTATAAAAAACTTTTACCTCTTATTCTTATTCACTTGTAAAGTCAATGAATTTGAGTTATATTCCTTGTAGGCCATAAGTGATTGATAGAATCATGTATACTTGGTAAAATTTGATATTTTGTTTAACACATGATTATGTTCTTTCTTATTATACCATAGCTTATTAATTTGTTATATATCTTGGTACATAAGGTTCTACAATGGTTTATGTATGCTTGCTATGCTTTGAATTGTTTATATATCATGAAAGTAGGCATGCTATTGACTATGTACTTAATGACAATTGATTATTTAATTTGTTGTGTTCAATTTACATACTATGAAAAAATTAATCTTTATGAGAGTATAATGAATTAATAATCAATGACTAACCTCTATGAATCCAAAATTGGTGGATACCAAAAAAAGTATTTTCAATTGTGTTGTAGGGTGATAACTACCTCAAGCAAACATTTAAATGAAATAAGATTATTCAACTTGAGGTTAGTAAAGCTTAAAAGGACTCAACTTCAAAAAGGGGTGCAAAAAATCTTTATTCCCTCATGAAAACTTGAAGCTTGGAAGTTGGAGTCACCTATAAAAACTCAAAGAGTACACTTTTTGTGATATCAATCTCTTATCTTTATTTTTGCTTTAAATTGAATATCATGTGATATTTGGATAAGTATAGAGTTGTTTTTATGTCTTAACATGCCTTAAGTTGTGCTTTTCTAGCATTGTGTCTTGAAAGTATCTTTACATGTGCTAACATGCTAGATATGCACACATTTTGCTTGGAATGCCATGTTATGGTAATATCTTTGTGCTTGAGCTTGTGACCAATTCTCTTTGTTCAAATATGGAGATTCACATGCTCATAAGTAGTTCTAATCCTTTCTTTTTAGTGCTTAATTGTCTTATATACTTGGAAATTGGAAAGTTAAAAGAAACATGTATTGATTCTTCAATAGTCATAGTTCTCTTATTATAAATTCGAAATGATTTACTACTAAGTGAGTAACCAATAAATATTCCCTCATCGGATTTAGTATCAAACTTGCCTAGGTTATCTTTTCCATTATTTAAAACAAAGCATTTGCAACCAAAGACATGAAAGTGAGAAATGTTTAGTTTCCTTCCTTTGTATAGTTCATAGAGGGTTTTCTTTAAAATAGGTCTTATTAGAATCCTATTCATAACATAGCAGGTGTAACATCCCGAGACTGCCTGCAAGATTGACGAGTGTCTCCATAAACCAACACGGGTCTTTTCAGCGTGTTTTGTCCTCACTCACACGCATTCTAAGAAACTTCCCAAGAGGTCACCCATCCCATAATTGCTCCAAGTCAAGCACGTTTAGCAATGGAGTTCTTATGTTCTAGGCTCCCGAAAAGAAGTTGCAATTTGTTGATATGGCTACGCCTAATCAATTCCTTTAATCCAGCCTCAACTATGCAGTCCTATACCTGCACAGTCTCTGAATTCCTCTCATTCCAGTGCGTATTCAGTTCATTCATGAGACCCTTCGCTTAGAAGCATGCCAGGAGCCGCTCCTTGTACGTGCTTCTCATGCACCGGTGTCCACTCCCCGCCTTCATCAACCCCGGGACACCACATGCCCACCAGCTTCCGCCTAGTTTGTCCTCAAACCACACCGTACTGGGAGAGGTCCCGACTTTGATACCATCTGTAACATCCCGGAATTGCCTGCAAGATTGACGAATGTCTCCACAAACTAACACAGGTCTTTTCAGCGTGCTTTGTCCTCACTCACACGCATCCTAGGAAACTTCTCAGGAGGTCACCCATCCCATAATTGCTCCAGGTCAAGCACGCTTAACAATGGAGTTCTTATGTTCTAGGCTCCCGAAAAGAAGTTACAACTTGTTAATATGGCTACGCCTAATCAATTCCTTTAAGTCATCCTCAACTATGCAGTCTCATACCTGCACAGTCTCTGAATCCCTCTCATTCCGGTGCGTATTCAGTTCATTCATAGGACCTTTTGCCTAGAAGCATGCCAGGAGCTGCTCCTTATACGTGCTTCTCATGCACCGGCGTCCACTCCCCGCCCTCATCAATCCCGAGACACCACAGCAAGCGGTACTAACCGCATTAGCCAAAAATACTAAGGAAGACTTGTTTCATTGAGCATAGTTCTTGCTAACTCTTCTAAAGATTGATTTTTCTTTTCAACCACTCCATTTTGTTGCAGAATTCTAGGAGCAGAAAACTTATGCTCAATACCATTTTCATTGCAAAACATTTCAAATTCATGATTTTCAAATTCTCCACCATAATCACTTCTTATGAATGTAATGCTACAATTCTTCTTATTTTGAATAACCTTTGCAAGTTTCCTATATGTATGAAAGACATCATTCTTATGAGCAAAGAATAGAGTCTATGTATATTTAGAGTAATCGTCCACAATCACAAAAGCATAGTAGTTACCCCCAAAGCTCATAGTTCTTGATGGTCCAAAAAGATCCGTGTGCAAAAGTTATAAAGGTCTAGTAGAAGAAATAACATTTTTAGCTTTGAAAGAAACATTTACTTATTTACCCTTTTGACATGCATCATAAAGTTTATTTTTCTCAAATTTGAGTTTTAGAAGACTAATCATTAAATCTTTAGAAACAAGTTTGTTTAGGTGATCCATATGAATGCGGGCAATTTTCTTATGCTATAGCCATGAATCACTCTCTTTACTCATAAGACGTCTTGCATTTTGAGAGATAATATCATCAAGGTTAATTATATATATGTTATCAATTCTATGACCAACAAACTTAACTTGCTTGTTATTCTTACCCTCAATAATGTAACAATTAAAATCAAATATAACTTTATTACCTTTATCACATAATTGACTAATGCTTAGCAAGTTGTGTTTGAGTCTTTCTACATTCAAGACATTATTAATTGAAGTGGATGAATTGTTACTAACTTTTCTAACACCAAGGATCCTTCCTTTATTGTTGTCCCCATATGTGACACGACCTTGCTTCTTTGGTGCAAGAAAGGAGAACTTAAAGTCATCACCCGTCATATGATTGGAGTATCCACTATCAAGATACCAATTTGAGCTTTTGGTCTTCAAGCACACTTACAACACACATTCAAGTTTTAACATTTGATACCCAAATTATCTTGGGTCCTTGTGTGTTAGATTTAAGCAAAGTGCCTTTAGGAACAAACTATTTTAGTTCCAACCTTGGTGTTTATGTTCTTTTTAACATCGCATGTAGATGCACTATGCCCTTTTTTCACAATGAAAGCATTTGATAAAGGGGTTACTTGATGTACTTGAAGGAACAAAGAAATTCTTGTAAGACTTTTGTTGATTATTGGAATTATACCCTAAATCGGATTTTTGAAAAACACATCTTTGCTCCCCTAGTAATACATTCAAGTGTCTCTTCCAAAGGTAAATCTTGCAAGAGTATTTTTCAAATCCTCAATCTCCTTTTCAAAAGATTTACATGATGAGCAAGGTAATTGAATGGAAGCATTGTCATACGAGGAACAAGTTATGCATGATGAGTTAGCATCAATAAGTCCTAGAGTCTCATTCTCAATCTTGAATTCATTAATCTCCTTGTTTAAAATAGAAACTTTGTTTATCAATAAAGAGATTGTTTTATTGGAAGGTAAAACCATTTTTGTAAGCCTCAATGATTCATCATGTAATTCTTGAAAAGTATCTTGTAATTCACTATAGGAGGGTGAAGAGTCTAGGTTAGAAGAAGTTACCTCGGTGTCACTCTCTTCTCCTTCTTCTCCTTGAGCCATGAGATATAGATATGCTTCCTCATTTTTCGAGCTATCGGTGGAATCCATATCATTGTCCTCTCATGCTATGTAAGCTCTTCTTCCTTTTCTTTCTTTAAAAGGTCTCTTCTCAAACTTCTTTGTCTTTTTTAGATACACAGGATATTCCATTTTCATATGTCCCAGTTTTTCGCATTCATAACATGTTAGAATTGATGAAGTTCCTTCTCCTTAATGATAGGTCTTCTTAGGAGGGAAAGATGGCCTTCTTTGAATTCCTTTCTTCTTAAGAAATATTCCAAACTTCCTCACAAGAAGACTAAGATTTTCTTCATCCGGCTCAAGGTTTCCTACTCCATCTTCATCATCTTCATCATTATCTTCAATTGTGGAGGAGGTAGTTTTGAGTGCAATCCCCTTTTTCTTCTTGTCATGCTCCTCATTTTGATTGAGCCTATTTAGCTCCAATTCATGCTCTTGGAGCTTTCCAAATAGAGTGGCTAGAGACATTGTTGATAAATCCCTTGATTCTGCAATAGTTATTACTTTGAGTTGTCAATTCCTGCTTAAACATCTCAAAACTTTGTTAATAAGATCTTCATTAAGAAAGGTCTTTCCCAATGAAATAAGATGGTTTACAATGTGTGTGAATCTCTTTTACATTTCCTGAATGTTTTCCCTTGATTCATTCTAAACAATTCGTACTCATGAGTGAAAGTGTTTATTCTTGATCATTTTACTTCACTTGTAGCCTCATAGGTTACTTGTAGAGTATCCCATATTTCTTTAATAGTCTTAAAATTTGACACCCTAAAGAATTCATCATACCCCAAGGATGTGGCAATCTCAAATTGTATTAAACCTTCTTTTTTTCCTCATCGGTCCATTCACTTATTGGTGTATTAGTTCTTACACCATCAATAGTACGTGTGGGGACAAAAGCATCATTTTCAACGACGTCCCACACATCTAAATCAATAGCTTCAATAAAAATTTTTATCCTTTCTTTCAAATAGGCATAACCATCCCCATTGAAATAGGGGTCTATTTATAGAAGAACTTTCTGACGAAAAATCATTTGAAGTCATCTTTTCTCTTGAAGTTGCTAAGCTCTTTACACAAGAGTCTAACTTTAATACAACTTATTACCAAGTAGCCTCAATACTCCAGAGGGAATGAATTGAGTTTATAAAATAAGTTCGTAAATCTTTCGCAAAACGCTTGATTATTAATTTTCGTTGAAGCTATTGATTGATAGAGATGAATGGATAATGAATATTGAACACTTTCACTCACAAAAGAACCAACCAAACAAGATAGTATTCAAGCAAGCAATTATAATCAATGCACAAAGGTAAAAGAGTAGGGTTTAAGAAAATTAAACACAAGGTTTATCCTAGTTTAGCCACCTATCCACTTGTGGCATACGTCCAGTCCTCAAGCAACCACTCGAGATTTTCTACTATATATTCAAGTTTCAACAAATGCTTGACTAACTTTACAAAATAGAGCACTCACCACACTTTAGGATACCTCACCATTTGTGTTTGAGCCTCAACTTCAAGGGATACCTCACCCTTTACAATTTGGAGGGATGTCTCACCCTCTTTTACAGAGAAACAAAGTGTTTGATAGATGAAACTCTCACAAGAGTATGTAATACAAATTGAAGCCCTAGAATGCTCTTCAAGAATATCTCAAAATGTTCCAAAAATAGAGCATAAATGATTCAAGGATTTGATTCATATATTAAAGTAATAGAAGTATGTTTTCAGTTGTTGGTTAGCCATAAATGATGACCCAACTCAAGTATTTATAGTGATTTTGAAGAATGGAGCCGTTAGGTGTATTAATAGGCAACATTTAATGTTAAGAAAAGAGTCATTGGGTATTGTCAGACTTGATGTAATCGATTATAATGTCCATGTAATCTATTACATAACTCTTAGAATATGTTCTTGGCTTTCTAGGTAGGATGTAATCGATTACAACTTTCATGTAATCGATTACACGACCTTTGCTAGACTTGTAATCGATTACAACCTCAATGTAATCGATTACAAGGCTTATGTCATGCTTGTAATCGATTACAACCTTCATGTAATCGATTACAAGGCCTCTGGCTTACTTGTAATCGATTACAACACTTGTGTAATCGATTACAATATCCCTTAAACACATTTTTCAAGTCCAATTAAACTTGATGGCCATGTCCAACTTAGAAACCCTTGGATTTGTTTAAGATATTAACATTTGTTACAAAAACCAAGATTAGAATCAACATTTCTTTAACATATGAACTTTGAACATTAAGTTGATTTATAAATGATTTTTCAAAAATCATTTGGAGATAATTGAGAAATTTTAAGAGCATTTTACATTCAGAGTCTAAGACCTATAACCTATATCAAATATGTCTCTTTGAGCTTGGTCTTCATCTTGACTTTGTTATTATCAAAAACTCAAATGATATGTTTTATGACATAAGTATTCACAGAACTGTGAGAGTGAGGAAGTTAAAGAAAAAAAAAAGTCAAAGGTTGTTACTTGATATAACAGATCATTTTGGTTGGAACATTCATACTCAATACTTTGTTAGGAACATTATAAAAGCCTCCCTCAATAAACTATACAATTCAATTGACTCTTAATTAAGGGATGGGTGGTGATGATTTGAAAGAAATGTTGCCTAATGATTTTAGAGTAGAGTTAATATTGACTGAAATTTATAGTAAATTTGATATGTGACATAATATTTGTTATAAATTTTTATATATACATATATTTATAATTTTTAATTATATTTTTAATAATAAATATACTGTTATGTATAGGTCTCACCATAAGTCTAAATCTATATTAACATTACTCAAGATTTTATGACATCATTCAGTTTTAGTGGTGTTTGCTTTTTTGGTGCAGACTTTATTACGGTAGCAGTTTTAGTGGTGTTTGCTTTTTTGGTGCAGACACACAGGTACGGTGGTAACATACATTTTGACCAAAAAATAGTAGAACTTGCTTCATAGGGGGTTTGCATGTTTAGCTGATGTAGACGTGCTCCCCTGCCCCTTCCCAAAATTTTTAGTTCTTCCAATTTTTCATGTTTGCGTGCAGATTCCTTATTCTGATGTGTAAAATACTTTGATGACAGAAAGAGTTAGCCCTTTGCATTGGGTTGGAGGTTGGGAGGTTAATGGTCTCTGTTTACATGTGGCCATTTTCATGCTCTTTGCGCATGTGACTAATACTACGTTAGTCGTTGTGGTGTATACAGATTGCTTATAGATAACGAGAGGTAGGTAGAATGGAACTTGAGGTTACGGATGTCAAAATTATTTGTAGCTATGGGAATTGGATGAGTACTCATTTTATAAATGGAAGTGGTGGTAGAGATTATAGTACTTGTCATGTATGTACTTGCAAATTCTTTAAATATATTATTTTATTTAATATATATCGTATATTATAATTTTTTTTTTTTTTCTTATTTTGAGATGAGATGAAAATATATATATTTTTATTATTTTAAAATAAATTTTTTATTTAATAAGTTCATAATGATAAAACTTGTTGAAAAAATATATACTATTTATGTAATAGTTATTTATGTAAACCCATTATTACAAAATAAAATTGAATTTAGTTTATTATTTATAATATTCTTTTAATTTTATAAAAATCTTAAATTATTGAACAAAAGTGTAGTATGTGGTGTTAAAGTTTATTTTATTTATATTTTTTTTATAATTTTTAAAATTTTATTTTAAATTATTAATTACCTGCAGATATCCGTAGATACTTCGGCCTACCTGTAAAGATCACAAATTGATACTTGTGACAGGAACAGAGACGGGAGTAGGAGAAGCACTGCCCACCCCGCCCCATTGCCATCCCCACTTGAGGTCTTGGGTACAAGGGCTTTGCTTGAGTTCACAACCTTGCAAATTGTGGTTCCTTATTGATTCTTTTGTTTTTTTTCTCCCAATGTTCCAAATGATAATTTAGAATTACTTGTTTTGCACATTGATAATAATAGGTGTCTTATTGAGAATTTTGAATTTCATCTATCTACTGTTAGGTGTTAGCTATATGTTATTGACATGAAAAGAAGCACATTGAATTTATCTTCCGACAAGAATGAAATTCCAAAGTATCATGCTTTTACATCTCCATTTCATCCACTATATGTCATTAAGGAATCTTCCAGGCAACCTAATGATTCACTTCTTCCAGAGTTTGAGAGTGCTGTTAGTATCAGTCTTAATTTTTACTAATTTGTGCACATTAATAAGGATCATCACCTGAGAAACGAGTGAAAATGGAGTAATTAGTAGTAATGAGGCTGCTAAAGATAAATGCAACTAAGTTGTCAGCTGAGAGTTTCATTAAAAGAAAGGCAGCTTGATGCAAATTGACAATACTGAAGCTTTCTCTGCTTGTTTGTAACTTAGTTTTTTCAATTTCACATTGATAATATTTCAAATGTAATTTAACTTTAAAACAGAAAAAAAATATCAATATAGAAATAAAGGTTATTAATACAAAAGTGCGAGTTAGTAACAAGTAATAAGCTTAGCTTAAAGAGGTGCAAAAATGTTGTAAAGTGAAAATGTGTACATGAAAAATACTAATATACTCTTTTAGACACTTCTTTTAACACTTGTTTTACTATTGATTCACTTCATACACTTAAAAAATTTATTAGGAGAAATATATTAACAATGCATACTTTTAGACTAATAATAAAATAAGTGTTAAAAAAAAAATCCAAAAGAATGTGTTATTAACATTTCTCATGTGTACATATAGCAGCACTCACGAAGAAAAAAAAATTATGGATCCAACAAGTGTTTGTTTTCCTTCTTTAAGATTATAAGACAACCTAGCAAATATGACTGAGAACATACAAATTTTCTAGTAAAGACGTTCATGACTGAACTTGAATGTATTAGTGCTTCAGTAATCACCAATCTCATCATCACCTGAAAGTGGGTGAGTAATCACTGAAATGAGAGTCGCAATGATGCTGAACAATTAATAAAAATTTACTAACAAATTATTCAATGTATTCTCAATGCTATCCTCAAATGACACCCCTACAACCTGCACTGCATGGGTTTCATTTTGCAGCCCCAACAGTGTTCACTTTGAACCATTGCTGGCATGAAGGAGACCAAGCCACCCGAATATTTATCTTAGCTTTGTTTTGGCCAACGACGGCATCGTTACCTCCATTAATAGAGGCTACATAACTCAGAATACACGCATTGGAGTGGAGAACAGCATGGCTTTCATTAAGAAGATTATTGTTCCCAGGCTCTCCGGAATTTACAATAGATATCACCTCAACTTCTCCTCCTATCTAATAATGTAACTTTTCAGTCTCCTTTTCAAAAACAAGTCCAAGAACTAATAAAATGAAATAAAACCATACAATTTGACTTTGTGCATACAAAATCATAATTCTAATAAACATATTTCCTCATTACAAAATTGGCAAAAGCATGCTGAGAAACAGAACTGTTTCAAATTCACCAATTCAGAGACTCATCTTGAGGAAGGGTATGCTTTCCAATAAGACAGATTTTGATTTATATCACACACATCACTTGGGCTCTTTCGGAAAATGAAGCTTGATAAGTGCAGGAAGTTCTGCTAGCTCAACCTGAGGTTTCCCCAACAAAATACTTTTTAACTTTTCATCACAGTTGACCACATTCTTGTTGTTTGGATCCTACTCAATTAAAGAAACAGCTCATCTTTTAGTCACTCTATGGAAGCTACATATCAATACATCAAAATAAATATACCTAACCCATAATTCAACATGATAGCATATATGAAAGCAAGTAGGCAACAGATAACTGGATACATGCATTTATAAATTTATAACTTGCATTTATATAACTTGAAAAATTTAAGCAAAAAATGATCATATAACAGTTAAAAAACGTCGAAAGAATTCTCCTCTATTTTGCAATAATATGTTGATAGTGAATGGCTCAAACAAGGCACAGATGACAAACCAGTGATATCTTGTCTTGCCTCAACCCATGTATACAAGTACACAACATTTTCTAAGCAGTAGTATAAAATTAAAGCTGCAAGGACACATGTGTTAGCCAAAGTAACACTTACAGATCAACTATTAGTCCACCAATATTGAATTGCCCAACTACCTCAAAAAAGCCCTATTCCAATCTTTCATTATTTCTTATTCCTACCTAAACTCGTCATTACCATTCCACAAAGAAGAGAAAGCAGTAATAATTAGATGTAATTCAAAACAAAACCCTTGAATTGTTTAAAAAATCCTTAGTTTAAAAACCTCAACTTGGACTCTACCTCTTCATTAAATAAGCAACATGTTAGAGCCCAAACAATTTGGCAGGCCCAAAAGGACAACTGGTTCAACAATTGTCACATGGGCCCAAGGACTGGAAGGTCTACACAAGGAGAGAAAAAGGGAGAGCCAAGAAAACGTGAGGTGCTGGCAGAGAGAGAAAAGCAATAGGGAGAGTAGTAACGGTTTGTTAGGAATGACATAACAAATAGCCTGAGGGTGTGTGAGGAGGGTATCTTGGATGAATCATTATGTTAGTTATGGATAGAGAGCACTAGCTCTGTGGCAATAGGAATATCCTCCCACTGTAATTCCCTCTTTTGATGAATAATACATACATTCTCTCTTTCATTATTGTCTCTGTTACTGTTTAATTGAGCTGAGGAATTCTGGTTCCTAACACAACAAATATCATTCTGTCATCACAAATAACATAGCAATAATCATGCATCACAAGTAACTTTGATATATTTTATAAAATTTTAAAACCGAAAATGGCAAAGAAAATATAATTTCTCTCAATAGGAAAGAATTGAGTTTTATTTTAAGAGAAATTTATTTTTAAAAAAAAACCTGGAGATTACGGGTTTTGATGTAGGACCAAACGCGCATGAAACAGCCCAAACGAGAAATCTGGGATTGACCCACGAAATCTCTGAGTGTGGAAGGAAGGTTCACAAGGTCAATCAAATTGGCAAGCTTCTTTGGGTTATCAGTGATAGCTTTCTTCATGCGCTGTGGTAGCATTGTTGCTCTGAATCCACAAATTGCTGTCGCAACCCTGAAACTACCATTGCAGATCTACAAATATGTTATTTTGATCAACAAATTAAAGTTCAGCAAACAACTAATTCAGGAAATTATACCTTTATTTATTTATTCTTCTGCAGATTCAACCCCTAGAAGCAGAGGCTTGCCGGAATCGCAGAGCTTGAACAACTCGCCGGAGTTCCTGCTGAGTCGCCGGAGTGAAAGAAAGAAGGGTAGAGCGGCAGAGCTAGTGTGCAGTGTAAGACTGAGAACTGCGAGCAAGACGATCGAACCCTTACACTGGGGATTTGATGGGTTTGTCCCGTCGGGTCAATTTAAGCCGCAAAAAATGGTAAATTTGATTGCATTAGCTAACCCATTCTCCAAAATAAACACAACCTGTACTCTTATATTATTTTTTACATCTGATTAATGATATATAAATTTATAATTAATTATATATATTAATTAATTAATAAAAAAATTAAATTCTATTTATTTTTACATAATTTTTATTAAACAATTAATACACATAATTAATTAAAAAATATTAAAAATAATGTATAAAAAAATAAGTGTAAGATAAATATTTTTCAAATAAACATGTATAATGTGCCTCACTTAACCCGTGGATTGTAGCAGACTCACTGGGTTATAATTTTTGTTTTTTTTTCCTTTACTTGTTGGGTTATATTGTGGGTTTAGTTAAGTGGATGACCATTGACTTGTTTAACCAACTATTTTATTTTATTTTTAGGCTAAGGCGGATTAACTTGCATAATTTGTCATTTTTGTTCAATTTTTAAGTAAACTGATTTACTACCGTATCAATTAATCTTTTTCTTTATTTAGATAAATTAACTTGCAAATTCACCAACCCATCATAAAATAGAATAAGTTAAATTTCTCAATCCTGCTTTGCCAATGCATAGTGAGTTGGAACCGGTCGATCCGTTTGTCATCTCAAGTTTTGGAGTGACCTTAACCTTTTTTGGAAATATATATATATATATAAAATAAAAAGAGCAAGAAGAGAACTAGGACTACACACGAGTCGGATTAGTTCTAGTTTAAAAAAAAAGATCTAAATCAATTAGTTGAGGTTGGATTGAGTCGGGTTTAAGAAATTTTTTCCAAATAACCTGAACCAAAATTTTTTCCAAATAACCTGAACCAAACCAATTAGATTCCAATCGGGTTGAGTAGTCGAGTTGTTCAATTCAAATATATTCTAAAGCACCTATACCCATTATATCCATCATGAACACTCTGCAAACCAGATATCAAAAGATATGTTGAGTTATAGAACATTTAAAAACGTGACTCATGACAATCCTTTGATGGAGATGGTGTATTACCACTAAGAATGATGTTTATCTAATCAAATCATAAATGACACTAAATAAAGCAAAAATTGATGGCTAAGTAAAGGATGTTCTTGAACAATTAGGAAATGCAAGACCTCCACAACTGGCTTAGCTACAACTTCATAAACACACTTCTGTGATAAAAATTCAGTAAGCACTTCATCAAACTCATAAGTGTCTGAATCCTAATTGTTTCTTCGAAATTTCAGTCTTTTAAGTTGAAAGATATTAACAAAAAAAAAGCAAAAAAACAAAAGGTTAAATCTTAAACAAAGCTTATGCACAGAAAAATTGAAAAAGTATATCTATAATCAAAGTAAAATGCAAAATCTACAGACAGTTGACCAAAATGCACCTCAGGTTGTAATTCAACACAATCTCAATCAGCAAAATCAGTATCAGCCATCATTTCTTCAGTATTTCGAGGTCCCAATCTTACAGCCACTCGAACTCTTCCAGGCACTGTGCACAAGCATGATAAGAAAACAAGTGTAACAATACCGCATTAACAGAAAGCACAACTGAAAAGAGATAGATTTGAATAGACACATTCTAAATCTGCAGCAAGAAAACAACAAAACCCATTTAAAACTAAAAGTTGCAGTGTAGAACAACATTGAAAATGACTTGAAAAACAAAAAGCACAACCATTTATCCAATTATCCATACTATCCCATCTCAGACCCACAACTTGAAACTCCATTTCAACATTGTTTCCATGCCATAATCAATCAAAAACACTATAAAAGGTTTGCCTAATTCTAACCCAATTATGGAAAATCCAAACTTAATCAGCACCTCCATAATAACCCTGTGGAGCCTCACATTAGGCAACACAGTGAGAAATCAGTAAATCACAGAAACATCACATGTATCGAAACTAGAACAGGATAAAATAGAAAATTCCATTTAAAATGAAAAGTTACAGTGTAGAATAACAAATTGAAAATGACTAGAAAAAAAATAAAACAAACAAAAACACAAAGAAGAAATATCACGGAAACAGCAACTCTGCAAGTCGTGGAAAATGACTAGAAAAAATACAAAAAAAAAATATATATATTTTAGATTTGAATGAACCCCATCCTATAACAAACTGGAAAGACGGTTGATTTGGGTGGAAAAATGAAAATACGAACAAGGCTTAGCTTAGATTTGTGGGAGATTGAAAAAGAGAGGAAAAAAATGATAAGAAACCGTCAAAATGAGAGAAAGTGAGAAAGAGTAATGGCTAACCTCTAACGTCGCGTCGTGGCTGTGTGAGCACGAAATGAGAACAGCAACGGTGGTCTGGTCGTCTCCGGTGGTGGTTGTGCCGAGAGGAGAGGAGGATTAGTGAGAGAGGGCTGAGAGGACTGAGTAGCAGAAGCAAGCACGAGCAGCGGTGGGGCTTAGGGTTTCAATTTGGGAGAGAAACTGAGAAAGGAAAGAAGATGAGAAATTGCGAAAATGACAAATGAGTGCTCGGGTAACTGGGTAAGGAAGAACTGAGGAAATGATGGAAATATTTAGGCAAAACGACGTCGTTTTTTCGGGTAATCGGATCATTGGGTTGGGTCATCGGATTGGATTTATGAACCTGTTATCCGAATCAATGAATAAACAGATTGTTCAGATTGAATTCAAACTGACCCGATGACTCGAACTAACTTGAATATTTTATATTGGATTGGATCGGGTTGGTCAGATCATCTGATCGGATTGAACCCATGTGCAGCCCTAAAGAGAACAGTCAGCACTGTTAAACTGTCCGGTTGGATGATTTTAGTCGGTTATATTAGCTTCCACCGATTTTTGATGATCCAATTGATATAAGCCTAAAACGGTCATTTGGTCTAATCTGGCAATGGCATGACCAATCCACAGTCCATTAAAGAAAACTATGATAGTATGTAGAGCTGTCAAAAAGGCCCAACCCACTCCATCAAGCCCTAGCCCACGTGGGCTACGACCAAAAAGCCCACAAGACAAAAAAACCCACAGGGCCAAAAGCCCACATGGCCAAGTGGGGCTAGGGCTGGCCCACGAGCTGACCCACTAATTAAAAAAATGACCCTCCTATTTAATGGGCTGGCCCTAGCCCACCCAATATCCCATATCCCTATGTATAACATTTTTAAGATTTAGATATTACTAAGATACCTCTTGGCAGGTTGAACATGATCGTTATATTCTGTTTCAAGCAGTTTAAACATGATTACATAAATGTTTCAATTCATAAGTGTTCCTTATAGTTATACGACTTATGCAATAGCAGCAGGCTCAACGCTGTTGATGACTTGCTGTAACTAAAATGTAAATAACTCAGCATTCTTTTTAGGTGGCATTGGGGCCTATCCGGCCCATAATTGTGGATCCTAGCAGCGTCCAAAGCAAAAAGGGCTCACATGACATTGACCAAACAAGTCACCACCACTATGAAGAAAAATTTTCAGCTCACATGGAGAAAAGGAGAGCTCATGAGCTCCTACAACATGATATTTAATTCAAAAAACAAACAATGGGATCCTGTAAGGATGAAAGAAACGTTAAGGCCACCATTTGAAGGGCAAAACATAGCATTACATGAATGGATATTTAGGCAGAGTGCCACAGCACTGGATAAAACTATTAATTATGTGGATGTCAGATCAGAACTGTAAATTTGCGGCTTTGTCCATATCACATGCATGTAATGTTTGAGCGAAGTAGCGAAATTTTAATGGAACAAGGTAGTGGACAAATAATATCATATCATATAAACTAATAATTGGCAGGTGAGGAGAAGGATCAAATATCATATGCTTTGCCTAGATAAACAACCATGTTTCAAGGTAATGGAATCATAGAGAAAATTGGAGGTACTAGATTTCCACATATACCACAGACAGAATAATTGGGAACAAAATATACAGCAAATTGTGCTGTCTTGAATATGATAGTTTTCCAAATGATGTATGCCATAACACTAGAAAAATTTTGGAACTATTTTGGTTAGAAAAATTCTGCACCCAACAGACATATGCTTACAACTTAATCTCCTTTCCCCCTTTGTGCCTGACTGCCTGAGGAGAATTATCTTTAAAACTTAAAAAGGTCATAACTGAAACAGAAAGTACCTAAAAAGGTCATAACTGAAACAGAAAGTTTTAGCTGACCAGTTATCTTTATTATTACTATGGTCACTTGGTGAGCATATAACAAGAGAGACTCCTGAAAGTAGCATCAGCCAGAAAGTGCAGATGTCACCCTTCAAAACAAGGAGACAAGCTGAAAGTACCCATTTGAAGCTTTAAATCTCAAAAGAAAAAGTATTTCCCAGCAGGATGAAGGACTATGCATCATCTTCAAAAGCCGCATAAGCATAATAATTCCTTGTTAGTGAAATCCATATGCTGGCCAAGTTGATAAATGATAACCCCCGCCCCTCTCCTTCCCCTCCCCTTTCTCTTTTCCAGGAAAAACAATGAAAAAAGATCATTCTGTTTCAAAACTGAAGCCTCCCATCAAGTGTGCATGCACACCAAGTCCTAATGCAGTATGGCACACTAATTTATGAATTACTGCCTAAAAAGAGCTCCTGCATCCAGTGTTAGAAAATGCACCCTAACTTCATAGACAAGGTGAAGGAGAAGGAAGGAATCACTCAATAGCATGTAAAATGATGGCTGTCGATTTGTTATGATAAAGACTAAAGACTGAAAATATTCAGAACATAATAGAAAGTTTCAAAGTAGAAAGTGAAGATTATCATGGAAATAGCTGCTGCACCGCCTTAACAGTAATAAAACAACCCACAACCAAACTCACCTAACATATACAGAAAAGACTAACACACAAGCAAAAAGAATACTTGACAGAAAATTACCTACTACACCTATAAAACACAATCAGGGAACCAAATGCTAGAGAAAGAGCTGCCCACGCCCAAAGTCCAACAACAGCAGTAATCTTTTTAAGATTAGAAGCTGGCATGAGTGGAAAAGATAGTCATTGTAAGTCATCTTCCTGGAAAAACTCAGGTAAATGTGTGTGTGTCTGATATTGCAAATTGGCATAAAATTCTTAAACATGTTAGTTGACAAGTCATGCAACTTGGACAGAATTCATTTAAAACAACAACGCCCCTCAATGCTCTATTGATGGAAAACCATATCTAAGACCCATCCAGGACATGTACTTAGTCGGCAAACAGATGTGGAATCAAGTCCATTTAAGCATTTAGTCAAACACTAGTCACGCAACCAACATCCCAGTTATTATAATGGTAACTAACAACATAAAATTCTATAAGGGATTTCCACCACCATACAGAACATCAAGCAAGCCCAAACAAAGTTTTGTAACCAAAATCAACCCAGACCAATCAAAATGTTATTTGGTAAGAATCACTCACTCTCTCTCTCTCACACACACACAAGACACATGCCAAATTTTGGTCTCGAACTCTGGTAACATTAACAGCCAAATACCAAATGAGTTACTGGGGGGAGAAAAAGTACATAATAGGAAATTCATAGACCCAAATGCCAAATAAATAATAGTAAATTCACAGAATCCACCAAAGCGTTAAAAAAAAGGGACCTCTGTTTGAAAGAAGTTTAAATCAAATAATAACCCAATCATTCAGATAGGTGACTCAAAGTTGTTACACACACACAACGACCAATGCAATATTGGCAATAAGCAAAAACAGAAACACACTTGGAAATAAAAAAAAATAAAGCAGTGACGCACCTATGGAAGGTTGGTTTGGGAGATGAGACAGTGAAGAAGAGCGATTATTCTTCCTTTCAAACTTCTGCAGGAACAAAATGCAAAACGAAAACGGTGACTGAAACCTAAAGCGCAGAGAAAGTAAGAAAACCCTAGATTACGGAGCACCCACAAATCAAAAGATCAATAATCAATTGAAAGAAAGAGAGAATTGAGAGTGGAGAGCAGGTTCACCTTGCAGAGATGGCGGTTTTGGGCACCCACAATGTTTGGAGATGAGGTTCAAACTTTGAGAACGGCAACGGCATTGTATTAATGGGGGCTGACCCATCTTTAGCACGACCCTAACCCACATACAGACGGGGCTTTGTGGGTTAAGAGTTAAAAAATCCTATTAATAAGTGAGCTAATAAAATAAATGTCTTTATGCAAAATTTAGTGGACTATCTCATAGACTTCGGCCCAAATTAACAGCTCTAATATTACGATGTTATTAGGAAAAAACAACTGTAATAATTCGGGGAAACACTCATTTTACTCTCCCAATTATACATATGATATTAATTTGTTCCTTAAAGAATTTTTTTTATCTGAGTTGCTTAAAAAAAATTAACTTTAATTTATTCCTTTAAAAAAAATTGACATCACATAAAATCACTTTGGTTCAATAAAAAAAGATTAAAAAAGAATATATAACAACTCTGAATTTTCACAATTTTATAAATTATCATCATGAACTTAAAAATTTTGTTAATTAATTCCTAAACTTTAACTAATGACTTAATAAATTCTTTCATTAATTATCTGTTAAATCACTAACAACGATATCACGTGATATCATCTTATTCATCCAAACTCATTAAATCTGGACCGTTGATTTTTTATTCATTAAAACCTCATTTTTTTTATACATTATAAGAGTAAAATATAATTTAAAAAATGAGATTTTAATAAATAAAAAAATCAGCAGTCTGGATTTAATAAGCTTGGATGAGTATGATGATATCACGTGATATCTCTGTTAGTGATCTAACATATAGTTAATTGAATGATTTATTAAGTTATTAGTTAAAGTTTAAAAATTAATTTAGAAAATTTTTAAGTTTATGACAATGATTTACAAAAAGATGAAAGCTCATGGTAGCTCTATATTCTTTTCCTAAAAAAGATTGATATTAATTTAATGAGTGAAGTTATTGGTACTCTCAAATGCCTATTTACACTTATTACTAATCAATCATAATTTAAATTTAAATTTTATAAAATTATGAGTGATTAATGAGAAATATAAATAGATATTTAAAAATGTTAATAGTCTCATCCTAATTTAATGATATTATTTTCTGTGACTATTGAAGTATTTAATTAATATTAACTTTTTTAGACAACTAAATTGATGTTATATGTATCAGTTCAAAAAAAATTTGATGTTTACGTATATTTTTGGAAATAACATAAGCGTTTATTCTAATATTTTTTCAAAATGTTTTATGATATCTTTTTATTTATTTCTTCGTTTCATTGTTCGTTTTTTTCTGTTTTTGCTTATTTTTTTGAAATAAATATACTTTTTTTTAACTGAAAAAAACAACACTTGCTTTTTAAGTGAAATCTTTGATAAGTGGTGGGACAGGTTTACTTTTTTTTCTTTTTTTTGACTGGGTGGGACGGGTTTACTTGAGTAATATAAGAGGCAGTAAAAATATGTTTATATTGAATTGTTGATAACTAACTATTAATGAAAAAGAAATTCTCTATTTATGAAAGGTTGGCGAGCATATTTTTAGTTTAGAAAATAATACAAAATGTTTCTTTGGGTGGTATTAGTGCGACGGCTTGATGTTGATGGGGCCTTATGTTTCATTTCTTTTCAGTAACATTGGCTAAGAAGTGAATAACAAGGAAATAAGGTATAACAAGCAACACAAAGAACGAACTTGTGGAAAACAAATGTGTTTTGCTTTTGTTTTCTTATTTGAAATTTTATTGTTGATTACAAAAATATAAATAAATACATCTTGATTGAACAATAAAATTCCCTTCTGCGCAATAAAAGGCACTAGATTAGCACTCGTTTTATAGACTTCCTTCTATAGAGCCATATTGGTGAAGCCATTATATTTTTTTGGCAAATGGTGAAGCCCCTATATTAATATGCACCAGATGATACATAAAGATCAAATGACGCATGTACATTATTGTGATTGTATCATTCTGTCACTGCCTAAATTGCGCCCATAAACTTAACCATAGGGATTTCTGAAAGTCTTTAAGAGGTTAGGAATGTCGTGAGCTAGCATGTCATCCACTGCTTGTATCATTTTTGGTTTCAATTTCTCAAACTTGTCAATGTTGTAACTACTCAAGATCTCTTTGAACTGATCAACATTTGGAAAGTCACCAGCAGGTAGATGGAACTCCCTTTGTACCTGTTTAAAATTTGTGTTATATATATATATATGTATGCATTTCAATTTTCTAGCTTATCATGTAGACACAAGCATGTGAACAGAAAGAATGCAGACAGTTGGATTCATACCTTAGCAAATTCACCCTCCAAATTATCAATGAGCTTTTGCTGAGCTTTAGCTTTGCCTATCATTGCAGGCATTTGCTTTTTAAGATGACTGATAATATAAGCATGTATCTTGGCAGCTCGGGCTCGTTTTACAAATTCATTGATCTACAATATACACAAATGTTATCTTAATTATGCAAGGAAGCAACTTCAATAAATAAAACATAATTAGTGATTAAATGGATACTGAAATTCAAGATGTCATATAACACCAATAATAGCAGCTAAAAAATCTATACCAGAACAAAAAGAAGATTCTATTGTATCAAACTTCTGTATGCACAAAATGACACTGGAAGAGCTGAGGACATTAGTTTGTAACGCTTCCACCACAAAATATATTAAAAGATTTGAAAAAGTACTCTCAGATTAATATGCTGACTTCTTTATAATTTCATCCATATGCCAGCCATCTTTCAATCTCCATAGTTCTTACTTTATTTTAAACTTTAAATTCCAAAAATGATTCTCATTGAAGAGTTTTCCTAACATGCACGTTAAAGCATAAGTAATCGTATTTTAGTGGAAAGATATTTTTGTTAGATTTATGGGAGTCCGACAATCACCCTAGGACTTGCATGTATGTATGGGCGTATATCAAGGGAGCTTGACAGCCCACCTTTGTCGTCTTGCGCATGTGTGCAGACTTCGCGAAACTCCTCATCTTGCCCATGACGTATGTTATAGATTGGAATATCTTGTTGTCATTATAAAAGAAATAAAGTTGTGTCCTGACTAAAAGTTATAGCTTTTGGCCTAGTGATAAACGTTTGATCCTAACAAGTGGTATCAGGGCGAGGTCGCAGGTTCAAGTCCTCCGGGTGTCGCTAGGGGGGGAGATTGTTGGATTTATGGGAGTCCAGCAATTACCCTAGGACTCACATGCACGTATGAGCTTATATCAAGAGAGCTTGACACCATTCGTCGTGTCCATGTACATGCTACAGATCTGAAGCCTCACGTCTCCGCCCAGTAAGACGTTACGTTACGACGCGGACTATACGCTACCACTATAAAGAAATAAAGTTGCACTATGACTAAAAGTTATAATTTTTTACCTAGTGGTAAGTGCTTATCCTAACAATTTTTATGACAATAAAATAGATTAAATAAAAAAAAACTTACTCTTCGATCACAAGCCTTCTTTGGTATATCTTTCAGATCTGAAAGAAGGTCCTCCTGTTCTTTTACAAAGAGTTCATTACCAATTGGACCACTGACAGCATCATTTACAGGCTTGTCGTTGAAGGAGCTGCCAAGGAAAAGAAACTAGGTTAAATCACATCTGAATTGCATAGGAATATGTACATGGTAAAAGGTGAAAAAATCACAAGAAAGAAGTCTTCCTACCAGCTAAAATAACAAAGATGCAACTTCAGGACACGCCAAAAAATGCGAAATAAAAAACTTATAATTGCAGAAACAAATCGGTA
The DNA here is from genome assembly GCA_029884605.1 of Ormosia emarginata. NCBI lineage: Eukaryota > Viridiplantae > Streptophyta > Magnoliopsida > Fabales > Fabaceae > Ormosia > Ormosia emarginata. The sequence continues at coordinate 9,461,262 of JAQQTP010000047.1, read as the reverse complement.
TCCAATTCTCCATGTCAAAGAGAACACTTCAAGATTGACAGTCGAGTATATACACATAAATAAAGTGACCTACCCAATATACACACGCATGACTTCAGGAGTATTCAGCACCTTCCCAAGTGACCACATTAATGCTCCATAAATCCTCATTAGCTACAACATAGGACAACACAAATATACAGGTTAGGTTTCCCCTGATGATGTTAGAATAGATTCGCTAAGTAAACAAATAGAAGATTATTTACATAAGCTCTTACTTGTTGAGTATCAACTTGGTCTGCCTTGTTCAAAACCACTCGAATTTTGTCATCGTGCCCCCGTAAGGATGATATCACACGCTTGAACTCATCACTAACATCGAGTTTATGAGGATCAAACAGAAGGAGTATTAAATCACACTTAGCAGCAAACCAAGAGGTTACGCCCGTAAAATCATATGCTCTTTGAGTCCGTTGCTTTTCTCCAGATAGAACTCCAGGACTGTCCACAAATGTAATGTGCTCCAGTAGCTTTGGACAATTGAGAAAAAATTAAGTTCCAAATGCTACAGAAGGAAAATCTCCTAAATATTTTTAATGGCTCTAGAACAACTTACAGGATGAGGCAGTTGAGAACACTCAAATTTTGACAAAAAAGCTGTGCCAAAAGTTGTAAGACCACCAAATGGCATGTCTGCTTGGACAGCAACGGTATTACCAGGAATACTTCTCTCATCAGGTCCAGACTGCACAGATCGAAGTACAATTAGCTCTTCAAAACTAACACAACAACTGATTTTCCTAGATGACTACAAGACTTAATGGATGCATGAAATAGATCCTGAAAATCAACATTTCAAGATGTCAAACTTGGCACTAATGCTACTGTACAAACTACAGATCACATCAACAAAATGCCTAGCATTCTAGCAATTTCATAAATTGCCTTGGCATTTTGATTTATCATTAAACCATGTGTAATTTTAACAGAATAAATAAAGTGATGTAAAAGACAACAAAAGATACAGACAAGAAATAGCTCAGACAATTTTTATTTCAAAATGTGACATCTCAGAAACATAATTATATATAAGATCTGGCACTAACATATATGCCTACAATGAATTTCAGTGAGCCATTTCAAAAGATATCCTTTTCTAAGTTTTCTTTTAGCGTGTAGCTTGCACTACACCATATAGATATCTTCTTCTTCCACCCTTTCAACTAATAACATGGGACAATAATAAATATTACTCACTAAACAAGAGTAAGCCTTTCAAGAGACAAGATTCAACCAACCACTCATTCATATGCACAAGTCATAAACATTCAGGCATGCGAAACCTTTCCCCTCTCTCTCCCCTCCCCCTCTCAATCTCTTTCAATCTTTTTGCTTCACATAATCTATCTGTCACAGTATCCATCCGCTGCATCAACAATAATATTTATCAACAGTTATCGAAAAACAGTGTCCCCCCATTCTAATTGAACAGACAAGCAACTGTCCACCATTGTTTGCATTTTTATTTAAAAATGCTAAGACAAGGTTTGAAATTACAAGCTTGAGTTTTAGAATAGTAAAAAAAGAAAGTCAAATACTCTCTTTCATCACAAATAATAAAATAATCAAAGACGTTGAATCATATTAGGACTCATAAATCAAATTGATATATAAATTTACAACTGAGAAAACCTTGAAGCTATTAGTGATACACAAAGACCATATCAGTAGTCATGGGAGACAAAATGGATTGGGACATACCATGACAACAACAAACCTATCAGTTGTTGGCTCAGGTCCAATATGGGCTCCTAATGACATTTATGGGAAAACAAGATAAAAATCAGTAACATATATTACAAAAGAGATATGAGCAGTCCAACACATATATTACACACACATAGGTACAAAGACTGGAGAACCACTTGCCTGGATAACTACTTTTAAGCATATGTTTGATAAATGTTGTTTTCCCTGTTGAGTACTGACCCAAAAGTAGAACCATAGGTTTGGCATCAAAATCACTATTTGTCTGCAGTATGTAAGGAATTGCAATCAATTGAGAACGAAATTGCATATCTTTGTCCATATTTAAAACATGGAAACATGACTAGATAAAGAAAGTTGATGATGAATCTAGAATTAGCTAGTCATGTTTATTAATTAAACAAAGCAAACAGAGTCACCTACTGACCAGTAAAGGAGATACAAAATCATTAAAGCGGTAAGTAACTTCTAAAGGCTTCAACTTCTGAATGTAGAGTCTCTTCAAACCATCAATTACTGATGTCACAGAGGAAGCAGGCACCTGTGCACATATTCAAAAAAATTTCAAGTGAAAAACATATAAGAACACATTTGACAAAGTTTTAAAAACTACTAAAAGCAAAGAAGTAGAAAAAAACAGATAAAAGAGCTTCCACAAGAACATAGATACGAGAAAAATGCACAATTTGTTAGCCCAAAAAATAATAATAACAATGCATTGCTGACACATTAAATCAAGCATGTTCAGTGTCAAGAACATTACTAGTACTAACTTATGTCGCTTACAAACATACAAGTAAAATGACATTGTTGGTTTCAGTCCCTTAATAACTGCCTAAAACCAAATTCAATGAAGCATGGACGTTTCGAAATTTTCCATGTGGCCATGTCAATCTTCAGTATCCAAGCTTCTTAGCCCAAATTACAATCTAGTCATAAAATAATTAGTTAAAAGTTTCAAATAAATCTTTAAAGTTCTCAAACTCAGTACATGTTGCAAAAACCAAATGCACAGTTCAAAGATCAATAAATTCATTTAAATCTATCCCTCTAGCCATTCATGAGTCTGACATCCAGGATTCTAAATCTTTAACTGAAAATTACTAAAAAGCAAAGGCAACAAAAAATGAAGAATACTAAGCACCTCTAAAATAGCAAGTCTAAGCTTTTGTAGCTGTTATACAGCTCATAGCGTGTGCCATATAAATATAGAGAAATGGTAACCAAACTCTAATCGTCAGGGGTGGAGCCAGAAATTTAGTGTGAGGGGGCTAAACTAAACACATATAACATGAAGAAATTTTTTTAAGTCTTTTTCTTTTTCTTTTACTTTCTTTTAATTTTTTTCTTTTTATTTTTTATAAGTAAATCTTGTTTGATAGCAAAGATTATATCATTTGCACAAAAGTTTCGAATAACTAAAGTGATTATGTGTAAATTTAATTTATTTTATGGGGTCATCAACTAAATTCATGAAGACAATGACAAAGTTGGGGGACCATGTCCCCTCCCCCTTCCCTCCGCCTCTGCTAATCCTTATTCTTTTCAAAATCATGATGATGCCAGAACTAAGTAAAGTAGGCAAACAATGCAGATCAAGTCTTTCCTTAGCCGAAAAAATGGAATAATATCTAGTATTTTCCCTAGCAAAAGACGAGGATAACGCAAACGCTGAAACAATCAGAGCAATAGTAACAGAAAGCTTACCTTTTTTGTTGACTTTGCAGAAAACCAATTACTTGATGGTGATGGCTGAGAACTACCTGCATTGCTGCCTATTAGTGAACTTGGAATTTCAAGAGAAAAAAAGAAAGAAATAAGAAAACCAAAAGCAATATAAATGCCCCTAGTCAATAAAATGAGAAATATATTACCATTTGCATCTTTATCTTTTTGTTTGCGCTTTTTCTTCTGTATAAACAAAGACAAGTAATGATAAGTACTTTCACTAAATGACCATAAAAGTATTAACATAAAAAAGAAATACTTACTGCTAGTAATACATCCAAACCCTCCATTGTGGGAAGTTTTAGATTTTTCAAATAAACTGAAATAAAAGTTAAGCTTCGATTAGGCAGATCTATGAGTTAGACACACACGCGCAACACATGCAGACACAGCCAAAAATGTGCATTGCAAAATCTTAACTGATACAGACATACAGAGTTATTCAACCAAACAATAGAAGACAAATCTGAATGTACATAACTTACCATCGCTAGTCAGCAGATCATGTGTTATTGAGTGCCCAGATTGTGCCAAAGAAACTAGCTATAATTCAAATGGGTCAGGTTCTGCAAAATTGATCAACATTAAGCTTCAATAAAGCATAATATTTTTTTACCTGCATAGCAATGACGAATTCTTTGAAACCAAGATATCCTTCTCGCTTTGAATCTGCAATAGCCCACACCTTATTTTGGCAACGAAGAAACAAAGAAACAATTTAGTTACAATGAAGAAAGGAATAAATCAAAGGGGAGACTATAAAATTATCAGCTAGGACATCTTATATATGAGCACAACTCAACCTTAATGGAGACAAAATGGTATCAAAGCCAACTTTTACATAAGATAAAATTGTAAAAGTTTAAATTTGATCCACTACCAATGTAACAAGCATTATTCGTAAACAATCGAGTGTCATTCCATTGGAGTCATTAAGGTCCTTCACTTGCAATGAAGTTTTTATCAGTCTTTTACTCTTTTAAATAGGCGGGCATAATAATATGGCTCATTGACAATGTAAAATTCTCTACAGTGGCAATTGATCAGATTTAAATCCAAATTATGAAAACTCAAAACAAATGTAGGTATTGGGTATTCTATGAGGCACATCCTCGAAGATGTCCAAGTTGATCCTCCTATATGTTGATTATGATATCTCGATAAATTCTTGTATAAATTTAGAACAACTAAGTTAGAAGTTAATCACAATATTGATTAATAGAGTTAAATAAGGTTATCTATTAATTAATTATAGTAATTATCTATTAATTAATGTTGTTATAGTAACTATCTATTAACTAATTTATTAGTTTAGTGCACCAAACTTGAATTCTCTAAATTTATGCAAAAAAAAAATTCTATCCTCATAACCATAACGCTTAAAACCAAAAGTCAATCATATTGATGACAAATTACTATGCTTGATTTACTGAACTGAGATTGGAGAGGGATTTAAGATTGGAAGGATTGAGGAAATTTGAAGTTCATCAATGGATGCTTGATAATGAAGGCAGAAAAATAAAAATAAAAAACGAAAGTCAACAACATCCACTTAAAAAAAAAATGGTAAGAATGAGAGTATAGATGAGCATGTATTCAATAAATTTACTATATAGTTTTTTTTTTACCTTTAAATTTACTATATAGTTAAAACAAAAATAAGGGCCAACTCGCAAAACCACATCTTTATCTTGTTTTATCACTTGACATTGCATGTGTCACTTTATTTCATTCATGAGGAACAAAAATATTAGAATTGGAAAGGCAATAGTAGTAAATTTTTATTATTTTTTTCTTATTCGCTTATCAAGCAACCATATCATTTAGTATTTTTCACTCTTGATTGTGACTGCTTCCATTTTTACTCTTCCCATTTGACATACCTTACCACAAGGAAATAGGGTTTATCTTTAAACTTTAAAATACTTTTTAACTATAGAAAGTAATTGTTAGACAAACGCAGTAATGTTAGAGAAAATTTTCTCATATATCTCGCAAAACTCTCATAATTACAATTGATTTATCTTTCTTTTTTCTCTCTTTCTCTATGCCATCAATGACCCATCTTGAGTTATGCTAGTTAAGTGAGAATTACATTCGGTACAAGTAGCATTTTAGTGTGTGTGTGGATTAGAGTTGGTAAACTTAAGTTTAAGTCAACTTGATTTTGTAAACTTAAGTTTAGTTGAAAGTGAATTTATAGTAACGTAATTTATGTTTGAGAACTTTCATCTCAAAAGTGAGTTTGACAAAATGAATGTTATTTGGATTAAAGATTAAAATCACTTTTGAAGTAAGATTAAAAGAAAAAATACTCTCCAACAGACTTTTACCCAATGAAAAAGTAAGAAATTTTTACTTTCACTCTAATTGAGGTTTGGAGACCATTTTTTGATAAAGTTAGCTGAATTTTGTTAACAAAAAAATTTGTCAAACATGTTGGCACATCTTTCAATACTTCAAACTTACTTTTAAAATACTTCAACTACAGACCAAACACATTCTTAGTAACCTTAATCAACAAATACACTATTCAAAGTTGAAAATGTTACTTGCACTGTTTTGGGAAAAGTCTCACAAAATTTAAGGAAGGCCATTGACAGGAGGAGAAAATGGGTGAGAGAAAGAAAGAGAAAGGGAAATGAATTGTGGTGATGAAAACTTTTTTTAGGGTAACATTGCCAATATTTGCTCTTTGTTCTATTCTTACATTACTTTTTTTTTACCTTACTTTTTATACTATTGATTATAAAAATGTTAGTTTTATACATTTTTTTAGAGGTGTATTACTATTCACATCATTTTTAAAGAATGTGATTGAATGAGAAAAAGTGATAGAAAAAATATGTATAATGAATGGTATTAAATGAAATGTGAAAAGATATGTATTCACTGTTTGATGTAAGAATATAAGAGTTGAATGATTATATCACTTTTTTTCGTTACTTTCTTTTACTTAATCTCAACTATTAAAAAATATAATAAAAAGTAACTTAAGATTAAAAAAAAATCTAATAACATCATTTTTCTTATTTTAATGCACAAATAGCTAAATAAACAAAAAATAAAATAAAATAAAATTACAAAACCTGCTTAAGTTCTTGCCGAGACAAGTTTGACATGGCGAAAAACTTAGTGGCATCATTCCCCGTAAAGCGACCATCACCGTCTGAAAAAACCCAAAAACCCAAGTGCACCATAACCCATCATTCCTCAAAAAAAAGTTTCACAAACACAGCTAAAAGCAACACCCGACAAAACTTAATTTAAAGAAAAACAAGAAAGAGCGAAAATTGTTCAAAGAACCTGCATCTGCATAATTGAACCACTCTTGGTAAATAGTCTCGTGCTCTTTGGAGCACAAACCAATTGGAGTCGTGTCAATCTCCATAACCTGAATAATACCAAATTGGAAATTTTGGTTTTTTATGTTTTGGGTGAAGAGAAAGAGAGGTTGAAGAGGGTTGGTTATACGAGGAAGAGAAGGGGTTTCATTGTTGACGTTGTGGTGGTGTTGGAAACCAGAGTTGGCGCAAAACTGGTGGTTTTTTTTATTAACTTTGCCGTTAAGACATAACATGAGAGATTCCAGAATTTAAATTCTCGTTAACTTTTATATTTGAACGCGCCAAATGAGGAAATGATGTTGGTGTTTTCTTAAAATTGGGTATGGGTAAGGGTTGTCAAAATTATTATACAACTCATAAACCATATATATGAGTTGTTTTTTTTTTTTTTACGGGATAAATTGAATTTGAAACCAATTTAAGCACTTATAGATTGGTATTTTTTTTTCTTTCATGAGTTGTATTTGCTAAATCAAATTCATTAATGGGTAGTTACCGTGGTTAACTAATTACTAATAATATACTCATCCTCTATTCAACCCCACTAGAATAATTCTCTCATGAATCCATTTATTTTGAGTTTTCCAACAGGTTTTCCTATCTTTCTCTTTCATATCAACTTATGTATCATCATTAAATCAGTTAAAAAGTTAATTCACGATTTAATAGTTTAATCATAGTTAAATTAATATATATATATTTAAATATATTTAATATATATACTAGCACAAGCACAAGAATGTAATAAATATAATAATGTGAGCATAATAGCCAACTTATAACACTAGACTGGTGATTAGTAGTGTATGCTTTAGTCACATAAACATAGATTCGATTCGATTCTCATTTTGTGAATTTTGGTGCACTTTTTGAAATTATATTGTATTAGCCTAAAAGTCCCACATCTGACACTCAATGGAACACCGTGATCAGCTTTTATAAAAAGAGCAAGACACCAACGTTTTCTACCTGCATTACATAAACTGATATTTAGGGTCATTCAGGAAAATTCTAATATGAATCATTTTGTAAGTGGTTTATGAATGAATTAATTAGTTTAGATCATTGATTTATTATTAAAATAAATTAATGGTATATAATTAAAATTAAATTTTTATAAATTTTAATTAATAATATTTATATTTATATAAAACTTTAATCGATCATTTTTTTTAACGAATAACTATAAGTATAAAAAATTTATAAATTTTAACTAATAATTTTTATATATATACAAATTTATAATTTAATACTATTAAATAAAAAAAATAAAAGATTCATCCATAATCTAAACTTATTGGGTCCACGATAGATCGTCCAGATCATCCATTTGCTAGCAAGCTGAATTTTTCTTTAAAATAAATTGGCCCAATGGGCCTATAATGATTGTACCACATATTAAAATTAAGAAAAAATATAAAGATCATTTAAATTTTGATCATTTTATAAATTATTATTACGAAACTTTAATTAATATTTTATTTATATTAATATTAATTTTAGATTATTTATTAAAGTTTCATTTTAAATATAATTTATTTCATACAAAATAAATAAAAAATAAAATTATTGTAAAACAAATTTTGTTTTTATTTATTTTGTGATAATAAAATGTATTTATAATCAAATCTTAATAAATAAATTAATAAATAGTTTAAAATTAATATTAATATGACTAAGATGTAACTGTAAAGTATTATTATTAGTGAATTAGTATATCTAAATTAAACAAAATAATCTATTGAGATGTTAATTAAAGTTTAGAGACTAATTAGAAAGATTTCAAAGTTCGTTGTAGTGATTTCCAAAAGGATCAAAGTTCAAGAGAATTCATTCTGTTTTCCCTTAAAATTAAAGACAAGCAAAAAAAAATAAGAACCATTCAAATCGGTTTTTCACTAGTTTTTGCCGGTTTATCCAATTTTTAACTAATTTTTCCAATTTAATATCAATTTTTTAAAGCACAAGTTTAGTGGTTTGAATGAACCAAATACGTGACCAAACCAATTGAACCAGTTAGTCCGATCTAATTTTTTTAATCATTGATCTCAACTTGCTACTCCATTAACCTATCCATATTATTATTATTATTATTATTATTATTATTATTATTATTATTATTATTATTATAGTGTATGTGATTTTTAAAAGTTCAAAAAAAAAATTATGCATAATAAAACTTTTACTTTTCACCTCTTAACTTTATTTAGATCTTATTTTTGTTTTAAATATTTTATAACTCACTAATTTGGTGTAAGGGCATTGTTAATTTTGTACCTATGCCTATATAGGATGACATGCTAATAAGTACAGGTGTTAAAATGAGTTGAGATTGATGGGCTAACTCAAACAATACAACAAAATGTGAGGGTTGAGCTAATAAAATTGAAGCAAAAAAAAATTGGCATGGATTGTGCCAACACGATTTGACCTAACCCGATACGAGTTAGCCCGCAATGGGTCGTGCTAGCTCTCAAGTCCAAAAAATGTGAAAAATTAACTACTAGTATTATTAAGTTTCTCTTTTTTGAGTTTACTGAAATGTCATTTAAAATAAACATATATTTATTTTAAGTAACAATTCATTTGAAATATTTTTATATAATTAATTTAAGTCTTTTAATACAAATAAATCAAATAAATTATTTGAATTTGGCAATTTTAGACTCTAATCATAGGAGTAAAATAAGAAAATGCAGGCTAACAAGCAGACTCGAATAACTCGCAGCTTGCAAATGACTAGGTTGGGTTAGCAATTTACTAGCTCGAAGTAAATTCAGCCCACAACGAGGTGGACTTAATCTGTCCTACCACACATAGGGCTAGCCCGAATTGACACCCTACTAATAAGTTTCATTAAATATATTTCTATTAAATTGAAATCAGTGAGTTAAAAGAAAATAAAAACAAAATAAATAATAATAATGGAACAAAAATTAAACAAAAAAAGAAATGATTGGAATTAAAGGGTTCTATGAATACTCAATTTTGTCTGAGTCATTAAAATATTTTAAAAAAAACATTAGAAACTCAAGACAAATGGGCCTAATAGTTAAACGGACATGAACATATTTCCTATTGGGTTGGACTTGACTTAGGTCAAAAAGCAAGGAAATGAGCCAAAAGAAAAAAGAACACTTATTAGTGTAAAAAAAAAATTATTTTATTATTATTATTTTAAAAAAAATTAATGACTCAGACAAAATTGAGTGTTCACAGTTGTCCCTCTTTACTTGTTGCTTACAAGAGAATACGTATAACCATGGTTTTTCGTATTATCGTCGTAAGAAATGAGTAAAGACGTGAACTTAAATTTTGTCCGGCAATGCATGGGATGGTGCGAGCAGACAAAGCAAAAATGCTAACTAAAAACCAACAGCTTGATTAGCGAATTTAAATAACAATAGGCTTGGTCCGGAATTTAAAAGACAGTGGGCTTAATCAAAAAAATAAAAAAGATAGTGGGCTTGACCCAGAATTTAAAAGACAGTGAGCTTGACCTGAAATTTAAAAAGACAGTGGACATGACCCAGAATTTAAATGACAATGGGCTTAGCCCAGAATTTAAAAGACAGTGAATTTGACCCGAAATTTAAAAAAGACAGTGGGCTTGGCCCAAATTTAAAAGACATTGGGTATCTGGTGTCTCGAAATTTAAAAGACATTGGATTTCTGGTATCCCAAAATTTAAAAGATAATTGACATTTGGTTTCTCGAAATTTAAAAGGCAGTGAGTTTGACTCGAAATTTAAAAGACAATTGGCATCTAATGTCCCAAAATTTAAAAGGCAGTGAGCTTGGCCCAAAATTTAAAAGACCATTACATCTAGCGTCCCGAAATTTAAAAGACATTAGGTATCTGGTATCTTGAAATTTAAAAGACATTAGGTATTGATAACTGTATACAATGTAGTTATTTGTGTCCTATCTCTATGCATTATTAATTGCTTTGTCCTTATTGTTATGCATTGTTGGAAGGCTTTAGCTCCATTTTCATGTAAAATCCATGTTGATGTCTTCCTTTCCAATCTTGTTAAAATTCTTCCTAATCTTTGATTGGATTGAGTTTGATTACTTTTGTATTTGACTGGTTGATTTCTCAATTGCAGGATGAGCCCAAAAGAACCAAATTGATGCGAGTCAAGGCCCTACATTGGAAAAAGAATCATAAGAGAAGCTTCAATGGATCACGCTGCAGTGTTGGCATGTTTACACCGCGACGTGCTGCTTTCTGCATGTGCACTCTGATAACCAAAGGGCTTAACGTCGCAACGCAAGGAAGTGAACGTCGCGGCACTGGTGACCAAATTTTTTGCACACCGCGGCGTGTATTGTGTAACGCCACAACGTGAAGCGCAAAATTTGTAGGCCTATAAATACTTTGTACGCAGATTTCAGAAAGAGACTTTTGGGAGAGCTTTTAGAATTCTATTTAGCTTTTGTCTCCGAGAGAAACCAGCGGCTAAATCTTCATTTTTGGGTTGAAAGTGAGCTAAAGGAGCTAAGATTGGAGGTCCTCTTTATCTTGGAGGAAGATTCAAGCTTCATGGCTCACCCCATTGGACTTTATCTTCTGTTCCTTCTTCTTTCTCTCTTCCTTTTATCTTGAATATAAATTTTTGTAATGCATTTTCGTATTTAATGAGTAGCTAAGTTGTGTTAGGGTATTCTTTAGATTCTCCTATGGATATTGATTGATTTGTACTCTTTTGAGTTTATATAAATGATTTGGGCTTTGTTATATCATTTGGTGCTTAATGTTCTTACTTGTTTGATCAGCTTTTTGGTGATTTGATGAAATCTAATGAGTCTAGACATAGGACTTTGGGTTTTAGATCATACGTATGATAGATGCATATTCAATTTCATTCTAATGGTGGGATAGATTGATTCGCTAATGAAATAGACATATACCTCTTAGCTATGTATAGTCATATTTGAGAATTAATTTTAATATTTGTTGTTTGCTCTAATTTTCATGGACGCATAGTGAACTAGGTAAGTGATATAAGATTAATCGACCTAGACATAGGCTTTTAACTAAGTTAATTTTTCAGGCTAACCTAATTTAATCATTTGTATTGCTTGAAATGATTGCTCTGGTATTGCTTGAAAGGATTCCATAACTTTCTCAACCATATCTTTATCTCTTTTCTTTATACTTTGTAGTTTAACTAATCAACCCTTTTTTTTTTCTAATTCCTGTTTGCTTGAATAGAATTAGTTAAGATGTAGGTTAATATTTAGCTTTAGAAAGTAACCATATTCCACATGGGAATGATATCTACTCATCACTTTTATTACTTGAGCGACTCGTGCACTTGCGGTTAGCAAAAGAGTTACCCACAAGATTGACATAGTTCCAACAGCTATCTAGTGCCCCAAAATTTAAAAAACAGTGGGCTTGACCCAAAATTTAAAAGACAGTGAGCTTGACCCAAAATTTAAAAAGATAGTTGGCTTGTCCCGAAATTTAAAAAAAAATGGGCTTGCCCCAAAATTTAAAAGATAGTTGGCTTGGCCCAGAATTTAAAAGACAATGGGCTAAAAGATGTCAAAAATGATTTTTTTTCTCTTTTGTTTTTGTTGTTGTTCTTTTATAGTGAAGCTTGGTGTAAAAGCCAGAGACATCACTTTCACAAGCTGCTGCAGCTTATTGTCTTTTGATCATGAAAAGATATTGCACTGTTCATTCATGCAACTCAAAATCTAAAAATTATGTCAATAAATTGAAAACACCATGTCAAAAACCTTTCACTTGCATACTCGATGCTATTTGCTTCCTCGAAAAATTTTGATCCATCAAACCCGGGTGCAGGCTCTTGGAAACTAAGACTGATTAATTTGTTTCAAATTCCTTAGGATCTTCAGATGTTGGGGTAGCTTTACTTCTGAGTTTGCTCATCAGGCACATAGTCTATCTCTTAGCATTGTAGATTGTATAGGGAGTAGGTTTAGTTTTCTTCCCTCATTTGCAACTTCTAATCCATTCTTGATCTAAATTGTTAATTGGAGGATTGTCATTAAATTATTAAATCAATGATACTGAATTTATATTCCCTTTTATCAAAGCATTTTGTAATAAACATATGTGATTTCACAAGTATAAAAGAAAGAAACAGGATAAAGAAAGGAAAAAGAATAAGAGAGAAGAAAAGAAAGTATTTTTCATTGATTTGAATGTTCACAAGCACGTAAAGGCACTGTGAAAGAGATAAATAGTACAAAGGACAATACGAAGACAAAGTGAAAGGTAATTGCCCCAATTAGGATTCCTTTGTTCTCATTAGATAGGTCCTAATTCTCATATGGATATTACAACCATTGACTGTTAGTGACACGAATTCTGCTCCATTGATCACAACTTAAATTTGCCCTAGTTTTTTGTGTCCCTTATGCTGTCTGAGTGAGCCCTTCAGGTGACATCTCCTACGAGAGCCTTTGCCAACTTTAAACTTTTTGCCTAATTTAAATGCTTTAACTTTTGCTTAGGTCACCCTTGTAGGTTTTCGACCTAACATGCTATTTTTCTATTTCTTTTTTTCTTTTTCTTCTTCTTTTTTTAGGCATAGAACTTTTTGACTGCATCGGCATTTGTCATTCTTGGTAATTCATTTCCATCCATATCTGTCAAAATTAAGGCTCCTCTAGAGAATGTCTGCCTAACGATGTAAGACCCTTTATAACTCGGTGCCCATTTACCTCGGGTGTCCTCTTGGTTTGGAAGTTTTTTCTTTAAAACTAGGTCACCTGCTTGGAACACTCTAGGGCGTACTTTCTTGTTGAAATCTCTTGTCATTCTTCTTTGGTATAGTTGCCCATGACAAATAACTTTTAATTGCTTTTATTCAATCATGTTTAACTGCTCATACATAGTCTTTATCCATTATGCCTCTTCTAACTCAGTTTCCATCAATACTCTTAAGGATGACATACGACCTCTATGGGGGAAACCGCTTCCATTCCATATACCAAGGAGAATGGTGTTACCCCAGTGCTAGATCGAATATTAGAGCGATCAGCGTGGAGAGCATAGGGGAGCATCTCATGCCATTCTTTATAGTTGACCACCATTGTGGCTATTATCTTCTTGATATTCTTGTTTGCTGCTTCTATTGCACTGTTCATCTAAGGTTTGTAAGGAGCAGAATTGTGATGCTTGATCTTAAACCTCTCACACAAACTCTTAATTTATGCACTATTGAGATTAGGAGCATTATCGGTGATAATCCTTTCTAGAATTCTATATTGATAGATGATGTTTGCCCTCAAGAACTTAAGAACAACCTTTTGAGTGATCTTGGCATAGGAAATAGCCTCTACCCACTTGGTGAAGTAATCAATTACTACTAGAATAAACCTATAGCCATTGGAAGCTTTTGGATTTATTGGCCCAATAACAGCAATTCCCCACACTGAAAAAGACTAGGTTGCCACCATATTATGCAATGGGACAGGAGATGCATTAATGCAATCAGAGTATGCTTGACATTTATGACATTTCTGAACATATTCTATGCAATCAGATTCCATAGTGGACTAGTAATAGCCATATTGTAGGATTTGATGAGCCATCAAATACCGTTGGCATGTGTTCCGCAAATCCCTTCATGAACCTCAGTTAAGGTGGTAAGAGCCTCTTTAGCTTCTATACATCTAAGGTGTGTACCATTATAGTTCCTTTTGTATAGTATTTCCCCATTCAAAAAGAAAGCCATGGAGAGTCTGCGGATGGTTTTTTTGTTTGTCTCATACTGATGGGTATTCTCTGAACTTAATGTACTACTTGATATCATGGAACCAGGGTTGGCCGTCTTCTTCTTCCTCAACATTAGAACAATAAATCGGTTCACTCTATACCCGTACTCGGATAGGCTGCACATTAGTATGGATATTCAGATTAGTCATTACAACTAAAGTAGCCAGAGCATCTGCAAATTGGTTCTTATCTCGAGTTAAGTACGAAAAGGTGATTCCTTCAAACTTCTCGATCAACTACATCAAATATTTTGGTATGGAATCAATTTTGGATCCGTAGTCTATCATTCCCTGTTCACTTGATAAATTATCAGTGTTGCATCTCCATATACTTGTAATTTTTTCACTTTTAATTCTATAGCAACTTTCAACCCTTGAGCACACGTTTCATATTCTGCAATATTATTGATGTAATTGAACTCTAACTTGATGGCAATAGGGTATTGCTTCCCAATTGGTAAGGTGATCACTGCTGCTCATGTGCCGCTTCCATACATATTGACTACTCCATCAAAGAACATCTTCTATGTGTCTTCTTCATCTGAATCTTCTTATTCAACTTCTAAAATATCTCTATCAAGGAATTCAAACATTACAAGTTGCTTGTAATTGAGTGAGTTCTCAGCTAACTGATCTGCAATTACACTCTCTTTGATAGATTTATGAGTCATGTGTTTTATATCAAACTCAGAAGAACCACTTGCCACTTGGAGACTTGTGTGGAAACATGAGGGCTTTTGACTATGTACTTCATTGGGTCCATTCTTGAGATCAGCCATGTTGTATAGTACAACATATATTACCTCAACTTTTTGATATCCACACTTGTGCATAACATGTCTTCTCGATTGCCATGTAGCAGGACTAGCAATCATTGAACTTCTTACTCAAGTAGTAAATGACCTATTCTTTCTTTGTTTCTTGTTTCACCATGGATGTCTGCAAAACTGTGAGGTACAAGGTCAAAGGACAGCCAAGTGCAGGTGACAGCAAAATAGGAGGACTTTGCAAGTAAGCTTTTATTTTCTCAAAAGCTTCCTAACAATGTTCATCACATTCTCCTGGTTGTTGTTTCTTTAGTAACTTGAAGATCGACTCACAGATGCTAGTCAAATTGGCTATGAACCTAGCAATGTAGTTCAACCTCCTGAGAAAGCTTCTTACTTCCTTTTCAGTCTTAGGAGCGGACATATCTTTTATTGCTTTGACTTTGTCATGGTCCACTTTGATCCCTTCCTTGCTAACAACAAATCCAAGCAATTTTCCAGTCGATGCACCAAAAACACATTTTGCGAAGTTTAGCCTCAACTTGTACCTTATAAGTCTTTCAAATAACTTTTGCAACACTACTATATAACTTCCCCCTTCTTTGGACTTAGCAACTATATTATTCACGTATACCTCAATTTCTTTGTACATCATATCATGGAACAAAGCAACCATGGCACGCTGATAGGTGGCCCCAGCATTCTTCAATCCAAAAGGCATAATTGTGTAACAAAAGGTTCCCCATGATGTGATGAATGTGGTCTTCTCTTTATCACTTGTATCCATGGGAATCTGATTGTAATAAGAATAGTCATCCATGAAAGAGAATCTATGACCTCTTGTTGCATTATCGACAAGGACATCAATATGAGGTAATGGGAAATCATCTTTAGGGCTAGCTTTATTCAAATCCATATAATCCACACACATCCTAAATTTTCCATCTTTTTTCGGAACGTGGATGATTTTTTCTACCTATATTGGGTGCCTAGATACTTCCAAAAATCCTGCTTCTAATTACTTGGTAACTTCCTCCTTGATCTTTAAAGACTTTTTTAGGTGCATTATACTCAATTTCTGCTTTTTCGCCTCAACATTAGGGTATAGCAGAATTTTGTGGGAAGCTATGCTCGGATCCAGCCCTGACATATCTCGATAAGACTAAGCAAATACATCCATGTAGTCTCTGAATAATTTGATCATGCTTTCACATTCCGGGTTATCCACCAACCTTAACTCTTTCTTGTCTTCATCGGTTCCCATTTTGATCACCTCTATTTCTTCTTCATTCAGGCTGAATTCTCTTTTTGACCTTTCTACCAATTCGACAAACTCCTCAGCGGCGTTCCTATCTTCATCTGAGTCATAGTTATCTATATTCATCATTGAATGAGAATCCATCCTTGAGCTTTCAAGAATCCCTTCATGGGACAATGCCTCTACAAGACCCAAATCCCTGGAATATTTATTTATAACAGGTTGGAAACTATTGACAAAAAGAAAATATGGTAATTTGGACAAGGCTAAGAAAAGGCGTAAGTCAACGATAGAAAAGCAACAAAGCAGTGAATCAACTGAGAAACACACAAGTTCATTGCATTGAAACTTTGATAAAAGATAACATGAGCAGAGAATCATACAAAAAAAAACACAAGTTCATTGCATTAAAGCTTCGATAATAGTTAACATAAATTCAACATTACAAAAGTCTAAGATAACATCATGACTAAACAATTACTTTATGACAATCACATCAATTAACATCTCAGATCGCTAATTGTTCAGAGGTTTCAAATTGATAGAGGGCTGGATAACATGGTCTTCTCTTGAGTCTTCCTCTACATTGTTGATGATTAGTCGGACCTGATGATTGGAGGTTCCATTGATAACCTCGACAGGGACGGGGAATGTCTCATTTAGATGAGGAATCGTCTTTTTCACTTCATTCTCCTTTTTTTTCTCATTGAAAACCAAGTCATGCTTTATAATGCCTTCCAAAGATGCCTTATATCCTAGACCTAGGGATGACAATTCTCCCTGCAATTCGAGGATCATCGCGGGGACTGCCCCGAATGGGGCCCCGAACGCGGGGTTTTTCTACCCGTAGGGATGTGGACGAAGAGAAAAATCTCCCTATGGTACATTCGGGGACGGGGACGGGGACTGGGACGGGGATCATACTCCCCACCCCGCGGGGTCCCCGTCCCGAAAAAAATTACCAAAATATCCTTTTTAATATATATATGTATTATTATATAAATATATATATATATATTAGTAATTTCACCTTTAATTAAATTTTATATTTATTTAAAATTAAAAATATTAAAATAATTTATTTCATCTTTTTCTTTCTTTTTATTTTTTTTTTTTTTTAATATAACGAGGATTCGGGAGCGGGGATAGGAGAAAAAATTCTCCCGCAGCGGGG
Organism: Ormosia emarginata; assembly: GCA_029884605.1. NCBI lineage: Eukaryota > Viridiplantae > Streptophyta > Magnoliopsida > Fabales > Fabaceae > Ormosia > Ormosia emarginata. The sequence goes on along the minus strand of JAQQTP010000047.1, from coordinate 9,443,484 downwards.
AACGGGGACGGGGAGCGGGGAGGTACTCCCTGCCCCCGCCCTGCGCGGGTGCCATGCCTACCTAGACCATGTCTATTCTTGTTCTCTGGTAGGGTGATCATAGACTTGGTTTCTTGCAGCTGAACTCCTAAACCTTTCCCAACTTGATAACCATTATTGGCCATGATACAAGTCACAACTTGATGAACATCTTTAGAGGATAACTCATCCTTATTCGTTTTTTATTCCACCAAATGGAAGCTGTGCAACAAGTTTTCCACCTCTAGCTCAGTGTTTTCAATATAAAGCACTAAAGTAAGCTTCATCAGTAGGATTTCATCCTCTCCTCGAATAGTAACCAGATATTTATTTTCAATGTATTTCAGACATTGGTGCAAGGTTGAGGGAATAACACCAGCAACATGGATCCGTGGTCTTCTTAAAAGCATAATATATATAGGCTTAATATTCATTACTTAAAACAACACTTGGAAGCAGCTTGGGCCTATCTCAAGTGGAAGGGTCACTTCTCCCAGAATTCCTCTTTTTCTTCCATCGAAGGCTCGCACTGTCATTTCTTGAGGCTTCAGGTCTACTACACTCATAGTCAGTTGGGACAAGATTGTCCTCGGGAGAATGTTCAAGGCTTAAACCCCCATCAATCAAAACTTTCGCGACTACATATCCCTGGCATTTCAAAGTGATATGCAAAGCACGCGGGTTATTCCTTATCGAATGTATCACTTCTTCATTAGAGAAAAGGGATCACGTTTATATGCCTTAATGTGTCTACAATGTTCACTAAGCTTTCTGGGGTAACATATGGCTTCACATAGGCTTCATTTAACACTCTCTGCAATTCTTTATGACGAGGTTCAAAGTTCATGATGAGTGACAAAAGAAAGTTCTGGGCTAGAGTTTTCCTGAGTTGGTCTACAATATCATACTTGCTTTACTTCATGATTTTTAGGAATTCGTCTTCCTCTTCTTCTTTTATTTCTACGAGGCTTACTTTTCCCTTCCCAATATCATCTTCTTGTCCATAGCACCTACCGCTTCTTGTGATCCTTTATATGTCCACGACACTCGACACTGCTTATGCGAGCTTTGCTATTTGAGCGATAGGGGCTGAAAAGGTTTGTCCTATATTACTTTGTGTCTCCACCTTGATGTAACACCCTAACATAATTTTTTGTAAAACTTGCGGAACATTTCAAGATAAATTGCATTAAATGTGTCACTTCTAAGCATACAAGTAATTAAAAATCCATAATAACATTTATAGTTAATACAGAAAGTCTCGAATGATAAAAAAATCATATATACATACATCTCTAGCTAACAAGTCATATCGTATACATAAACTTTTACATATAATCAAAAAAGTAATAATATACAGACTGGTTCAAAAAGAAGTACAACAGCTAAACTAAGCCTTCTGTTTCTTCTTTTTCTTGTCCTTTCCTTTTGGAGGGTCTTTACCTAGAATTACATAAAGCATACAGGGGTGAGAAATCACAATTTCTCAATATTTGTATATCAATACCAGCAGTTAATCATTTATAACAAATAAATAACTGAGCACATTACTATTACAAACAATGTAAATATCCAACAATCAATAATATCAAAAGATTGCTCATACAACACTAAGATATTATCAAACAAACGACCAACCAATCAATCGATTAAGTAATGACAATTGTCCATATAATTGTCAACCATGCAATGCTTTATGAGATGAGGTATGATTATGCTCAAACAAGTACTAAGTATAATGTTTATGCAATGCTAATGCAGGTTTTAAGATTTGAAAACACAAGTTACTTGATTAATTTCCCAGAAACCATAGTTTCTTGTATATACGAAGTAGAATAAGCCTAAAAGCATAATCTCACTTAGTAATAGGTAAACACCTTCCCCTTACCAATGTAAGAGTAATACTGTCACCCCTATACCGGTAACTCTGACCACAATAGCATACCTGCTATGAGAATCTAGATCAACACCTTGTTCTCTGGCCATATGGTCATGCACACCATGAAAAGTTACAATATATAAGAAACTAACAAGTACCAAGTTTGAAAACCAAGTAATCCAAACTATCTTAATTCATATTTGAGACATATCACAAGATCCTCATAACCAAGTGACTTTTCAATGGCAAAACATATAGGTCCTAGCATCACCTATCCGCAAGGTAGCAAGAACTATGTAACTAGTATTTCCTTAGCCTTAACTTCTCACTATCACTTCACAAGTGATTTCCAAGTCAACCTCATGTTGATCAAAACTTAGGATAATTCCTATAGCATTCTATCTCATAAATTTGTCTACGGTTTCTCCACATTTAACTATATGTCATGTGGTTATTCTATCTAAGAATTACCCCCATTTGTGTCTCAACACACTTAGGAAAGCATATAAGAGTTATCCCAACACTTAAGGAATGTTAAAACCTTGTCGCGACCGGGATCGCGGCGGAATAACGACTTAAATTACAAAAATTGTAAGTCAGGCCCAATTAGCTTCTTTATTTTTTTTTTACTAAACTAACAACACCAACAACACAAAAAAAAAGGCTAAATAAATAAATAAAACAAAAGACCATCTCTTTTAAACAAATAAAAACTGAAGACCAGCAAAAAAAGAAAACGGTCCTGGTTCTGGGGGGAGCTTGAGGCGAAAAGAAAAAGGGAAGGGTGGTCATAGGTGGTTCTCGAGTTGGCAAGACGGTGGTTGTGAGGGTACAAATCTGAGCAAAAGGGAAGCCGTGGTGGTGGATGGTGGAGTCGTGATGGAGGAAGAGGAGGTATCTGGTTTTTTGAGCTAGCCAGAGAAACGGGGCGGTGATTACGGGTTGTTGTTGGGGCGGTGCTCCGGTGGAGGACAGTATAGGGGAGTGGTGGTTTGTGGTGGGCGTATTGACGGAAGTGAGTCACGATTTGGGTGGATGTGGTGGCTCACGGCTGGGTTGTGCCCTATGGTGGCCCAAGGTGGAGGAATGGGTGACCACCATGGTGATGGCTTGGGTGGGGTCGTGTGGTGGTGGACGGTGTAGAGAAGTGGGGGTAGTGGATGTTCTATTTAAGGATGGAGATTGGCTTGATGACTTGTTCTCTTGATTCTAGTGTGATGAGGATTTTTGTTTTGATTTTGAGTGGGGATTTGGTTTTTTTTTTTTTTAGTTGTTTGTGTGGTTCTTGGCCATGAATGAGAGTGTGAATCTCTGAAGGTGAATGGATTCATGGGTTTTTTTGAATTTATCCATTGGGGAAAAATTTGCAGTGAAGGTTTATGGAGGCTCACGGCTACTCATGGTGGTGCTGAGTTGCAGGTTAAGTGTGGTTTATAGGGATGACTCATGGTGGTGACATTTCTGGTTTACCTTGATTCAAAATGCAGGGATGGTGAAGGTTCTGATTGTTGTGTTTTGTTGGATTTGAATGCTGTAAGTAGTGTTGTTTGAGTGGGAGCTTTGTGTTACTTGGGTCTCTGTTTGGGTGTTGGGTGTATGAAGAATGGGATATATTGATAACAAGATACTCCCTAAAATATTCAACCATAACCCAATGGCAGTTGGATACACATCTTGGACGATGCAAGGGTATTGGGTAGTCAAATACAGAGATGAAGGCTAGACGATTAGAAGGAGTGAAAAGCAAGAAACTTACTTTGCCTGTAATAGCAACACCCAGAAACTGAAGAACTTTTTTCAGTTCACCAACAGTGAAAACTCAACGTCTTTTTTTCTCTTTCTTTGCTCCTTCTGTTTTTTAGAAAAAAATTTCCAACCAAACAAAAAAGACCCCCTAAAATCCTCTTCTTCCCCCTTTTATATTGCCTTTGTTCGTCTCTTTTTCTTTCTGTCACGCGGTATCAGTGAGTGTGTGAGAGTGAGTGGCTGTGTGTACGTGAAGGTGAGTGGGTGGTTGTGTGCAGCAATGCAGGGAAGGTGGAGAAGGTGAGTAGGGAGCTAAGCAAATTGTCCCCTCTGTGTATGCTACAGCAGTGCATGGGGAGCATACTGCATGGCCAGAAACGAAAAAAGGGAAAGGACCAAGCAGAAAAGGCAAAAATGACTCATACTAAAAAATGGAACAAAGGAGAAATGAATAGGGCTGCAACGGCGGCCTCCCCTCCCCATTTTCTATTATTGTTTTGTTTTTTTATTTTTTTATTTTTCCCTTATTATTGTTATTTATTTTTTTAGATTTTTTTTAGATTTTTGTAAGCATAACTTATTGGGCTAAACAAAAAAACAAAAGCAAGAATGGGCTAAATAAAATTTTGGATCACACAAAAAAACAAGAAATAAGTCAAACAAACAAAGAATAATTAATTTTTATTTTTCTTTTTTTTTTAATTTAAAAAAAATTAATGACTCGGACAAAATTAGGTATTCACAAACCTTAAGAATACAACCTGAAAAATCCTGGTACTCACGCCTAGGCGTGACATTCCCACACCTAGGCATGGTACTCTCTGTCTTGCCCAAACTGAAATTGCACCACTCACGCTTAGGCGTGGATTTCTTGTGCCTGGGTGTGGCCCCGCGATCTACAGAATTCTGCAAAAGTGGTACTATTCTATTGGCCAAATTCTTGAATTTTGGTCACTCCCATCCAACCTCTAGGTGATTTTAAGTCCCAAACAAGTTCATAAACACAATAGAAACTCAAAATACCAATTGATTTCATCAAAAATAGATCAAAACACAAAATCATCCATCAAAATCCCCAAAACCTACACATTGAGGATTTTAGGTCTAAAATAGATAGTTCTAGTTTCTAATCCAAACTCTTTGCAAAAACGTCATAAACAACATTTATAACTCATTCAAGCAAAAAAATTGCATCACACATCACAAGAACTCAATTTGGCATGTTTAACCTCAATCAACACTAACATGTAGAAATGAGAAAAAAGATGAACTAAGTTCAAGAACCCCTACCTTCAAGCTCTTAAGCTACAGAAATATGGTGGAGATGGTGATGGAATGATCACAAGTCTTCAAGCTTCTTTTTCCCCTTAGCTTTCCTCTTCTTCTCTTCCTTCTTTTCTCTTTTCTCTTCCTTCTCTCCTTGCTCTGTTTTCTGCCGTGTAGAGAGTGAATGAGAGTTAAGAAAAATGACTTGAAATATCATATAAAAGAGATTCAGGAATGAGACTAAATCGTGCATAACTTAGGGTCTATACTGGAAATTTTTGATCTGCTAAAAACACTCAACTTTAGCTAAACTAAGTTTTTCAAATTCCAACAACTTTAAATAAATCATAGGATTCATTAAAAATATTATTGTACCAAAAGCATCATTTTTCATATTTGTGACTAGTTATTCTGGCTTTAAATAGACAATCAGTATGCCTTAAAATACCAAACTAACTCGAAAAATTCTCAAACTTAAATCACATCACAGAATATACATTTATGACTTAGAAATAAATTATCCACATCTATTTGCATTAGTTAAACCATTTATGCTAATATCTGGGTCATTTTAAGTTATTTTTCACTTTTCGACTTGCAACAAAATGCCTAAACTAACTCTGATTGTCACAAAATTAAACAGGCATGTTAAGCAAGTATTAAGCTACCTCAGTAACTATTTACAAGTTTAACATGTTGAAAAGGATGTTACACTTGACATCATACTTCCAAGGTACAACATTGGTATCACTATAGGAAAAAGGTGCATACTTCTTTATTACTATGACAATCTTCCCAAAATCTGGAACTTCACTAGTACGCGGAAGTTTGAGAGCTAAACGCTCCATAGTATTTATTTCTTTTAGAAACTCTCTTGCTCGAGTAACATCCACTACACTTAGAACCATGAATCTCTACAATTGAGTTTTGAACTCCTGATAGCCCTCAATATTGTGTCCCTTCTCCATATGGTATTCACAATAAGCTTTAACATCATTTTCAAGTCCTACACCATCTGAGGCTACTAAAGAATAGTAGCTTGCTTGAACTAGACCTTGGAATATCAACTTCATAGGAGTCTTGATGTCTGCTACATTTTGAACTCCTTCATTTTCCTTTTCTAATACGTTTACAGCTCTCTTTCCATGATTTGGAATTGGGTAGCTAGTAATGTTGGATCATTTCAATGCTTCAAAGCCTAGTTTTCCACATGAAATCAATCTTCTTACTGTTGTTTTAAATACCTCGCAATTTTCAATTGAGTGTCCTAGGTTGTCCATATGGAACTTGCAAGTTGCATTAGGATTGTACTAGGCTAGGAATGGGGGTACCATTGGGAGAGAAGGAATGCATGCGACTAAATGCGCATCGAACAACTGTTGAAACAAATCATCATTGGAGATTGGCAACTTTGGAAAATGAGGTAGATTCAACGGGGGTCAAGCATACACTTGGTTTCTTGGATTTCGAGGTGCGGGAGGATGATTGGTATAAACAGGACGGGTAGGGACATATGGATGTGGTGAGGGAACATTGTCGACTTGGTATGAGGTTTAGTAAGTTGTAGGAGCGAGTTGAGGAGCTTGATAAGAATGTGATGGTTTTGGATTACGAGGAAAGCATGAGTTTTGTTTCTATACATAATTGATTTCTGGTTCTTTCTTCCTTGTTCGTGTCATCTTCTTAGGAAAACTACTCTCTGTATTTCCAAAAGGTAACTTTCTTGCTTTTGCAAGATTCTCAATCCTTTCTCTAGTCAAAATTAGGTTAGAAAAATCTCTATAGGCATCACCGGTCATTAGCCCAATAAAAGGTGCTCTTAGGGTCCCTATAAAGTACAAGCTCATTTCCGATGAAGTCAATGGTGGTTGAACTTGGACTGCTAACATTCTTCATCTTTGAGCATACTGCTTGAAAGTTTCATTATTCTTCTTTTGCATTGTCCCTAGCTGCTCTCGGGTAAGTGTGGTGTCGATGTTGAATCGATATTGCCTCAAGAACAGATTTGTCAAATCTTCCCAGCAAAAAATCTTTGAATGGTCAAGTTGCATGTAGCATTCCAAAGCCGACTCGGTCAGACTCTCATGAAAGAAATTAATTAAGAATTTTTTATCCCGTGACCAAATGACCATTTTAGTGATTTAAGTTTTCATATGACACTTTGGATTAGTGCTTCTATCGTACTTTGAGAAGTCTGTAATTTTGAAGTCTTTAGGGATATTAACCTCAATCACCGAGAACAATTCATCAATTCCCACCGAGCCCTATAAATTAGGTCCTTGAATGGCTTTAATTTGCTCTTGTATTTTTCTAATTAATTCATCTCTTAATTTTTCTTTTTCTGAGTTACTGTTCAGGAATATTTTCACTGGTTGCTCATGAATGACTTCTACATTATTTTTCTCTCCTTCATGATTTTCGTTCATGGAATCATCCTCTTCATTCACGTTGTTGTTTGCATTTGCATTTACCCTATTGCCGACAGAGGTTCCATTTGTTGCTCTAAGGGTCTCAGTTAACTGTCTCAGTAAATCTTCGACCCTTAATTGTCCTTCTGCCATCGCATCTATTCTTCCCATTATTTCATCCATCTCTTGATCTAAATTTCTTTCTTGAGTTTGACATCTCTTGTAGCCTAGTTTGCAACCTACTCTTGTAGGTCCAAGATTGTGAGATCTGTGTTTTTTGAGGACGAGTAATGGTTCAAAACTTTTTACTTGAAAGTTGTAAAATTCAAATTATGATTTTATTAAAAGATTGGTAATTGAGCTCATTATTTATTAGAGGACCGTTTGTAGTTTTATGCTAAGTAGATTTGAAATGAGTATCTTTTATTCTTGTTTGTCATTACTATTACTCAGAATGTCTTGTTCAAAAGTATTAAATCTCAAGTGAAATATGAGATCAGAAAATGAGTGTCGAAATAAGCATACTTCATCCATTCAACTAATAAGATATGATAATTAAAATACATTGCTTCTTAGCTAAATACATCATGACCTAGCTGGATAAGACTATTCCCTATCTGAATACGCCTTGGCCATCTGTTTCATTTACCCTATAAGGTTCTTACAGTACTTAATGAAGTCACTGATTTCTGTCGGTGTCTCAAAAGAATTAATCATCTTATTGGCCTTCCTCAAATGATATGGAGTATCCGTAATTGCTGAGTTAGCTAAACATGCTAATTTTGTAAAGCGACTCATCCAAAAATGGGCTTCATCCTTCCATCTATCAATGTCCCCTTTTAGTTGTTCCACCCGATCCATCAGTTCCTTTATTTTTTACTGCTCTTGTTTTAATACTACCTCATACTTTGTAACTGTCTCTTTCATGTGGAGCTTCTTGTTTTAAATCATATCTTCATATCGCTCAGAGGCCACCTCCATCTGCCGCCTCATTTCTTCCACCAGTCGCATCATGTCGCTCTAGGTTGCTTTATCATTCTTAAGTTGATCCCTAAGCTGTTGGTTTTCAGCCATGGCCTTGTCTCTTTCTTGCCTTCGGAGCCCTAATTCCCTATTTGTTGCCCCTAGACAATGCTTGGTTTTCAGTATGTAATCATGTTCTATCTTCATCTTTTTGTTAGCCCTTTCGAGAGTATGGTCCTTTTCAGCATTTTCTCTCTTTAAGGTTGCATATGCCTGTCGGGTCTCTCCTAACTTGGCTTCTATTTTCTCATTTTCCTCTTCCATCTTTGTGAATCTTGCTTTCATTTCTTTTATCTCTTCATTTTCAATCAAGACTGCGGCTGAAGATTCACCAGCCATAGGAATTACCAGGCTCTTGAATGGTAACTTGATCTCTCGAACTCTATCCTTAACTTATCGACGGTAATTTTCCTTGGCTGCACAACTTCTGACACCTAGTTCTTTTCTTTTTTGGATGACTTTGTCCCAAGCATTTCGAATCTTTTGAAGTGATTCAGTGGTTTTCCGTGTCCGTATAGTAAAGAACAAAAGGGGTTATTTAGACTTCCGCAAGTGGTCCCATCATAGGATAACCAAGTTATCATTGTGCCAAGATTGGATTATAATTAATACATCCTCATGTACCTATGAGGGATACATTCGAAAATGTTCAACACTAGTAGATGATATTTCCTATATCTTTCCACTGTGGATACCATTTAATATGTTTTTCATCCAATTTTGCCAAATGGTCTGCCTATTCACGACTGCTCTTGGTCTTTAACTGGTACATGTTGAAGCTAGCGATAAGGCACTTTGCTTTGTATGATCTATTGAAAACATGAGTTGTGAGCCAAACATATAACATTGACAAGTAATAGAGGATTCTCTTGCCATTCTTTTCGTGACAAAAGTTCAGGGTACAATAAACATCTGCTAGAATCGCTAGAACCGTGTTTTCGGTGTTAAACTTGCAAGCAAGGAACACATCAATTGCTACATAATCCACACAGTCATTAATATTAGGAAACATGACTATGTCGTAAATGATGAGGGCCAACACATCTATGAAAAGCATCCCAATCTCCATTTTTGGTTAAGTGATGCATATGTCCTTCAAGATATTCCCTTGAAAACCCTTTGGTTCCATTCCTATTTTGCTACGCACCTTGCAGGTCTTTCATGTGCACTTTCAAAACGTTTGCTACAGTTTGGATGGATGCATAGTATCACATATAACAATATGGTTTTTTACCTTCCAATGACAAACCTAGGATCTGCTCGAATTCTTCAAGAGTAGGAGCTAGCTGGAAATCTTGAAAAGTGAAACATCTAAAAGGTGGGTTATAATATTGGGTCACTACAGTGATCGCTTCCACTTGCACATTCACCTCTAACAAGTCCAGAATCTTCCCATACTTTGTTCCGAATGTCAAATGTTGGGTCGTCTTCAATATTCAACCCATAACTACTAGGCTTTCAGTGTTAACTTTATTGGCCTTAAGTTGCAGAGTCTTTTTTAAGCTTGTATCCTTGTGATCTGATCCTATATTTCTTTCCATCAAAGATACTCACTGTCAAATCTTGATTGAGTTCTAACAATTCTCTAACAAATCTTCTTGAGGAATGACAAAGAGATTAGAGTAAGGTAAAGAAACATGGTGCGATGATGTAAAGTATGTTTTTTTTTTTAAAAAAGAAGAAATGAATACAATGATGGATAAATAGTTGGTCATTTAATAATGAGTTGCCCCCTCTCTTTTTGTACAAAAAAAACTTTTCCTTAAGAGGGGTACGATTATGGCTCATCACATTAATAGATCACACTACTTACAATGTACATGTACAAATAGAGATTATGACATGGATAAATTTAAAGATAACGAAAAAGTACGCTCCCTTTATGCCATAAAGGATTGCCTTAAATTTAAGGAGTTCTATCCTAAAGATCTATGAGTCTTTTTAATTCATGAGAACTTTCATCGGGTGACTTTACTATTCTAAAGGCCGCTAGAGCTAAGTCTTATTTCAAAATATTGACCACAAACAGTGGGTAAACCACTAGGTGTAAGACATTCTTGAATAATGCACACTGTAGACGAGATTTTCATGATAACCAAATAATATGTACATCCAAAATGGTTATCACTACGCAATATCTACCTAACTTAGGCTTCACTCAAACCTGGGTATAAGGCCCCACTCGAATGTGTGTAATAAATATGTAGGTGCAGTGGGTGTAGGGAGCATACAAATCTTCATAATTCTAAGGACTACCCACATCCTGCAAAACAAAACAAACGCAAAACAAAATTCTAGAAGAAATTCTTTATCCTAAGGTTTACATAGCAAATAAAATCACAGTTAAAATAATCAATAAATAATTTAAGCAAAAAAAACAGAACAAAAACAAAATGGTAAAATAAACATATAAATGTCACAAAAATGACACAATCAACTTACAAAGGTGTGACTCTCAAGTGTCCCCAGTAGAGTCGCTAACTGTTGCGATCGGGATCGCGGCAAATAGCAACTTAAATAAAAAAAAGTAAGAGTCGCCACCAATTTTATTTTTATTGAAAAAATTGAAAACCTTAAAAAAGATAGTCTACGTTCGAAAACTCATTTCAGGAGTTTAATTATGCACATGGAAGGGTGGAGACTTAATCCCACAGCACCCCTGTTGCATCCGTCCTAAGATGGTTATCCTAAGTCAATTGTGCAAAATTTTTATAACTCTTAAAATTTTTTGTTTTACCCCTTAAAAAACTAAACAAACAAATAAATTTTGAAAAGATTTTGTTTTGAAAATTCATTTGATTTTATTTTTGTTTTTTTTTTAAATGAATCATCAAGCTATCACAACTTAGATGATTTTAAAAAAAATAAAAATAAAAATTAAATGAATTTTCAAGACAAAATCTTTTCAAAATTTATTTGTTTGTTTAGTTTTTTAAGAGGTAAAACAAAATTTTTTTAAGAGTTATAAAAATTTTATACAATTGACTTAGGGTAACTGTCTTAGGATGGATGCACCAGGGGTCTGTGAGGTTAAGCCTCCACCCTTCCATGTTCATAATTAGACTCCTCAACTTGAGTTTTTGAACGTAGACTATCTTTTCTAGGTTTTTTAATTTTTTTCAATAAAAATAAAATTGGTGGCGACTCTTACTTTTTTTTTATTTAAGTTGTTATTCGCCGCGATCCTGGTTGCAACAGTTTCCATAGTTTAGGGTGTTCAAAAATGAATCAATTTGACCAAAATTGAAAAAATCGAACCAAAAAATATAAAATCGAATAAACTTAAAAAGTACTAAAAAAAATGGATTGAATTTATTTTTTAATTGAAAATCGACCTAATTCAATCCAAATCGACATATGTTTTTTAACATAATATTATTTTTCCTAAGAAATTACGAAACTTGTTGACTAATTTGGTAAGTGGACCAAATCGCAAAAAATAATAGAGTGATGATAAAGTATTATTCCTACGAAGATTGAGTTGTCAATTACTATTTCATTAATCCAACTACTATCTAAAGCAAGACAAGTAACTAGAAGAAAATCAAAACAAGACAAATCAAATAACTTGAAAGCAACAAAAAAAAAATCATAGTAGCAAATTAGAGAGTAAAATGCAATGATAAAGGCGCTATGAATCCGATTTTACTTGGTTTTTCTTACTAGTATTTAGGATTTGAACCTGATCAAGTTCTAATTAATCAACTAATGGAGAGATTCCCTAATTTAACTAATACATAATTCCTTAATATATCAATTCTTTTTAATCATAGAAACTCAATTAATCCCTTATTTGCATCATAAGAATTAAAGGCATTATGTGATTTATAGAGTCTTGAGCAAAACTCACACAACCAATAACCTTTATTCTTAGATAGTGAAGATTATGCCATTTATCACGTGGTCTAAGTCTTACACAAATTTTTTAATTTCCTCCATAACCCACAAGATTAATTTATGAGTGATCATTCACAAAAGCTTTAAGAATAATGATAAACACTCAATTAAATAAAAAGAAGTTAATATTAAATCAAAAGAATTCAAATACACCATCATCCAAACCAAGTTACATATTCACCATTGCAAGAAGAGAATTTAACTACTCATAGCAATGAAAGCACAAAACAAATCAAAAGATAAAAAAAAAAAACATTATGAAGAAATCTTAGAATAGAAGAGTTTTGGATGCATTCAATGGTGAACTCCTCTTGTCCTCAAAAGTGAATTCTTTTCCTCTACCCAAGCTCTCTCAATCATTGCTTTTGTCCCTTATTTATAATTTTCAAAGAGTCTAGGGTAATTAAGATCACATGTTGGATCCTACTCATGTGTCAACTTGGGGTGGATTTTTCTCATTAAAGGTAGATGAATTAAGAAAAGTTGTCAACATAAGATTTGTAAATCTCTTTCTTATCTTTTTAACGCCACTAGAATAAGGTAAATCACATGTTTCTAGAGGGAGTTATGCCTAATTTATGTTTCTAGAGAGAGTTATGCCTAATTTAATAACAATACTTTCCTTAATTAATCATTGACCAAATCTCTTATTTCTTATTTTCTACTTATTGATTTCCTATAAATTAGGAAATAAATATTCCACAAAGATTAAAAAAGCTCTCCTTAAGATCATTGAATTAAACTCAAGGGTTACTTGGTGACCAATTCTAGATTACTTGGACTCCAATAAAACTTTGGGTTTATTCCTAAAATTTAGGGATGTTGATTTGTCTTGGTCAAACTTACACAAAAACCCTTGAATTCCTACAAAACACATTAAAAATGCATTAATTCAATGAGCACAAGTAATTCACTCAATAAAATTAATACAACAACAACAAAGCCTTTTTCCCACTAGGTGGGGTCAGTTACATGGATCCAATAACGCTATTGTGCCTTATCATAGACCAAGTCTTCAGAAATGCCCAACACATCTAAATATTTTCTAATCGTTTCACCTATAGTCTTTTTCGGTCTCCCTTTCCCTCTAGCTATTGGGTTATTCTTCACCTGATCTACTCTTCTTACAAGGACATCTAAGGGTCTTCTCCTTACATGTCCAAACTCCCTAAGGCGAGATTCTCTTATCTTTTTCACAATAGGTGTTATCCTTACTTTCTCTCTTATGCATTCATTCCTAATCCTATCTTGTCTTGTATGGTCACACATCCAACGTAACATTTTCATCTTAACGACATTGATCTTATGCTCTTGTTGACTTTTTACTGCCCAACATTCAGTACCATACAACATCGCAGGTTTTATTGTTGTGCAGTAAAATTTACCCTTAAACTTGAGAGACACTTTTCTATCACAAATAACTCCTAAAGCACTCCTCCACTTCATCCATTCATCTTGAATCCTATGTTTAAATTAATAAATGTCATAATTATTCTTTCAAAGCATTCAAATATATGTTTAAACAAACATAAAATGTGTGGATGTTACACACACCAATACTTATTTGGAAACTTTACCATTATGCTCTAAGTCAAACTTAATTTTATCTTTAGTTTCATAGTTTAGACATTGGATGTGGACATATATTGTTGGATTGACTATTAGTTTGGCTTTGTATTTAGAATTTGAACTTGTATTTTGATATATTTTAATGAATTACTTTGAACATATATTTTTTTGTATTTGATAAATTTCGATTTGTGTTTTTTTTTATGAATTTGTATATTTTTAAAAAAAAATTATTAAAAAATAAAAAAAACTCATCGAATTCAAACCAATTTAAGTTAAATTAGATTGAATCGATTTTATATTTTGATCAAAATCGATTGAATGATAGCATGAGCAAACCAATTGGATTTTTTATTTTTTCAATATGAAAATTAATTGGATTGAATCAATTGATTTTTTTTCCCTTTAAAACCATCCAATCCAGTCCACAAACGCTACTACCATAGTTTTTTTTTTTTTGGTCTATATAGTTGATAAGTTTTGTTTTTTCTCTGATCTGCCTGCAGTTGATCTGGTTTAAGATTCAGACAGGCCCCATCGAATTGAGCATGAAAGCCCAAAAAATTTATCATTGAAGAGAGAGAGAGGGAGCCCAATATATATATATATACTAAAACAAAAGAAAAGAACAGCAATGAATTTCTCTCGTCTTCTCATTTTCAGTTTCTCTTATGTGGATCCACTCTTGATAGATCTCGTCTCATTTTACAGACATCGGCAACTCTACCTGACGCCGCCGTCCACGGTAGCTCCGGCCACCTCCTTTGGCTCATTCACTCCCTCTCTCTCTTCAACTTCACAGGTCCCTTCTTAATTTCTCTCTCTCTCTCTCTCTCTCTTGAATAGGGTCCACTGGATCTGTTGAGATTTCAAACTAGATCTTCAGATTTCGTCTCCATGTCATGCTTCTTCCCCCCCTTTTTTTTTACCCCTTTTCATCATCGGAAAACTCTCTGTTTTTGTGATACTTTTCTCGATTCAACTCGTTTCGATGGCCTTTCTGCAAGTGATGCTGCTTTTTCCTTTTCTTTTTTTTTTTTTCCCTCCCATTTTGGGTTTCTGGGATTTGGTGTTTCTAATTTTTGGGAATTGCTTGCGATTCTGTAATCAAGAGTCGATCAAGATTCAGAAGAATTTTTGTTTCACTTTTTTGATGCGAAATTTGATGAAAATGATGTATAAAATCTTTGCTTTCTTTTAATTTTTGCACTGGGTTTTCATGAGCGTGGGAATTTAGGGTTTTTGTATTTGGGCATTACGTTTTGGTTCATAGATTAATCATGTAAAAAGAGAATTGTTATTTGAAGTTTGAATAGTCGCTTACTTGGAAAATGATATATGTATGTAGATTGTATTGAATCTTATGTCTATGGTTTTGTTGACCCTTCATTGTCTTTAATTTAGGCTTAGTTTTACTTTTTTATAACATTGGAAGTGACAAGTTGACAGAGGGCTTAATTTAGTTTAGTTTAGTTTAGATTCATTTGCAAATGTTTACTTAATGAAACTAACTGTTTAAATTATGTATATGTTGATAGCAGAAATATGCCTTCTCAGAAGGTTGAAACGGGTCATCAAGACACGGTCCATGATGTTGCAATGGATTACTACGGTAAGCGGCTGGCTACAGCCTCGTCTGATCACACCATTAAGATAATTGGGGTGAGCAACACCGCCTCTCAGCATCTAGCAACTCTCACTGGTCACCAAGGGCCTGTTTGGCAGGTAGCATGGGCTCACCCTAAATTCGGTTCTCTACTTGCTTCATGTTCCTATGATGGGCACGTCATTATTTGGAAGGAGGGTAACCAAAACGAATGGACTCAAGCTCATGTCTTTGATGACCACAAGTCATCTGTAAATTCAGTCGCTTGGGCGCCTCATGAGTTGGGTCTCTGCTTGGCTTGTGGTTCATCTGATGGGAATATATCTGTTTTCACTGCAAGAGCAGATGGTGGCTGGGACACCTCGAGGATCGATCAAGCTCACCCCGTTGGTGTTACTTCTGTGTCATGGGCCCCCTCAATGGCCCCTGGTGCTCTTGTTGGTGCTGGCTTGCTTGATCCTGTACAGAAGCTGTGCTCTGGCGGTTGTGATAATACTGTCAAGGTTTGGAAGCTCAACAATGGAC
This sequence comes from Ormosia emarginata, assembly GCA_029884605.1. Classification (NCBI taxonomy): domain Eukaryota; kingdom Viridiplantae; phylum Streptophyta; class Magnoliopsida; order Fabales; family Fabaceae; genus Ormosia; species Ormosia emarginata. The sequence continues at coordinate 9,427,547 of JAQQTP010000047.1, read as the reverse complement.
TCTGGAAGATGGACTGCTTTCCTGCTCTTCAGATGCATACAGATTGGGTTCGAGATGTAGCTTGGGCACCCAATTTGGGACTTCCTAAATCAACTATTGCTAGTGCATCGCAGGATGGTAAAGTGATTATATGGACTGTAGCTAAAGAGGGGGATCAGTGGGAAGGCAAGGTTTTGAATGATTTCAAGTCCCCAGTTTGGAGGGTCTCATGGTCATTGACTGGAAACATACTGGCTGTGGCTGATGGGAACAACAATGTGACATTATGGAAGGAAGCAGTAGATGGGGATTGGCAACAAGTGACAACAGTGGAGCCGTAGAATCTGATTTTTGAGGTCTTGCATATTAATTTGAAATCATGGTTAGAATTCTCATTTTAAAATATAATTGACATCTTGTTTCTTTGCATATTATACAGTTGAGTAATTGTGCTTCATAATGCCTTAGTTCCTTAAACTTTGTGATCCATTGAACATTCTGTGCTTGCAAGAATGAAGTTGAATAGTTTGAGTTGTTTTTTTTTTATAGACTAGAAGGATGATTTTCAGGTATATAATGTGACATTTCATTCGAATTTTATACCTCTATCCTGGGAGTTGCATAGATTTATGGCTGTTGCATTTAATTTTGGACGCACTAGATTATAACCATTAGTGCATATCTGGGTAGGGGTCCTATCTTATATTTTACAATTTATACAGTCAGTACTTCAAAACGCTTTATGCTTTTTGCAACTGTCTGTGCTTTTAGAACTGAGTTCGATGTATAGTATAAGAATGATTTACTTTTAATAGACATAGACAAAATGGGCGATGATATGTTGAATTTGTCCTCATATTTCTATCATGCGAACCTATGCCTGTTGCTCTAGGATTCATATGATTCTTAAAGGCTAGATTTTTGTTTGCTTTTCTCAATGCATTAGAGGAAAGTTTCTTGTTTTTCTGTTTTTATAGTCCATTGATGAGGTAAGTCTAACCTCTTATAAATAGTCTCCACCAGTTTTTCAGATGGAGTACCATGCTCTACTATAAATCTCTAAGGCTGGATTTTTACTCGTTTGGCTTTTATTATTTTTCCGTTATTATGCTTTAAATTCTAATGGTTTCTTTTATGGAATTAATTTTGACCCATCGTAGGGGATCTAAATTAATTCTTTTATTTGGTAGCAGGTTTTATGAAACTATTTTACTGGTGGTTTATCTTTAATGATCATCTCTTTTGCATTAGGGATGATAACAATATCATTTTTTGAATGAGAAACACTAAGTATCATGTTTTGAATGAGAAAGACAAAATATTCTTTTGCAAGATTTTTGAGTTCCTCTGTAGGAATTGATTGGTCCCTGTAAAAGGAAACTTGTGCTTAATATATTTGCCTTTGAAAAAAGATGAAGATTCAAAGTCATCTCTAATGGAACTTGATCTTATTTTTGGCAACAGTGGTGACCAGTAGTAAACTTTGGGTGGCGGACTTTAACAAGAGTTCTGATTTTTTCATTGATTGAGAACACTAGTCTTCAGTCGTCACAATAGCCACTCGAGGCTTCGTTCGTAGCGGGATGATAAACACGCTCTTGAATTAAAAAATAAATCTCAGCATATATATTCTTATTTTGGAACAGTTTAGAGGCAAAATAACCAAACTGCGCACGATTATAACACTTTACGTTACTACTTAATTATGCCTCCAGATCTCTAAAATTGCCAGCTTATAGAAATTTTGACAAAAAAGAAAGTGTTTCACATCGCAATTCCTTTGCTAGATGCCGCAACATGCTCAATTATCATTGCCGGCAATAATATTCTGCATCCCATTTGGTATAGATTACAATTTTATTTTAAAGACCATGATGTGTTCCTATATTCTTTGGGTGTGGGACTAATTTGCCTTTGTCACAATGTTTCAAACTCTTGCATTGTATAATCAAGTAGGAAAGGAATTTTGGGTTTGATAGTTCTTAAAAAAAAAAAATTATTTACTTCAAGTCTCCACAAAATAGTTACCGACTTGGAGGCTTTTTCTTCCCCCTTTGTGGCTACGGTCTTAAAGGTTTTGATGCAATACAAAAATTTAAGCACAAAGAAAACTATGAACAAAAGAAAACTAAAGCACGAATTAATGTAAAAATTTTATAAAGCAACCTCAAGCAACGAAAAAGCTTATAAAGCAACTTGTAATTACAAGAACCCATAAACATTGAAAAATATGGAAAACACACACATATAACACCTATAAAAATAGAGTCAAATGCGAAAATAATTTTCTCCTCAAAATCTGAAACCTAACTTCTCATCGAATTTGAACCGTGAGTAGCCGCCAGCCAGAGGAGCAACAGAGCAAAGAACAAGGTATTCATAAACTATAATGAAACCAAATAGGTTCCTTCAAGAAATGCCAATGGTTTTACCGAGCAACCAAAGAACCAGCGATAGCTCAATACCGAATATGGTGTGGAGTGTGCTCCTATCCAACATGAATCCAAATACCGTAATCCCTGCTCTATTGTTCTCAAAGTAAATCACTGCAAAAAACGATCACATATGATGAGATTTGAATAAATAAATATTCATAATAATCATAATAACGATTCAATAAATATGTATATTCTTTTAAAAAAAAATATCAGAATGTTTTTCTTGGGTTACAAAATAAAGAATAGCTCAGATCTGTTCTAATCCTTTAACCTTTCTTTTACTGATTAAAATCTAATAAAAAAATGAGTTGAAGGATCAGGGAAGTGATAAGCTGTTCACTAAAGCATAAACCTCTAATTAAAAAAAGAAAAAGTAATGAAAAATTTATAGTAAAATATTCACAATAATGTTAGGTACACACATTTACGTACACATTACCTTACATTCTCACAATTTTTTTCATCTGATCATAATTATGCTTATATCATTTTTTGTACACACATATTATGATTTTGTCACATAAGTAAGTGTAAGAGATGTAACTCTAAAAATGATGTGTAAGTAATATTTTTCAAAAACTCATGATAGATCTCATATGATTTAGTTCAATTAATAAAATCATATTTGATCGATCATTAGTGCTAATATCTTTTTATGTTTGTAAGTTGGAATATGACCAACTTATATTTTAGATAAGTTAAGTGCTAAGAGAATAAACTAATTACACTCTATGAGAGTGACTTGTGATTAAAGTGATAGTCAACTAGCTAATAGCTCACATAACATTAACCAAGAAGCTTTTTTTTTATAAAAAAAATCACAAAATATTCTTACAGATTTAACTCATTTGAATTGTTTATGAGACTAATCTTTATTCCATCACAGGAGTACAAGAATTATACAATCTTTTCACAAAAATTACTTATCAGAGATTTGAACTCGTCATCGTCTTAAGAAGTTAAGATTACTTATCACATCGACTCACCATTTATGAGTATTCACTATGATGTTTATCATGACCTGTTTGATGCTGAGTTTGATTTCTATGTTTTTTTTTTTGAGTTCTGCAAGAATTTTTATAGAAACATGTTGATACTCCTAGAATATGTACTTACTCCTACATATTAAATTGTCTCAAAAATCAAAATATATAAGAAGATATAATTAGGTGTGAGAAAAAGTACCAAGAGCTTGTCTCTTCTGGTATGAGATGGTGCTGTAAGCGTAGGATGGGATTAACTTGGTAGTATTAATCTCATCTTCTTCATCACCCTCTGACTCCCCATCTGTCCCCACCGTAGGAAAGATTCTCTCATGGGAAATCTGAACCCTCGGTATATCACCTTCGGCCACTCCATCAAAAGAATCCAACGTTGCACAAACATGCCACTTGGCAGCAAGCCCTGTGATCGCTTGTGCTTTGTGTGTTATCTTTGTTGCACTACGTAACAAGATGGACAGCGCAGAAAGGAGCGTCACCGAGCACAGCTGCACCAGAAATATAACCCCTCACAGAGTTAGGCCCTGATTGGTTTCTCTCTTTTCTATTCGATACTAAATGTTTTGTTCCCCTTCGGTTATTGTCTTTTTCAATTATTCTATGAATGTACTCTATTATTATTATGAAAGAATAAGAAATCAATAATAGGATAATGTCTAACTTGACAAAGCAACATATGGGAAGTCACAATTGCATAAAAATGGACACGTCTTCATCTAACTTCAAATGATTTCAATCACAGACACTTTTATTTATTGAACTCAATGAAATCATGTAAGTACAGCCAACAGAGGTTGGCGTATACATGTGAAAGTTTATAAAATAATTTAAATAAATAAAATATAGTGACGAGTATTGTGACCAACTTTATTTATCTTTGTGATTATTTAAAACTTTCATACTTCACAAATTTTTAGATTTATTAACAAATATATCAATTAAATAAAACATTCTATGAGTCAACCAAAAAAGAAAAACATTCTAAACATTCTATGATGTGCTCAAGAGTTTGGTAACTTTATCCAGTTAACAATGTTAATGATCACTTTTGATCAACTTATATATAGAATCAAATAATCAAAATATAAGAACTTTTTTATGAATTTTGAAAGAGAAAAAAGTATTTGATGAAAAATTAATCCTTCGTCGTCTCCTAAATAGAGGTGTCAAATGAATTGGTCGGTCCTCATTTTTACAAGGTCTATGAAAACATGGATGTGGCACTTGTAATTTTTAAAACAACTGCACGGAATCATATTTCACCATTTAAAATTACTTAGCTATATTTTTTTTATCAATATTTTACCAAATTTTAAAATAATTTTTAAGAGTTGAGATCTTTGCGGTTTAAAAACAAAAAGCAGAGGATCCAGGCCCATTAAAATATAGCTTTATTTAAAGATTTTTTTTTCATATTAAAAAATTTGCTCAACAGTTGAACCTACAAGGATACTTTTACTATGAACTAAAATGTTTTTGGCACATTAAAGTTTAGGAAGAGAAGTTGTTTTTTCCAACAGCAGTAGTCAGGACTTACTAATGAAAAATCATCAGCAAAAATTGAACTTAGAAGTCAAAACTTGCATAATTTTCTTATCAATTAAGCTAACTGTCAATGGCTACTCTTAACTAATATAAATATTAATTTATAGTAACAAAATGCAATTACGAGTAAATTAATTAATTTTCATAATTAAGGTAAAACTTAAACAATATCTATTAAAAAAAAATGGTAGAGGAAGGGAGGGACATACCGCAAGCTCACCGGTTTTGTAGATGTTGACATCATTTGTAGGCTTGGTGGTGACTAGCAGGCATGCAAACTGACTTCCCGTGACCAATACGAGGGCGAGTAAGATGAACGCGCGGTATCTGTGACTTATGATTTGCAGGTGCCTCCTAATCCTGAGGTGCTCCAACAGCACCGATGCCACGTCGGAGTCCACGTGGAAGAATGTGGCGAAGTCCTGAAGTCGTAGGATCTGGAAATGACAGATCAGACGGAACAGAACGCACACTAGGAAGATCACCGTGGTGCGATACAACCACGAGCACAGTTCCAATATGCATGCTACTGCATCGCTCAAGTACACGTTCCCCAAGAAAGGGATTTGTGATGCACCAGAGGCATACCACCATACCTTGTATGCACCCTCAGCCACAAAGCATGACCCCACAAACCCTAAGAGGATCATCAGTGACCTCTATACCAAACAAACATGAGAAAAAAACTTAAATTATTATTCATATCAATAATGTTACATATATACATTATTTTATATTTATATAATTTTCATTATTTGTTTAGAGTTTATCTCATTTCATTTTTTATATAATTACATTTTAATTCTGTCATTTATTACTAATGTAAAGTGATGTGTGAGTTTTGGTCTTGTTCACCAAACATTTTCCTTATTATAGTTGCATATTACTTATGTGAGTTCTGGTGATGTGTATTTGCACCAAACATTATATAACATTTTCCTTACGTTATATAATGTTTCAATTTCTGTATTAAGATTGATCCAATTCTTACAAATTGTCTAGGGATCAATCAGAGCAGTATAAATGATGGTATAAGAAAAGAATATGCACCCAACAAGTTTTAAAATTCTTATTAGCAAACAGGTTCCTGACCCTTTGCATGTTTCTAGTTGATTTTAGGGATGAACAAAACCCTTGAATGATTACCTTTTCCTTTCTCTAACTTTTTTCTAATTGGTAATCACCACTATAGATTGTTCTAGTGTTATTTTGATAGGGGTATATGTGTTTGTCTAACAAATGGAATGATCAATATTTTATTCCATTTCTCAGCTAAACATAAATAGAACTTGAAAAAGACACACGGGAAACACACAGGATAAATGCATTTATGGTGCTCTGCTCGCTTTCCTCATTGCAGCAGATTTTGAGAACCATTATCAACGGAAATCTGGAATTCATGGCTGTTTTCCTAATCATGTTATTTCCCACAAAGGTGTAAATTAGTCATCTAAAAGACTCACAAAATGCAGTTTCTTATATCTCACAACTGAAAATGGTCAAAGTTGTCCAGAAACACTTGAGTTGTGGAATTCTACAACCAAGAGTCAAAGAAGCAACATTCTTCAGAAGAACTTTCATTATGCCATTTTCCGAACATATGGTAAATATGAATGCATTTTAACCATGGAGGATAAAAAATTGAAACTATTGAAAAGTGAACAACACAATCAGAATTACTATTTGAGAAGATGTTTTCTTGAAGCTCAGAATAATTAATTATTAGCAGTAACACTACAAAATTTTACTGTGTTGGTACAGGAAAGTGAACAACACTAGAAAGTGAATAAAACACCTAGAATCACTAGAAAGTGAACAACACACTCGGAATTACTATATTTCAGAAGATGTTTTCTTGAAGCTCAGAATAATTATTAGCAGTAGCACTACAAAATTTTACTGTGTTGGTACTGGAAAAGGTCTCTATTTGAAGAAGATAAGGTTTCTCCTCTCCATTAGTCTTTTAAATCGCATTTGAACTTTCCAACAGTTCCCTTTTACTGATAGTAGTCTAAACTCTAGTAGATATTCTTTTCAACTTGTGTACTTCAAATTTTAGTTTTAATAGTTAAGATTAAGAATTAAAGTTATTGTTTTCTAACTTTTCTTGAATCAAAGCTTAAACCTGCACTAAAGTTTATCGTAAATTATTTTTTCTGTTTTGACGGTGAAATTCCATAATTTTCACTATCGATAAACAATTTTCTTGTGGCTGGGAACTAAAGTGGTGTTTCACACTTTCACTCCTACGTCCAACCTCACGTCACTGATCAAAAGTCAGACTCTGTCACTTGATCCCCTGTCATACATATGGGAATGGATCTAAATCTTGTGAACAACTCAAATTTATATTTCAGGCAGCAAAACTAAAAACTCCAAGCAGTTAAAAATGAAAACAAAGACCAAAAAAAACCAAAAACCAAAGGGACAAATTATATTTCCTCAGTTTCGCTATGACAAAGATAAACAACACAATCAAGTGCTATATTAAAAAAAAAATTAAAATTGATAAAGTAGAATAACTCAATTAATAAAATATAATAAAATAGGGTTCTATGGACGCTTCTGAGTTCTGAATATGACTGAAAATGTTTCTTCTACACTTAATATTTTATACCTCTCATATACTTGAAATAGTAATATGTTGTCAGTAATAATTTGATAATTTGATAACTAATCAATTCACCTGAGAAAAATGTTAATAACACATTTTTTTAATATTTATTATATTATTATATAAAAATAAGTGTTAATAACATTTTTCTCTTAACAATTTTTTTAAATATATAAAATGGACTAATAATAAAAAAGCAAATATTAAAAAGAGGGCAAAACAAATATGTTATTAGAAAATAAAGAGAAAGAAATAGAAGTAACTCACGTTGAGCTGGGCCATGTAGTTCATCCTCATAGTTTCGCTCTCATCGCAGAGCTTGTCAAAGAACAAGAACTTTCGGAGCCCATACTTTTTGACGAACTTGGAGAGGCACAGAAACGACAGCGCAGCGACGGAGCTGAGGGAGAGCTGGACGACGCCGTCGAATGGGCGGGAGTGCCGGGCGTCGCAGGAGGCGCAGGCCAGCAGAAAATGGGACACGGCGGGGACTGCCACCGCAAATAGAAGGAACACGAACCACGAGAGGGTGGCGGTGAAGGGGTTGGACTGGTCCACGCACATCCATCGCAGGTAGGACCGGAAGCTGTGGAGCTCGTCGTTCACGTGCGAAACGCTGTGGTTGAACTTGCTCCTTCGGTCTAAGAGGGACTCCTTGTTGGTGTTGTTGATGGTAGTGGTGGTGTCAGTGTCACCCATGGCCAGAACAAGAAGAAGAAGGAGGAGGAGGAGGAAGGAATGGTGAATCGGGTTGTATTTGTCCTGGTGGAATGGAACTGATTGTGGGTGTTTGTGTATAATTGGTAGATAAATAGCTTGCCTGAGAAGTAAGTGAAAAATGAATGAGGAACCAAAAAAAAGTGTTCAATATAATATAAATCATCTCACTTTAGAATATAATATATCTTGATACTTATTCATACTCACATTAATATAGGATGTCTATATAGAATGTCGTATAATAAGTGTTCAAATAACATTTTTCGTTTAGTCTTTAGTTTTACTGCAATCCAAAAAGGAGAAAAACAAAGTGATTTTGCTTTCTTGTTGAAGGCTTGGTGCATATGTTTGTTTTTTATTAGTTTTTAGGAAAAAATCATTTTTAAAACTTTTTTTTTATAATTTTTTGATTTTAAGTTGTTTTGGAAAAAAAGTTAATAATCTAAACAAACTTTTTCTTATTATAAATTATATTTGCTTTTTAAAATTATTTTAGGATTATTTGAATATTTATTGAAATTAATTTTAAAATGCGTGTAAATGTTTTTTATTTTTAAACTTGTTTTTTAAGTTAAAAATTGAGATTTATAAAAATAAGCATTTATGATCAGTGGTAAAAATAAACATTTATGATAAATCATAAATGAAAACAGCTTAAGCCAAAAGTGTTTTAAGAAATTATTAAAATCTCAAATATTGTTAATATTTCTTAAAAATGATTTTATTGCTCAATTAACTTTCACTTAAGTCTTAACAGTCGGGATGAGAAAATAAAGATAGAAGTCTGATCGTGGAAAAAAAATTATAATAATAATTCTTTCTTTTGTAAGCACAATGCTTAAGAAAATAAGAGGCTTTTATAATTTAAAAACTGACATTTATATTAACATATAATAAATTATAATTTCAAAAATTTATATGCACTTTCAAATAATTTATATATAATTTCAAATTTTTAAAAATTTATATTGTGATCCAGGCAAACTTTATCTGTAATATTAAAAATTTAAATCTTAAACTCAATCTGGAGTTATTTTTTTTCTTCATAAAATAGTTATTTAAATTATTCTAACGGACTGAATCAATTAGGTGAATTTTAAATTTCATGATTTTTTTTTTGGGGGGTTTTCAGCAACAATGTGGTACATGGAGTTTAGCAGGGGACAAAAGGAGAGAGACAAAATGGCATGATTTCATTGGTGTCGGGGGTGGAATTAATGTAGGCCTTTTATCTGGCTGATTATGGAACTGCGACTTAATGTGAAGTCTGGAACAGCTACTCCTGTTAACAATGTTGAACCTCTGATACTGAGACAACCATCCGATATGGAAAATGACCTTTTAAAATTCATTTTTATCTTAAAATATAAAAGGGTCAATATTAATATTTTATATATGATATATTCTTAGGGGTGAACATAAGGTCAGCTTGGGCGAGTTCAACTTAGCTAGCTTAGTATATTGGCCAAAATTTTGTTCAGGCCAACTTTCATGGCCTAGTCCCAAAGCATATTAAGGTCTGGATTAGATCAGATTAGTATTAGGCTAATATATAAAATATTTTTTATATAATATTTTATTTATTTTCTAGCTATTTTTTTTAAAAATATCCTTGCATCTGTTGCTATTACCATTTTGCCCAAACCAAAACCCAATCCAATTGATAATTGCATAATAAGTAAAGGATACGATAGCTAAAACTATGGAGAGATATAATAGATGATCAAAATGTGATTAAAGAAAATGTCTCAGCATCGTATACAGATGAAAATTCTAAAAAAAAGAAATATATTTATATAATATTGAGATGTGTATAGGTGGCTCAAAAGGTAACATGATTCCAGCTTGGTTACATCCATCTTACTCACTAAATTTAGAGTGTCTTGATCTTATTCCAAAAAAGTTTATTCCTTATATCAAAGCTGTTATTCTATTGTATCGTCATGATCTATTTCTTTGCTCATAGACCTGGAGGTTTTATTATGCCGTAGACCAAAACATATGACCGATTTAAGAAACCAAAGTTAGAAATTTCAAATATACCATTAGGAAGTGTCTCTGAAAAATTTAAAATCAATTTCCTTAAATTTATAGATTTAGATAAATTTATTCATTCGTAAAAAATCAAGAAAAATAATAAAAGAACGGAGAGGACTATTGTCAAGAGATACCGACAACAACTCCCATAAAAAAAACCTAATAAGAGAGTCAAAACATCACATAGAAAGAAAAAACATCATAAAAAGAAAAAAAGGAATCGCAAAGAATAAGAAAGCTCTACGAATTAGGTTGAGGTTGTAAAACCCATTTAGAATGGGTTAATTTATAAATTTGTTAAAATACTTTTTGTATTAAAGATTATTCTTCACATTATTTTTTAAATTAGAGAAATCAATTCATGTGAGGTGAGGTGAGGTTGTTGTATGGATGTATATAATAATTTCTTTCAATGACCGCAATCTTAGGAATTTTGGTAAAAATCACACAAGGGATCAGTTGGTGGTGGGACCTCCACATGGAAGGCGTATAGTAAGAAAGAGGGGAACCAATGCAATGCATCCACTTGGATACCATACCAATAATAATACATGTAAGCAGAAAACCCCTGCATTCGTGAATGGATTCCTTATCTGTGCAAACCATGAAGTCATAAGCAATAAACAAAAGAAATGAACTCGAAACCTGGCTCAACCTCATTCGCAAGATTTGCATGTTTTGGAGCCATTCTATTCCTCCAAATTATTTGTTTACAAATTATTAGTAGCCAGGGGACCAAGTGAGCCGCTTCGTGATGGTCAACGGGGCTGGTTTGAAAGTGGTTGTGTGGACCAGACAAATAGATTGGCACGGCACCTAGCAGAACTTCATCATATGCTTCAGATTCAATATGTTTTTCACCTATTCGTAGGAAATAGAAAAAAGAAGTTTCTTTGATCTTGACAAAAAACTCCTACTCCACTAAATCTAAATTTTAGAAATATGATTGGGGATGATAGCTCTCTTCACGTTTAAAACTCTGACTACTGGTTAGTTGTGTGCCATGTGGATATGTTCTTTCTATCTTCGTGTAACTTGTACATCCTTTCCAAACATTTTCTGTCAAGTGTGTATTATGGTTACAAACATGATTAGAATCATAATAATTGCCTTAAAATATATATAGAGTGAGTGTTTCTTATGAAAATAGTATTTACTATAAGAGATAAAAAGAATAAATCTTGACAATTGAATCTAATATAAATGATCAAAATTAGAACGTAAATACATGTAATTTTTTTAAGTGGTCATATGACATTTAAGTAACTTTTAATTTTGACCATCTATATATGGTTGTATGGTCAAGATTTACTCATCTCACTCTATCATAATGAAATTAACTTCTTTCACTAAATATGTCGTTTATATATATATATATATATATATATATATATATATAAAGTATGTTACCATTCTTGTTTAATTACATATTGTTACTATTTTCTTAAAATATCCTTTATTTGTTAAACAAATGTGTTAGATTCAATTATTTATTTAATAAATAGCTTTTTAGGAAATTACGAAAAAGGTTAGTTGAAGAAAAATGGTAATAGATAAATAAGTGTGGAAATAGACAATTTCAATAATAAATATAAGAATATGAAAAAAAACAACAACAATCAATATATAAAAGGTGGAAAGATTTACATAAAATGAAGCACTTAAATTAGGTGTATTAGATCAATTAAATTATTAATTAATAAATAATTATTATAATTAATTATTAATTAGTTATCATAATATACTATAATTAATGAGAATCATTCGGTTGAAAGAATAATAATAAACGTAAGAATCAGTCAGATGAATAGTGCAATAATAATTATCATGTTTATGCAAGAATACTAAATGTGTAGTGCAATAATAAATAAATAGTGCAATAATAAATGCATGAAATAGTAAGAGTATATAAATGCAAGAAATTGATTATACATGAATTAGTAATTGTACATAAAGTTAATGAATAGCATAATAATAAATGCAAGTAAATCAAATGACTAAGAATCATTTGATTGAAAGAATAATACTAAATGTAATGAAAAAAAGAAGGCATAATAGAAATAACTAAAACAGGCAGGAACATGACATGATTGACTTAATGCAAGAAGTAGGCAAGTAGCCAAACAGGTTGAGTCTATAGCAGAATCTACAAAGATAATATTACAAATTAGACAAGATTACTAAATAGAAACTAAAAGACATTAGTTTTATTGATTAAAAGACTGTAGCCGTGCTTATTTTCCTTAAACATGCTAGCATCTGCATTGTCAATATTCATAGTTCCATGGAAGTTATTTGATTGAATATGCTAGAGTAATTAACTCCTACAGAAAGAAAGCCCGTCTAAAACTATGATGTAAAAAATAATTAGTACTAACTAAGCTCCGCAAGGTCAAGTTTCAATTAAATAATGAAAAACTGAATCAGCACCAACAATATCATTAAAATTAAACACAATATGACGCTAGCCAACCTATATCACGCCTCAATAGGGTAAATTGAGTTACTAATCATAGTCAACACTATTTTTAGCACTATATAAAATTTCTAAAATTGAAAAGTCTTCAACGTAAAACTGAAATCTTCTTCAAAATATTGCTTCTTCAAATGCTAGATAGGTCATGTGTGCACGGCGGGGCACAGTTAAGCTAGAATTCTGGACGAAGTCGTTGATATGTTGAATCTAACCTCCTGTATCAATAATATCCTAAATGACTATTGATTTAGTATGTTGCACTAACACATCCTAATCAAAATGAGGTTATAAAAACGTACTAGACCAGTCAAAGAAAAAGCTAGTGTAACCGGTCCTCAAGAATTAGATGCTAAGCTGATGTCTATTCACAAACTCCCTGACGACTTTGGCTTATGTTAAAGTAGATTTAAGTCTTTCGTAACCACTAATCCATCTCATGAGTTGATTCATGATAAATACATCAATTTATTCAGTGTGCATATCTGAATCATCATTTGGAGCGTTGTTGAAAATCAGGCCTCTGTCCATTGGGAAAAAGGAAGGATAATACCACAACTACCAAAAAAAAAAAAGATAAGAAGAAACAAAAAAGAACATAAGGACTAATGAAACAAAAAAATAATAAACAAACAAAACCTTCCACAGAAACTTAAAAAAAAAAAAATCAAGAAAATAATAACTAATAAGAGAGAAAAAAAACTAAATAGGAAGAAACCTCGGAAGGGAGAATGTAGTTGTAGAAATGTCTAGCAAATGGAGAGCATATGTAGAAAATATAGTACCGGAAGAGAAAAAAAAGGTTGAAACATAATGGAACGGATTCAATCCGTAGTTCAACCTCCTCCATTGTCCTTGAACCTATTTCTCCAGTTGCCTCAGTAGTAAAACACCAAGCTGTAAATGTAACGGATAACGTAAATAAAATCGCAGACCTTCAAAGTAATAGCAATGGAATGCACTACGAGCAAAATTTGGGTTTAAGAGTATTGTTATATACTATTTAATTTAATGGAATAAAAATGGATAGTTATGGTTACAAATCAATCATACAAAGATTTAAGAAAATTTGATAGGATAAAAAAAAAAAAGCAAATTCACATTTCTGTTTGAATAGTGGTAGATAGTTAATTTACGTTACAAATCAATTAAATAGAAATTTCAAATCTAAAAATATACTACTATTTAATTTCACATATATAAAAATCAAGTATAATTCAAATGAATAGTACCTGACGTCTATATAATAATAAAGTCTCTCTCTCTCTCTCTCTCTCTCTCTCTCTCTCTCTCTCTCTCTCTCTCTCTCTCTCTATATATATATATATATATATATATATATATATATATATAAAGTATCAATTTATATCAATCAAGAGTTAATTACAATTTGGATTCTAAAAACAGAGATAGTATACAATACTCTGTTCAATTCAAATAAATAGTGCCTGACGTTACAAATCAGTCAAGTCTTTAATTTTATATTTAAAATACATCAAGTATTAATCAAGAAACTTACATGAGATTTTATTAGTTATATTTATATTTGAATTCTTATATTATTATATGCAATTAATGTTTTGTAGGTCAACCATATATTATTGCACATAACCAATGAATTAAAGGCAAAAGGTTTTAATTTAGGATAAAAGAAACCTAAGATTTTGGGGGGAATTTCTTTCTTTCCAGTGAAATTTTCACGATGTATATGACTTCTTTATGAGCCAAGAGTTAAGTGCAGTGGTAACAAATTGTACACTAAAAGAAAGGATTAAAGTTTAAAATTTAGAAAAGACAATTATTTTAGAATCTCTTTATTGCGAGAGTATCTAAGAATTAGTTCCACAATAAAATTTATATAAATACCTAGTCACATATTTTTTATGATTATTTTAGAGGTTATAATTTTTCTGAGAAAGTTTGTGTTTTGCTGCAGTTGCCGTTACTTACAGATATGGGAGTGAGGGTGCAGGGTGGCAAGAGTTTTGCGAGGAGGGATCGTCTAAGGGTGATTGAGGTCAAGGTTAAAAAATGGTGGGAAGAAAAAAAAACGTTTTCAAGGCTGAACCTGGCAACAAACTCCAATTTTGATTTTAATCTCCAAGATGGTGTTCTTCATTTCATTAGAAAACAAAGCTTTATGTGTTGAGGAGCATTTCGAGAGGCCTAGGTGTGCCAACAGACTCATAAGAAATTATGCCAAAGAGTTGAACTTTGTCAGAGGTATTCATGGAAAATGCAGTGGAAATTCCCTCTCCCTGAACGTGAGATGGTCTGTTCCTGCTCATGGATGGATCAAAGTAAATACTGATGGAACAGCCAAAGGAAATCCGGGAGACGGAGGATGTGGAGGAGTCATAAGGAATGAATCAGGCCATTGGTTAGTAGAATATTTTTATTTTTTTTAGTGAAAAAAATGGTAATAAAGTGTGCAACTATTTCGAGAGCGATAGTAACTCATGCTATGACTGTTTTTCCATGATGTAGATGTTAATTCTGGTTAGATATTCACCAATCTCTCGTGAATAATTTAAGTGTTGTATTGGTGAATAAATTTTAGTTTATCATAAGTGACATTTTTATATACTAATAAAATATTAATTCTGGTCAGATGATTTTTCAGGGGTTTCTTTGCCCCGTAATGTGGTAGTGTAGATTTTTCTTTGGCCTTTTCCCCTTTGTACAAAAAAAAAAATGTTAGAGCTTTAGGGATTACAAAGAGAGACACGTAGCTATAGGATAAACGAGGAGTAAGAATTAGATAAGGATAGACTTGGTCCAGATGGCAATATTTTATAAGTACACATGGAAAAAATTTGGTATAGATGGTAATAGTAGCTAACATTGGATGACACTTGACAAAGATATAAGGAAGTGTAAATGACAAATAGCAGAAGTGCAAGTCATGTAGTGAATGGTAAGAATGTCATATGACGAAAGAAGCAACCATCTATTTTCCTTTTATATATTATTATTAGAATTATATTAGATTATGATAAGGGAGAAAAATGTGATACATTTATTTTTAAATAAGAAATTAAGAAAATTTTATCTTGATAAAGATAGAATTGAAGTGATTGATTTTTATGTAAGTTGTTATGAGATATAAATATTTGTTTTAGAAAATTATTTGAGGTTTCACAAGGAGTATAAAATTGAGAGTCCTGTAGAGATATTAGGATAATGGTATGGTAGTTGTGGGATAGAAGTAACTGAGATTGTACATAAATATTATCTTATAATATAATTAATAATAGATTTAATTCTTTTCATCTATATATGTAAACACGTCGGCTACAACCAAATATTCTCCAATTCAGTTTTTTGCCACTGCTTACCAAAAACTCCACTAACATATTTCAAGACATCTCATGGCAACATTTACTTCCAATCTCATAAATAAATTTAAAGGTCCTTCCAAATTGAAAGTTAACTCTAAAGACCCTATACATAGAGACACCCCAATCTATTTTATCCAATGCCATAAATTATTTATAGTAAGGCAATCAAATCCAAACCATGTCCAGCAGCCCCACAAAAGATATAAATCACAGTATACTAAAAAAATTCACACATCATTCTTGATATTTTCGAAAGTGGACCTGTTTCTATGCGCCAAAAAGAACAACCAACAATACCCAAGTCCTTGATTATTCAATGCCAAATAGAAAGTCGAAAGTTTTATTTTTAAGATAAATATTTTATTTACCTACTCAATCTTTTTATTAATTTTCTTAATTATTAAATAAAAAAATATTAAATATTTTTTAAGTTCTCAAGATAATACATATATTTATTTTTTTATTTAATATTTTTTATTTAATATTAAAATGATGATTAAAAAATTTTTGTAAAAGAATATAGATTACTCTATTTTCAATAGGCTTACCACTATCCACATGTATCGGGACTACATCAAAATAAATGCCATATAGCCCTAAGAACTCATACCAATCTAAATAGCATGCTCAAATGCAGGTTATTATCCAAACCAGAAAGCAAGACTTTCCTCATAAATGTTCAAGTAGAAGTAACCAAGTGTATTGTGTGCAGGGTATTAAGCGAATAAGACATAAAAGAAGAAGGAAACAAATAGACATATGGTCAAAAAGTCAACTAAACAAGGTGGAAACAATAACATGGTATATTCAACCTATAGTTTATGACCATAAAGAAGAACAGACAATTTCAACCACCAACAATTCAAAGACCCACATAATTTTCTCAATACATTGGAATCGACTTGGCTCCAATATATTCATCAAACAGGCCAGATTCAGAATATCAAGCACATGTCACTCCAAAAAAAAAAAAAAAACTAGACCTTGACACCCCTTTATGGAAGCAATTTAGAAAGCCTGGGATTCTGCACGCTAACACGGGCTAACTACAATCAAATTAGCACGTTAACCTTCAACATACCAATAAGTGAAGACCAATAGCTCAAATTTTAGAGATCACATCCTCAAGTATAAGAAGTGTCATGTTACCAGAACTTTAGGAAATAATAGGAAGATAATAAAAGCAAAGTTCATTTTAAGAAGTCACATTTAATTATTTAAGTAGTGTTGTTAGCAAAAGACCATGCACAAACCTTGACACCCCTTTATGGAAGCAATCTAGAAAGCCTGAGATTCTGCACCCTAACACGGGTTGACTACAAAACCTTCAGCAAGCACAAATGAGTGAAGACCAACAGCTCACTTTTTAGAGATCACATCTTCAAGTATAATAAGTGTCATGTCACCATAACTTTAGGAAAGAACAGGCATATAATAAAAGCAAAGTTCATTTTAAGAAGTCATATTTAATTGTTTAAGTAGTGTTCTTAGCAAAAGTCCCTGCATAGACCTTATTCCATATATTCAGCACCCATAAAGAGCTTTAGTTTTTATTTTATTTTATTTATTTATTTATTTTTGAACAAAATAGATCATGTGCGACTAATAAGTACATAGGATTCACTTAAAAGAAAAAGCCTAGAATGCCTAGACCTTCACAAATTGCATTAAAAAAAAATCTCCAGGTCATCTATCATTAGTACTCATAAATTGAAAATAGACACCAAACACAATCGATCCACCAGCAGTGAGAGGCCAAAGTAAGTAGGATTCTTAAGGCTCAAAATGACCACAACCTATGACTTAAGCATGTACGCAAACAACACATTACTTGAAACTGGGGATATAACAGGCTTTCAATATCCCAAAATAAGCTATACTTCCCTCGTGCAAGCTTCAACACCCCACTATGATTCATCAAAATCTAGATTATGAATGAGAATTATCAACAAGGGTCATGAAATATGCACACAAAAAGAGACAAACTCAACATTAAAAGTGACAGTAATGGTTAATCAAACAAGGCAGTATACCTACATTATGTAGGGTGAAGTAAATGACGTCATTAAGCAAGAATCAAGTAACTGCTAACATTAAACCAAAGGTTTATACCACCTAAATCACCCAGCAGCCCTTGCTTCAAATCAGAAACAAATACATTTCAAGTTCAAAGGTTTGGCAAGAGAGATCAAAACTAATCTTTTATCAAATCATACTGAGGTTTGCCATATCAATATTTTCTTATTTCAAGGGTAAAAATCTATGTACGGCCAGCCATCCAATGCATAAGTTCATTTCAAGTAGCATTCTAAAAGAAAAAAAAAAGACAGTGACGAATTGTAATCTTCAAAGTTACAATGGAAAACACTAGTCAAACATCATGAGCATTCGGAACTCAGAGATTGAATTGCCAAGTAATTAGATGTATCATTAGCATCATGGACTTGACATTTCATCAAACAGCTGATATTCAACTAAAAACAAACAATAAATTGAAGAAGCAAACTAATAGACCAGAACCAACCTTATTACTACATCTACAAAAATGCAAAAAAATCATCCACATGCAAGAACATACCAGTCATAATATGAATGAACTATCAAGTTATATTTATTTTCAAATGTTAGTACAAGAATATAGGTTGTGTTTGAAATGAATAAAAATAGAAAATAATTTGATTTGAATTGATTTAATTTGATTTAGAAATCAAATTGTGTTTGGAACTTAAAATTTTTTTTTTGAATTGATTTAGAAATCAAATTTTATGTTTAGAATTTATTAAAATGATAATTGATTTGATTTAATTTTATTATTTTACATTTTAACTCTTACGAGAAGTAAAGGTAATTACTAAAGGTAATAGTCTATTCATTTCAAATCAAATCAAATCCTAATAAATTCTATCAAATTTAATGAAGTTTCTAAAACAAAAAGAATAAAATCTATAAGATTTTAGAAATCAAATTATTTCTTATTTTTTAACATTCTAAACACAAAATTTAATTAAATTTAATTTACAAATCAAATTATTATTATTATTATTATTTTTACATTCCAAACACACTAAAAAAAAATACAATGGATTCCCGATGGACCTTGATCCCTATTTCACGAGCTCCCTCTTCAATTCTCTTATCTCTGAAAGATCTTAGACCCTCTCCACCATAAACTCTTCGAACTAGAGCTAGAACTCCTCTAAGCAAAAGCCTCTCCTCTCCTCTCTTATCCTTTTTTAATCCAAAGTTTCTCCCCCTCCACCATGTTGCCTCTCCAAGTCTTTTAGAGTGTGTTTAGAATGTAAAAAAATAGAAAATAATTTGATTTCTAAATTAAATCTAATTAAATTTTGTGTTTAAAATATTAAAAAATAAAAAATAATTTGATTTTAAAATTTTATAGATTTCATTTTTTATTTTAGTTGAAAAATTTCATCAAATTTAATAGAATTTGTTAAGATTTAATTTGATTTGAAATAAATATATTATTTTATTTTTAGTAATTACCTCTAACTACTTATCATAATAATTAAAAAAATTTTCTTTCTTCTTTGATAACGATAAAATAAACTTAGCGAAAATTAAAAATATTATACATTATCACACATAATTTACATCATTTACATTATAAAAGTACTGACGAGATTATTTATATACAGACTTATTTCTCCAAAACTAGATAACACACTTAAATATATACAAACATAGTTTGTAACAGAGTTTAGACTCGCCCAAGTCTAACTAAGCAGCAGAACCCTCAGACGGGTCCTCCTCAGATTCCCCAGCAGGTAGGAATCCGATTTGACGCGTAGCCCTATGGACAGGTGTTCGGGCTGACGAGACGTTGCTGATTTCTGTTGGGACATAGTTTCTAATATCTCAATGCTACCTGATAGACAACGGAAATTCTACATGCACAAATATAGTTACAGATAAAAGCGGATCCCCATGAAATATCCTGCTAAAGTTTACTGTCAGGTGTCCCTCATAAATTAGTCTCCTTTCATTGGGACTAGTCCTCCACGCTCCAGCTCCACCGTGGAACTGCAATCTCACGTAACCAAAGAAACTTGATCGGGATGTCATCCGATCAAAACTCAGCTTCCTCCACAGGAACTTGCTCTTCTTCACCCTCTTGTTCTATACCTTGCTCAGTGTCTTTACCGAAAATAAATACAGTACAAAATAATATATAAAGAGGTGAGATCACCTACGCCAATACTAACATGGTAGCATAGAGATAACACAAATAGCACACCATATAGATATATCATACCATATTTACAATCATGCCCTCAACATTATTGTCATCACATAGATACAATAATTATAATCATGCCATTAACGTTACTTATCATCATCATCATCCAATATCCCTCAATTAACATATCACACAAATATAATTATTTAATATTTACGATAATGCCCTCAACATTATCCAAGTATTCAACAGTTCAATTATCATAACTAATACTCACTAAAGATGCATATGCTATGCATGTGCACATAGATTCAATGTCCTATTCCATGGAGGTTTTCATAATTTTCGAGAAGAATGCTCTGGTTAATTGCCCAGCATAAATCGACAGACAATTGCCTAGCCTTAGCCCACAGACAATGCCCAGCTTAGCCCACAGACAATCTCCCAATCGTTGAAAAGAATCGTGTTATTGTCGGGTATCGTCAATGCGTTGCAACGGACTGCATCGCCAAGTGGCATATGGTCTAGCCTTAGCCCGTAGACAAATATCCACTGGTCGACCACCGCGTCTTGACGCCCCCAAGATCCATCATAGACCTCACTATCAATTCTCATTCCCTCTTCAACCACAAGGGTCACAATAACATCAACTATTAATTTTTGTTCAATTCAAAATCATTATATGTCTCAATGCATATTTTTCAATTTCATCATATGCTTCATTGCATATCTTTCCAATGCATAATCAATGCACTAATGCCAATCACAGACATATCTTTCCAATGTACGTAAAATGCGCCAAATGCCAATCACAGGTAAAACTCGTCATTTTCTCATACAGTGTCCATACATTGGTTCAACAGTAATCATACTATATATTCAATAGCGAAATTATGTTATCGCGTTTTCATAGTCACAAAACACTTTCGTCATGTTTTTACAATTGCGCAATATTTCTGTTACGTTTTCACAATTCCGCAACACTTCTGTTGCATTTTCAAATCACGTATTAATTTTTCAACTTTTCTCAAATCGCGTAGCGATTTTCCACCATTTTCACAATCGCGTAACTTAAAAATCATTCTTTTAAGTCGCGTAAACCATTTTCCAACATTTTCAAAATATTTAAAGGCTTTTCAAATTGCGTGGAAATATTTTAACATTTTTCAAATCGCGTAACTTAAAAATCACTTTTTTAAGATACGTAAAACATTTTTCACCATTTTACAATCACGTAAAATATTCCTCAATATTTCAAACATTATTTTGGACTTCCAAAACAAATCAATATAATTTCCAACATCATTTTTCACATTTCACTTTTCAGAAATTCTTTACTCAAAATAATATGACTTTTCACATTATTTTCTACATTTTCTTACTCAAGAAAATCCTTTTCACAATATATTCCACAAATTCACAATTTTATTGAATTAAATCAATGTTTCTAACTTTAAAAATTACTAACGCTCTCCAAAACCCAAAGGATGAGTTACACGTTAGAAAATATCAACTCACCATTATATTCTCCATTTTTCTCAAATCAATTCTCTTCAAATAAATTGAGGTTCAAACACTTTCAACCTCTCTTTCCATTCATATACGAAAATTCCATTTCTCAAGTGATAAAACACTCTGATTCCCTTTCCAAATTCATTTTCTCAAGTGATAAAATACTCTGATTCCCTTTCCAAATTCCTTATACTAAATCAATTATATTTCCACTTAGAAAATCACTTTGTTTCATCAAAATCAAGGCATTACAAGCCTTCAAAACCGTGGTACATGGTTATTCAAACTATCAAATATTTTTTCTTCTAAGTCAATATGGTTTTACACAAATAAAACCATTAAAATTTCTTCACAAAAATCGTGAGCACTTGGTCTTTGAAATCAAATCATTTGTTCATTTTTCATTTTCACTTTCTTTGCAAATTCTTAAAATCAACATTGCTCTTTTCATTTAAAACTCATGATTAGTAAAATACTTAGAATCTTTTTACATAAAATAAATCAATAAAAATCATTCTTAAAATCGTGAACACTACTTCTTGAAAAACAAACCCATTGTTTATTTTCCATGCTTTTCTAATCATCCAATTTCATCATTCTTGAAAATATTAATTTATGAACACCTATTTTGAGGTGTCTTAGCCGAAATCCACCATGATCTAGGAACTAAAAATTAATTTCCTTGTTCTTGAAAAATTTTAACATGAAACCCTAATCTTGGGTGTCAAAACCGTAGCCCCCTCCTTGGCCATTGGAGCCAAAATTTCTTGTTTCATCATACATCCATCATAATATTTTCAACATATTCTCATCATGCATATTATAAGCATACCATATTCTCATTATACATGTTATAAGCATACCATATAAGCCACAAAATCATGCAAAGTATATCAAACATAGGCAAATAATCAAAGCTCATAAACACACACAAATAATTTACATGACCATGGATTTGAATCCTCACATGGATTCACCATCTATCAAATATAAAACCATCTCTCACCACCATACTTAGTTGGTGAGATGAATCTCCCTCTTACCTCTTGAAGATCCTCAAAAGCTCGTTGTTTTGTTTCTTTTTCCAAGTCTTTCACCACCAAGGGCTTCTCAAATACAAAACAAAACACAAGTTTATTAACATATTAAGCTTGAATAAGAGGAACCATGGATCAAACATAGCTTAGAACAGGAAAAAGAGAGAAGAAATGAAGTTTCCTTACACTTCACCTCAAATACCCTATAACTTTGCTCTTGGAAAAAGTCCTTCAAGATGGAAGAATTAGAGGTTGGTGTAAACTACAAAGGTTCTTAGATTGTTGTAAGGATTCAAGAAGTATGGTTGTTTAGAATTGTTGAGTGATGGAAGGTGGTTCTTGGTGGGGTGGCCGTGAGCTATATTTGGAGAGAAGGAGAGAAATTTTTGCTAAGTTAGTTTTCATGCAAACATGCAATAATGGACAAGGTGATAGATTATTGGCTTCATACTTTGCTTTAGCTTCTAAGGCTTCCTCAAAACCGTGCCCCCTTCCTTGCTTCATCAAAGAGTGACAAATCTCTTAGCCACCATTTTAAGCCATCTTAACCATTAATTAGATCAATGGTTAGGATTAAGGTAGCTACTAGGTTTAGCTTATAGATAGAAGACTTAATCTAGGCCATTAGATCATTCTTCATTGAAATCCTAGCCATTGAATGTATCTCCAAAATGAAGGGTCAAGATTACTCCCTCAAACTTTACATCCAAGGGTCGAAAATGGTTGTAGCAATTTTTGAAGACTAAATCTCTACCATCGATTTAAATCCATATCCAATGGTCATAAATAATCCATCTCCACCGTTGATTAAATCTACATCTAAGGGTTAATAATGGTCATAGCCATTTTATGAGACTAAATCTCCACCCTTGATTTAATCTTCATCCAATGGTTATAAATGGTCCTAGCCATTTTATAAGACCAATCTCAACCGTTGATTAAATCGATGGTTGATATTCAAAGTCCTAAAGTGGTCATAACCACTATTATTGACCAAGCAGTATAATTTTTATTTTTATCTACTATAACCCTACAAATAATGTTTTTACTGTATTTTTATCGCCCGGTAATTAAATACAGTACAAAACACTATAAATAAAATTTTCTAAAACTGTTTGCGAATTTAGGTTTAGTAAGATCCTCCGTCTCAACAGTATGAATTTTTCTGGCTACAGAAAAATTTTCACTTTTTTGGACCCATGTGGGGCCCACATATGACCTTCCTAGGCCCACAGATAGTCCACAGATAACGCTAAAATAAATAGAGTAATATAAAAATTTCATAATCATACACAAACTCACAAAAATTAGAAAACTCACAAATATTAAATCAGATTACGTAAAATAATTAAGAATTAACAGTAATAATTAAATTACGTAAAATTTCCCCCGGCCTAAAAATTATTATTTTTCTGACACGGAGTAAATCACACAAAACGATCAAATACGCTGATAAAATAATCAAAATAATTTTACAAAGACACGTAAAATCACTAAATAATAGAATTAATTGCTCGTTAACCACAAAATTATCACAACTATTTAGGAAATTTGGGGTGTTACAATACTCCCCCTCTAAAAAGAAGTGTCGTCCTCGAAACTTGATAATACTTGATTTCACACCCTCAGAATAAATATAGGTATTGCTCTTTTATCTTATTTTCCAATTCCCATATTACATCTTCACTTACGTCATTCCATACTATTCTAACCAATAAAAACTCTTTGTCTCGCGATCAATTTCTCCTGATCAAACAGATATCTCAGACTCCTATGATTACTGAAGACGTTAAATGTTACTCCAAAAAGAAAGTATTTTCATACTTCTAATACAAACTTAGCAGCTAACAATCCTTATTCATGTGTAAACTAGCTTTTCTCAGGTGACTTCAATTTCCTTGAAACATATACTACAACTCTTTTATTCTGCATAAGCACATATCTTGAACTTTGACTAGTTGTAGCGTATGTTTTTAGAAAGAATTAATACCAGAGAAGTACTCCAACATATTTTCCACTCCTAAAAATTCTCCTTATATACCTCAATCCATACAAACACTTAATTCTTTCTGATAAGATAGGTGAGAAGTCCTACGATCCAAAAATTTTCCAGGATTTCTATTACCGTTTTTGACTTTTTCCATTGAAGAACTGTTTCAACCTTTGAGGAATCCACTACGCTTCCGCTGCGCCACTACTACGACGTGGATATAAGTAGGAATATCCTTTCTTGCAATTTCAATATATGAAAGAAAACTATGGAGGTTTAGAAAGAAGAAAGTAGCGAAGCTATCTGATATGTTATCAGACATATCCAACAAGAATTTGATGTTGCCTGATTTTCAGAAATGAATTTTTCTGGATTATTAACACTCATAGGATATGGTTGAAAAATAACCAATCCGTTTCAAAAATCAAATCTATTTATGTAAGAGATGTGGAAAAGAAGGCACTTAACGAAGGATTGTATATCCAAAGAAATAATTTGTTTTAAGTGCGGGAAGTTTGGACACATTTTCAGAGATTGTGTTCCATTGAAAATGAAATTTTCTGTTAGTAAAATCTCAGGTAGTAGGGAGAGTCGATACGTCGAATGGAATGGGAGTGTTCCGAGCTGAAGGCCTAAACAAAGGAGACTGTGCTACAGAAGGTGATTCTTTAACCATGTTGTATATTTCTGGGAGCAACCTATTCTTTATGGCATATGATTTAGTGGATCAATTATATGTTGGAGTTATTTGTGTCTTCATTATCTTCTGACTTGTTTATTTCTGTTTATCTTACTAGCCTATTGATCTACTCATGTTATTCAAATTATTGTTATAGATCAAATTTTTGTGTTAGTTTGATCTCCGTAGGGTGCCACATTTATGTTACTTATTACCGAAATACCCCCAAGGTCATAAAATGTGATGTTATAATAAAAATATGAGTTGTAAAATTTTTTCTTTCTTCTTTGATAACGATAAAATAAACTTAGCGGAAATTAAAAATATTATACATCATCACATATAATTTACATCATTTACATTATAAAAGTACTGACGAGATTATTTATATACAGACCATATATTTTTCCAAAACTAGATAACACATTTAAATATATACAGACATAGTTTGTAACGGAGTTTAGACTTGCCCAAGTCTAACTAAGCAGCAGAACCCTCAGACAGGTCCTCCTCAGATTCCTCAGCAAGTAGGAATCCAATTTGACGTGTAGCCCTATGGACAGGTGTCCGGGCTGACGAGACTATGCTGATTTCCGTTGGGACATAGTTTCTAGTATCGCAATGCCGCCTGATAGACAGCGAAAATTCCACATGCACAAAGATAGTTACAGAGAAAAACAAATCCCCATGAAATATCCTATTAAAGTTTACTATCAGGTGTCCCTCATAAATTAGTCCCCTCTCATTGGGACTAGTCCTCCACGCTCCAGCTCCACCGTGGAACTGCAATCTCACGTAACCAAAGAAACTTGATCGGGATGCCATCCGATCAAAACTCAGCTTCCTCCACAGGAACCTGCTCTTCTTCACCCTCTTGTTCTATACCTTGCTCAGTGTCTTTATCGAAAATAAATACAATACAAAATAATATACAAAGAGGTGAGATCACCTACGCCAATACTAACATGGTAGCATAGAGATAACACAAACAACACACTATACAGATATATCATACCATATTTACAATCATGCCCTCAACATTATTGTCATCACACAGATACAATAATTACAATCATGCCATTAACATTACTTACATCATCATCATCCAATGTCCCTCAATTAACAT
This sequence comes from Ormosia emarginata, assembly GCA_029884605.1. Taxonomy (NCBI): domain Eukaryota; kingdom Viridiplantae; phylum Streptophyta; class Magnoliopsida; order Fabales; family Fabaceae; genus Ormosia; species Ormosia emarginata. The sequence continues at coordinate 9,400,857 of JAQQTP010000047.1, read as the reverse complement.
ATCACACAGATATAATTATTCAATATTTATGATAATGCCCTCAACATTATCCAAGTATTCAATAGTTCAATTATCACAACCAATACTCAATAAAGATGCATATGTTATGCATGTGCACATAAATTCAATGTCCTACTCCATGGAGGTTTTCACAATTTTCGAGAAGAATTCTCTGCTTAATTGCCCATCATAAACCCACAGACAATTGCCCAGCCTTAGCCCACAGATAATGCCCAGCTTAGCCCACAGACAATTGATGCACAATTTTTCTTGACCAAGTCTAAAAACTTGATGCAGGATTAATTGTTGCATTGCGAACCCAAGTGCAGGTTGTCTCAAGTAATAAATTCTCAGGAGTCCGAGGTCGATCCACAGGGAATTGATAAAGAAAAATTAAGGTAAGGTAAATATTTTGTTACTACGGTAAAAAATATTTACTTGGATAAAAAGATCCACTCTTGGTAAATAAAGTAAAAGTAAGATTAATTCCTTTTTATAACTCAATTGAAATCATGCACAATGAAGATTCCAATAAAAAAATATAACATTAAAAGTCCATCATGTAATTATATTATGTTTCCTTTAATTATTACCACCACTTGTAAATGGGTTAAAGCATTCACTATACCAATCCTATTGTCTATAATAAATCAAGAACTCCTCTTTACAATGGTAGTTTCTAAATTATCAGAAACAAAATATAACACGTATAATAATTACTAAAAAATAAATCATTAAAGCACAAGAGAGGAATAAATCTAACCTTATTTTATTACCAAGAGCTTCACACTTTGACCTAAGTAGACTGAAATTTATTTACACATAGAGTAAAAAGAAGAAAAAGAGAAAAAGAAAAGAAACTGAAAATTGAAGGGAGACTGAGGATAGGAGGTTGGGCACTGCCCATAACCTCACACCCTTCTCTCCCCTAAATGTGTCTTTCAATTCTGATGCAATTGCCTATTTATAGGCAAAGTTTGGTTACTGTGCATTGCACAGTAACTAAACTCAATGATTAAGTCTTAAACGTCATCCATGACGTTTTTGCATTTTTTTTAAATAATAATTGAGCAAATGTGTACAGCCATGTCTCTTGTTTTTTTCCATTTTTGAGAAAAGTGGTCTTCATGAAAGTTGTAGGCTTGGATATTTGCTTTAAAATGGCTTTGGTCTGAGTCCAAAATCATGCCTAGAACTCAAGATATGGTCCAATTATTGCAGAGTATTTAGACCCAGTTTCAGCTCCTCCGTTTTGACTTCAAAGCCCAATATCACTTATTAGACCTCAGAATCTGAAAAAGTGTTCAATATGAAAGTTGTAGGGAATTGTCTTAGCTTTCCTACAAGACCAAAATCACATCAAACAGATATTTGCAACTCAAGTTATAACTAATTTACTAAACACTGCCAAAGAGATAATTAAGATTAATTTATGCAATAATTTGTTTAATGATCCAATAAGGTTCAATATCATAAAATGTGTCAAAACCAACTAAATTAAGCTTAATTGAACCTTAAGAAGCCTAGTGAGAGAATTATAAAATGTATAAAATATAGTGTTATCGAATTCTCCCACACTTAACTTTTGCACTCCTGGGCAAAACTCAAAGGACAAACCAAAGAAAAAACGACACAAACTCAAAAGCTAAAATCTGTAAAGGATTTAATGACTCAAGAAGAGCAACCAAACATTCAAGGGATCAAAATAGTCATGAGATAACATTTCTTCGCATCTCAAACCAACAAACAAAGAAACTTCAGTTGAAAAGAATGAATCAAGAATGATAGATTCTCACAGAATTCACTCTCAATCTCTCAAGTGTTTAAAAAGGTAAGTATTTCACTCTATTCAACTCATGAATAATTGCACTACCATAAGCTTGCTTATCTTCTACTTCTCTGCTACTTAAAAACAACATATATACATAAATCATGAGGACTTTATTCAAGGTTATAATGAGGTAAAGGTAAAGGAAGAAGTAATATAGATAAGACAAGTTAAATACCAAAGAGAATAAAAGAGCATTACGTTATAGTTAGAGTGGAGAAGATGTTTAAGAACATTCAGTCTAACTTTTCTAAGATTTTCTTAATTCCTTCTCTGTTTGTTTCTTTCTCATAAAGGGCAATGACCAATATTTGACTAATATTTCGTTAAAGATCAATTGGTAGGTTGAATTCATTGTTAGGCTTGAACATTCTCCTTCTATTCCTGTTATTTCCAAGAATTTGCTGGCCAGTTTTTTTTTGGAATACTTGCACATATACCCCCACACTTATTCAAGAAACTCATTCGACAACAAAGTCAATGCTCTCTTATTCCCTAAGGTCAGGTAAGAACATGATTTTTCATTTAAGGCACATAATGAGTTTGAAACAAAGAATGGTCAAATAAGCTCAAAAGGGTTAAGCAAAGGAAAATATGCAAGGTTGGCTATTTGGTCAAAGTAGTTAATTCAAGAAAATTGCCTCAATCATGTTTATGTATGCATGTGAAAATGTAGCTTCAAAAAGAATCAAAGCAAGTTCTAGAGTAACAATTCCACGAGAAAAAAATCACACAAGAAAGAAGAGAATGGTACAGATTTTCAATCCATTCATCGATAGGTTCAAAATCTCACAAGGCATATATCCATCATTCTCAGTCCACAAAAATTTCAACATCCATAACCAAGCATGTGATGTTTAAGAAAGAAGACAATTTACTCAATCATTCAAATTTCTCTAAATTTAAATTGCTACTTCTACACAAACTAGTTATCTACCCCAATCTAGATGCGTCTCAAGAGTAAAATTACCTCCACAGCAAAATTTACTCCTTACTCTGCCATCCTTAATTGGTTTAGGTTAGAAAATTGCTGACAAACATATAAACACATTAATAAACACACTTCTTAATTTTTTTTTCAAACAATTTTTTTAAACAATTTTTTTTTCACAATTATTCACACAATAATTATTTACACTATCCTTCTCCCCAACCAGATCACAACATTGTCCTTATTGTTAAAATAAAATAGATAGGTAAAGGAAAGAAGATAGTATCTGTTACTGCAATTACTGAAAAGAGAAACCTCACACAAATATAAACAGAAACAAAATACGACCAAAGATTGAAATTATTTAAACAGATGGAGTGTCTTGACTGGCTTCCTTTTCTTACTGCATCTCACAACATTTCCTTCGGACCACTTCTTGCTCTTTCTCTCTCTCTTTTTTTTCTATACAAGAAAATATATACATGCAGTTGTGATTGTGGCTCACATCTTCCTTTGGTTTTACATCCAGTAACGGCTTAAACGCCTTTTATGAGTCGAGGATAAGCTTCCCATCCAATTTTCTTATAAATTGGCAAATATGGTCTTTTTGAGTCAGATTCCCAAGACTGAAGAACAAATTAATGATGTAAACGCATGAAATTAAAAACACTAAGGCTCTAACTTCACTTGATTCAAAAATCTATCATAGAGAATAGAATAGTTTTAGGACATTCCTTCTAGTTAATTTCTAGTGATTCAATTGATGGGGAGAATCAGTAATTAATTTTCATTTAATTCATTGGTCTAAACCTTAACTCTTAAAGGCATGACCCTTACTCTTTGGATTCTCATAGAAAATACCACAGTTCTCCCACACAACCTATAACCTCCATTCCTAGACAATTATAAATCATGGCACTTTATTATTTATGGTCTAGGTTATATGCAAACCTTCCGATTCTACATACACCCACTAGATCAATTTATGAGTGGCCAATTCATAAAAGCATTATGAACCATAATAAGCACTCAAATTGAATAGAAAAGAGTTAATTAGAATTCCACTCTTAATACATGTCAATTGAATAAAGTTACATTTTCACCCTAAAAACACACAAAACAAAAGAGAAAAAGAAATAAGAAAAATAAAAATATATACAAAGATGTGGTATAAACCAGCTACCAAATAAATATTTACAAAGGCGTGGAATAAACCAACCACCAAATAAAAATTAAAAATGGTGTGGTAGGAACCAACCAACAAAAATATATATATAGCAAAGGCGGGGTAATAAACCAACCACCAAATATATATGTATATATATTTACAAGGATAGTAAATAAATATATTTACAAAGGTGGGATAATAAACTAACTACCAAATAAATAAAAAAATGCAAGAAGTAAATTGCAGAAAAGTAAAAAAGAGAGTTTCTCCCACCAAATTAGTGCGTAAAATAAAAGGGAGAGTTGCCCCCACTGAGTTAGTATATATAAAAATTAAAAGGGAGAGTTTCTCTCATTGTACAAGAAAATAAAATGGAGAATTACCCCCACTGTTAATATGTACAAAAAGTAAAAGGGAGAGTTTCTCCCATTGTTAGTATGTGCAAGAAAATAAAAGGAAAAATTTCCCCCACTGTTAATATGTACAAAGAAAATAAAAAAGAAAATTATTCCCATTGTACAGAAATTAAAAGGGAGAAGTACCCCCACAAAGTACGTATGTACAAAAAATAAAAAAGAGAGATTTTCCCACTAGTTAATATTTATATAAAGTAAAACTATTATTATTTTATTATTATTATTATTATTTTTTTATTTTTATTATTATTTATTTTATTTTTATTATTATTTTTTTGGCTGTGACCACCTTTTTCTCAATTTTCAAAAGGGGGACAACCTTGTCCCCCATCATTATTATTATTATTATTTTATTTTTAATTGTAGGACCTTTATGTTTTTTTTTTCATTTTTTTACTATTCACACTATTTACACATTTTTTTATATTATTATTATTATATAATTTTTTTTTACTTTTTTACTATTTATACTATTCATACTATTCACTCAAATTTTTTTTCATTTTTTTTATTTTTTTACTATTCACATTACTATTTAAACACTATTTACTTTTTATTATGTACAAAAATATTTACACCAGAAATTTATTTTTCAAAACAATTCTCCGACAACGATGCCACAAACAATTGATGCACAATTTTTCTTGACCAAGTCTAAAAACTTGATGCGGGATTAATTGTTGCATTGTGAACCCAAGTGCATGTTGTCTTAAGTAATAAATTCTCGGGAGTCCGAGATCGATCCACAGGGAATTGATAAAGAAAAATTAAGGTAAGGTAAATATTTTGTTACTACGGTAAAAAATATTTACTTGGATAAAAAGATCCACTCTTGGTAAATAAAGTAAAAATAAGATTAATTCCTTTTTATAACTCAATTGAAATCATGCACAATGAAGATTCTAATCAGAAAATATAACATTAAAAGTCCATCACGTAATTATATTATGTTTCCTTTAATTATTACCACCACTTGTAAATAGGTTAAAGCATTCACTGTGCTAATCCTATTGTCTACAATAAATCAAGAACTCCTATTTACAATGGTAGTTTCTAAATTATCAAAAACAAAATATAACACGTATAATAATTACTAGAAAATAAATCATTAAAGCACAAGAGAGGAATAAATCTAATCTTATTTTATTACCAAGAGCTTCACACTTTGACCCAAGTAGACTGAAATTTATTTACACATAGAGTAGAAAGAAGAAAAAGAGAAAAAGAAAAGAAACTGAAAATTGAAGGGAGACTGAGGAGAGAAGGTTGGGCACTGCCCAGAACCTCGCTCCCTTCTTTCCCCCGAATGTGTCTTTCAATTCTGATGCAATTGCCTATTTATAGGCAAAGTTTGGTTATTGTGCAAACTTAATGATTAAGTCTTAAACGTCATCCATGACGTTTTTGTATTTTTTTTAAATAATAATTGAGCAAATGTGTACAGTCGTGCCTCTCGTTTTTTTTTATTTTTAAGAAAAGTGGTCTTCATGAAAGTTGTAGGCCTGGATATTTGTTTTAAAATGACTTTGGTTAGAGTCTAAAATCATGCCTAGAACTCAAGATATGGTCCAATTATTGCAGAGTATTTAGACCCGATTCCAGCTCCTCCATTTTGACTTCAAAGCCCAATATCACCCATTAGACCTCAGAATCTGAAAAAGTGTTCAACATGAAAGTTGTAAGGAATTGTTTTAGCTTTCCTACAAGACTAAAATCACATCAAACAAATATTTACAGCTCAAGTTATAACCAATTTACTGAACACTGCCAAAGAGATAATTAAGGTTAATTTATGCAATAATTTGTTTAATGATCCAATAAGGTTCAATATCATAAAATATGTCAAAACCAACTAAATTAAGCTTAATTGAACCTTAAGAAGCCTAGTGAGAGAATTATAAAATGTATAAAATATAGTGTTATCAATAATCTCCTAATCGTTGAAAAGAATCGTGTTATTGTCGGGTATCGTCAATGCGTTGCAACGGACTGCATCGCCAAGTGGCATATGATCCAGCCTTAGCCCGCAGACAAATATCCACTGGTCGACCGCCGCGCCTTGACGCCCCTAAGATCCATCATAGACCTCACTATCAATTCTCATTCCCTCTTCAACCACAAGGGTCACAATAGCATCAGCTATTAATTTTTGTTCAATTCAAAATCATTATATGCCTTAATGCATATTTTTCAATTTCATTATATATTTCATTGCATATCTTTTCAATGCATAATCAATGCACCAATGCCAATCACTGGCAAAATTCATCATTTCCAATGCCTGTTCAATGCACTAATGCCAATCACAGGCATATCTTTCCAATGTACATAAAATGCACCAAATGCCAATCACAGGTAAAACTCATTATTTTCTCATACAGTGTCCATACATTGATTCAACAATAATCATACTGTATATTCAATAGCGAAATCATGTTATCGCATTTTCATAGTCACAAAACACTTTCATTGTGTTTTTACAATTGTGCAACATTTCTATTACGTTTTTACAATTCCGCAACACTTCTGTTGCATTTTCAAATCACGTATTGATTTTTCAACGTTTCACAAATCGCGTAGCGATTTTTCATCATTTTCACAACTGCGTAACTTAAAAATCATTCTTTTAAGTCGCGTAAACCATTTTCCAATATTTTCAAAATATTTAAATGCTTTCCAAATCGCGTGAAAATATTTTAACATTTTTCAAATCACGTAACTTAAAAATCACGTTTTTAAGATACGTAAAACATTTTTTTACCATTTTACAATCACGTAAAATATTCCTCAATATTCCAAACATTATTTTGGACTTTCAAAACAAATCAATATCATTTCCAACATCATTTTTCACATTTCACCTTTTAGAAATTCTTTACTCAAAATAATATGACTTTTCACATTATTTTTCACATTTTCTTACTCAAGAAAATCTTTTTCATGATATATTCCATAAATTCACAATTTCATTGAATTAAATCAATATTTCTAACTTTAAAAATTACTAATGCTCTCCAAAACTCAAATGATGAGTTACACGTTAGAAAATATCAACTCACTATTATATTCTCTATTTTTCTCAAATCAATTCTCTTCAAATAAATTGAGGTTCAAACACTTTCAACCTCTCTTTCCATTCATATGTGAAAATTCCATTTCGCAAGTGATAAAACACTCTGATTCCCTTTCCAAATTCATTTTCTCAAGTGATAAAACACTCTGATTCTCTTTTCAAATTCCTTATACGTAATCAATTATATTTCTACTTGGAAAATCACTTTGTTTCATCAAAATCAAGGCATTACAAGCCTTCAAAACCGTGGTGCATGGTTATTCAAACCATCAAATATTTTTCCTTCTAAGTCAATATGATTTTACACAAACAAATCCATTAAAATTTCTTCACAAAAATCGTGAGCACTTGGTCTTTGAAATCAAATCATTTGTTCATTTGTTCATTTTCACTTTCTTTGCAAATCCTTAAAATCAACATTGCTCTTTTCAGTTAAAACTTATGATTAGTAAAATACTTAGAATCTTTTTACACAAAATAAATCAATAAAAATCTTTCTCAAAACCGTGAACACTACTTCTTGAAAAACAAATGATTTTACACAAACAAATCCATTAAAATTTCTTCACAAAAACCGTGAGCACTTGGTCTTTGAAATCAAATCATTTGTTCATTTTTCATTTTCACTTTCTTTGCAAATCCTTAAAATCAACATTGCTCTTTTCATTTAAAACTTATGATTAGTAAAATACTTAGAATCTTTTAACACAAAATAAATCAATAAAAATCCTTCTCAAAACCGTGAACACTACTTCTTGAAAAACAAACCCTTTGTTTATTTTTCATGCTTTTCTAATCATCTAATTTCATCATTCTTGAAAATATTAATTTGTGAACACTTATTTTGAGGTGTCTTGGCCGAAATCCACCATGATCTAGGAACTAAAAATTAATTTCCTTGTTCTTGAAAAATTTCAACATGAAACCCCAATCTTGGGTGTCAAAACCGAAGCCCCCTCCTTGGCCATTGGCGCCAAAATTTCTTGTTTCATCATACATCCATCATAATATTTTTAACATATTCTCATCATGCATATTATAAGCATACCATATTCTTATCATGCATGTTATAAGCATACCATATAAGCCATAAAATCATGCAAAGTATATTAAACATAGGCAAATAAGCAAAGCTCATAAACACACACAAATAATTTACATGACCATGGATATGAATCCTCACATGGATTCACCATCCATCAAATATAAAATCATCTCTCACCACCATACTTAGTTGGTGAGATGAATCTCCCTTTTACCTCTTAAAGATCCTCAAAAGCTCCTTGTTTTGCTTCTTTTTCCAAGTCCTTCACCACCAAGGGCTTCTCAAATACAAAATAAAACATAAGTTTATTAACATATTAAGCTTGAATAAGAGGAACCATGGATCAAACATAGCTTAGAACAAGAAAAAGAGAGAAGAAATGAAGTTTCCTTACACTTCACCTCAAATACCCTATAACTTTGCTCTTGGAAAAAGTCCTTCAAGATGGAAGAATTAGAGGTTGGTGTAAACTACAAAGGTTCTTAGATTGTTGTAAGGATTCAAGAAGTATGGTTGTTTAGAATTGTTGAGTGATGGAAGGTGGTTCTTGGTGGGGTGGCCGTGAGCTATATTTGGAGAGATGGAGAGAAATTTTTGCTAAGTTAGTTTTCATGCAAACATGCAATAATGGACAAGGTGATAGATTATTGACTTCATCCTTTGCTTTAGCTTCTAAGGCTTCCTCAAAACCGTCCCCCCTTTCCTTTGCATCTCCAAAAACCGTCCCCTCTTCCTTGCTTCATCAAAGAGTGACAAATCTCTTAGCCACCATTTTAAGCCATCTTAACCATTAATTATATCAATGGTGAGGATTAAGGTAGCTACTAGGTTTAGCTTATAGATAGAAGACTTAATCTAGGCCATTGGATCATTCTTCCTTGAAATCCTAGCCATTAAATGTATCTCCAAAATGAAAGGTCAAGATTACTCCCTCAAACTTTACATTAAAGGGTCCAAAATGGTTGTAGCCATTTTTGAAGACCAAATCTCTACCATCGATTTAAATCCATATCCAATGGTCATAAATAATCCATCTCCACCATTGATTAAATATACATTGAAGGATTAATAATGGTCATGGCCATTTTATGAGACTAAATCTCCACCCTTGATTTAATCTTCATCCAACGGTTATAAATGGTCCTAGCCATTTTATAAGACCAATCTCAACCGTTGATTAAATCGATGGTTGATATTCAAAGTCCTAAAGTGGTCATAACCACTATTATTGACCAAGTAGTATAATTTTTATTTTTATCTACTATAACCCTACAAATAATATTTTTACTGTATTTTTATCACCCGATAATTAAATACAGTACAAAACACTATAAACAAAATTTTCTAAAACTATTTTCGGATTCAGGTTTAGTAAGATCCCCCATCTCCGTCTCAACAGTACGAATTTTTTTTACTACAAAAAAAATTTTACTTTTCTGGACCCACGCGGGGCCCACACATGACCTCCCTGGGCCTACAGATAGCCCACGGATAACGCCAAAATAAACAAAGTAATATAAAAATTTTATGATCATACACAAAATCACAAAAATTAGAAAACTCACAAATATCAAATCAAATTACGTAAAATAATTAAGACTCAACAGTAATAATTAAATTACGTAAAATTTTTCCTGGTCCGAAAATTATTATTTTCCTGATACGGAGTAAATCACACAAAACGATCAAATACGCTGACAGAATAATCAAAATAATTTTACAGCACACAAAAATTACTAAACAGTAGAATTCTGTTAACTATCAAAATTACTGTCAACTATTTAGAAAATTTAGGGTGTTACATTAAATTGATTATGTCATCACATTATGTGTAACAAAATTTGAACATATGGTTGCTGGGTATCTAATAATCGATTTTGTATACCATATAATTGTTTATATGACCTCTAATAAAGAGATAATTGATTATGTGATTGACATAATCAATTATGTCATTTTAAAACACTTAAGCTTTAAATAATTAGTTATGCTCTTCAAATAATTGATTATGTCTTCTCAAATTGATATATTAAACTTAATGTAATAGATTATTCAAAACAAATAATCAATTATTAAGATCGATCTTGTGCTGAATCATACCTTTTTGGCTAGGGTTTTAGGTGTAAACGGATATTTTTTCCTTCTTATTTAGCGAGTCAGCCACCTCACTAATAGAAGAAGTGTTACTGCAAGCTGTGATAATGTCACTAGAAGTTGTAGAAGTGTTACTATGCAAATGTTTCTTTTTGTATTATTATTAATAATAAATATTATTCTTTTAAAATAATTTAAATTTAATTTGCCAATAGGAAATCAAGATTAAAATATGAATTTATAGGCCTATATCATAAAATGTTACTATTAATTGAATAATTTCAAGATCATCCATCTAATTTATGCTATTTAAATTTTTAAAATTTGTCTAACTTTTCCATCCGTTGAATATAGGATCCAAGTTTAACCTTATAAATAAATACAACAACAGCAACAACAACCAAGTCTTTTTTCACTAGGTGGGGTCGGCTACATGAATCAAACAACGTCATTGTGCCATATCATAAACCAAGTCTTTAGAAATGTCATTCAAATCTAAATCTTTTTTAATCATTTCACCTATAATCTTTTTTAGTCTCCCTCTACCTCTAGCTATTGAGTTATCCTTCACATTATTTGCTCTTCTTACAGGAGCTTCTAAGGGTCTTCTCCTTATATGTCCAAATCCCCTAAGGCAAGATTTTCTCATATTTTTCACAATAGGTGATATCCCTACTTTTTATCTAATGCATTCACTCTTAATATTGTCTTGTCTTGTATGGCCACACATCTAGCGCAACATCCTTATCTCAGCAACACTGATCTTATGCTCTTGTTAGCTTTTTACTGCCCAATATTCAGTACCATACCATATCGCGGGTCTTATAGCTATGCAGTTAAATTTACCCTTAAGCTTGAGGGACACTTTTCTATTATAAATAACTCCTAAAGTACTCCTCCATTTCATCCATCCAATTTAAATCATATGGTTTACATTTCTCTCTATCTCTCCATTATTTTGTATGATAGATCCAAGATACCTAAACTGTGTGACTTGTGGTATAGTAAGGTCTCATATTTTCACCACTAAGTTAGTATTAGCACACTTCTTAGTGAACTTACATTTTATATACTCCGTTTTACTCTTACTTAGACGGAAGTCATGTCCTTCTAAAACTCGTCTCTATTGCTCTAACTTCCCATTTGTTTCTACTCTCAACTTTTCAACTAGGACTATATCATCTGCAAAAAGAAGCATTGTAGCACCGGCTCTTGGATATGCGTAGTAAGCACATCCAAGACCAAGGTAAAAAGATATGGACTCAAAGTTGACCTTAGTGCAGTCCTATAGTTATAAGAAAATCTTTTTGTGCCAATGCATCATATAATAGTTTTGAGTGGATTTTTCTTTGAATTTGTGATGTGCAGGACTTAAGAATTATGATCTTTGTGTGACTAGAAGGACATAAGAAAGTTTATTGAAGATATGAGAAAGTTCACATCAAGATCAAGGATGAACAAAGATCTCTCCAAAAACCTTCTTGAAGAACAAATCATGTCAGAAGAGCAACCTAACCACCTACTATGCCATGAAAAATCTTCAAGTAGTGTTAATTTAGAAACTGAGAAAATTGAAGCATGAATGAAGCTAAGAAAGTTTAGCTAAGAAAGTTAATAGTGAGAAATTTCATGCTGAACGTTCTCACTTTGTGACTCATTGTCCTTGAACGTTGACTCACCTAAAAGGATAATACCAATGCCTACTTGCAAAACAAGCACAATGGACCATTGTAAAGTCTCAACATCTATATTTTGAAACTTATAAAAGGATCTCAGCTAGAATATTTGAACATTAATGAAGCCTAAGCAAGAATAGAACAGTGAACTTGCATTCTGAACCTTCTTATCTTTGCCTACTTGAATAAAACTTAGTTGGATTTGTAGCAGGTGTTCTCCAAGCTCTATAATATAGTGTATATCCACTCTAAAGTGTTTTTGAAAGCTACCCAAGTTGTAAAAATACTTATACCAAACCTTTGAATCCATGTGTGTAAAAATGAGCTTGTGTGTTGTACAAGTCATTTAGTTAGTTTGTTGTTAGCCTGAAGAGGTTGACAGTCAACAAATACTTGTAATTTAGCTTGGAGAGGCTGGGTGTTCAAACAATAATCATTCATAGTGAAAATCCTAGTGAACAACTAGGTATTGGACGTAGATCGTGTGATTTTAGGATGAACCAGTGTAAATTCTCATGTTAAGTTTCTTCTGCCCCTCTCTTTTACATTTCAAGCTTACTCACATAGTTTGTGTACTTAACCTATTTTAAAAGGTTTGTTCATTGTTATTAATATAAAGGTAACATTTCTGAATAGTTTGAAAATCATATAAAGTGTCTTGGAATCCTTTAAGTGAATTTTGTTAAGCTGAGAAAGTTCATATAAATCAACCAACTAATTTGTCTTTGAACTTTCTCACATGTCCTTTGTCTACTCACTAATATTCAATTTAAGTGTTAAACCTTCTCATTTCCAAGTGCATAAGGCAAGAGAAAGTTGTGAGAGGTTTAGCTATTTCGTGTTCAAAGGCAAAATGAGGACACAATCCAACTCCCATTTCTTATGTCTTTGCCAACTTCAAAGTCTTGCTAGCAATATTTTGTGGCTCTTGGTTTTCCCATCAAATTAATGTCAAATATAGATTTATCATCATCTTACATCTTGAGGATTTGATAAACATAATTTTATATATTAGTTAACCCTCATATTTAGTCTCTTAGACTTCTTATGTGCTTAATTGATTAGTCTTGACCACATTTTATAAATTTGGGTTCAAATTGAGCTTAATTGTATTTTTTTAATATTATTGAAAACTTTACATTGTTTCTGTATTTTGGACATAACTTAAGTTCTATACATTAAAAAATTATGAATTTTACTTTTTAGGAAATCTGAGAAAATGCTCTACAACTTTGATGAAGAGCTCAAAGGCTGAATTAGATGTCTAATAGGTCGGATTGGGCCATGAAGGTAGAATAGAGATGTTGTCATTGGAATCTAGATGATATGAAAATATTTGGCCATAATTTGGCCTGTATGAGTCATATGGAGCTGAGACTGGTGTCATTGAAAAGTTGAGACATAGATCTTCGATTCTTATGAAGACCACTTATCAAACCTGTAATGTTGTGATAGTGTTCTCGCCCTTTGAAGTCTCCTAACAGGTCTAGGGAGTTGTTATGAATATTTTGGGCATAATTCTCCTATCCTAAGCCCAAATTAGGTACCAACAACAATGACAAAATTGAACCATAATTTTCTCTTAGCCGCTCTTGCTTGCACTTTATCTCTTCATCTCTTTTCCTCATATTTCTCTCTTGGTTTCTTCTTTTCTGTTTTTCTTCTCTTCCATCCATTGAGGTCTAGACCCTTTTTAATCAATCCTAGGAATTGACAATCTTGATATTTAATTCTGAGATCTTATTTTGATTGTATTACATTTAATTGTTAATCAAGTTTCTCTTTTATCTCTTGTGATTTTGTTAAATCTTGATTGAATTGCTTAATTTTATTTGAATGTTAATATGTTAATTACATAATTATCATGTGTTAATGAGGATTGTAGAGACTAATCAATGCACCAAAGTTATTTGTAGGATTGTTTAACTTGGTTGAATTATGGGTTTTATGTTAATTTAAGATTAGATGGGTATTTAATTTATTTAACTTTGATTAATTAAATTCTGGATGCTTATCTAGTAGAGAATTCATGGATCATCTTAAGGCTTCTTGATGTGATCCAAGATCAAGAATCTGATTAGCAATTGAGTGGATTCCTATTGATCAATGATGGATTAAATTCAAGATTAGTTAATTTTTTTGGATTGATTGTTTACTTAATTATGTTTACAATTTTTCATTGCATTCTGTTAGTTAATTTTGCAACCCTTTTCCCCTATTAACCTCTTAATTTGTTTGTCTGATTAGAGTGATCTAAGGACCTGACATGATTGTGCCTTAAACTACAAGTATTTTAGTGAATCGGTTTATAAATTGAGTAATTTGATAGTCTCAATAACTATCAAATTTTGGCGCTATTGTCGAGGACAATTCTGAGTTTAATCAATCATATTAAAAGTATAATTAACTACTAATCCTTAGCTAACCCCTATTTTCCATGTTTCAGTTAGTTTTCAGCTTCATTGTGGTCTCCAAGTGCAAGAACAAGTGTATAACCCAACCCATCTCTAATTGAGCTGCATTCTAGTAGGCAAGTAGATGACCTAATTAGATGTCTTTGGATGCTATTTGATCATATCAAGAATTTGTCTAACCCTTAACACCGTTGTCTGCTTTGTTTTGGTAGTTTTTAGTAGAATTATACTATTTTGATATTTTTGTACAGACAAATAGTTTCAGATTGGCTTGAAAATTGGTTAGTTAGAGGAAAATAATGTGTTCTACAAAGCAATGAGGTTCATCCTATCTTGGTCAAATTCCATTGTTTAGACCACTTTTCCAATTTTTGAAGATTTTTTTATTACATTTTTAGGTACTATTTTTGAATAGTTCTCACCATGTGGTGGTCCCATAATTTTTAAAATTGTGTAGATAGGGTAAGTAATGTTATTTTGTTAGAATCTTAGTATTGTGTAGTCCATTTTTCATATCTTTTGTTTTTACATTTTTTCCTGTTATATATCTAGGTCTCTTAGTAATCATTTGCTTGACATTTACCATGATATTGAGAGGACCTTGCATACTCTTAATAGAACTCGTAGGGTTAGTGAAATGATCGTTTCATAAATTAAAAGTGATATGAAATCGAAACTGAACCTGAGAATATAAGTAACACTGCAACTATGACTGAAAATACTGAAATTGAACATGCGAATACAAATAACACTACAAACATGACTGATAATATGGATAATAGGACTATTAAGGGACTAATTGCACCTAATGTGAATTACCAACCTTTGTGCATTTAATATCCTGATTTAAATGTTGTTTTTCAATTAAAATATGGATTGATATACTTGTTGTCAAAGTTTCATAGAGTTACAGGTGAGAACCCCCCATAAACAGTTAAAGTAGTTCCATGTGGTGTGCTCCACCATAAAACCACAAGACATTCCTGAAGAACACATCAAATTGAGAGCCTTTCCTTTCTTATTAGATGAAGCAACCAAGGATTGTTTGTATTACTTGCAGCTAGCTGCATAACATGCTAGAATGATATGAAGAAGCTATTCCTAGATAAGTTTTTCCCTACTTCTAGAGCTGCTGCCATTAGGAAGGATATATGTTGTATAAGGTAGTTATCAGGAGAAACTCTGCAAGAGTATTGACAGAGATTCAAGAAGTTGTGTGCAAGCTATCCTTATCACCAGATCAGTGACCAGTTGTTAATCCAGTATTTCTATGAATGTCTTTTACTCATGGATAGAAGCATGATAGATGCTGCCTCTGGAGGAGCTTTAGTGGACAAAACCCTTGTTGCAGCAAGAAATTTAATAGAAAACTTGGCACCAAATGCACAATAATTCAGCACATGAGTCATTACATCAACTAAAGGGGTCAATGAAGTAAGGGTTTTTGATGTTGATCAATAGAGAATTGAGAACAGATTGGAGGAGCTTACCTCTTTGGTTAGGTAACTAGCATTAAGTCAAAAACAAATTCAGTTCCTAGTAAAACTTTGCAGAATCTGTTCCTTGCCAGATCACCAAACTGACCAATGTCATGCTCTCTAAGAAAGATGTGAAGTAATGGCTAGCATCTTTCCTAGCAGACTATACCAGCGGCAGCTAAAGGATGACCTTATTCTGATACATATAACCCTAAATGGAGAGATCATCCTAATCTACGATATGGCAATAATTCTGGCTAACTTCAACAGTAGCAACAGTAGACTAGATATAATATAGTAGGCTTGAGTAAGCAAAAGTTTCCACAATTAGTGAAACAACCCATGCAACAAAGTAACAATTCAGAGCCTAGCTTGGCAGACTTGGTGAAGCAGTTAGCAACCAATAACCTTCAATTTCAACAGAGAACTGAGACCATCATTCAGAATTTAGAGACTCAAATTGATCAACTTGCAACTTCCATCAATGAGTTAAAGACTTAAGGTTCTGGTTAATTGCCTTCCTAAACAATTAACTATCCAAGAAGTAATGTGAGTGCCATAACCTTGAGAAGTAGCAAAGAAGTGAGTGGTCCAACCCAACTCCAACTAGAGATTGTGTAGTAGAATTGTGCAAAAAAATCAGATCCAACAAATTAGAATTTTGCAGAAGATTCAATACAGCAAAATATAGAACATGCAAAGAATTCAAAGAAAAATCAAAAGTTAATGAAAAACTCTATAGAAAAATCTGCTCTCAGGATTCCTCTTCCTTTTCCCAACAGAATGACTCAATCAAAGAAGATAGCTGAAACTGAATTGGACAGGAAGATTATGGATACCTTTCAGAAGGTAAAAGTCAATATACATATGTTGGAAGCAATAAAGCAGATTCTGAAATATGCTATGTTTCAAAAAAAAAAATTATACTCATAAGAGGAGGTTGAAAGGAAATGAGAAAGTGAGCATGAGAAGAAATGCTTCTGCCTTGATCTAACCAAATGTGCCTCCTAAATGCAAGGATCTTGGAACATTCATCATTCCTTGCACAATGAGCAATAAGTAGTTTACATATGTAATGTTGGATTTGAGTGCCTAAATTAATGTGATGCCAAAACCAGTTTATGAATCTCTACAGATTGGAGAGTTAAAGTCAACCAGAGTTATCATTCAGCTAGCAAATAAGAGCACAACTCATCTTGCAAGAGTGCTTGAGGATGTTTTGGTAAGGGTTAATAATTTAATATTACCAGCAAATTTTTATGTTCTAAACATAGAAGATGAATTTGCATCTAGTCAACCCTCATTGATTTTAGGTAGACCTTTCTTGAAAACTACAAAAACTAAGATTGATGTGTATGCTGGTACCCTTTCTATGAAATTTGGGGATAACATAGTCCAATTTAATATCTTTGAAGCCATGAAATATCCCTTTGCAGAACATTTTGTTTTTCAATTAGATTTCATTAATTTACTCGTTGATGATATGCATGTTAATATGATAGTTGAATTTCCTGAAATTGTGGGATTTCTCAATAGTGTTGATTTTTCTGGATGTTCTAGATGTTCAGTTTCTGTTTAAGATGAGACTAGTATGTTGTAATTGGCTATTATCTCTTGAAAGACTTTGTTTTGATGATAACAAACATGAAGATGTTGCAAGATCAAGTCCATGACCTTCAAGATTAGCTTTAGGACTTAGATTAATATGTAAAGCCATAATGTGATTCACACAAATGGTCCATAACTTATTTTTCAAAGAACATGAATAGTACAATTGTTTTAAAAGCTTCAAAATAGCTTTTGGTTTTCAAAGAAACAAATTTTAAGTGCTAAAAAATTATATAAGACCACTTCGAATCTCTTGGCATTGCCTCATTGCTAACAAAACATATTTTACATAGTTTATAATAAAAGTCACTTTATTCGAATAAAAGAAGTCAAGAGAAGGCAACAATTCAAACTAATCAAGATTTATTCGAATAAGGCTTTCGTTATTCGAATAACAAAAGTTAGAGACCAAGTATTTCAAATGATTAAGCTTTATTTGAATAAAGCCCTGTTTTATTCGAATAAAAGTTTAAAGTGAACAAAGGCGCTTCAGATTTCAAATGGGTTACTCGAATAACACCTTGTTTTATTCAAATAACATATTTTCTAGAAACCAAATTTTAAGTGACTTACTCGAATAACATTTATATTATTCGAATAACATTTTTCAATAAGTTTTCCTTTACGTGCTATTTAAAGATTTATTCAAATAACCATCGTGTTATTCGAATAATGTGATTTTTCATAAATAGAGAGCAACGATTATAATGAAGCATTTAATGCTTCTCAACCACTCCCAATGACTCTAATCTTTAATGGAATTTAAATGCAAGGTTGTTGGGCATTGATAGGGTTAAAGAAATATTTTGAAAACCTTGATTGAGCATCAATAAGTATTTTGCACATACTCTTCACATCTTTCTTTGTTTTTGAGCAAAAGTGTGAATTATTAATACCTATAAGCTTCAATTTATGTTATCCATTCATGGAGAGAGTTTCTATCTATCCTATCTTCGTATAATTTGTAGAGAGGGTGAGACATCTCTCAAATCTATAAAAGGTGAGGTATCCCTTGAAGTTGAGACTCAAAAGTGTAAGGCATTCCAAGGTGTTGTTGAGTGCTCCAATCTATAAATGTTACAAGCACTTGATTCAAGCTTGGAATTTAGTGAAAAATCTTGAGTGATTGCTTAAGGACTTGATGTAGGTCACAAGGAGTGGCTGAACTAGGATAAACCACTGTGTTTGACTATCTAAACTCTTCTCTTTACATTTGTGCATTGGTTTATTTGCTTATTTGAATATTTCTCTCTTGGTTGGTTCATTGATGGGCAATATCTTTCTATCTTATCCATTCATTCATTTCTATCAATTAATAGCTTCAATGAAAATTGTTAATCAAGAGTTTTTTGAAAGATTTGCAAAAAGTTTTATATACTGAATTCATCCTCTCTTGAGTTTTGAGGCCACTTGGTAACAAGTGGTATCAGAGCTAGACTCTTGTATAAAAAACTTAGCAGCTTCAAGAGAAAAGATGACTTCAAATGGTTTTTCAAATAAAGGTTCTACTATAAACAAACCTCTTTTTTTCAATAAGGATGGTTATGCCTATTGGAAAGAAAGGATGAAGATTTTTATTGAAACTATTGATATTGATGTGTGGAATGTTGTTGAAAATGATCCTTTTGTTCCCACACATTTAGTTGATGGTGCAAGAACCAATACACTAAGAAATGAATGGACCGATGAAGATAAGAAAAATGTTCAATACAATTTGAGAGCCAAGAACATCATCACGACTTCTTTGGGGTATGATGAATTCTTTAGGATGTCAAATTGTAAGACTGCCCAAGAAATGTGTGATACATTGCAAGTAACCTATGAGGGCAGAACTGAGGTAAAAGGATCTAGAATAAACACACTCACTCATGAATATAAATTATTTAGAATGAACTAAGGAGAAAACATTCAAGAAATACAAAAGAGGTTCACTCATATAGTTAATCATCTTGCTTCATTGGGAAAAACTTTTGCCACTGAAGATCTTATTAACAAGGTTTTGAGATGTTTGAGTCAGAATTGGTAGCCCAAAGTGACGACTATATCGGAATCAAGGAATCTAGCCGCAATGACTTTGGCTACCCTCTTTGGAAAGCCTTAAGAGCATGAATTGGAGCTAAATAGATTAAGTCAAAGTGAGGAGCAAGATAAGAAGAAAAAGGGAATTGCTCTCAAAGCCACTTCCTCCTCAATAGAAAATGAAGATGAAGATGATGGAAATGATTTTGAGAATCTTGAGATGAATGAAGAGAATTTTAGCCTCCTTGTGAGGAGGTTTAGAAGATTTCTCAAGAATAAAGGAAGTCAAAGAAGGCCACATTTTCCTCCTAAGAAGACATATCAAAAGGGAGAAGGAACTTCATCTACTCTAACTTATTATGAATGTGGAAAATCAGGGCAAATGAAGATGGAGTGTCTAGCTTATCAAAGGTAGATGGAGAAATTTAAAAAGAGACCTTCCAAGGAAAGAAAAGAAATGAGAGCATACATTGCTTGGGAAGACAACGGTATGGATTCCATCGATGATTCAGAGAGTGAGGAAGCTCATCTTTGCCTCATGGCAAATGGAGAAGAAGAAGAAGAAAATGAAACTGAGGTAACCTTATCTAATCTTGAACATTCTCCTTCATATAGTGAATTATAAGAATCATAAGAATCATTCCAAGAGTTATATGATGAATCCATGCGGCTCACTAGAATAGTTTTAACTTGCAACAAAATAATCTCTTTATTGGCAAACAAAGTTTTTATTTTAACTATAGAGATTGAAGAATTCAAAGTTGAGCATGAGACTCTTGGACTTATTGATACTAACTTATCATGCATAACTTGTTCCTCACATGTCAATGCATTCATTCATTCACCTTGCTCATCATGTGAATCATTTGAAAAGGAGGTTGAAGATTTGAAAAATACTCTTGCCAAATTCACCTTGGGGAGGGACAATTTGAATGTATTACTAAGGAAACAAAGATATGCTTTTGAAAAGGCCGGTTTGGGGTATAATCCCAATAACCAACAAAAATATTATAAGAATTTCTTTATTTCCTCAAGTACATCAACTAGCCTCTTTATCAAATGCTTTGATTGTGGTAGGAAATGACATGGTGCATTTGTATGTAATGCTAGAAAGAACATAAATACCAAGTTTAGAACTAAAATGGTTTGGGTTTCTAAGGGCACCATGCCTAACTCTAACACACAAGGGCCCAAGACAAATCAGATACCAAATATTAAAACTTGAATGTGTGTTATAGGTGTGCTTGAATTCCAAGAGCTCAAGTTGGCATCTTGATAGTGGATGCTCCAAGCATATGACGGGTGATGGATTCAAGTTCTTCTTCCTTACACTAAAGAAGCATGGACATGTCACATACGGGGACAACAATAAAGGAAGGATCTTTGGCATTGAAAAAGTTGGTATGAATTCATCTACTTTAGTTGATAATGTCTTGTATATAGACGAACTAAAGCATAACTTGTTAAGCATAAATCAATTATGTGATAAGGGAAATAAAGTTATCTTTGACTCTAATTGTTGCATAATTGAAGGTAAGGATGATAAACAAGTTAAGTTTGTTAGTCATAGAATTGATAATATATATATATATATATATATATATATATATATATATATATATGATTAACCTTGATGATATTACCTCTTAAAATGCAAGATGTCTTATGAGTAAAGAGAGTGATTCATGGCTATGACATAGAAGAATTGCATACATTCATATAGATTACCAAAACAAACTTGTTTCTAAAGATTTAGTGATTGGTCTTCCAAAGCTCAAATTTGATAAAAATAAACTTTGTGATGCATGTCAAAAGGGTAAGCAAGTAAAGGTTTCTTTCAAAGCTAAAAATGTTGTTACTTCTAGTAGTCTTTTACAACTTTTGCATATGGATTTTTTTTGGACCATCAAGAACTATGAACTTTGGAGGTAACTACTATACTTTTGTGATTGTGGATGATTACTCTAGATATACATGAACTCTTTTCCTTGCTCATAAGAATAATGCCCTTCATGCATTTAGAAAACTTATAATGGTTATTGAAAATGAAAAGAATAGTAGCATTGCATCCATAAGAAGTGATTATGGTGGGAAATTTGAAAATCAAGAATTTGAAATATTTTGTAATGAAAATGACACTGAGCATAATTTTTCTACTCCTAGAACTCTACAACAAAATTGAGTGGTTAAAAGGAAAAATTGATCTTTAGAAGAGTTAAGAAGAACTATAATCAATAAAACAAACTTTCCTAAGTATTTTCAGGCAAATGCGGTAAGTACTGCATGTTATGTTATGAATAGGATTCTAATAAGACTCATTTTAAAGAAACTCCCTATGAATTATACAAAAAAAAGAAACCAAACATTTTCCACTTTCATGTTTTTGGTTGCAAATGCTTTGTTTTAAACAATGGAAAAGATAACCTAGGCAAGTTTGATGCTAAATCCGATGAGGGAATATTTCTTAGTTATTAACTTAGTAGTAAATCCTTTCGAATTTATAACAAGAGAACTATGACTGTTGAAGAGTTCATATATGTTGTATTTGATGAAACTAACCTAAATGAGCTAAGAAATGAGTTTATTGATGATGTTGTAGAGATTTTGACAAGGACTCACCTAGAGAGCAAAGAAAAAGAAGTCAAGAAGCAAGAAGAGAGCCCATATGGTTCCACAAGACAAGAGGATTCTCAAATCATGGACTTTCCCAAGGAATGGAGGACATCAAGATATCATCCTCTTAACAAAGTAATAAGTGAAGTGTCAAAAGGGGTAATCACTCGTAACTCTCTTAGAGATGCATGTAACCATATGACTTTTATTTCTCAAGTTGAACCTAAAGACATAAATAAGGCCATTAATGATAAACATTGGATCTTGGCCATGGAAAATGAACTAAACCAATTTGAGAGAAATCAAGTTTGGGAGTTAGTTCCAAGGTCTAATGATCATCCTATAATTGGCACCAAATGTGTCTTTAGAAACAAACTTGATGAAACATACTTAATAACAAGAAACAAAGCTAGGCTTGTAGCTAAGGGCTATAATCAAGAAGAAGGCATAGATTATGAAGAAACACATGCTCCCGTAGCTAGATTAGAAGCCATTAGAATGCTACTTGCATATGCATGCACCATGGATTTTAAGCTTTTTCAAATGGATGTCAAAAGTGTCTTTTTAAATAGTTTTATACAAGAAGAGGTGTATGTGGAACAACCTCCTGGTTTTGAAAACTTTGAACTACCCAACCATGTTTCTAAATTGAAAAAGGCCTTGTATGGCTTAAAATAAACTCCTAGAGCTTGGTATAAAATATTAAGCAAGTTCTTTTTGGAAAATGACTTTTCTAGAGGAAAGGTTGACACTATTTTCTTTATCAAGCATAAAAAGCATAGCATTCTTTTTGTTCAAATATATGTTGATGATATTATATTTGGTACTACTTGTAACGCCCTTTTTGGAGAGGGAACGTCACATTATTAAACATAAATGAAAATGCGAAAAATAAAATTTTTCTAAATTAAGACCCGGTTCATTAGATTTAAAGTTAACTTGTTTGATGCTTTAATACGTGAGTAAAACGGCAGTATACTTTTTTTTTTAACAATAAAACCAAGTGACGAAACTTGAACAACAATAAAGAGTAAGACAAGAAACCAAACTCACATCTGAATAGTATGCATATATATATATATATATATATTGAATATCAACTGTACTTTAGATACAAGCCTGAAAATTTCTAAAAAGCAAAACTGTACCTGCCTATGGATTTTACATACACATCCACCAGAATATCAAAATGTACAACCCACTAAAAGTAATACATCAGGCCCTCAAAATAAAACACTGGCAGCCATCAGCAGCTACCAGTAAAATCAGTCTCTCAGAGGAGGAGGGACCGTATCAGGGTCCTCAACGGGGTCTTCATCGTCCGAGGAAACCTCCATCGAAACCACAGA
Organism: Ormosia emarginata; assembly: GCA_029884605.1. Classification (NCBI taxonomy): domain Eukaryota; kingdom Viridiplantae; phylum Streptophyta; class Magnoliopsida; order Fabales; family Fabaceae; genus Ormosia; species Ormosia emarginata. The sequence continues at coordinate 9,377,145 of JAQQTP010000047.1, read as the reverse complement.
GGCACGGGCAAGAGCCCGAGCGGTGGAATCAAACGAATCCTCCTGAGGGGTGTAGTAACGATCACCCCACATCTCACGTATGGGCAAGTAGAACTCCAGTCGCAGGCTGACATAGCAGGTAAAAACAGGCGTCTCATGACGTCTCCAGGCTAGAGAAATCGACACGTCCCCCAGATAGATGCCGATTAAAACTCAAGTTAATATGTCAACACTTCGGCCCTCCAAGGAAGGTCAGACGCACATCGCCTAGAAATCCGCGCATGCGTGCCTCCATCGTCTCCAGTAGATGCTAGTCTTGATCGGGCCAGAAGCCAGGAAAATCGGGATCTTCCGCCTCCTTACCGTTGTCTTCGATCAATACCGTGTACACACAAGCAGCAAATAATAGAAATATAGGAAAGAGGTAAGACATCCTACCATCATTACTAATTATAGCAGCCAGAAACAAAACGGCCCAACGCGCCCAAATAGCAATTCAAAACATCATTTCTAAATAATAAGCAGTAAGTCCAACAGTAGCCAATAAACAATTCCAGGTAGATGTCCATTGCAGTAATGATCAAATAATTCACAGTTACGAAAAATAATGATTTACAATGACAAATTATTTCATGATGCACATGCATGCTTTCCCAAATTCCTACTCTATGGAGCTAGACACAAACAGTCAGAGAGAAAGATCAGTGGACATGTCTGTAACTCGGCTGCCGCGGCCAAAGTGCTAAAATCAATAATTCTCACGTGCACATCCAGGCATTGTACAGACATTCCACGCTCGATCACGATATAGGACAGTGTCTCGGTCTGGATCATCGGCGCGTTTGCATCGGTTTGTTCCACGGGTAGGAGAGCTACCAACTACCCATTGTGAGGGACCCGCACCCCGATGCCCCCAAGGTCATAACATGACCTACACTAGTCTACTCGCACCCGCACTAAGGTGTGTTTAATCTCCTAGGCAACTTGGCCTTATAACAGTCCACAGGACATTCACAATGCATAAGACTCTATGCATGAGCATGTATGATTCACAATTTCATACAATTCCATAATATGTCACAATTGGCCAAGATAAGCATCAACACATAAATGGTCACTCACATAGACCCATAATGTCATAATATTGAAATCAATTACGGTAATACCTTTCTAAGGTCCATTATGCATTTTTATTCAAGATTTGCCAATCATACAAGAATGCGACACTAAGTAAGTTTTCATAATTAATTGAATTTTCTAAAGTAATTTATTCTCATATACTTAGAATGATTATTCTAAGATCTCAAATCTCACACTCTCTTGTTCTTACTCTTGAAAAATTTCCTCAAGTTTCATCATAAGTTCCTTCCTTAGTCCTTTGAAATTTATGAATCTCCAATTGTATTTAATTCTTCCAAATTTGCTACCTTACTAATTTATTGCCTATGTTCCAATCATTTAATTTTCTAAATTCCAAGATCACCAAAAATTACATAATTAACTCCTAAATAGCCCTAGAGGCCATGGCCTCCCTAGTGGATTCAATTCTCAATTTTTCCATTCCATTAATTTTATATTACACACTTGATTAATTCAGTCATTCACTTGTTAAAATTTGTTTACCAAGAACACATCAATTTTCACCTCAAAACCGTGGCCACCCAAGAGCCCTTCCAAATTCATTTTCTTCCATTTCAAGCCATCCAATCCAATCCAACATATCAATATACACAATAAATCAAATCAAGGTCATGAACTCTATAAAATCAACATGTAAGCATTTAATTTAGCAAATCAAAGAATAACCCTCATTAGGGTTTTTCCACAAACAACACAACCAAGGTTCCTAGATGCTAATAGAGGTTGAGGAGGAGTGTCTTCCTCTTACCTAAGTGTAGAAATCAAGGAGAACCACCAAGAAACTCCTTGCAAATTCGGATTGGGTGCCACCAAAACCCTATAAATTTCAACTTGGTTAAAACAACACCAATGCTTGAAAAATAAAGCATGGATGGTCACCAAGAGGACCATGAACACGAAAATGAAGAGAGGGAAGGAAGAATCAAAAATCTTACCCAAGAACTAAAAGCTTGAAGCTTGAAGAAGATGGTGGAAATGGTGGAATTTTAAGATGCTCCAAGCAAGAGAAGTGTTTAGGAGGTGGAGAGGATTAAGAAAATGTGGTTGGTTGGAGTTTTTGTGATGGATGAGTGGAAGAAGAGGGGTTGGCCGTAGCTCTCATGTAGAGAGAAGGAGGAGAAGAAGAAAATGAAGAAAGAAGAAGAAAGGTAGAGAGAGAAAGGCTTTAGGTTAAATGAATTCTGTGTAATGTATAATTAGTTAAGTGAAACTAATTTCCTCCCCCCCCAAATGTGCTTCAGCCGTAGGTGTAAGGAGAGAGAGGAGGGAGAGTGTTTTGGCTTCCCTTGGAAGCTAAGGGCCATTTGGTCATTACTTGGTCAAAGCTTCTCAAAGAAGCTTTGATTATTTTACATTAAATTTGAATTAAAGTGAATTGGTTAGACATAAAGTAGATTGCATTAGGATAATGTAATAGGATTTTTATTACATGTTATTATCCAATGAATAATAGTTACAGTTGACAGAAGTCAGTATTTAATTAATTTGACAGATAAATTTTGCGCAGTATTATTTTATTTTATCTGTTAAAATTTCTCGAAAAACGTAGAATCTCGTAAACTGTGTCCAACCTCGAGTTTAGTAAGATCCCCCATCGACGTGTCCATAGTTCCAGGTTCACGGAGAAAACATCGCGTTTCTTTAGTTCCGTTCAATGTGCACGTAAATCAAGAAATATATTAAAATATTCGACATTTCCGAAAAAATCCCAGAAAATTCTCAAAAATTGAAAATATTGTAAAACAATTATTCGTCTAATCATTTCTCAATTTTTGAAATATTACAGTCATTTTCCCGACTCTGCTCAAGTTTTACACAAAACGAGGAATATATTAAAATATTCGACATTTCCGAAAAATTCCTAAAAATCATGAATATTATAAAATAATTATTTATAATTAAACAGATATTTTTCGGGATGTTACAACACTCCCCAACTAAAAAGGAATTTCGTCCTCAAAGTTTTACGTACCTCAAAATAGTTCTGGATGTTGCTCCTTCAGCTTGTCTTCCGGCTCCCAAGTCGCATCCCCAGTTGTTTCGTTCCAAATCACCTTTACTAATGGGATCTCCTTGCCTCTAAGTTGCTTTATCCATCGGTCCTCGATTCTCATAGGAGGTGCCTCATAGGTTAAGTTCTCTTTTATTTATACTGTGTCCGGTGCTAGAACATGACTTGGATCAGGCAAATACTTGTGAAGTTGTGACACATGGAAGACATTGTGTATGTTAGAAAGAAAAGGGGGTAAGGCTATCTGGTAAGCTACTGGACCTATCCGGCAAAGAATTTGGTAAGGTCCAAGAAATTTTGGAGTAAGTTTCCTAGATTTCAAAGCCCGGCCGACCCCAGTCATGAGTGTGACTTTCAAGAATACATGCTCACCTTCTTCAAACTCAAGAGGCTTTCTCCTCTTATCCGCGTAACTCTTCTACCGGCTCTGAGCAGTTTTCATCTTCTCTTGGATCATTTTGACTTTCTCAGTTGTTTGTTGTATGATATCCGGTCTAATCGTGAGACGTCCACCATCTTGATACCAACACAAGGGTGTCTGACACCGTCTTCCGTATAGAGCTTCATAGGGTGCCATCCCTATACTCGAATGATAACTGTTGTTGTAGGTGAACTCTATCAATGGTAGAACCTCATCCCAACTTCTAGTCTGTTCTATAGTACAAGCTCTAAGCAAATCTTCTAGGGATTGGATCGTTCTTTTCGATTGACCATCGGTTTGTGGGTGGTACGCTGAACTTAGACGTAACTTTGTTCCCAACGATGCCTGTAGACTCTGCCAAAATTTTGAAGTAAACCTCGGATTCCTATCCGAAACAATGCTCGTAGGCACACCATGCAGCCTAACGATTTCTCCAATATACAGCTGGGTCAGCTTCTCCAGATTGTACCTTATGTTGATCGGGAGAAAATGAGTTGACTTTGGGAGTCGATCCACTATTACCCAAATCGAGTCGTGTCCTTTCTTTGTCCTTAGCAAACCCACAACAAAATCCATTGCAATGTTGTCCCATTTCCATTCAAGAATAGACATTGGTTGCAGCAATCCTGTAGGTCTTTGATGTTCCACCTTAGCTTTTTGACAAACTAGACAAGTTGATACGCATCTAGTAACATCGCTCTTCATCCCATGCCACCAGAACAACTTCTTCAACTCTTGGTACATCTTCGTTATGCCTGGGTGCATATTCAGCATGCTGGTGTGAGCATGATCCACAATATATCGTCTAAGCCCTTGGTCACGGGGAATACAAACTCTACCCCAGAATCTCAGAATTCCATCTGTTCCTTCCTCAAATTCCGTTTCTTTACCTTGCCCCATTAGTTCACTCACTTCTTCCAAGAATTCATCGACCTTCTGCTTTTCCCGTATGTCACCCTCAGTTCATTTGAAATGGTGACCATGTTCATACAAATCTTTCTGGGTTCCAACTTAACTAATGAACAAACATCTCTAAACTGTTCTATGAGCTCCTTTTCCTTGATCATCAGGGCAGAAGCACGAATAGTCTTTCTACTCAATGCGTCAGCCATGACATTCGCCTTGCCAAGGTGATACAATAGCTGAAAGTCATAGTCTTTCAAAAATTTCAACCATCTTCGCTACCTCATGTTCAGCTCATTCTGATCATACAAGTACTTCAAGCTTTTGTGATCACTTAAAGATGTTGAATGTTGCTCCATAGAGGAAATGTATCCATATCTTCAGAGCAAAAACCATAGCTGCTAGCTCCAAATCATGCGTCGGGTAGTTTTTCTCGTGCACTCGCAATTGTCGCAAAGCATAGGCCACCACTCTTCTGTGTTGCATAAGAACAGACCCCAATCATTAGTATGAGGCGTCACAGCACACCTCGAATGGTTCATTAGGATCAGGTAGCACCAATACTGGTGAGGTAGTCAGTTGTTTCTTCAATTCTTGGAAACTCTGCTCACAACTATCAGTCCACTCAAAAGTCTGATTCTTCTTTGTTAGCTGAGTGAGCGGTCCGGTTATTTTGGAAAACCCTTCTATGAACCTTCTGTAATATCCGGCTAAACCCATGAAACTACGAACCTCCGTCGCTGACTTCGGTTGTTCCCACTGTAGCACTGCCTCTACTTTTGACGGATCTACTGCAATTCCTTCCTTTGAGATCATATGGCCTAAAAACTTCACCTCATCTAGCCAAAACTTACACTTCGACAGTTTGGCATACAGTTCTTTCTCCTTCAGAATTTGAAGAACTATGCTGAGATGTTCAACATGATCCTCCTGATTCTGGGAATATATCAAGATGTCATCAATGATGATGACAACGAACTTGTCCAAATAAGGGCGAAAGATTCTGTTCATGTAGTCCATGAAGATAGCAGGTGCATTCGTCACACCAAACGACATCACAAGGTATTCGTAATGACCGTATCGGGTACGAAAAGTAGTCTTTGGTATATCCTCCGTCTTTACTCTTATCTGATGATACCCAGATCTCAGATCGATCTTCGAAAATACCGTTGCTCCCTTCAGTTGGTCCATCAAGTCATCGATTCTCGGGCGAGGATATTTGTTCTTAATCGTCAGCTTGTTCAACTGCCTATAGTCCATACACAGTCTCGAGGTACTGTCCTTCTTTCGAACTAGTAACACTGGTGCTCCCCATGGTGATACACTCGACCTGACAAACTGTTTCTCCAAAAGCTCTTCTAGCTGCTTCTTAAGTTCCGCCAATTTCGTCGGCGACATCCGGTAAGGTGCTATTGACACCGGACCAGCTCCCGGTACAAGGTCAATAGCAAACTCTATCTCACGCGTTAGTGGTAAACCAGGTACATCTTTGGGGAAGATTTCAAGAAAACTCCTTCACCACAAGAATAGTGCTTAGGTCAGCCTCGCTCTCGACTTTCAAAGAAGATAGTAGCATGTATCCTTGAGCTCATTCTTTCAAGAAAGCTCGTACTTGGTTGACCGTCAAGTATCTAGAATCCTCATCCATAGGAAAGACTATGATTTTTCTAGAGCAATCTAACAGAACATGGTTGGAAGACAACCAGTCCATCCCTAGGATTATGTCTAATTGTGACAAAGGTAGACAGATAGAAAAGATTCGACCTTCAACAGTTAGGGGACACTTCAAACAGACTTTGGTAGTAATTACCGGTTTGTCAGTAGGGGTTGAGACAGTCAAATCAAAGGGTAGTTCAGACACAGGTAAGCCAAGTCGTAGCACACAATCATAGGATATGAAAGAATGGGTTGCCCCAGAGTCATACAGTACTTTTAAAAGATTACCTTCTATGGCGCCTTCTCCTTGAATCAGGTCTTCGGATTCGGAGGCTTCAGCTCCGCTCATGGTGTAGACTCGACCTCCGGCTTGCGGTTTCTTGGCTCGAGTTGCATTGACTGAAGGTTCAGCCTTTATTTGATTGCAGTCTCTAGACACATGGCCTGGTTTGCCACATCTGAAGCAAATAATTCCCTTGATTGTGCAGTCTCTCGTGAGATGATCTTTCCCACACTTTAGGCATTTGGAAGGATATGTCACATTCTGACCAGTCCGGTTCCCAGAAGAACCTCTACCAGAACTTCCACCGACTTGTTGCTGACCTCCCGTTGGTCGGGAATAGGGCTTCTTTTGGAAGCGGTTCGAACCACTGCCTCCATCTCTTTGGGACCTTGCAGGCCCAAAGTTCCTGCTCCTCGAGTCTCTTGCCTGTTCCAAGGCTTCCACTTCGTAGCAAGTGTCCAACAGCTCTGAGAATACCTTAATCTTCAGGGTGATGACAACTTTCTTCACCTCGTATCTTAGTCCCTCAGTGAACTTCCAACACTTCCAAGCTTCATCTATTTGATGCTGATAATGCGTTGAGAACTTCTCCAAGTTCTCAAACTTGACCGCATACTCACTGATGGTCATGCCTCCTTGTCTTAGGTTGAGGAATTCCATCTCCTTTGCATGTCTTGCACTAGTAGGAAAGTACTTATCCAAGAATTTTTCCTTGAACAAGTCCCATGTGATGTCGCGCCCTTCGGCCTTCAATGCTTTCTGGGCTCCGTTCCACCAGTCTTCGGCATTGCCAACAAGCATAAAGGTAGCGTAATTCATCTTCCTATCTTCGGCACAGTTCATGCCACAGAAAATCTTCTCGAGTTCCTTGATCCACAAACTAGCCTTGTCTGGATCAAATTCTCCCTTGAACTGCGGAGGGTTGTGGCGACGAAATTCTGCTAAGTTTTGTGCATCTGCAGTTGCCTCAAGTTGTTGGGTACCTCTCTCTTGTTGTTGAGCAGCACGCTCATTTTACTGCGCGATGACTTCCGCCATTCGCTGCATCGCTTCTACAGCAGCTGCCATATCTCCGCCTCTCGCTATCTTACTTTTTCTTGAATCAGATTAACTGAAAAACAACACAGGAAAGGTCAGAAAGATTCATTCAAAACACCAATCACAGAGATTCACATAGCATAAACAAGACAGACTCACACACCAGACCCAAAGTAACACAAACCGGGGCTCTGATACTAACTTAATGTAACGCCCCTTTTTGGAGAGAGAACGTGACATTATTAAACATAAATGAAAATGCGTAAAATAAATTTTTTCTAAATTAAGACCCAGTTCATTAGATTTAAAGTTAACTTATTCGATGCTTTAATACGTGAGTAAAACGGCAGTATACTTTTTTTTTTAACAATAAAACCAAGTGACGAAACTTGAACAACAGTAAAGAGTAAGACAGGAAACCAAACTCACATCTGAATAGTACGCATATATATATATTGAATATCAACTGTACTTTAGATACAAGCCTGGAAATTTCCAAAAAGCAAAACTGTACCTGCCTATGGATTTTACATACACATCCACCAGAATATCAAAATGTACAACCCACTAAAAGTAATACATCAGGCCCTCAACATAAAACACTGGTAGCCATCAGCAGCTACCAGTAAAATCAGTCTCTCAGAGGAGGAGGGACCGTATCAGGGTCCTCAACGGGGTCCTCATCGTCCGAGGAAACCTCTATCGGAACCACAGAGGCACGGGCAAGAGCCCGAGCGGTGGAATCAAACGAATCCTCCTGAGGGGTGTAGTAACGATCACCCCACATCTCACGTATGGGCAAGTAGAACTCCAGTCGCAGGCTGACATAGCAGGTAAAAACAGGCGTCTCATGACGTCTCCAGGCTAGAGAAATCGACACGTCCCCCAGATAGACACAGCGATCGAAACTCAAGTTGATATGCCAACACGCCGGCCCTCCATGGACGGTCAGACGCACATCACCAAAAATTACATAATTAACTCCTAAATAGCCCTAGAGGCCGTGGCCTCCCTAGTGGATTCAATTCTCAATTTTTTCATTCCATTGATTTTATATTACACACTTGATTAATTCAGTCATTCACTTGTTAAAATTTGTTTACCAAGAACACATCAATTTTCACCTCAAAACCGTGGCCACCCAAGAGCCCTTCCAAATTCATTTTCTTCCATTTCAAGCCATCCAATCCAATCCAACATATCAATATACACAATAAATCAAATTAAGGTCATGAACTCCATAAAATCAACATGTAAGCATTTAATTTAGCAAATCAAAGAATAACCCTCATTAGGGTTTTTCCACAAACAACACAACCAAGGTTCCTAGATGCTAATAGAGGTTGAGGAGGAGTGTCTTCCTCTTACCTAAGTGTAGAAATCAAGGAGAACCACTAAGAAACTCCTTGCAAATTCGGATTGGGTGCCACCAAAACCCTATAAATTTCAACTTGGTTAAAACAACACCAATGCTTGAAAAATAAAGCATGGATGGTCACCAAGAGGACCATGAACACAAAAATGAAGAGAGGGATGGAAGAATCAAAAATCTTACCCAAGAACTAAAAGCTTGAAGCTTAAAGAAGATGGTGAAAATGGTGGAATTTTAAGATGCTCCAAGCAAGAGAAGTGTTTAGGAGGTGGAGAGAATTAAGAAAATATGGTTGATTGGAGTTTTTGTGATGGATGAGTGGAAGAAGAAGGGTTGGCCGTAGCTCTCATGTAGAGAGAAGGAGGAGAAGAAGAAAATGAAGAAAGAAGAAGAAAGGTAGAGAGAGAAAGGCTTTAGGTTAAATAAATTTTGTGTAATGTATAATTAGTTAAGTGAAACTAATTTCCTCCCCCCCCCCCAAATGTGCTTCAGCCGTAGGTGTAAGGAGAGAGAGGAGGGAGAGTGTTTTGACTTCCCTTGGAAGCTAAGGGCCATTTGGTCATTACTTGGTCAAAGCTTCTCAAAGAAGCTTTGATTATTTTACGTTAAATTTGAATTAAAGTGAATTGATTAGACATAAAGTAGATTGCATTAGGATAATGTGATAGGATTGTTATTATATACTGTTATCCAATGGATAATAGTTATAGTTGACAGAAGTCAGTATTTAATTAATTTGACAGATAAATTTTGCACAGTATTATTTTATTTTATCTGTTAAAATTTCTCAAAAAACATAAAATCTCGTAAACTGTGTCTAGCCTCGGGTTTAGTAAGATCCCCCGTCGACGTGTCCATAGTTCCAGGTTCACGGAGAAAACATCGCGTTTCTCCAGTTCCGTTCAGTATGCACGTAAAACGAGAAATATATTAAAATATTCGACATTTCCGAAAAAATTCCAGAAAATTCTCAAAAATTGCAAATATTGTAAAACGACTATTCGTCTAATCATTTCTAAATTTTTGAAATATTACAGTCGTTTTCCCGACTCTGCTCAAGTTTTACGCAAAACGAGGAATATATTAAAATATTTGACGTTTCCGAAAAATTCCTAAAAATCATGAATATTATAAAATGATTATTTATAATTAAACAGATATTTTTCGGGATGTTACATTACTAAAGACTCTCTTTGTAAAAAATTTGCTAATATTATGCAAAGTGAGTTTGAGATGTCCATGATGGGTGAGCTCAACTTCTTCCTTGGTCTCCAAATCAAGCAAACAAGGGATGAAACTTTCATAAGTCAATCCAAATATCGCAAGGAGTTGCTCAAGAAGTTTGGAATGGAAGGTGCCAAGCAAATGGCTACACCAATGGGTACTTCTTGTTACTTGGACAAGGATGAATGAGGTAAATCGATAGACTTTACGAAATATAGAGGTATGATTAGCTCACTCCTTTACTTTGCTGCTAGTAGACCTGATATTATGTTTAGTGTATACATGTGTGCTAGATATCAAACTAATCCTAAAGAATCACACTTATGTGCTATTAAAAGAATCATGAATTATCTAATAGGTACTTCACAAATAAGATTATGGTACCCTAAAGGTGCTTCTTGTAACTGATAATCACATATTTTATTCATTAAGAAACCCTTATGTTTAGTCATTTACACTCTCCATATTCTTAATTGATTGAGTTTGGTATGATTTTGTGAGTTTGAGCTCAAATTGGTCCTAATTGAATATTTCCAGCATTATTAAGATTTGACACTGTTTCTGTATTTTAGCCATAACTTGAGTTCCTAATATCTGATGAACATGAATTTTACCTTGTAGGAAAGCTAAGAGGAAGCTCTAAAACTTTTATGAAGAGCTCGAAGTCTGATTCAGATGTCTAAGGGACCTAAGTTGACATGGAAGTCAGAATACGGGTTCTGTCAGTAGAATCCGAACAGTGTGCACTCAAAAAAATCATATCTCAAGATGTAATAATGGAGATGGGCTGAAATTTGTACATTGGATAGTCAAGATCCAAATAAACAACTTTCATGAAGAACACATTTTGAGAAAAAGAAGTCTAGTAGGTCATTTTGAGCTTGCAAGTCGGAACAGAGGTGCTGAAGTTGGGTTTGAGCAACCTACGGTATTTGGGACATATCTTGGGCTTAAGGAAGCCAAATTGGACGAACCAGCTATCCATTTTATAGCCAAGACAAGGATCTACAACTTTCATGAAGAACACTTTTCGTGGTTCTGAAGTATAGTAGGTCGTTTTTGGCTTCCACGTCAGACATGAAATTTTCGTCCTCAACCATCCACTCATCCATCCACTAATCCACTCATCCACTCATCCACTCATCCACTAACTCGCCCACTCATCCACTCATACACTAATCCAACCACTTAACCACTCCACCCACTCATCCACTAATCCATCCACTCACCCATTCATGTCCATAATTTTCCACTCACCAAAAGTCCTTTGGCATTTTTCACTAATTCAACCACTCAACCATTTCACTCACTCATCCACTGAACCAACCCACTAAACCAACCCACTAATCCATCCACTCAAACACTCCACTCACTCACCCACTCATCCACCCACTTCCCTTTGTCATTTTGTTACCTTAGACTTCTATAAAAGGCACCATTTATCATGAACAAGATGTAAATTCTCCTTCATTTTCTCTCTAAGTTTCTTCTTGCTTCTTCATAGTTTCTCATAGTTTTGTATATTTTGATGCTCCCCTTCATGGTAATGGAGGGCTAAGCTACTTTGGGTCAATTTAGAACTCTTGAAGAGATTGTGGTTTGGATTCTTGAGACCTTGGTTATGCATTGTATTTGATTTGTAATTGAATTCCTCTTTTCTTCTTCTTTCTTCTTCTTTCTTCTTCTTTCTTCTTCTTCTTCTTGATCTTGAATGCATGAATGGTGATTCTATTTATGTTGATCTAATTTGATCTTAGTTTAAGATTGAGATTTGTGATGAAACTTAGAACTAATTGATCTAAACTAATCACATAAATGAAGATTGAGATTTGTGATGAAACTTAGAACTGATTGATCTAAATTAATCACAGAATTGAAGAGGTTAGGTTACTGATTTGTGCCTAAGTTAATTGAATTCGGTACTTGAAATTAACATAGATTTTCATGAATGGTGCGATTGCAAATTTGTGTTTATCACTTGTTAATTGAATTCTAGACGATCGTCTAGTATGAATTCTGGATTTGATGCAGAGATCTCGGTTAGATCCAAATTAACAATTCAATTGCGCTTCAAGTGTTCTATGAAGGGTCTATGATTGAATCCACCCAATCTTGGATAGGTTTCTAAATTGACTGCTCTTTAATTGTTATTTCTTCCTTTAATTTTGTTAAGTGCGATCTTAAACTGTCAAACCCCCTTTTTTTTTGCTAACTTTCACTTGATTTGATCAAATTGCATTTACGATCCTTGAGGAGACGATCCGGTGTTGTCACTGTGCTACAAGCTTAGGTAATAACTTCGGTTATAATTTTGACTGAGTTCGGCGCTCGTCAAAATTTTGGCGCCGTTGCCGGGGATTAGTAAGTGTAATCTTTTCATTTGAAGTGTTTTTACTAACTTTTGCTTTTTATTAATTTTTCTAACATTTTTAACCATTGTCTAGTGTATTTTGCTTATTTATTTGTTTTTGTGTGATGCATGACTAGGTCTCGAGCCTCGATAACTTGGTTGACTTTGATCCCGAGATTGATAGAACCTTGCATAGCTTGATTAGAGCTCGTAGGCTAAGTGCAAGAATTGCTTCTGAATTTGATCTTAATATTGAGAGTGAACTTGAGATCTTGAATAATTCTGAAACCATGGCTGATAACATGCAAAATAGAACTCTTAAGGAACTTGCTGCTCCTGATATAACTAACCAGTCTTTGTGTATTCAATACCCAGATCTTGATGCTGATTTTGAGTTAAAATCTGGATTGATACATTTGTTGCCCAAGTTTCACGGTTTTGCAGATGAGGATCCCTATAAGCATCTAAAGGAGTTCCATGTGGTTTGTTCAACCATGAAGCCACATGTGATCTCAGAAGAGCACATCAAGCTGAGGGCATTTCCTTTCTCACTTGCTGATACAGCCAAGGATTGGTTATTTTATCTTTCACCAGGTTCAGTAACAAGTTAGACTGACATGAAGCGGTTGTTCTTAGAGAAATTTTTCCCTGCCTCTAGAGCTGCTGCCATTAGAAAAGAGATATGTGGCATAAGACAAATGACAGGGGAGACTTTGCATGAATATTGGGAAAGATTCAAGAAGCTGTGCTCGAGCTGTCCCCTCCACCAAATCACCGATCAGCTCTTAATTCAATATTTCTATGAAAGCTTGCTGCCAAATGACAGAAGCATGGTGGATGCTGCCTCTGGAGGAGCCTTAGTAGACAAGACCCTACTGCAGCGGAGAGAGATTTGATAGCAAACATGGCGCCAACACCCAACAATTTGGCACACGAATTATTACCTCAACCAGAGAAGTCAATGAAATTCAATCGTCTCATGTAGACCAACAGAGAATGGAACACGGACTTGATGAATTAACTTCTTTGGTGAGGCGGTTAGCGATGGCACAACAAGCACCAATGCAGATTGCTTTGCAACCGTGTGTGGCATTTGCTCTTGTTCATCTCATCCTACCGATGCATGCCCTACACTTCGGGATGGTGGTTCTATTATTCCGAACAACAATCACATTGCGGCGCTGGTATTTTTCCCCGGTAGACCCCAATATCGCAATCACAAAGAAGCGGCCTAGATATGATCCATTTTCTAATACCTATAACCCCGGGCCGGAAGGACCATCCCAACCCGAGATATGGAAATTCGGTCAACAACAACGGCCCTACCAACAAGAAGAACCACGGTTTAGATACCAAGCTACGGGCCCTAGCAACAAGTACCAACCACTGCGCATTTAGGCAAGCACAACTGTGCCGCCACCCATACAACGAAATTTCTCCACTACTGTTCCGGCGACCACTCCACTCCACCGAGCCACCTTTTGAAGACTTGATGAAACAGTTTCAGCAGAATGTCAATGCCACCATCCAGAATTTACAAACTCAAATTGGGCGGATGGCAACCACTCGAGTGAGTGAAAAGTCAAGGGTCGAACCAATTGCCTTCACAAACAAATCAACAACCCAAGAGGCAATGTAAGTGCCATTAGCTTGAGAAGTGGCGAGAGAAGTTGACGGTCCTACTCCACCACAACCCGAACTACAAGTGCATCAACCAAGGTGACCGAAAACAAAAGAAAGTGGATAGCTCACCCAAAAATCGTGATACGTAAGAAATGTGCGAGAGAATTCAAATCGGCTATTCCACTACCTTTTTCACACGAGTCACACAGGTCCCAAGCATACCGCGCAAAACGAAATAGAAAGAGAAGTCATGGACACATTCGGGAAGGTGGAAATCAATATTCCCTCCTTGATGCAATCAAGCGAGATTCCCAAGTATGCCAAATTCCTCAAAGAGTTGTGTACTCACAAGAGAAGACTTAAGGGTACTGAGAAAATAAGCATGGGCAGAAATGTTTCTGCAATGATTCTACCAAGCATGCCACAAAAATGCAAAGATCCTGGAACTTTCACAATTCCTTGCACGATAGGTAACTCCAAATTTGAACATGCAATGCTAGATTTGGGTGCTTCGATTAATGTCATGCCTATGTCAATTTATCAGTCCTTGAACGTTGGCACTTTGCAACCTACTGGTATAGTGATTCAATTGGCAAATAGGACCACTGCTTATCCTTCAGGAGTACTAGAAGATGTGTTAGTTCGGGTGAATGAGCTAATTTTTCCAGCAGACTTCTATGTCTTGGACATGGAAGACGAGTCTTCAGCAAACCATGCTCCATTAATTCTAGGCAGACCGTTCCTCAAGACCGCCAAGACCAAGATAGATGTGCATGCTGGCACCCTTTCTATGGAGTTTGGCGATGATTTGGTACAGTTTAACATTTTTGATGCCATGAGACATCCCCTAGAGGAGCATTCTGTTTTTCATATTGATGTGATTGAGATGCTGGTTGATGATGTTTATGCTGATTTATATGCTGAATTCCCTGATATTGTTGACTTTATGGATTCTGTTTCTTATGATACATGTGTTGCTTGTGATGTTGAGCCATGTGCTGCATGTGCTGAGATTTATGCTGGTATGAGTGATGATGCAACTGCTGACTTAAATGATACCACATGTGAAAATAGAAGTCGAATCATCTTTGAATTTAATGTTGCTTTGAATTAGTTGTTTCAAATAGCTTGCTTTGCCTTCCATTGTACAAATTTCCCATCCTTAGAGTTGAAGACTTTGCCGGACCATCTTAAATATGCATATTTAGGAGATGGTGAGAAGTTACCGATGATTGTTGCTAAGAATCAGAACTCCGAACAAGAAGAAAAATTGCTGCAGGTTTTGAGGCAGAATAAGCAAGCCATCGGATGGACACTTGCAGATATTCTTGGTATTAGTCCCTCCACATGCATGCATAGGATTTTATTGGAAGAGGATACGAAACCAGTAAGGCAACCCCAAAGGAGACTGAACCCCTTGATTCTAGATATGGTGAAGAAGGAAGTGACCAAGCTACTTCAAGCTGACATTATTTATCCCATATTAGACAGTAAATGGGTGAGCCCCGTGCAGGTTGTTCCCAAGAAATCTGGGGTCACAGTAGTTGAGAATGAGAATAACGAACTTCTACCCACAAGAGTTCGTAATTGGCGGGTTTGCATTGATTATAGGCGGCTTAACCAGGCTACCATAAAAGATCATTTTTCGCTACCTTTCATTGATCAGATGTTGGAGAGGCTAGCTGGCAAGTCACATTATTGTTTTCTGGATGGATATTCAGGTTATTTTCAGATTCATATAGCCCCAGAAGACTAAGAGAAGACTACTTTCACTTGTCCATTTGGCACATTTGCATACAGGAGGATGCCGTTTGGTCTGTGCAATGCTCCGGGCACCTTTCAAAGGTGTATGGTAAGTATCTTTTCTGACTTTTTAGAGAGTTGCATGGATGTGTTTATGGATGATTTTACTGTCTATGGTTCTTCCTTTGATGCATGCTTGGATAGTCTGGCTCAGGTTTTACATAGATGCATTGAAACTAACCTTGTTCTGAATTTTGAGAAATGTCATTTCATGGTAGAACAAGGTATAGTTTTAGGACATGTAATATCTAGCAAGGGTATCGAGGTAGATCCTGCAAAAATAAATGTTATTTCATGCTTATCTTACCCCACATGCGTGCGGGAGGTTCGCTTCTTTCCTTGGTCATGCAGGTTTCTATAGGCGGTTCATAAAAGATTTCAAAGAAAATTGCTCTTCCACTATCCAACTTGCTACAAAAAGAAGTGGAGTTCCATTTTGACCAGAAATGCAAGGATGCCTTCAATCACTTGAAGCAAGCATTGACCAGTACACCTATCATCCAGCCACCAGATTGGAGACTTCTATTTGAGCTCATGTGTGATGCCTCTAATTATACTTTGGGAGCTGTTCTTGCACAAAGGGTCGGTAAAATATCTCATGTCATCTCTTATGCTTCAAGAACTTTAGATCCTGCACAAGTCAACTACACCACCACTGAAAAGGAACTTTTAGCAATTGTTTTTGCTTTAGACAAATTTCGATCATATTTGCTTGGTTCTAGAGTGGTTGTGTTTTCAGATCATACAGCTTTGAAGTTTCTCCTGAAGAAGCTTGATGCAAAGCCTAGATTGATTAGGTGGATTTTGCTCCTCCAAGAGTTCGATATTGAAATCCGTGATAAAAGTGGAGCGGAGAATTTAGTGGCTGATCACCTAAGTCGTATTGAAAAGGAGGCGGCGATACTTTACCTATCCATGATGTCTTCTCTGATGAGCAGCCTTTTCAAGCTGCAAGGTAACACTCCTTGGTTTGCTGATTTGATAAATTTCTTAGTTCTTGGTGTTTTCCCTGCATATTTTATTAGGGCTCAGATTGATAAATTGAAAAGTGAGTCAAAATATTATGTGTGGGATGACCCTTATCTGTGGAAATTTTGTAGTGACCAAGTCATTAGGAGATGTGTGCATGATAATGAATTCCATTCTATTCTTAGCTTTTATCATACACTTGCATGTGGCGGTCATTTTGGTCCCCAAAGGACTGCTAGGAAAGTTTTGGAATCTGGATTATATTGGCCCACTCTATTTCATGATGCATATGTGTTTTGTAAATCTTGTGATCAATGCCAAAAAATAGGAAACACTTCTCGAAGGAATGAGATGCCCCAGAAATCCTTATTGTTCTGTGAGATTTTTGATGTATGGGGTATTGATTTTATGGGACCCTTTCCTATTTCTTATGGTTTTGTTTACATTTTGCTAGCTGTTGATTATGTATCCAAGTGGGTGGAGGCGAAAGCTACTCAGACTGATGATTCCAAAGTTGTTGCGGATTTTGTTAGATCACAGATTTTCTGCAGGTTTGGAGTTCCAAAGGCCATCATCATAATCAGGGTTCACATTTTTGTAATCGAAGCATGGAAGCTTTGATGAAAAAGTATGGGGTCTTGCACAGAGTTTCTACACCTTACCATCCCTAAACTAATGGGCAAGCCGAGATTTCCAACAGGGAGATCAAGCAGATACTCCAGAAGACAGTTCAACCTAACAGAAAGGACTGGAGCAAGAGGCTTGAGGATGCTTTATGGGCTTACCGGACTGCTTATAAGACACCAATCGGGATGTCTCCGTATCGGATTGTTTTTGGAAAAGCCTGCCACTTACCGGTGGAAATTGAGCATCATGCATTTTGGGCAGTGAAAAGGTGCAACTTGGACCTAGATCAAGCAGGTATGGAGAGGAAGCTGCAGCTGCAGCAATTGGAGGAGATCCGCTTGAAGGCTTATGAAAGTTCCAAACTTTATAAGGAGAAGACCAAAGCCTTCCATGATAAGTTGATTCTGAGGAAAACATTTGAGATTGGTCAAAAAGTTCTCCTCTATAACTCCCGCCTCCGATTCATGCCTGGCAAATTAAGGTCTAGATGGGATGGACCATTTATTGTTACTAAGGTTTTTCCTTCTGGTGCTGTTCAGATTAAAAGTGAGGTCACTGCCAAAGCTTTCATCGTAAATGGACACCGCCTCAAACAATATCATGAACTTCCGAGAGAATGCGAAGTGGAGGTGATGAACCTTCTCCATCCGCATTATGAATAAAAAAAAAGAAAAAAAAAAAAAAAAAAAAAAAAAAAAAAAGAAAGAAAAAAAAAAAAAAACAAACTATATGCCCGACAATGAGGAAGATAGTTCCATTCAATTTTGTCACTCGGAAGCAAGTGGAGGTCACTTTTTCTTCAACGACAACAACAAATAAAATCTTGCAAAGTATGGATTTTATTGACCCACTTTATTCAAGGTCATTACACCTTTTGCAAAAGTTGCGGAAATTGGTCAAAAAGGTTCTGCTTTGAGATTATCATCCGCACCTACTCCTTGAAGAATTGAGATCTAGGTGGTGCGGTTCTTTTCTTTGTCAAACACGTGTATTCTCTCGGGGCCGAAGATATTGAGGATCCTAGGAATGGTAATGCGCTTAAAGTTAATGGACAAAGACTCAACCATTCCCGGAAAACCAAGTTCTTGAGTTCTTTGTGTTGCTTAGGTTAAGTGGCGGATACGGTACTCGTGACTCTTAAGTCGGTTTATTTTTCGCTTTCCCAAAATAACTCGAATCCTTCTTCTCCTTCAAAATGGATGTCATTCTTTCAAACCCGAGAAAACATTTTCCTTCTCTTCCTCAAAATGCTCGAGAAAAATCTACAAAGTTCGATGTGAAAGATTGAGACCGTTAATGCACAAAGGTATGCCGAAGATGTACGATGGATAATTGAAGCGAAGGTCCGATTAGCAGTGAGTCCTCAATTTCATTTGACTCATATATGCCCTGGTCTTGGAAGAAGTTCATATTCTAAAAGGAGAAGAGCAAAAAGGTTACAAGTCCGTCACAAATGTGGACGATGGAACCGTAACAAGCGATGTCGTACTAAGGGGATGGTTTCCGCAAATAGAGAAGATAAAATTTTCTTCATTAAGAATGGATGAGTAAGGAGTCATTAGATTATATCTTATTGACTCTTGAGACGCATTCTTGTGGATTGGTGCATCGTGAAATTCTTAAATTGTGGAATCTCTTCAAGGATGAAGAACAACGCTACAGTCTTGGGAATCTGACTCTAAAAGACCCTGTTTGCCAATTTATAAGAAAATTGGATGGGAAGCTTATCCTCGACTCATAGAAGATGTTTAAGCCATTACTGGACGTTTAACTAGAGGCAGATGTGAGCCATATCCACAAACAATCTGTGCATATCTTCTTCTTCTTCTTCTTCATGTCATCTCAAAAAAAAAAACAAAACAAAAAAAAAACAAAAACAAACAAAAACAAAATAAAAAAAAACAAAAAAATGTATACTTCTTAGGGTTGGCTTTGGTAACACACACCGTGAATGGGGAAATGCATGCATCCTGATCCAGCCTTCTTAATTGAAAAACAAAGAAGGTAGATTGTATTCCACATGTGAGGCAGCTAGTCGTATTATGGTCACTTGTCCCTTTTGGGAGCCCTATGTTACGCTGGTCTTGAATGGATCGAATTACGTCAACAATGCTTTGGCACAAAGCCGAAAGAGCGACTACCTCCATCCCAATCTTAAGTAAGTATACACTCATCTTTCATCAAGTTTTTCTAACAATTTCAAAAAAGAAAAAAAAAAGGACGTGATGTCTACTGCACTCATGACGCGCAGTATAAAGATACGCCATGGCAACTGTACATATAGGTATGTCATCATTTTCTATTTCTTTTATCTTTGTATCATTTTGTTGTATTTTGATTTTTGTACAGACGATCCTTTGAGCAGGGTCCTTCAGGGGTTTCTAGACTTCTTTACCTTGATGGTTTTCTTGAAGTCAAGAAGAAAAAAAAAAAAAAAGAAAAAGAAAAAGAAAAAAAAAAAAAGATTCTGTGTTTCTTAATTTCAACCTTTTCTGACAACATCCAACCTACCCTTATAGGTGTAATTATTCCCCTTTCCATTCTTTTTCTTATTTAAACACTTCATTTTCCTTCAACTCAGAGACACTCAAAGGGAGGAAGAGTATAGAATGGGGGCTTCTATTCGTAACCTAAAAAATGTCTGTGTTTTTTGTGGGTCGAGTTATGGGAAGGGATTAGAGTTTGTAAATGCAGCTAGCACTCTTGGTCGATCACTTGCTGCGAGGAATATTCATCTTGTATATGGGGGAGGTTGCCGTGGGTTAATGGGGGCTATATCACTTGCTGCATATGTAAGAGACAGTCAGGTTTTAGGTGTCATTCCTGAACCTTTAGCTCAACAGAACATCAATGGAAAGACAATTGGAGAGGAACTTAAAGTATCATCAATGCATGAACGCATGAAGATAATGCTTGAAAACTCTGATGCATTCATTGCCTTACCAGGTGGTTTTGGTACTTTGGAAGAGATTTTTCAAATTGTCTCTTGGGCTGAACTGAACATCCACCATAAACCCATTGGTTTGTTGAATGTTAATAATTTCTTTGATCTTTTGTTATTTTTTCTTGACAAAGTCGTGGAACGTAAATTTATCACTCCTTCTAAGAAGACAACTTCTTATCTCTCCTCCACTATTGATGAGCTCATTGATAAATTAGAAGCTTTTGAGTATGTACCTGATAAGGTATTAGCTCAGATAGATTGGTCAACAGGAAGCAGCGAAGGAAGTAACTAGAAACAAAAGCCCGATCTGACACTTTCTCTTTAATGGGTTTGATTTTATTAAAAAAAAAATTTGTTGTTTTGTTTGGAAAGTATGATATGATTGTCATGGACTTATTAAACTAATTAGTGATGGCAGAGTAAGGAGTTTTTTTTAGGTAGTAATTAATTAGTATTAAATTATGGAAGTACTAACGTTTTCTTGTTTGATTTCTTTTCAGGGTCTGCTGCGTAACTGATAGTGTGCTTCTTTTCTGCTTGGCGTTGATTCACTCCTCATCAGGTTGTGTTGCTCTTTTCTTTCCGTTTTATTTATCACTTTCACATTGAGGACAATGTCTATATTAAGTGTGGGGGAGAGATTTTAGCAAGTTTCTTTTTTGTTAAAAAAAAAAAAAAGAAAGGGTTCATTGCATGATTGAATAACTTTTCTCCCTTCTTGAACTGATATGCTTGGAGATGGATGATTGAATTGATGAATTGAGTTTGATGGATGCATACCTTGTGAGATTTTGAGCCTAATGGATGGATTTAACATTTATGTCATTCTCTTCTTTCTTGTGTGATTTTCACTCATGTTAATGACCACTCTAGAACTTGCTTTGATTCTTTTTGAGGCTACATTTCACTTGCATGCATGAACATGATTGAGGCCCTCTTTCTTAATTAGCTAGTTTAACCAAATAGCCAACCTTGTTTTCAATATGATATCAAGCACTCTTTTGACTTCTTGAAAATTCTCTCGATTCTTGCCAACCTTGTATATTTTCCTTTGCTTAACCCCTTTGAGCTTATTTGACCATTCCTTGTTTCTAGCTCATTATGTGCCTTAAATGAGAAATCGTGTTCTTACTTTACCTTAGGGAATAAAAGAACATTAGCTTGGTTAATGGATGAGTTTTTGAACAAGTGTGGGGGTGTATGTACAAAATGGTTGTTGAAAAAGAAAAGAGTGCCCAAAAAGAAAAAAAAAAAATGTATGTATATAGTTATGTTCATATATATAAAAGAAAAAGAAAAAAAAAAAAAAAAAAAAAAAAAAAAAAACCAAGTGTTTAAAAAAAAAAAAGGATTGGGAAATGAATATGTAAAGGGATATACACTAGAGTTGGGATGAACTTTTATGCTTGTTATTTGAACTCAGCTCTCATTTGCTTTTATTCTCTTTAGTATTTATCTTCTCATATCCATTTTATCCTCTCCTGTTACCTTGACCTCACTACAACCTTGAATAAAGTCCTCATGATTTGTGTGTGCATGTGTTTTGAGTAGTGGAGAAGTAGAAGATAAGCAAGCTTATGGTAGTGCAATTTTCATGGGTTGAATTGAGTGAAATACCTACCCTTTAAACACTTGAGAAATTGAGAGGGAATCTTGTGAAGATCTATCATTCTCGATTCATGTTGAAGATACCTTGCTTGTTGGTTTGAGATGTGGAGAATTGTTAATTCATGAATGTTTTGATCCCTTGAACCTTTGGTTGTTCTTCTTGATTGTAAAATTTTGGTCTTGAGTTTTGCCCAGGAGTGCAAAAAGCTAAGTGTGGGGGAATTTGATAATCACATATTTTATTCATTAAGAAACCCTTATGTTTAGTCATTTACACTCTCCATATTCTTAATTGATTGAGTTTGGTATGATTTTGTGAGTTTGAGCTCAAATTGGTCCTAATTGAATATTTCCAGCATTATTGAGATTTGACACTGTTTCTGTATTTTGGCCATAACTTGAGTTCCTAATATCTGATGAACATGAATTTTACCTTGTAGGAAATCTAAGAGGAATCTCTACAACTTTGATGAAGAGCTCGAAGTCTGATTCAGATGTCTAAGGGACCTAAGTTGACATGGAAGTCAGAATACGGGTTCTGTCAGTAGAATCCGAACAGTGTGCACTCAAAAAAATCATATCTCAAGATGTAATAATGGAGATGGGCTGAAATTTGGACATTGGATAGTCAAGATCCAAATAAACAACTTTCATCAAGAACACATTTTTAGAAAAAGAAGTCTAGTAGGTCATTTTGAGCTTGCAAGTCGGAACAGAGGTGCTGAAGTTGGGTTTGAGAAACCTACGGTATTTGGGACATATATTGGGCTTAAGGAAGCCAAATTGGACGAACCAGCTATCCATTTTATAGCCAAGACAAGGATCTACAACTTTCATGAAGAACACTTTTCGTGGTTCTGAAGTATAGTGGGTCGTTTTTGGCTTCCAAGTCAGACACGAAATTTTCGTCCTCAACCATCCACTCATCCATCCACTAATCCACTCATCCACTCATCCACTCATCCACTAACTCACCCACTCATCCACTCATACACTAATCCAACCACTTAACCACTCCACCCACTCATCCACTAATCCATCCACTCACCCATTCATGTCCATAATTTCCCACTCACCAAAAGTCCTTTGGCATTTTTCACTAATTCAACCACTCAACCATTTCACTCACTCATCCACTGAACCAACCCACTAAACCAACCCACTAATCCATCCACTCAAACACTCCACTCACTCACCCACTCATCCACCCACTTCCCTTTGTCATTTTGTTACCTTAGACTTCTATAAAAGGCACCATTTATCATGAACAAGATGTAAATTCTCCTTCATTTTCTCTCTAAGTTTCTTCTTGCTTCTTCATAGTTTCTCATAGTTTTGTATATTTTGATGCTCCCCTTCATGGTAATGGAGGGCTAAGCTACTTTGGGTCAATTTAGAACTCTTGAAGAGATTGTGGTTTGGATTCTTGAGACCTTGGTTATGCATTGTATTTGATTTGTAATTGAATTCCTCTTTTCTTCTTCTTTCTTCTTCTTTCTTCTTCTTCTTGATCTTGAATGCATGAATGGTGATTCTATTTATGTTGATCTAATTTGATCTTAGTTTAAGATTGAGATTTGTGATGAAACTTAGAACTAATTGATCTAAACTAATCACATAAATGAAGATTGAGATTTGTGATGAAACTTAGAACTGATTGATCTAAATTAATCACAGAATTGAAGAGGTTAGGTTACTGATTTGTGCCTAAGTTAATTGAATTCGGTACTTGAAATTAACATAGATTTTCATGAATGGTGCGATTGCAAATTTGTGTTTATCACTTGTTAATTGAATTCTAGACGATCGTCTAGTATGAATTATGGATTTGATGCAGAGATCTCGGTTAGATCCAAATTAACAATTCAATTGCGCTTCAAGTGTTCTATGAAGGGTCTATGATTGAATCCACCCAATCTTGGATAGGTTTCTAAATTGACTGCTCTTTAATTGTTATTTCTTCCTTTAATTTTGTTAAGTGCGATCTTAAACTGTCAAACCCCCTTTTTTTTGCTAACTTTCACTTGATTTGATCAAATTGCATTTACGATCCTTGAGGAGACGATCCGGTGTTGTCACTGTGCTACAAGCTTAGGTAATAACTTCGGTTATAATTTTGACTGAGTTCGGCGCTCGTCAGTAACCTAATTGGTTATTCCGACTCTGATTTTGCTGGATGCAAAATGGATAGGAAGATCACCAGTGTGACATGCTATTTGTTTGGAAGCTCACTAGTCTCTTGGCATAACAAGAAACAAAATAATATGACATTATCAACAACTGAAACTAAATATATAGCAGCTAGAAGTTGTTGTGCTTAAATCCTTTGGATGAAGCAATAACTTCAAGACTATGGTCTTGAGTTTGACCACATCTCCATAAGGTGTGACAACACTAGTGCAATTAATTTGTCCAAAAATCTCATCTTGCACTCAAGAACAAAGCATATTGAAATAAGACATCATTTTATTAGGGATCATGTTCAAAAAGGTGATTGCAAACTAGAATTTGTTGAAATAACTAAGTAACTTGTTGATATCTTCACCAAATCTCTAGCAAAAGAAGCATTCTATTACATTAGAAGAGAATTGAGCATCACTGATCAATCTTGCATATGAATGAATGATTACATTGCTTTATCTTTGATTTGTTTTCATTGAATCATTACTGATAAACACATATTTTATTCATTAAGAAACCCTTATATTTAGTCATTTACACTCTCCATATTCTTAATTGATTGAGTTTGACATGATTTTGTGAGTTTGAGCTCAAATTGGTCCTAATTGAATATTTTCAGCATTATTGAGATTTTACACTGTTTCTGTATTTTGGTCATAACTTGAGTTCCTGATATCTGACAATCATGAATTTTATCTTGTAGGAAATCTAAGAGGAAGCTCTACAACTTTGATGAAGAGCTCTAAGTCTGATTCAGATGTCTAAGGGACCTAAGTTTACATGGAAGTCAGAATACGGGTTCTGTCAGTAGAATCCGAATAGTGTGCACTCAAAAAATCATATATCAAGATATAATAATGGAGATGGGCTGAAATTTGAACAGTGGATAGTCAAGATCCAAATAAAAAACTTTCATGAAGAACACATTTTGAGAAAAAGAAGTCTAGTAGGTCATTTTGAGCTTGCAAGTCGGAACAGAGGTGCTGAAGTTGGGTTTGAGCAACCTACGGTATTTGGGACATATCTTGGCCTTAAGGAAGCCAAATTGGACGAACCAGCTATCCATTTTATAGCCAAGACAAGGATCTACAACTTTCATGAAGAACACTTTTCGTGGTTCTGAAGTATAATGGGTCGTTTTTGGCTTCCAAGTCAGACACGAAATTTTCGTCCTCAACCATCCACTAATCCACTCATCCATCCACTAATCCACTCATCCACTAACCCACTCATCCACTAACTCACCCACTCATCCACTCATACACTAATCCAACCACTTAACCACTCCACCCATTCATCCACTAATCCATCCACTCACCCATTCATGTCCATAATTTCCCACTCACCAAAAGTCCTTTGGCATTTTTCACTAATTCAACCACTCAACCATTCCACTCACTCATCCACTAAACCAATCCACTAAACCAACCCACTAATCCATCCACTAAAACACTCCACTCACTCATCCACTCATCCACCCACTTCCCTTTGTCATTTTGTTACCTTAGACTTCTATAAAAGGCACCATTTATCATGAACAACATGGAACTCTCCTTCATTTTCTCTCGCTTTTCTTGTGATTTCTTTCTAGCTATGTGTAACTAAACCTCCCTTGGTTAAGGGGGTGATGAAATCGCTAGTATTAATGTTGTAAACTTTGCATATTTGATTATTTCAACACGCTTATGTTTTTATTCATATATTTCTGAATCTATTGTTGGTATGAAGGTTTTTGTACTTGTTCCTACTTTCAAAGTAGTAGATCTAGGTTTATTATGCGCGGTTGCGGTAGTAGATCTAGTGGGATGTATGATGTTCATGTGGGTATAATTATCTTTGTGCTATTTGCCGCTTATAAAAGTGGTAGATCTGGGTTTATTATGCGCGGTTGCGCGGTATTAGATCTAGAGAAATATATGTTCTAAGTAATTCAATCCCTATTGTGTGATTAGACCTTAGTGTAATTGGTTTTCTAAATCTTAATGCAATTGTTAGATAGTTGTAAGAGCGGTTGCTTTATGACTAATCGGTGATTAGGAGTTGATTTGAGCGGTTGCTAAATTGACCAACACATAAGGAAAACAGAGATTTACTCTCACAATTGCATAAAAACATAATTGAGCATGTTGGAATAAAAGGATATGTGGATTTACATTATCATATAAATCTAGTGGTGGATTCAATCTCTTAACCAATTTTCTTATATTGTTGATTTCAGTTTGTTTATTGTTATCTTTGAAGTCGTTCATTGTTCATCAAAACTCCAAAACCCCCTTTTATCTTGTTTATTGTTAATCGATTCTAAATTGGGAATTGTTTAATAGTGTTAATTGAATTGGTTCTCTGTGGATCGACTCTTACTAACTACAACTAGTTGTAAGGTTTTTATTTTCTCGTGGGCCGACAACCGATTTTTATCTTAATTTTAATCACTACATCCGCACGCATCGAATTTTGGCGCCGTTCTTGGGAACCAATTTTTTCAATTACACTATTAATTTATTTCCTATTTTTATTCTGTTTTTATTTTATTTTATTTTATTTTATTTTTAATCTTTCTTTCTCGAGTGTTTTGTAGGTGTTGATGTCCTTTGAAGGAGTAGACAAAGGATTGCTAAATTTGAGGAACTATATTGATCAACTCACTTCACATCCTCAATTTCCTTCCATCCGGCTAACTTCCAACTCACACCGCCGACATTGAAGTCGCCCGTTACATTGATCTATCAAGTTCGGACACATTTGAGCCATCCGAAATATCTGAAGAAGTGACAATGGCGAGAAAAACACTTTAAGGGCATTGGGTGCTCCAGATCTAGATCAACAAATTTCTTTGCATAGACATTCTTGAAAATGAAGAGGCATTTGAATTGAAATCCGGTTTAATCCATCTCTTGCCATCTTTCAATGGATTACCCTGAGAGGACCCCAACAAGCACTTGAAGGAAATCCATGTGGTATGTTCTAGCATGAAACCCGCAGAATTCATGTAGAGCAAGTCAAGTTGAGAGCTTTTCCATTCTCATTGAAAGACTCGGCTAAGGAGTGGCTTTACTACTTGCCACCCGGATCCATCCAATCATGGCGGGACATGGCCCGAACTTTCCTAGACAGATACTTCCCTGCCTCAAAAGCCGCAACAATCGAAAAGAAATCATGGTATTCAACAAAGGCATGGGGAATCACTCCATGACTACTTTGGGAGAGATTTAAGAAGCTATGTTTCACCGCCCTCATCATCAAATAAGTGAGCAACTTTTAATTCAAGATTTCTATGAAGGCTTACAAGTGATGGATCGCAACATGATTGATGCTGCTAGCGGAGGAGCATTGATTGATAAAACTCCTCAAGAAGCTAGAAACTTGATCTCAAGAATGGCTGCCAATACTCAACAATTCTACTCTAGAAATGACACTGGAGTAAGAGCAATGAAAGAAGTAGAGACAACCAGTATACAGCAGCAAATAACTCAATTGTCTGCTATTGTTCAACGGTTAATGGATTCAGGTAAAGCATCAGTTCATGCTTGTGGGATCTGTTGTTCATCCGGACATCCCACGATATGTGTCCCACTCTCCAAGAAGACACAAATGAGGAGGTAAGAGCAAGTAGGGGATATCTTGGACTTTCAAAAATTACAACCCCTACTCAAACACATATAATCCGGGTTGGAGGGATCATCCAAATTTCAGCTATGCAAAGCAACCTCAAAATCAACCTCCAAATTATGGACCTCCAGATTCCAACAAAGGCAAGTACCTTTCCCTCGAGACACGGCTGACAAGTTCAAGCTCCTAAGCAATCGAGCCTTCATTAGAGGATCTAGTAAAACAAATGGCCACTAATAATTTACGGTTCCAACAAGAAACAAATGCAACTATACAAAGTTTCAAACAAGAAACAAGGATCAATGCAATCAATAACTTGCAGAATCGGATAGGACAGCTTGTCCACGAATTCAACAAGTTTCAAAGCCAAGCTTCGGGAAACTACCCTCACGGCCAAGTGAATCCGAGGGAAAATGCTAGTCTTTGTCACATTGAGAAGCGGAAAGACGATGGATGAGCCTACCTCTCTTCCACCAATCATTCAAGAGAAGGATGAACCACCCAAAGAAGCAAATGATAAGGGGCAAACTTCCAAAACCCCTAAGGTAAGTATTTCAACCCCTTCCTAAATATGTCACTAAAGCTCCTTTTCCTAGTAGGTTGGTTAAAACCAAGAAAGAAGAAGCGAGAAAAAGAAATACTTGAGACTTTTAGGAAGGTAGAGGTTAATATCCCTTTGTTAGATGCCATTAAGCAAGTACCTAGATATGCAAAATTTCGAAAGAATTATGCACTAACAAGAGGAAGTTAAAAGGAAATGAAAAGGTCCAAGTGGGAGAAAATGTTTCAAATTTGTAATTAAAAAGAAACTCCCAACCAAATGTAAGGACCCCGCACATTCACCATTCCATGCACTATAGGTAACACAAGGTTTGAAAGGGCAATGCTTGATTTAGGTGCATCTATAAATGTCATGCCATATTCTATTTATGCATCTTTATACTTGGGTCCTTTGGAACCTCTTGGTGTTGTTATTCAATTGGTGATAGATCTAATGCATACCCTAAGGGTGTGGTTGAAGATGTTTTGGTACAGTGAATGAATTAGTGTTTCCGGAGACTTCTATGTTTTGGACATAGAAGAGGATGAGTCTCCCAAATCTGCTCCTATCTTGCTAGGAAGACCATTTTTGAAGACTCGCACGGACAAAAATTGATGTGCACTCGGAATTCTAACAATGGAATTTGATGGGGAATTAATTAGATTCAATATTTTTGAAGCTATGAGATACCCAAGTGATGTGCACTCTGCTTGTTTAATTGATTCTTTTGATCCTTTTGATTCTTTAATTTCTGCAGACTTTTGATACTTGACCATTTTGATGCTCTTGATACAATTCTAACTCATAGCTTAGATGTACGGGAGGAAAAGAAGAAGAGTGAAGAAGAGCCATGGAGTGAAGACATTGATGAAATTGTTGCTTTGCCTTACAAGAGCTCTCTTCCACTCCCGAGAAGAGCATGAGGTAACTTTTGTTGATTTACCTGTTACTACCGATATACCTCAACCTTCATTGTGCAGGCACTGAATTGGAACCGAAAGCACTACCGATCATCTTAAATACATCTTCTTGGGGGAGAAGGACACCCTTCCAAAGTAATAATTGCAAAGTCACTCACCCAAGAGCAAGAAGAGAAACTGGTAGTCGCTTTTGCGGGAACATAAGACAGACCATTGGTTGGTCAATAGGCGATATCAAGGGTATTAGTCCCTCCGTTTGTATGCACAGGATATTAATGGAGGAGGATACTAAACTCAGTGAGAGACCCTCGGCGGAGATTGAATCCTCCCATGATGGAGGTTGTGAAAAAGGAGATACCGAAGCTCCTAAGTGTGGGGTGATCTACCCCATTTCTCGACAAAGAAATGGGTAAGCCCACCCGGGTAGTACCAAAGAAATCTGGAATTACTGTGGTAAGAAATGCTGAAAATGAGCTTATTCCCACTTGGTTACAGACAAGGTGGCGTGTTTGTATTGATTACAGGAAGTTGAATGCCGCCACGAGAAAAGACCACTTTCCTTTACCTTTCATTAATCAAATGTTAGAAAGATTAGCTGGTCATTCTTATTATTGTTTTCTGGATGGTTTTTCAGGTTACAATCAGATTGCCATAGCTCCAGAAGACCAAGACAAGACTACATTCACTTGTCCATTTGGTACCTTTGCATATAGGCGAATGCCTTTTGGACTTTGCAATGCACCAGGAACTTTCCAAAGATGCATGATGAGTATATTTTCTGATTACATTGAAAACATCATTGAGGTTTTTATGGATGACTTTAGTGTCTTTGGAAATGATTTTGAAAATTGTTTGGAACATTTAACTTTGGTGCTTAAAAGATGCATTGACACTAACCTGGTACTGAATTGGGAAAAATGTCATTTCATGGTGAATGAAGGTATTGTGTTAGGTCATGTAATTTCTGCTAGGGGAATTGAAGTAGATAAAGCTAAGGTAGAACTCATGCATTCTTTGCCACCACCCACTAGTGTGCGGGAGATTCGTTCTTTTATTGGTCATGCAGGTTTCTACCGGAGATTCATTAAAGACTTTTCTAAAGTCTCATTGCCCCTTTGCAGACTTCTTCAAAAAGATGTTAATTTTAACTTTGATGAGAAATGTATGGAAGTTTTCAATAAACTCAAGAAGTTGTTAACTGTTGCACCTATCATCAGGCCACCCAACTGGGAGTTACCTTTTGAACTAATGTGTGATGCTAGTGACTTTGCAGTAGGAGCTGTCTTGGGACAACGAGTTGATAGAGTTCCTTATGCTATTTACTATGCATCAAGGACTCTAAATGATGCTCAACTTAATTACTCAACCACAGAAAAGGAACTTCTAGCTGTTGTATTTGCTTTAGAAAAATTTAGATCATATCTAATTGGTTCTAAAGTGATTGTGTTTTCAGATCATGCAGCCTTGAAGTATCTTCTAACAAAGAAAGAAGCAAAGCTTAGATTGCTCCGATGGATTTTATTGCTCCAGGAATTTGACTTGGAGATTAAAGACAAGAAAGGGAGCGAAAACTTGGTGGCCGATCACTTGAGTAGATTGGTAACTGAAGAGGAAGAAATGCCTATCATGGAGACTTTTCCTGATGAATATTTGATGGTTGTCAACACCATAATCCCTTGGTATGCTTGACATTGTTAACTACCTGGTTACTAAGGACTTTCCTGGAGGGTTTGAACAAGGCCCAAAGAGATAAATTAAGGAGTATTTGTAAATACTATATCCGGGATGACCCGTACTTATGGAAGCATTGTGCGGATCAAGTCATTAGGAGGTGCATTCCCGATTCTCGAGACACACTCCATCCTCTCCTTTTGCCACACCTATGCATGTGGAGGACACTTTGGCGATAAAAGGACAGCCAATAAAGTGCTTGACAAAGGGTTTCTATTGGCCTTCAATTTTCAAAGACGCTTACAACTTCGTAAGTCTTGTGACCGTCGAGAAACAGTAATATTGGTCCTCGTAATCAAATGCCTCGGACTCCGATCATTTTTGTGGAACTCTTTGATGTGTGGGGTATTGATTTCATGGGACCATTCCCTCCTTCATTTGGTTTCACATACATTCTTTTATCTGTTGATTATGTGTCTAAATGGGTGGAAGCAAAAGCCACTCGATCGATGATTCTAAAATCATGTTGCATTTTGTTAAGTCACATATTTTCTCCAGGTTCGGGACCCCAAGGGCTATCATCGGTGACCAAGGGACCCATTTCTCGCAACAAAACCTTTGATGCTCTATTGAAGAGATATGGAGTAATGCACAGAATTTCCACTCCTTACCATCCACGGACAAATGGGCAAACCGAAGTGTCCAACCGGAGATTAAGTCAATCCTTGAAAAGACAAAGTGAACCCCTCAAGAAAGGATTGGAGCACTCGACTTGAAGATGCTTTATGGGCTTATAGGATCGCCTATAAGACTCCCATCGGCATGTCACCATTTCGGTTGGTGTATGGAAAGCCCCGTCATTTGCCCGTTGAGTTGCAACATCGATCTTACTTGGGCCATTAAACAAGTTAATATGGAATTGGAAGGTCTTTGGAAAGCAAAGGAAGTTCCATTACAGGAATTGGAAGAACTAAGAAATGAGGCCTTTGAGAATGCCCCGATTTATAAGACTAAAGCTAAGGCATTCCACGACCAATTGATTTCCGAAAGAAATTTCACAGAGGACAAAAAGTCCCGCTATTCCAATCAAGACTCAAATTATTTCCGGTAAACTGCATTCTAAGTGGATTGGGCCGTTTGTGGTAACTAATGTTTTTCCTTTTGGTGCAGTTGAGATCAGGAGTGAAAATTCGGCAAAGCATTTAAGGTCAATGGTCATCGTCTCAAACCATATCATGAACTTCCTGACAGTGCAGAGATGGAAGTGATGACCCTCATCCTTCCACAATATGAGGAGCATTGAAAGTATCATCATGTCGGGCTGAGGACAATAAACTAAGCGCTCATTGGGAGGCAACCCAACCAGATTTGTTCTCTTTATCCCTTTTTATTTTGTGTTTTCATTAGTTTCTTAGATTATGTTTTTATCTGTTTGTTGGTTGTAAGCATTTGAATCTCTAAAAAAAAAATAAAAAAAAAAAACAGCTGTGTGCCCGACAATGAGGAAGGTAGTGCCATTCAATTTTGTCACTCGGAAGCAAGTGGAGGTCACTTTTCTTCAGCGACAACAACAGCGAAAATCTTGCAGTATGGATTTTATTGACCCACTTTATTCAAGGTCTGTTACACCTTTTGCAAAAGTTACAGAAATTAGTCAAAAAAGGTTCTGCTTTGAGATTATCATCTGCACCTACTCCTTGAAAAATTGAGATCTAGGTGGCGCGGTTCTTTTGCTGTCAAACACGTGTATCCTCTGGGGCCGAAGATATTGAGGATCCTAGGAATGGTAATGCGCTTAAAGTTAATGGACAAAGACTCAACCATTCCTGGAAAACCAAGTTCTTGAGTTCTTTGTGTTGCTTAGGTTAAGTGGCGGATACGGTACTCCGTGACTCTTAAGTCGGTTTATTTTTCGCTTTTCCAAAATAACCGAATCCTTCTTCTCCTTCAAAATGGATGTCATTCTTTCAAACCCGAGAAAACATTTTCCTTCTCTTCCTCAAAATGCTCGAGAAAAATCTACAAAGTTCGATGTGAAAGATTGACCGTTAATGCACAAAGGTATGCCGAAAGATGTACGATGGATAATTGAAGCGAAGGTCCGATTAGCGGTGAGTCCTCAATTTCATTTGACTCATATATGCCCTAGGTCTTGGAAGAAGTTCATATTCTAAAAGGAGAAAAACAAAAAGGTTACAAGTCCGTCACAAATGTGGACGATGGAACCGTAACAAGCGATGTCATACTTTGGGGATGGTTTCCGCAAATAGAGAAGATAAAATTTTCTTCATTAAGAATGGATGAGTAAGGAGTCATTAGATGATATCTTATCGACTCTTGAGACGCATTCTTGTGGATTGGTGCATCGTGAAATTCTTAAATTGTGGAATCTCTTCAAGGATGAAGAAAAACGCTACGATCTTGGGAATCGACTCTAAAAGACCTGTTTGCCAATTTTTAAGAAAATTGGATGGGAAGCTTATCCTCGACTCATAGAAGACGTTTAAGCCGTTCGGACGTTTAACCGAGAGGCGGATGTGAGCCACATCCACAAACAATCTGTACATATCATCTTCTTCTTCTTCATGTCATCTCTCAAAAAAAAAAAAAAAAAAAAACAAAAAAAAAAGAGGACGTGATGTCTCGCACTCATGACGCGCAAAGATAAAGATACGCCATGGACACTGTACATACAAGTATGTCATCATTTTCTATTTCTTTTATCTTTGTATCATTTTGTTGTATTTTGATTTTTGTACAGACGATCCTTTGAGCAGGGTCCTTCAGGGGTTTCTAGACTTCTTTACCTTGATGGTTTTCTTGAAGTCAAACAAAAAAACAAAAAAAAATAAAAAAATAAAAAAGTAAAAAAAAAGGGAGAAAAGATTCTGTGTTTCTTAATTTTAACCTTTTCTGACAACAGCCAACCTACCCTCATAGGTGCAATTATTCCCCTTTCCATTCTTTTTCCTACTTAAACACTCCATTTTCTCCATTTTCCTTCAACTCAGAAACACTCAAAGGGAGGAAGAGTATAGAATGGGGCCTTCTATTCGTAACCTCAAAAATGTCCGTATTTTTTGTGGGTCGAGTTATGGGGAAGGGATTAGAGTTTGTAAACGCAGCTAGCACTCTTGGTCGATCACTTGCTGCGAGGAATATTCATCTTGTATATGGGGGAGGTTGTCGTGGGTTAATGGGGGCTGTATCACTTGTCGCTTCTATAGGAGGCAATCGGGTTTTAGGTGTTATTCCTAAACCTTTGGTGAAAATAATATCACCGGAAAGACAGTTGGAGAAGAAATTCGGGTAACATCTATGCATGGACGAATGAAAACAATGGTTGACAATTCGATGCATTTATTGTCTTACCAGGTGGTTTTGGTACTTTAGAAGAAATTTTTCAAATTGTCTCTTGGTAGAACTAAACATCCACCATAGACCCATTGGTTTGTTGAATGTTAATAATTTCTTTGATCTTTTGTTATCTTTTCTTGACAAAGTCGTGGAACAAATTTATCACTCCTTCAAAGAAGACAACTTCTTATCTCTGCCTCCACTATTGATGAGCTCATTGATAAATTAGAAGCTTTTGAGTATGTACCGATCCAAGATTAGCTCGAGATAGATTGGTCAACAGAAGCAGGCGAAGGAAGTAACAAGAAACAAAAACCAGATCTGCGACTTCATCTTTAATGGGTTTGATTTTATTGTACCTTGTTTCTGTTTAAATTTGTGTCGACTTTCTCTAACGGTCCGATGCGATCTTGCGACAAGGTGTGTTTCTTTTACGCTTGGCGTTGATTCACTTCTTATCGGTTGTGTTGCTCTTTTCTATATCTCTTTTCACATTGAAGGCAATGTTATATTAAGCGTGGGGAGAGATTTCAAAGATGTTCTTTTTGTAAAAAAAAAAAAAATTTCAAAAAAAAAAAGAGAAAAAAGAAAAAAAAAAAAAAGGGGTTCATTGCATGATTGAATAACTTTTCTCCCTTCTTGAACTGATATGCTTGGTGATGGATGATTAAATTGATGAATTGAGTTTGATGGATGCATACCTTGTGAGATTTTGAGCCTAATGGATGGATTCAACATTTATGTCATTCTCTTCTTTCTTGTGTGATTTTCACTCATGTTAATGACCACTCTAGAACTTGCTTTGATTCTTTTTAAGGCTACATTTCACTTGCATGCATGAACATGATTGAGACCCTCTTTCTTAATTAGCTAGTTTAACCAAATAGTCAACCTTGTTTTCAATTTGATATCAAGCACTCTTTTAACTTCTTGGAAATTCTCTGATTCCTGCCAACCTTGTATATTTTCCTTTGCTTAACCCCTTTGAGCTTATTTGACCATTCCTTGTTTCTAGCTCATTATGTACCTTAAATGAAAAATTGTGTTCTTATTTTACCTTAGGGAATAAAAGAACATTAGCTTTGTTAATGGATGAGTTTTTGAACAAGTGTGGGGGTGTGTATACAAAATGGTTGTTGAAAAAGGAAAGAGTGCCTAAAAAAAAAAAGAAAAAAAAAAGAAAAAAAACCAAGTGTTTAAAAAAAGAAAAGGATTGGGAAATGAATATGTAAAGGGATATACACTAGAGTTGGGATGAACTTTTAAGCTTGTTATTTGAACTCAGCTCTCATTTGCTTTTATTCTCTTTGGTATTTATCTTCTCATATCCATTTTATCCTCTTCTGTTACCTTGACCTCACTACAACCTTGAATAAAGTCCTCATGATTTGTGTGTGCATGTGTTTTGAGTAGTGGAGAAGTAGAAGATAAGCAAGCTTATGGTAGTGCAATTTTAATGAGTTGAATTGAGTGAAACACCTACCTTTTAAACACTTGAGAGATTGAGAGAGAATCTTGTGAAAGATCTATCATTCTCGATTCATGTTGAAGATACCTTACTTGTTGGTTTGAGATGTGGAGAATTGTTAACTCATGAATGTTTTGATCCCTTGAACCTTTGGTTGTTCTTCTTGATTGTAAAATTTTGGACTCTTGAATGTCGTTGGAATTTAAAATTTTGTTAATCTCTTATGTCCTTATTTTGGTCTTGAGTTTTGCCCAGGAGTGCAAAAAGCTAAGTGTGGGGGAAATTGATAAACACATATTTTATTCATTAAGAAACCCTTATATTTAGTCATTTACACTCTCCATATTCTTAATTGATTGAGTTTGACATGATTTTGTGAGTTTGAGCTCAAATTGGTCCTAATTGAATATTTTCAGCATTATTGAGATTTTACACTGTTTCTGTATTTTGGTCATAACTTGAGTTCTTGATATCTGACAATCAGGAATTGTATCTTGTAGGAAAGCTAAGAGGAAGCTCTACAACTTTGATGAAGAGCTCGAAGTCTGATTCAGATGTCTAAGGGACCTAAGTTTACATGGAAATCAGAATACGGGTTCTGTCAGTAGAATCCGAACAGTGTGCACTCAAAAAATCATATCTCAAGATGTAATAATGGAGATGGGCTGAAATTTGGATAGTGGATAGTCAAGATCCAAATAAAAAACTTTCATGAAGAACACATTTTGAGAAAAAGAAGTCTAGTAGGTCATTTTGAGCTTGCAAGTCGGAACAGAGGTGCTAAAGTTGGGTTTGAGCAACCTACGGTATTTGGGACATATCTTGGCCTTAAGGAAGCCAAATTGGACAAACCAGCTATCCATTTTATAGCCAAGACAAGGATCTACAACTTTCATGAAGAACACTTTTCGTGGTTCTGAAGTATAATGGGTCGTTTTTGGCTTCCAAGTCAGACACGAAATTTTCGTCCTCAACCATCCACTAATCCACTCATCCATCCACTAATCCACTCATCCACTAACCCACTCATCCACTAACTCACCCACTCATCCACTCATACACTAATCCAACCACTTAACCACTCCACCCACTCATCCACTAATCCATCCACTCACCCATTCATGTCCATAATTTCCCACTCACCAAAAGTCCTTTGGCATTTTTCACTAATTCAACCACTCAACCATTCCACTCACTCATCCACTAAACCAATCCACTAAACCAACCCACTAATTCATCCACTAAAACACTCCACTCACTCATCCACTCATCCACCCACTTCCCTTTGTCATTTTGTTACCTTAGACTTCTATAAAAGGCACCATTTATCATGAACAACATGGAACTCTCCTTCATTTTCTCTCAATTTTTCTTGTGATTTCTTTCTAGCTATGTGTAACTAAACCTCCCTTGGTTAAGGGGGTGATGAAACCGCTAGTATTAATGTTGTAAACTTTGCATATTTGATTATTTCAACACAGTTATGTTTTTATTCATATATTTTTGAATCTATTGTTGGTATGAAGGTTTTTGTACTTGTTCCTACTTTCAAAGTAGTAGATCTAGGTTTATTATGCGCGGTTGCGGTAGTAGATCTAGTGGGATGTATGATGTTCATGTGGGTATAATTATCTTTGTGCTATTTGCCAGTTATAAAAGTGGTAGATCTGGGTTTATTATGCGCGATTTGCGGTATTAGATCTAGAGAAATATATGTTCTAAGTAATTTAATCCCTATGTGTGATTAGACCTTAGTGTAATTGGTTTTCTAAATCTTAATGCAATTGTTGGATAGTTGTAAGAGCGGTTGCTTTATGACTAATCAGTGATTAGGAGTTGATTTGAGCGGTTGCTAAATTGACCAACACGTAAGGAAAACAGAGATTTACTCTCACAATTGCATAAAAACATAATTGAGCATGTTGGAATAAAAAGGATATGTGGATTTACATTATCATATAAATCTAGTGGTGGATTCAATCTCTTAACCAATTTTCTTATATTGTTGATTTCAATTTGTTTATTGTTATCTTTGAAGCTGTTCATTGTTCATCAAAACTCCAAAACCCCCCTTTTACTGTTTATTGTTAATCAGAGTCTAAATTGGGAATTGTTTAATAGTGTTAATTGAATTGGTTCTCTGTGGATCGACCCTTACTAACTACAACTAGTTGTAAGGTTTTTATTTTCTGGTGGGCCTGACAACTGATTTTTATCTTAATTTTAATCACTACATCCGCACGCATCAATTACTAACTTGGGCATTGGAGATTCCCCTAATTTTGTTTTGCAGATACTCCATAAGTTGGGTAAGAATTCTCTCTTCATTCTACTTATATAAACCTACTTGCTAATGTTTTCTAATAGTTTTATTCAAATAACAAATTTTTTTTGAATAACATATTCTAGTTGTTCCCAAAACTACTGTTTTGTATGTTTTATTCGAATAAAGGAATCCTTATTCGAATAACTCTTCATAGAAGCGTTTTGCAGTGAGTGTTGTATTTTGTGTTATTCGGATAACACGAGATTTATTCGAATAACGTTTGGTAGAAATTGCCAAGACCTTTCACTTACTCAAGTTTTATTTGAATAATAAGTAATTTATTTGAATAACGCTTAACAGAAATGCAAAGACGTTTCACTGACCCGTGTTTTATTCAAATAACATGAATTTTATTCGAATAAAATGTAGGCCTTTATATTTTTGTGTGCACCCATAAATCATTTTCACGTTCATTTTCTGTTCATTCCTCAGTTTCTCTGTTCTTTCCTCTCAACACCTCTCTCCCGAACGTCTCTCTCTCACTCCCATCTCCTCTCTCTCACTCAAACACCATACCCACACCCTTTCTACACCATAGCCTCCTCCTTCAAACGTCCTCGCACCAAAATTGCACCCACAAACAACCTATTGGATCTTTGCAGGCTATCATCCAACGATGAAGACAAAAACCGTTTCAGCAAGAGCTTTATTATGAGAAATCTAGTGCAACCTAAATACATTGATCTTCACTGGTTCGAGAAGGAAGAGGGTTTTGGATTCTTAGATGAGCTGCAACATCAGGGAGTTTTGAGAATGTGCTGCTACAACGACAAAATATATCTTGACCTGGTAAAAATATTCTACTGTAATCTAAGGCTCGAAAATGAAAATATTGTTTCTGAGTTCAGGGATCAGCAAATCGTGATCACTCCTGCCAAATGGATGGATAAATTTGGCATGCGTGCTTCTAGGCCTCCTATTGAATAGGAAAGCAGGCCCCCAGACTACAAGAGAGATGAAGCCATTGCTATTATTGTGAAGCCTGACACAATGATTCGAAAAGCTAGATTGAAGGGAGGAGTGCTCAAGAGTCAAGAAAGGCTCCTTCATTATGCCTACGCATATATTCTTGCTCTTCATGGTGGGAATTATGCTTACCTAACGGAGGACGACATTTGTATGATGTGGATTCTAAAGAAGGGCCACATGATTAATTGGCCAAACTTCATCGACAAACACATGATGAAGGTAAATGGCAAAGAATGGGCTGAGTTGCCTTATACGTTGTTGATTACTACCTTATTAAGGGGCTACCCTCAGGTATTGGAGACAGAACAAGCTATCGTGTTGACTCATTTGAATATTTTTGGGCAATACACGCTCAAAAAGATGAAGATGGTTAACACTGATGCTGAGGGATGGGCGTACCCTGATGAGGTAGGAGAGGCTGGAGCCAAATAAGAAGAGGCTCTTGAGGAAGATGCCCTTGCTGCACCTGGTGAAGCTCTAGAGGAGGGTGCTCAGCTGCTGCTGCTACCCCTACTGTTGGTCTTGTATCAAATGAACAACTTTTGACGATCATGCTAAACCTTAAGGCCTATATAGAGAACACCAACAACTTTATCTTTGACCAACTTAAGGCAATAGAGCACGAACAGGCTGCTTTAAGAGCCTTGTTGTCTGGACAGGCTCCCAGTTCCCTTCCTCTGCCACCGGATGCATATTTTTAGTTTTCTTAGTTTTATGATCCTTGCTTTGATGTTTTAGCCTTTGATATGATATCAAATGTAATTGGCTTTATTTTTTTAACGAATAATACGACTATTCTCTTATTTATATTGTGCAAATTAATGATATAAGAATCGATTTGAATAGTTTGCTAGTCTTTTTTTATCATAAGTGAATATATATATTGTTAAGACAAGTTTAAAACAAATCTGATATTAATTGAACACCTTTTACTTGACTTGGCTTTATCTTGCCCCATCTTTTTTATCATGACAAAAGGGGGAGAAAAAACTAAAGTTATATTTGATAATTTTGGATATTGTGTTGAGAAAAGACAAGTTAGAAAGTCTAAAGTCTAACCTAAAAAGGATCAAAGGATTCCAACAGAAATGGGGAGCTGCACATAACTCTGAAATTAAAATCTCATCTTACAAACTAGAGGGGGAGTAAGTCTCTCTTTGGACCTTGTGAATTCAATTTATATTACTAACTCTTTTCTCAATGCTTTGTTTGTCATCATAAAAAAGGGAGAGAATGTAATTGGCTATTATCTCTTGAAAGACTTTGTTTTGATGATAACAAACATGAAGATGTTGCAAGATCAAGTCCATGACCTTCAAGATTAGCTTTAAGACATAGATCAATATGTAAAAGTATAATATGATTCACACAAATGGTCCATAACTTGTTTTTCAAAGAACATGAATAGCATACTTGTTTTAAAAGCTTCAAAATGGTTTTTGGTTTTCAAATAAACAAATTTTAAATGCCAAAAAATTATATAAGACCACTTCGAATCTCTTGTCATTGCCTCACTACTGACAAAATATATTTTATATAGCTTATTCGAATAAAAGTCACTTTATTCGAATAACAGAAGTTAGGAGAAGATAAAAATTTAAACTAATCAAGATTTATTTGAATAAGGCTTCCCTTATTCGAATAACAAAAGTCAGAGAAGCCAAGTATTTCAACTAATCAAGCTTTATTCGAATACAACCTTGTTTTATTCAAATAAACGTTTGAAGTGAACAAAGGCACTTCATATTTCAAATGGGTTATTCGAATAACACCCTGTTTTATTCGAATAACATGTTTTTTAGAAACCAGATTTTAAGTGACTTATTTGAATAACATTTTTCAGCAACTTTTCCTTTACGTGCTATTTAAAGATTTATTCGAATAACCATCGTGTTATTCGAATAATGTGGTTTTTCAGAAACAAAGAGCAATGACTATAATAAAGCATTTAATGCTTCTCAACCACTCCGAACGACTCTAATCTTTAATGAGCTTTAAATGCAAGGTTGTTAGGCATTGATGGGGTTAGAGAAATATTCTAAAAACCTTGATTGAGCATCAATACTTGTTTTGCATATACTATTCATATTTTTATATGTTTTTGAGCAAAAATGTGAATCCTTAATATCTATAAGCTTCAATTTGTATTATCCACTCTTTGAGAGAGTTTCTATCTATTCTATCTTTGTATTATATATAGAAAGGATGAGGCATCCCTCAAATCTGTAAAAGGTATGGTATCCCTTGAAGTTGAGACTCAAAGCATAAGGGTGAGGCATTCTAAGGTGTTGTTGAGTGCTCCAATTTGTAAAGGTCACAAGCACTTGATTCAAGCTTGGAATTTAGTGGAAAATCTCGAGTAATTGTTTAAGGACTGGACGTAGGTCACAATGGGTGACTGAACCAGGATATACCACTGTGTTTGACTCTCTAAACTCTTATCTTTACATTTGTGCATTGGTTTATTTGCTTGTTTGAATATTTCTTTCTTGGTTGGTTCATTGGTGGGCAATATCTTTCTATCTTATCCATTCATTCATTTATATCAATTAATAGCTTCAACAAAAATTAGTAATTAAGATTTTTTTGAAAGATTTGTGAAAAGTTTTTATAGACTTAATTCATCTCTCTCTTGAGTTTTGAGGTCAATTGATAACATATGTGTACTGCATGTTCTGAGATTTTTGTGTATATAGGTAAAATGTACACTAATTACATGTGACGTTGTAGTTAAATCAGCAGAATTGATTTCTTCTACCAGATTAACACCTTTAGTGCAACAACCACCTACCCTTGAGTTAAAGTTTTTACCTAAACATTTGAAGCATGTGTTCTTGGAAGTAAAAGAGAATCTACCAGTGATAATAGCAAAAAACTTGCAGCTTGAACAAGAAGAGAAATTGTTGCAGATCTTGAGGTAGCACAACAAAGCCATTGGATGGACGATTGTTGACATTCCTAGGATTAGCCCTTCGACATGCATGCATCGGATTTTATTAGAGGAGGAATACAAACTAGTGAGTCAACTCCATAGAAGATTTAACCCTCTGATTTTAGATGTGGTGAAGAAAAAAGGAAGCAAACTGTTGTCGGCTGGCATCATTTACCATATTTCAGATAGCAAGTGGATGAGTCTTGTACAAGTAGTTCACAATAAGATCGGGATGACTGTGGTCATCAATGAAAAGAATGAGTCGGTCCCTACTAGAGTATAGAACAACTGGAGAGTCTGTATTGATTACCGGAAGCTCAACCAAGCCACTAGGAATGATCACTTTCCCTTATCCTTCATTGATCAAATGTTGGAAAAGTTAGTCGGCAAGTCACACTATTGCTTCCTAGATGGGTTTTCAGACTACTTTCAAATTTACATAGCCCCGACGGACCAAGAGAAAATAACTTTCATTTACCCATTTAGCATGTTTACTTACAAGAAGATGCCTTTTGCGCTTTGTAATGCCTCAAGTACATTTCAACGATATATGGTGAGCATTTTCTTTGACTTGTTAGAACAATGCATAAAAGTTTTTAAGGATGACTTCACAGCTTATGGATCTTCTTATGTATGTTTAGACAATGTTGCTAGGGTGCTTGATAGGTGCATTGAGACACATCT
Organism: Ormosia emarginata; assembly: GCA_029884605.1. Taxonomy (NCBI): domain Eukaryota; kingdom Viridiplantae; phylum Streptophyta; class Magnoliopsida; order Fabales; family Fabaceae; genus Ormosia; species Ormosia emarginata. Next base: position 9,334,536 of record JAQQTP010000047.1, on the reverse strand, counting down.
TATTTTTAATTTTGAGAAATGTCATTTTATAGTAGAACAAGACATAGTCTTAGGGCAGGTAGTTTCTAGCAAAGACATTGAAGTAGATAAGACAAAGATCGATGTTATTACCTCTTTACCCTACCCCACTTGTGTATGAAAAGTGAGTTCCTTTCTTGGTTATGCAGGGTTCTACAGGCATTTCATCAGGGACTTTAGCAAAATTGTCTTTCCATTGTCCAGGCTTTTTCAAAAGAAGTAGAGTTCAAATTTGATGAGCATTGCAATAAGGCATTCAATTAGTTGAAGAAGAACTTGACCTCTTATCCTATTATTAAGCTGCCGAATTGGGAGCTTCCTTTTGAGTTGAGGCATGATGTCTCCAACTTTGTAGTTGGTGCTATCCTTTCTCAACGAGTTGGCAAGCAACTTTATGTGATATCGCATGCGTCTAGTACTTTGGATTATGCCCAAGTCAATTACACCACCACTGAAAATGAACTTTTAGCAATTGATTTTGCTTTAAATAAATCTCGTTCCTATTTGCTGGGAACTAAAATTATTATTTTCTCTAACTATGCAGCCTTGAAGTTCTTACTAAAGAAGCCTGAGGCGAAGCCTAGACTCATTCGATGGATATTTCTCTTGTAGAAGTTTGATATTGAGATCAGAGATAAGAGCAGAGCTGAGAACTTAGTAGCAAATCATCTAAGCCGGATCCCACAGGCAGTGGACATTCTTCCTATTCGAGAGACCTTCCCAGATAAGTAGATTTTTTAGCTGCGAGGTAAGGACCCTTGATATGCTAATTTAGTGAATTATTTAATTGCATATGAGTTACCTACTTATTTTAAGAAGCATTAGATTAATAAGCTTATGAGCGAGGATAAATATTATATATGGGATGATATTTATCTGTGGAGAATGTGTAGTGACCAAGTAATTAGATGTTGTGTGCTTGATTATAAGTTTTAATCTATTTTACATTTTTGTCAAACCCTTGCATGTGGTAGTCACTTTGGACCGAAATGCACTGTTAGGAAAATTTTACACTCTAGATTGTATTGACTTATCTTGTTTCATAATGCTTACAGTTATTGCAAGAATTGTGAACAATGCCAATGAACTAGTAACATTTCCTATAGGAATGAGATGCCTCAATAATCATTATTATTTTGCGAGATATTTGATGTGTAGGACATTGATCTCATGGGTCCCTTTCCTAATTCCTTTGTTTTGTTTACATTATATTAGTTGTTGATTATGTATCTAAGTAGGTGGATGCAAAAGCTATTCGGACTGATGATTCTCATGTTGTTTTAAACTTTGTTAAGTCTCATATTTTCTGTAGGTTTGGAGTTTAGAGAGCCATAATCAATGACCAAGGCTCCCATTTTTGTAATAAAATCATGGAGCGATTGTTGAAGAAATATGGTGTAATTCATAAGGTTTTGACTCCCTACAATTCATAAACCAATGGGCAAGCCGAATTTTAGAATAGGGAGTTGAAACAAATCTTGGAAAAAGCAATCCAACCAAATAGAAAAGATTAGAGCAAGAGGATTGAGGATGCATTGTGGGCATATAGGACTGCCTTCAAGACCCGTTTAGGCATGTCTCCCCTATAGGATAGTTTTTAGCAAGGCATGTCACCTTCCAATGAAGATTGAGCACAACGCCTATTGGGTGGTAAAGAAGTGAACCTTAACCTGAACTAAGCCGGATCCAAAAAATAACTCCAATTCCAAGAACTTGAAGAGATTCAGTTGGAAGCTTATGAGAACTCCCAAATTTACAGAGAAAAGACCGAGATTCATCATTACAAGATGTTGACAAGGAAATAGTTCTCTGTTGGCCAAAAAGTTCTCCTTTACAATTTTCACCTTAAACTTATGTCCGACAAGCTCCGTTTTAGGTGGCTAGGTCCTTTTATAGTCACTAAGGTTTTTCCTTATGATGCAGAGGAGATCACAATTGAGACAACTAACAAAGTTTTCAAAATTAATGGATATCGCCTCAAGCAATTCAATGAGAAAGCTCAAGAGGACATAATGGAGGAGGTCTATTTGCAAGTGGCCATATACATCACTTGATAAGCATGTTTCTTCCTTCTCTCCATTATTTTACTTGTCCTAAATTTGCTGATGATATTTATGAGATATTGATAATTTGATATTTTATAAGCTTTACATTGATGTATAATTTAAGTGTGGGAAGGAATTTATTTTTTGTTCATTGTTTCTGTTTTTAAATTATGTTTTTTCTGTTTTAATTTTCCTGTTATTATTACTGTTTTTATTTTTTGTTTTTATTCTATTGCTATTTTCTGTTTTGTTTTCTATTTTGTTTCAAAATACTATTTTTTGTTTTGTTTTTAAATTCTATTTTTCTGTTTAAAAAAAATAAAAAAAAACAAATATATATATGAAATTTTGTATTTTAATTGCTTTCTAATGGAATTTTGTGATTTGAGAAAGTTGTGAGCATACATCAATTGTGTTAGGAATTGTGGATACATCACGCAGTGAAAAAACAAAAATTCCCACCAAGGATCAATGTGAAAAAGACTATAGTCCGTTTTTTGAGTTTACCTCATGAAGCGAAATGAAAAACAGATGACGTGAATCAGCAACACTATAACAATGACGATGTCTCTGTGGTATCCACATGAACAGACTGACAAACATCGAACGTCCGCAAAAAGTAGTCTCACGTCTCTGACACAGTGCTAGCTGCGAAGAGAAGAGAAATTTGTCACTTTCTCACTCACTATTTTTGTAGGGCGGCTTGGGTTTTGTTATGCGTGCTTAGTAGCCCCTTTAACAGTACTATTTATAATACTGATTATCTTAAGTGAGTGTGAGTAATAGCAGAGTTAACTATGTAGCCTTTGGATTCATCTGTTATGAGTTAGGCCCACAATAGAATCCCATTCCAACTTGGATTCTCATTGCTCCAATTTAGTCTGCTCTATGTGTATGACCATGTAGGTTCTCATGACATTGACAGTAATATTAAAATCTCATTTTAATATTACAAGCAGTGAGCGGTATCTAGCAACACATCATTGCTTCCTAAGTAATGAGAATGTCAGTGATTTGACATAACATTTCTGTGAATAATGTTACCGTGCAATTTAGTCCCTTTGTCCAGATATCTAGATTGAACACAAGGCATGGAATGTGTCACCCTTGTATAGTTCAATCTTTCGTTTCTTAATACTCGAGTAGATGTAGTAATAACAAATGAAATTAATATCTCATATTGACTTATTTGAGCATGACCATGCATTTTACAGATGATGTTTGATGGCATTAAAACATACAACTCCTCATGTAGGAATTGTAGTAATTTTAGGTCAAAGGACCACATACACCATTATCACTATAAGAATCGCTTATGACACTCACGTAACGATTCACGTAGTGTTCTCATGGCTGGTCAATCTAATACATTATTACTCTAATATGTATCCATGTAAAGACTTGATATCTCTTATCTATAACCCATGAGATGTGGCCATCAATCTACGCACATTCTAATCTCAATACATTATTGTCATCCTGATTAACAATAATACTTGACTATGGACATTTAAGAATAGTGTTCTGTTTCTATCTAATAAGATCTCATGATCAAGTCATCCACTTGATATCCTATGACATAAAACTTACTGTTCTAAGGACTTTATTATGTTTATCATAAATAACACATAATAAATGAAATGTCTCTTATATTAAATAAATAGTATAATACAATGTAAGCTAGTACGATCAAAATAAATTAGTCTTTAGGGCATACACCAATAAATTGAAGTTAAAGATTTATAACATAAGTGAATAAATTGTCTTTCTTCTTAAGATTAACTAGTTTGGTAACGAAAAGTGAATTGGTGGATTGAGTTTGATAGAAGTATATCTCGTGAGACTTTGATCCTTTCAATGAATGAATTGAACATTTTTGTCATTCTTTTCTTTCTTATGTGATTTTCACTCATGGAATTTGTTACTCTAGAACTTATTTTGATTCTTTTTTAGTTTACATTTTCATATGCATACATGAACATTATTAAGGTATTTTTCTTGAATTAGCTACTTTAGCCAAATAGCCAACCTTGCATATTTTTTCTTAATTAACCCCCTTGAGCTTATTTGACCATTCTTTATTTTTAGTTCATTACATGTCTTAAATGAAAAATTATATTTTTACCTAACCTTAGAGAATAGGAGAGCATTGACAATGTCATTAGAAGAATTCTTGAACAAGTCTGGTGTGCTAATTAGTATGCAAAATGTTTGGTAAAAAAGGAAAAAGTGACCAATTAAAAAAAAATAGAAAAAAGAAAGAAAGAAAGAAAAAGAAAGGAGAAAAGAATATGTAAAGAAAATTTGCATTACATGGATTTAAGTTAAACTTTCATGCTTGTTATTTGAACTCATCCCCAATGTTATTTTATTCTCTTAGTTATTTAACTTGTCATCTCTATGTTATTCCTCTTCCTTATCTTGAGTCCATTACAACCTTGCATAAAGTCCTATTGATTTGTGTGTGCATGTTTTTGAGTAGCGGAGAAGTAGAAGATAAACAAGCTTATGGTAGTGCAAATTTTCATGTGTTGAATTGAGTGAAACACTTACTTTCTAAACACTTGAGGGATTAAGAGTGTATCTTGTGAGGTTCTATCATTCTTGATTTATGCTTTTCAATTGAAGTTACTTTCCTTGTTGATTTGAGATGTAGAGAAATGCTACTTCATGAATGTTTTTATTCCTTGAAGCTTTAGTCACTCTTTTTACTTATAGACTTTTGCATTCTTGAACATCATTGGAAATTAAGTCTTTTAAAGTTTTTAACTTTGAGTTTGTGTTGTTGTTCCTTTTTCCCCAGTGTTGAATTTCTAATTTTGCCTGAGAGTGTAAAAGATAAGTGCGGAAAAATTTGATAAACACAATTTTTGTATATTAGTTAACCCTTATATTTAGTCTCTTAGACCTCTTATGTGCTGAATGGATTGGTCTTGACTACATTTTATAAGTTTTGGTTCAAATTGAACTTAACTGTATTTTTTAACATTATTGAGAATTTTACATTATTTCTGTAATTTGGACATAGCTTGAGTTATAGACTTTTCAAAATTATGGATTTTACCTTTTAGAAAAGCTGAGAAAAATTCCTACAACTTTGATGAAGATCTCAGAGGCTGAATCAGATGTCTAGTAGGTCAGATTAGGCCACTAAGTTAGAATAGAGATGTTATCATTGGAACCTAGATGATATGAAAAGATTGAGCCATAATTTGGGTTGTAGGTATCATATGGAGCTGAGACTGGTGTCATTAGAAAGCTGAGACACAGATCTTAAACTACTATGAAGACCACTTATCAGAACTATGACATGTTGATAGTGTTCTCTTCCTTTGAATTTGGCTAACGGGTTTAGGGAGCTGTTAAGAATATTCTAGGCATAATTCTCTCATCCTAAGCCCAAATTAGACAAATTAGGTGTCTAATTAAAGCTAACATGAAGAGGATTAACCTTAAACTAAGGAAAAACTTTGAATTTTAATTTTAGTGATATTTATTTAAGCAGCAACAACAACTACGAAATTGAACCCTAATTTTCTCGTAGTTGTTCTTGCTTACATTTTCTCCCTTCATCTTTCTTCCTCTTCTTTCTCTCTAGGTTTCTTTTTTTTTTCAGTTTTTTCTTTCCTTCCTTCCATGGAGGGCTAGACTATTTTTAATTGATCCTAGGGATTGTCAATCTTGATGGTTAATTCTGAGATCTTGTTTTGATTGTTATACATTTAATTGTTAATCAAGTTTCTCTTTTACTTGTTAATCAAGTTTTTCTTTTACCTCTTTTGATTTTGTTAAATCTTGATTGAATTGCTTATTTTGATTTGAATGTTAATGCGATAATTGTATAATTATCATGTGTTAATGAGCATTACAGAGACTAAATAATGCATCAAAGTTATTTGTAGGACTATTTAGCTTGGTTGAATTATGAGTTTTAGGTTAATTTAGGATTAGATGAGTGCTTAATTCATTTAACCTTAATTAATTAAATTCTAGATGCTTATCTAGTGAAGAATTCATGAATCATCTTAAGGCTTCTTGATATGATCTAAGACCAAGAAATTTGATTACCAATTGAATAGATTCCTAGTGATCAATGATGAATTAAATTCAAGATTAATTGGTTTCCTTGGATTGGTTGTTTACTTAATTCTGTTTACAATTTTTAATTGTGTTCTATTAATTAATTTTGTAACTTTTTTTCCTGTTAACCCCTTAATTTGATTGACTGATTAGAGTGATCTAAAGGCTCGACTTGGTTGTGTCTTGCACTACAATTATTTTGGTGATCTAGTTTATAAATTGAGTAATTTGATAGTCTCGACAACCATTAAGAGTCACAACCACAGTGCTATTAACCTAACAAATACAATATATTTCACCATAAAAAAGAAGTTTAAAATAAAATGATGGACGACTAAATAAAGATGATGCTACATTAAATAACCATATGGAATTTAAGAGCGAAGAAACAAACAAAACATTGTTCTCCATAGTAGAAATATTAGTTCAAAAACAATAATCTACAAAAATAAAATAAAATTGATTGAGTCCTAAAAACTACCATCAGTAATAGTTTTGATACAACTTAATAGGGGTCTTAAATGGGCTAACCCGGCCCATTTAGGCCTGCGGGTTTAATGGGTGAGGCTGACAAGATATTAGTTTAAATGGGTTGGTATATTTCCAACCTGACCCATTTAAAGGTAGCCCATTGGCCCAAATGAGATGCCTTTTTTTTCTCCCCCAAATTTTTGCTTTGAATATTATACAAAATAAGCTTAATACGACATTCAAATTCAAATCCAAGCTTATAATTATAATTTCTAATTTCTAAAGTAAAGTCATACAAAACAAATCTAAGCTTTCAAGTTCTAAAACAAATTCATATTATTACTTCCAAGCTTCCAAACTCTAAAAATAATGTCATATTATCAATTTCAAGGTTCCAAAACCTGCCAAAAAATAAAATCCAATGTTCCAAATCAAATCCAACATAACAAATCTAAGCTTCCAAACTTCAAAGAACTATCAAGGTTCTACAAATCTAACAAAGGCTTAATTATCATTTTTGTCCATCTAAATATAGTCATTTTTGGCTTTGGTCCCTCTAATTTTTTTTTTCTGGTTTTGGTCCCTTAAAAATTTGAGACATGTGAAATTAGTTCCTAATGTTATCTCATCTTTGTTAAGTGATAAAGCGACAAACAATGCTCCACCTTAGCCTTGACACATGTCTTGATCTAATTTCATTTATGCCACGTGGATGACAAGTGATTCTCCTGGGTCCTACATCACCTTCTTATTCCTCTCCTTTTCTTCCCTAATGTGTAACACTTCCTAACTTGTAGAGACATTACCATTCTCCCCCCCTTCCTCACCTGTAGCTGCAATTCCAACCTTGATTCTTCCTCCTTCAACTTATTTTCTTCTTTCCCCATATTTGCTTCCTCATTCGTGACCAACTTGTTGCCATTTTTGGTCCCTCACTCTTGACTTGCTGAGACATTACTGTGGCTAGCGTGTTGCGATCTTCATCATCAACTTGGGGTACCCTAACCATGTCATCACAAATAAGACTTTGTGATTGTGGATATGGAATGTTGTACGTCACCTCAAAGAGTGTAAAGAATCCCAAGAGAGCGTATTTGACATACCCAAACTAGAGAGTAAGCACAAACCATTTTCTGATACAAACATATCTAAGTTTGTTAAAATATGTTTTCAGTCCCTATAAATATAATGAGTTTTGGTTTTGGTCCCTATAAAATGTTTTGATATGGTATTGGTCCCTATAAAATTCGAGACATGTGAAATTAATCCATGCCCTTATCTCATCTCTGTTAAATGGTTATGAGATTTTTGGGTTTGAGATTTCTAGATATCTAACTCCTCACTCACTTAGCCAATTCAAACCAACCACAAGAGCTTTCCTTCTGCAAAAATAAAATAAAATACAAGTATTTGATGAGATTTCTAGTCACGAATAAGGAAGCAAATGTGGGGAAAGAAGAAAATGGGCTGAGGGAGGAAGAATTAAAGTTAGAATTGTAACTACAGGTGAGGGAGGGGTGAGAATGGTAATGTCGCTAGAAGTTAGGGTTTACTGCACATTGGGGAAGAAAGGGGGAGGAAGAAAAAGGTGACATGCGACCCAGATGGATGAAATGAGATCAGGGCATATGGCAAGGCTGTGGTGAAGCATCATTTTCCACTTGATCACTTAACAAAGATGAGATAATGTCAAGGATTAATTTCACTTGTCTCAAATTTTAAAAGAATCAAAACAATATATATATATATATATATATATATATATACATATTAGAGGGACTAAAACTAAAAATGACTATTTTTAGAATGACTAAAAAGATAATTAAGCCTCTAACATATCTAACAAATTCAACATTACAAATGCCAATAAGCCATATGTAATTCAATCTTCCAAAGAAAATTCAACATAATAAGTTAACAACAATCAACATCACAGAATCAAATTAACATGCATATAAAGTTCAAATTGCATAACAAATATAAAACAAACTTAACTAAAGTTAAAAGGCCAACATTAAGTTAAATCAAAACTTCTAAATAAAGTCTAAATTTCAAATTCCAAATGCTCCACTTGACCACTTCAATACATGCTTCATTTGAGAACTATCAAACTTCTTTCTTTTTTCAAGCACCAAGCCACTAATCATCCACGCCATCAACCTATTACATGTAAAGATCAAAGATCTTAGATAATCTTATATATTGTATAAGTATCAATAAAAAAAAATCTAAAGATTAAAGAATCGTGTAAGTATGTAATACCCCATTCATCATATAGCATTTGAAGCCTTATTTGACTTGTTTTCATTTTAATCTTGATTTAGATTTTGCTCATTCTCTTTTGGATCTTCTTCATTAACTACAAACCATAAGTTTTAACAATTAAAGCTAATAAAGATAATAACAAAAACTAAATCTTATGCTAAAAAGTGCAAATTATAAATATTACCACCCAAACCAAATCCACATATATAACTGCGAGTGCAAATAAGAGCTTGCACATTTTTTATGGAGAAGAGAATTGTGATACTTGGTTAAAACATGAAAGTCAATTTTGGAAACCGATTTTGATGCTACTATAGTAATTGGAATAGTAAACACATCACACACCACAAGAGCTAAATCACGAAATCGATGACTTTCAGCCTTTCAATGTTGCAATATGTCTATATTTAGATGCAAATTCATATCAAGTATTGGCTCATCCAAATAAATATCCAATGATGACTTGTTAATTCTCATTTTTAAGTCAAAAGTTAGTGATTTTCAACTCTTCACACCATTTGAAACACAATAGTTAAAGAATATTAAAAGCAATAACAAAGTTAAAAGTTTAGGAATAACATCTACATCTAGAGCATTTGCTTTAGTGTTACTACTCCCAGGTGGTGGCGATGCAAATCTCATGTAAGAGGAACTTGTACTAGCATTATTTGTTGCCTGACTTCTTGATTATTCATTAAAGAACAAATACAACTTACTATTGATTTTGGCCAACTTTTCTTCACTAATGAAAGGATCAAATTGATTGAGACAATATTTCAAAACTTGCAACTTAACACGAGGGTAAAAAACAACTCCAATAGTAAGTATAATAGTATAATCAGTCTAATACTTATCAAACTTCTCCTACATAGGTTGAGCCATCTTCCTTATGACTTTATCATCACTTTGTGCATTTTCTTTCAACAAACATTCAATCCTCCAAACTTGCATAAAATACAAGTTGGATGTTGGGTAGGATTGACAAGACATTAATGTAGTGATTTTGTAGAAATGGTTCAAGAATTTGCACATTTTCTCTCTTCTTGCCTACTCTTTAATTGATGGGCAAAATATATAATTTTGATCTATAAACTGAAGTTTAGAAAAATCTCGCTTATATTTTAACGCATTTTCCAATGTTAAATAGGTAGAGTTCCACCTAGTAGATACATCCAAGCTCAAACTAATAGCAGTGACATCAACTAGCTTCATACATTGCCTAAAACATCCATACCTCTGACCCTTTTACATATTTGATACTCTCCCTAATGTCAAAGTTAAACTAGCCACTTTCAAGCCATCTTAAACTATCAAGTTCAATATATGGGTACAACATCTCACATGAAAAAACTCACCCATGCACAACAAGCTATCATGCAAACAAAGTTGTTGCTTTAGTAATTCTTGCAAATTGCCATTAGATGATGCATTATCCAAAGTCAAAGAAAATATTTTTCTCTATTCCCCACTTAGTTAACAATTCAAACAACTTGTTTGATAATAATTCAAATCCTATATATGGAGGAGGCATGTGGCAAAAGGAAAGTATCTTACTATTTACCTTCCACTTATCATCAACGAAATGAGGAATCAAGGATATATAACCTTTAGTTCTACAAGCAGTCCACAAATAAGAAGTTAAGCAAATTCTATTAGGGAGTTTAGTTAAAAGAGTTTTTAGCTTATCATTTTCTGTGAGATATAATTTCATAACATCATACACAACTGTGTTCCTAGAAATCATTTTTACAATTGAGTTTAAGTACTTTAGTAATTCCCTAACCCTTCTATACTCAACAAATGAGAAAGGGAGATCATGTTCAATTATGGCCATTGATAACAATGTATTTTATTCATTTTATAATCCTCTCATTAGGCTTCTTAAGGTTCAATTTGGCTTAATTAAGTTGATTTTGTCACATTTTATGAAATTAAGCTTAATTGGATCATTAATAAAATTATTGCTTGAATTATTATTAATTTTGGTGATTGCATTCTTAAGTACAATGGCCACAGTTTGAGTTACAATTATCTGATTAATGTGATTCTGGTCTTGTTAGAAAGTTTAGATAAATCTCTAATAACTATTTACTTGATAGCAAGAGCCACATTGATAGCAATATATTTCATTTATTATATAACTTTCTCACTTGGCTTTTTCAGTAAACTAGCTATAATTTGAGTTACAAATATCCGATGGATATGATTTTGGTCTTTTTTTTAAGCTAAGATAAATTTATACAACTTTCATGAAGGCCTCCAGACCAAGGACACATGTTTGGATAACTCAAATTGGAGTTGAAGTAAAATCTAGCGTTTTGAACCTGACAGCTTGACCTCTATGCACTCATTTGGCTATATCTCGGGCTATAGGAGTTCAACAATTCTAAAATTTTGATAGTGGAAGGTTAAGAACCATATCTACAACTTTCATGAGAACACAAAAGCTAGTTCAGATTCCTTGACGGTGATATTGGGCTTGGAAATCAGAACAGAGGTACTAGAGTTGGGCATGACCCATAAGTAGTAATTAGGCCATATCTCGGGTTGTGGTCATTGGATTTAGCTAAACTTGGTGTCTCTGAAAAGCTGAGACAATTTCCTAGAACTTTCATGAAGATCACTTGGCTCAAAAATGATGCATGCCATAAGCTAAGAGCAGAGACATTTCAAAGCCTAGAAAGTCTATAATTTCTGCTCATTCATCATCTATTTTGATTTTACTTCTCATCATCAAACAACTCCATTGTCTTCTTGCACTCCTTGAACTCTATAAAAGGAGGTAAATGATGATCATTTAAGGGGGTTGTGTTAATGTTAGCTTAGCTTAGAATTTACTTTCATGTTTGTATATTAATTGTTTCCTTTGTGTAGTTTTATATTGTTCTTAATTAAAGTTACGTTCATCATCTTCTTCTTCTCTCTTTCTTTCTTCTTATCTATGAGTAACTAAATCTTCATCTTACTTGGGTAAAAGAGTGAAGCTCTTAGTAATATGTTGAGGTTAGATTCATTTTCTTCTTATGCTTGAATGATATATTTTTATGTGATCTTTATATGTGTTGTATGTTGTTTCTGATTAATTTACATACTCTTCATGTATAATGAATATCTTGATTCATTGTAAACAAGACGTTGGCACAGTAGATGCTTGAGACCATTTACAAGTATTAGTAGATGATTATTAGAACCATAATATGATTAAATGTATAATCTAAATTGAACTTTGAATGTTAAATCTTTCGATTGGAACCTTCATTATGTATGATTTCAATTGAGTTATAAAAAGAAATAATCTTATCTTTAATTTATTACCAAGAGTGGATCTCTTAATCTAAGCAATTCTTTTTCATTTGTGAACAACTTATATCATCTTTAGTATTGTGACAAATCTTCTCCTTACCTCAAATAATTTTCTCTTCATCAATTCCCTATGGATCGACCTTGGACTCCCGAGAATTTACTACTTGAAACAACCTGCACTTGGGTTTGAAACTTTTAATTACACCATCAAGTTTTTGGCGCCGTTGCTGGGGACTTGATTTGAAGTCCTAATTCATTGAGGTTCTATTTCTGTAAGCAAACTTTACCAACAGGTATATTCTTTCTCTACGCTTTTCACTTTTTAATTTACTAATTTACTAACTTACTAATTAACTTACTACTTACTAACTTATTAACTAACTTTTATATTTATGTCATTTATTTTTTATTTTTTATTTTATTTATTTATTTACATTTTTTGCTTTATGTTTTTTTTTTTTTTTTTATTTTCATTTTTTTATTTTATTTATTTATTTATGCTTTATGCTTACTAACTTTCTAAATTTATATTTATGTCATTTATTTACGCTCACTAACTTTTAATTTATGTCATTTATTTTTCTCGCTTTCTAACTTTTAATTTACGTCATTTATTTTTTGTCTTCTAACTTTTTAATTTCTGTCATTTATTATTGTTTTCTAACGTAATGAAATAATATTTTTTCTTCTCTTCTCTTTTGCCGGCTCTGTGTGGCTCTGCTACTCTCCATTTTTCATATTTTAAATTTACTTTCTGCACTTTATTTTCTGTATATTATTAACTTTCTAACTTTCTAATTTTTTAATTTATTAGTTATCTAACTTTTTACTTGTTAATATTTATTTGGAAGCTGGTTTATACCATATCATTGTTAATATTTAATGGCTCGTGTAAACAACTGACTTGTACATTATTTTTATTTTACGTCACTTATTTATGCTAAATTGGTATCGTGATTCAAATTCTGGTCGTTTGGTTAAAATTAATCCTGGTACTTTATATATTGATTTATTTAAATCACAATTACACACAATTGACGCAATGACTGAAATTGAAGGTGCACATGTTGAACATGAAAATCAAACACAACGAACTGAAAATGAAAGTATACATGATGAACAAGAAAATCAACCGTTGTGAACTATGCGTGCATATTTGCAACCACCTCGAAATTCTAGTCATCATGTTTTATCTTTCCACTCACTGCTAATAATTTTAGATTTAAGCCGGTATGATTTCTTTACTTCATAATTTCCATGGTTTAGAATCTGAAAGCTCATATTTACATCTAAAAGAATTTGAGGAAGTCTGTATTGCTTTCAATGATCAAAATTGTACTAAAGAGATTGTTAAGCTTAAATTGTTTCATTTTTCTTTGAAAGATAAAACAAAAACTTGACTTAACGCTTTGAAATCAAGATCAATTGGCACATGACAAGAAATACAAGGTGAGTTTTTAAAGAAATTTTTTCCAACACATAAAACTAATGCTTTGAAAAGACAAATCCAAAATTTTTCCTAAAATTCAAATGAAGTGTATATTCAAAGTTGGGAACGTTTTAAAGATTTGTTAAATTCTTGTCCACATCATGATTTTGAAAAATGGCGGACTATAAGCTTATTTTATGAAGGTTTAACACCTGAAACTAAACAATCTGTGAAAACGATGTGTAATGGCGAGTTTCTTGATAAAGAACCTGAAGAAGCTTTAGATTATTTAAACCATTTAGCTTAAAATTCTCGATATTCACATGGTACTAATCCTTCTAAAAATTCAATTAGATATAACCTTGCAAATGCTGGTAAAGGAAAATATATTCTTAGTCAAGAAGAAGATCTAAATGCAAGATACGCTAGTTTGGCTAGAAAAGTTGAATCCATGGAATTAGGCAAAATAAAAGAAGTTAAATCTGTGAAAAATGAAGAAATTTGAGACATTTGTGATGAATTAGGACATTTGACAAATGAATGTCCTAATATTCCTGTTTTTAAAGAAGTTGTGCATGAACAAGTAAATGCAATAAACAATTTTAAAAAGTCATTCACCTCTTCTTTTTCAAATTCTTACAATCCAGGATGAAGAAATCACTCGAACTTCAGTTGGAGGAATAATAATCAAGCACAATTTATGCAACCACCGCCTCCTCAAGAACAATAAGATTCTCAAAATTCTCAAGGATATACACCTTATGTCCCAACATATAGGAAAAACCTTAAAGGAACATTGAATGCATTCATAGAAAAGCAAGAGGCCATCAATAAACAAAACACTCAAACCATGATTGACATAAAAGACACTCTTTCCAAACTTACTTTTGCACTCACCATTCACGAGAAAGGAAAATTTCCTTTTCAACTTCAACCAAATCCCAAAGGTCAATATAGTCTAAATGAGGGTAGTTCAGAAAACTAACAAATAAATTAAGTCAATTCTGTGATAACCCTTAGGAGTGGAAAAGTTGTTGAAAAAGGAATTTCTAAACCTTGTGAGAAAGATGGTAAATCAATTACCCAAGATAAGGAAGAGGTTGATAAACCATCTGCCCAAAATGAGACCAATCTCTCGTCTCCTTCACCTTCATTTCCTCAAGCATTAAGCAAACCAAGGAAATTGGACTACCAAACTAAAATTTTTGAAATTTTTAAACAAGTGAAGGTCAATATTCTATTGTTAGATGCTATCAAACAGGTTCCTTCTTATGCTAAATTTTTGAAGGACTTATGCACTGTTAAAAAAAATTAAATGTGAAAAAGAATGCCTTTTTGACAGAACAGGTAAGTTCCATTATTCAAAGCAATAATGCTTTGAAACATAAAGACCCTGGTTGTCATACGGTTTCATGCATTATTAGAGAACTTAAAATTGATCAAGCTTTACTTGATCTTGGTGCTAGCGTTAATTTGCTTCCATATTCAGTTTATCAACAACTCAATTTGAATGAGTTAAAACTAACTTCTGTAACTCTTCTATTTGCTGATAGATCAATTAAAATTTCAAAAGGAATAGTAGAAGATGTGTTAGTACAAGTTGATAAATTCATTTATCCTGTGGATTTTATTGTCTTGGAAACTAAACCTATGGTTAATAGTTCCAAGTCAATTCATGTTATTTTAGGTCGTCCAGTTTTAGCAACATCGAATAGCAACATCGAATGCTTTGATAAATTACAGAAATAGAGTGATGAAGTTAACATTTGGAAACATGACACTTGAGCTTAATGTTTTCAACATATGCAAGCAACCACATGAAGTCAATGATGAAAATAAGAAAGCTGATGGGATTGAAGCCATTGTAGATGATCATCTTCTAAAAGGGAGTTCTTCTGATTCATTAGAAGTTTGTTTAATTAATTCATTTGTTTCATCAACGCAAGTAGATGATGATATTTCTGAAATATGTTCTTTGCTTGATTGTACACAAGCAATGGAATACAAGGGATGGAAGTCAAGATTTGAAGAGCTACAACCCATGAATGATAATATTCATGAAGAAGTATCCACACTAGAACTAAAGCCATTACCTACTGGGTTAAAGTACACATTTTTGGGAGAAGACCAAAGCTTTCCATTAGTAATTTCATCAATCCTTACTGAAGAACAAAAAGATATGTTGATAGAAGTACTTAAAAGGCATAAAAGTATAATTGGATGGACATTAACAAATATAAAAGGCATTAATCCATTAATTTGTACACATAGAATATATTTAGAGGATAATGCTAAAACATCACAACAACCTCAACGAAGATTAAATCCGCATATGAAAAAGGTAGTTAAAGCTGAAGTTCTTAAATTACTTGATGTTGGAATTATTTATCCGACTTCTGATAGCCAGTGGGTAAGCCCTACATAAGTTGTGCCTAAAAAATCTGGAATAACAGTGGTTGAAAATGAAAAAGGTGAGTTAATACCTACGCGAGTTTCATCTAGTTAGCGTATGTGTATTGATTTTAGAAAATTAAATGTAGCCACTAGAAAAGATCATTTCTCCTTACCATTTCTTGATCAAATTCTAGAAAGAGTAGCAGGACATCCCTACTATTGTTTTCTTCATGGTTATTTTAGGTATAATCAAATACCAATTGCATTAGAGGATCAAGAAAAGACTACTTTTACGTACCCATTTGGCACTTTTCCTTATAAAAGAATGCCTTTCAGTCTTTATAATGTTCCGGTAACTTTTCAAAGATGCATGTTAAGTATTTTTAGTGACATGATTAAACATAATTTAGAGGTTTTCAGGGATGATCTGACAATTTTTGAAAATTCTTTTGAAAATTATCTTGATAATTTGGATAAAGTTCTTAAAAGATGTGAAGAAAAAGGATTTGCTTTAAATTGGGAAAAATGTCATTACATGGTTACCTCAAGAATCGTGTTAGGTCATGTGATATCTTCTGAAGGAATTGAAGTTGATAAGGCCAAAGTTGAATTAATTGCTCATTTGTCTTCCCCAAAAACAGTCAGAGAAGTTCGTTCCTTTTTAGGACATGCAGGATTTTATCGAAGATTCATTAAGGACTTTAATGTCATATCTAGACCATTATATAATCTTCTAATAAAAGATGCACCATTTGATTGGACTCAAGAATGCCAAAAATCTTTTAAAAAATTAATTAGTCTTCTGAAATCGGCTCCTATCATGCAATCCCCTGACTAGTCTTTGCCTTTTGAATTAATGTGTGATGCAAGTGATTTTGTTGTTGGTACTGTTTTAGGCTAAAGAAAGGAAGGTAAGTCTCATGTGATTTGTTACGCAAGTAGAACTTTACATAGTGCACAAATGAATTATACCACTACTGAAAAAGAATTGCTTGCTATAATTTTTGCATTGGACAAATTTCGAGCTCATTTAATTAGTTCTTCTTGTAACGCCCCAATTTTTAGAAAATATTCTGAATGTACTGTTTTCTGTTTTTCATGCTTTTGTATGAATGACTGTTGTGTCCCTATTTTTCAGTTCTTGATTTCTGTATGAAAACAATTACGATAATACTGGTTCAAATTTTATTTGATCGTTTTACGTAGTTTGCTTCGAGACGGTAAAATAAAAATTTTTCTCGAAATATCTTGTATTAATTTTTCTGAAAGATATACAGCTATATAATACTATTAGGGATATTTTATTTGAACGTTTTGGATAATTACCTACGTTGTGGGAAAAAACGGAAAATGACCGTTACGTCCCGAACGTCTTGTTTTATTGTTTTTGTCTGTTTTTAATTGTTTTCTTCTTGATTTAATGCACGAAAATACTGTCTATGATTTTATATGGACTTTTTGTGTGATTTGCTCGAGGCGGAAAATAATATTTTCCTGGCCGGGAAAATCTTATTTTATTATTTAGAATTGGGGGATCTTACTTAACCCGATTCTGAATGAGACTAAAAATAATCTTTTAATTTTTAGGATTTAATCACAAATAAAATAATTTTATATTATTATAATATTATTTTATTAGTCAAGATAATTTAGTGACAAAGGACCCTAAATATTGCGGGGCCCACAATTAGCGAACGGTTAGATCGGTAGCTTAATTAATCACCGTAAGTTGTAGAACTTTCGAGCAGTGACTCACTAGGTGACTCAATGAGAGAATTTATTACACTTGTGTGACTAAGCAAGGTGAGTCACCATGAGCAACCAATAGAATTTAAGCTTGTTAAGCAAGATTTAATCCTAACCTTTGATGAAATCAATGGCTTGGATGAAACCAAATCCATGCACATCCTTACACATGAAGGCTACGGCCATTTGGAGTGAGAAAGCCAAAAGCAACACTTCATCTTCATCACTTTTCTCTCTTCTCTCTCATCAAGAACCCTAGCCACCATTCTTGTCCATTTTCTTCACCATATTCGCCAAGCTTATTTCCTAACCATCCAACCATCCAAAAATTTTTCTAACCAAGTTTCCTTAACCTAAACACCATTCTAAGAACCTTTGTAGTTGGAAGTTTCTTCAAATTCTTCCATCTAGGGCTTGGAAACCAACCTTGAAAGTTTTACCTAGAAGGTGAAATTTCATGCTTTTCTTTTCTCTCTTCTTTTTCAAAGTTCTAAGCCATGATTTTTCCATGGTTTAGCTTCTTTTTCATGGTTAGTAACATGTAGATTTTGTTTGAGATTTCTAGGTATTTTTGGTGGTGAAAATCGTGACCTAGGAGGTGTGAAAGCAAGCTTTTGTCTTCATTTAAGGTAAGAGGAAGACAATTCTTATCATCCCTTGATGGTGGTAAGAAGATGGGTTGTTTGTAGAATCCATAAGGATTCGGTTGTGGTGTGTTTATTGATGTGTATTTATTAATTTTTGTGGTTGCTAGTAGCTTAAGTGTTATGTGTTAGTAGCTTTCTTGTTTGGTGATTGTAATAATTTTGCATGTCTATTAGCTTTTGATTGTATGTCTATAAGTTTTAAATTAGGTTTTATGTGTTAGAAATATTTTGCATGTGTTAGAAATATTTTGTATGTGTTAGAAATATAATGCATGTGAATTGTATGATAAAATATAGGATGTGAATAACATGTGTAAATTTGCATGAGTGTTCCAAAGAACACATCCAATAGCTCACGGCAATGACCAAGTGTGAGGACCAAAATGTTCTCTTCATTTTTCCTAAAGTGCAACTTAATTAATTAGGAGAAATAAGAAGGTTTCAAATTGTTTTGATCCAAGAAAAGGAATTTAGAAATCAATTGGTAAAGATTTAGTAAATTTTGGGCCAACATGCCTAAAGGATTTATTTGATTTAAAATCACTACTTTATAACATGATTTAATGAACTTAGATAAGATAATACCTTTGACATGATTTAGAAATCAAATGAAAAAAATTTTTATAAAATTCGGCCAACATGCCACTATAGGTAATTATGATTTTTAAAACTTGATGCCAAACCTTTTTCAATTAAAAAGAGACAATACAAGTTAAGGGAAATTTTCTATGATGATTTTTGAAGAAACAAATTGAGTAGAATTAAGTTTAAAGGATTAAAATTAGTGATTTTATCATTAGGAAGGAAATACAGTAATATTAAGAAATTTTCTAACATATAGCTCACTTTTGGTTTTGAAGCATGTTAGAGATTTCAAAAAGAATTTAATGAAATGGTTAAAAATTAGGTAAATAGAAATTTTATGGAAAATTTAGAAAACCATTATTATAAGTTTATAAACAAAATCTTGTCAATTTTTAGTAAAAATGAACCTATAAGATAGTAATAATATCCTAATGACAAGATGCGGTATGAAAAATTATTCAACGTAGTTTAAATGTACTAAGTACTATTTCTATCTGTTTAAACAAGGTAATTTTAAGGGCATTCAAATAAGAAAATGATTTAAAAATCCTACGCGATTGAGAAAACGTATTAAAAATGCTACGCGATTTTAAAAACAGAAAAATATCTTTACCTGATTTTTAAACGTTTGTAAAAACGACGAGATTTCAAAAACGCGATAAAATTTCTACGCGATTGATTGTTACTAAATTTATTTTTCATTTGTCGGGAAAATGTGAACCCGTCTGTTGTTGAGGTTATTTATTTGTCGGGAAAAAGTGAACCCGTCATGTGCTTTTTGCCATTGAGGACATATTTTTATCTTAAGGGCATTTTCGTAATTTCATATATTTGGAATTATGTTTTGTCTTTATACCAATTTTTGGTGTTTTGGTTGACGAGACGAATCACATCGTGTTGTCGATGCGATAAATGTAGTGTGGTTTATTGTTCTAATGAACTTGGAGACTTTAGTGTACGGGATCCCACATGTGACAGTTGGTAGCTCCATTGGCCGTGGTAAACCGATAGCACACTAATGTACTCGACATTCACTATATTTAATCAAGGTTTGTAAAGTCTAGTAGTACATTGCCTATAGTGCCACAACGGGAGACCGTGAACTATACTACGCCTGGATGGTGGATTCCCAGTGTCGTAGGCTATTGACACAACGTGTGACCGCGTAATAGTTGGTTGGGCAGCCGTGGTACTAATAGATTTTGCAAGTCATTCTCTCTGATATCTGTTTGGGTTTAGCTCCATGGAGTAAGGTTGTGTTTTGGTGTATTTGATTATATCTTGGATAATATTCCATTTTTCTCTATTTTTCTTTATCTGGTAATATCTTGGATGTTTTTATATTTTCTCTATTTATATTTATCTGATAATTCTTATGTTAGTTGTCCATTTCTTTTCTTATTTTATCTGTGAGATTGATTTATCTGTGTGATTTTCTTTATTTGTGTTATATCTATGATGTTCAAAACACTAGGATATCTAATATGTATTACTGTTATAGCTTTTCGTATTGTATGAACTGTGTAGTTGTTAATTGTCGTCTTCTTATTGGCCATGTTGCGATGATTTTATGTTGTCTTACCTCTT
The DNA here is from genome assembly GCA_029884605.1 of Ormosia emarginata. Classification (NCBI taxonomy): domain Eukaryota; kingdom Viridiplantae; phylum Streptophyta; class Magnoliopsida; order Fabales; family Fabaceae; genus Ormosia; species Ormosia emarginata. The sequence continues at coordinate 9,313,966 of JAQQTP010000047.1, read as the reverse complement.
TATTGTATGTGTCTCTTGTCTATTTATTTTATACGGTAAAGAGTTTGAAGAGGAAGAAGAGGAACAGCCTCTTGAGATCGTGTATCCTGAGGAAGAGGAAGGTCAGCAAGCCGACGATCAGTTTTACGACCAAGAACCATCCGATCATCCATATCCTCTGGATTAATTGTGTGGGATGGCGACGCCAGCATTTTTGGAATTCATAGAGCTGGTATTTCACGGAGGTGATCTGGCTTGGCATTTACGAGGAGATCGTGCTTCTGTTACCTATGCTGGACGTATGACCGTGATTCTACGTCATCAGTTTGATGGAGATCCGATTATGACGACGACGTTATTTCTGCACTTAGAGTTACCCTTATCCATTAGGCGTTATTGGGGTGCTGAAAACCCTGAGCCTAGTGAGATAAGCATCGTATCGACTGCGCGATCCCGTTATCGCCGTGTGTCGAGACATCCGGATATCTATCTCCCGATGATCATTTTCAGACTGAGAGTGATCCATCTGAGGATTAGATAACCATGATGTTTTTTGGGCGCGTCAGCGTATGTCTGTATATATTAACTCTTTTATTGCTTTCTTTACTGTTTTTGTTTAAATAGTTGTAGTCTTAGTTGTAAATTATTTGTACAGTTTATAACTTAACCATATGTATATTATTAGTGATGATGTTTTTTTTTATTTCGTATTTTTCGCATTATCTTTTTATTAAATATTTCTGTCTATCAGGAATTATTTTACAACCCGTAATAATATTTAACAAATGTTCCGCAACTTGGGTAGATTTTATTTCTATTTATTTTATTTTCTTTTATGTGTGACATCCTCCAAAAGGGTGTTACACTTCTACTATTGTTTTCACTGATCATGTTGCTGTTAGATATTTAATGTATAAGTAGAATGTCAAACCTAGGTTGATACGGTAGATCTTGTTGCTTTAAGAATTCAACATCATAATAAAAGATAAGAAAGGAGCCGAAAATGTTATCGCAGATTATTTGTCAAGACTTACAACAGGCTCACCTTTTGATAGCACACCTATCAATGACTCTTTTCCTTATGAGTTTTTATTTTCTGTTAATTCCATGCCTTGATTTGCTAATATAGTCAATTTTCTTGTGACAAAAAAGATGTCGCCTCAGTAGTCACATCAAGACAAAAAAAAAATTAACTGAGGTGAAAATTTTTTATTGGAATGACCCATATTTGTTCAAATATTATCCTGATCAAATCTTTCAGAGATGTGTACCCGACAATGAGATATGCAGTGTCATTAAATTTAGTCACTTAGAAGCATGTGGAGGTTATTTTTCTTCAAAGAAAACAACTACGAAAATCTTACAGTGTCGATTTTATTGGTATACTTTATTTAAGGACAGTTACACCTTTTGCAAAAGTTGAGAAAATTGTCAGAAATTAGGGTCCATTTCTAAAAGAAATATGATGCCTCTAAACCCTATCCTTGTCATTGAAATTTTTTATTATTGAGGAATTGATTTCATGGGTCTATTTCCATCCTCATTTGGATTTGTATACAATTTGGTTGCAGTTGATTATGTCTCAAAATAGATTAAGGCAATTCTATGTCGACAAAATAATCATAAAATTGTTCTCAATTTTTTAAAAGAAAATGTCTTAAGTCGATTTGGAATCCCTCAAGCTGTCATCAGTGATAGAAGAACACATTTTAGCAATAAACTATTTGAATCTTTAATAAAGAAATATGGTATTACCCATAAAGTTGCCACCCCTTATCACCCTCAGACAAGTGGACAAGTAGAATTAGCAAATAGAAAAATTAAACAAATTTTAGAAAAAAATGGTTAATCCAAATCGTAAAGATTGGTCTTTAAGACTAAACGATGCACTTTTGGCTTACCGTACTGCTTTTAAAACATCTTTAGGCATGTCACCCTATCAGTTAGTCTATGAAAAACCTTGTCACTTGCCTGTAGAACTGGAACATAAAGCATTTTGGGTCATTAAAGCTTTCAATTTAAATCTTGATGATGCTTGCAAGTTACGCAAATTACAAATAAATGAACTTGAGGAATTGAGAAATGATGCATATGAAAACTCAAAAATTTATAAAGAAAGAACAAAAGTTTTTTATGACAAATCTATTTTGAGAAAATCTTTTGAAATTAGTCAAAAAGTTCTGCTTTATAATTCTTGTCTTCACTTATTCCCTGGAAAATTGAGATCTAAGTGGACTGACTCTTTTATTATCTAACATATATATCCTTATAGGGCCATAGACATTGAGAATGCTAGGAATGGTAATGTGATTAAGGTCAATGGACAAAGACTTAAACCATTTCTAAAAAATCAAGCTACTGAGGTAGAATTCATTTCTCTTTCTGATCCTTATTATGAGAATAATTTACTCTAATTTTGTGACTTTATTTTGTTTTGTAGTTCTTTAGCTCCCCGATTAAATGGCGGATGATGGTACTCCGTGACTCGCAAGTCGGTTTGTTCTTTTCAGTTTTCTAAAATAGCTGATTCTTATCATTCTCTCAAACCTGAGAAAACATTTTCCTTCTCTTCCTCAAAATGCTCTAACAAAAATATACAAAGTTAGATGTTAAAAATTGAGATTGTTAATGCACAAAGGTATGCCAGAAGATAAACGTTGGATAATCGAAGCAAAGGTCTGACTAGCAGGTGAGTCTTCAATTTCATTTGACTCATGCATGCCAGGTCTTGGTAGAAGTTCATATTCTAAAAAGAGAAGAGCAAAAAGATTACAAGTCTATCACATTTGTGCACGATGGAATTGTAACAAGGGATGTCGTTCTTTGGGGATGGTTTTCTCAAACAGAGAAGATAGAATTTTCTTCATTAAGAATGAACTGAGTAAGGAGTCATTAGATGATATCTTATTGACTCTTGATATGCATTCTTATGGTTTAGTGCATCGTGAACTCCTTAACTTGTGGAATCTCTTCAAGGATGAACAAAAGCAATACAGTCTTGGGAATTTGACTCTAAAAGACTCTATTTGCTAATTTATAAGAAAATTGGATAAGAAGCTTATCCTCGACTCATAGAAGGCGTTTAAGTCGTTTCTGGATGTGAAACTAGAGGCAAATGTGAGCCACATCCACAATAACATGTACATATTTTTTTCTTCTTCTTCTTCTTTATGTGCATCAAAAAAAAGAGAAAAAAAAAATATGTATACATCTTGGGTTTGGGTTTGGCTTTGGTAACACAAAACATGAATAGGGAAATGCATGCATCCTGATCTAGCCTTATTAATTGAAAAACAAAGTAGGTAGATTGTATCCCACATGTGAGGCAACCAGTCGCATTATGGCCACTTGTCCCTTTTGGGAGCCCTATGTTGTGCTGGTCTTGAATGCGTCTAATACTGGTCAACAATGCTTTGACACAAAGCTGAAAGAGCAGACTACCTACATCCCAATCTCAAGTGAGTATACACCTATCTTTCATCAGGTTTCTAACAACTTGAAAAAAAAAGGTGAAACTACGGTTGTACGTGGTCTTTAATTAGATTAGGAGTCTCAGGCGGATGCTCTACCCGTCATTGACTCGGGTGGACCTTTGCACGCTGGTCCTTAAAAAAAGTTCGTGTGCCATGCTCTGTAGAGAGCCGCGTGCTACATTCCCAGTTCTTGGAACCAAGGCTCTGTAGCGCTGATGGACAGAAAGAAGCGTCCCGTCTTTACAATGAACGGAAACTGTTAAGTAAGCTATATACTTACTTTAATTAGTAGGCCTCTATGGCGAGTTCTGACTGACTACTGTCAGGTACCATCTTCTTAGAATACATGCCTTTAATTAGGTTTATAGGAAGATAGAGGGCTGTTATTCCGTAAGCAGGACGGAAATGATTCAAAGGTTCTTGTTGTCGGTTTGGCAATCCTTGTGGAGTTCTTATGTTGCACTAGTGACACGTAACTCAAAGACATGCCACTACTGCACTCATGACACGCAGTATAAAGATACGCCATGAAAACTATACATACAAGTATGTTCTCATTTATTATTATATTTCTTTTATCTTTGTATGATTTTGTTGTATTTTGGTTTTTAGACAGACGATCCTATGAACAGGGTCTTTCAGGAGTTTCTAGACTTCTTTACCCTGATGGTTTTCTTGAAGTTAAAAAAAACAAAAATAGTGAAAAAAAACATATACTGTGTTTCTTAATTTTAAACTTTTCTGACAACAGCCAACCTACCCATATAGATGCTATGATTACTTTTCCCCTTCTTTTCCCTATTTAAACACTTCATTCTCTCAACTTTCCTCTAACTCATAATCATTCAGAGGGAAGGTGAAATTATGGGACCTCCTGTTCGTAACCTTAAAAATATCTGTGTTTTTTGTGGGTCAAGTTATAGGAAGGGTTTAGAGTTTGTAAGTGCAGCAAGCGCTCTTGGTAGATCACTTGCTGCGAGGAATATTCATCTTGTATATGAGAGAGGTTGTCGTGGGTTAATGGGGGCTGTATCACTTGCTGCATATATAGGAGACAGTTAGGTTTTAGGAGTCATTCCTGGACCTTTAGCTCAACAGAACATCACTGGAAAGACGATTGGAGAAGAAATTCAGGTAACATCTATGCATGGACGAATGAAAAAAATGCTTGACAACTCTGATGCATTCATTGCCTTACCAGGTGGTTTTGGTACTTTGGAAGAAATTTTTCAAATTGTCTCTTGGGTCGAATTGAACATCCACCATAAACTCATTGGTTTGTTGAATGTTAATAATTTCTTTGATCTTTTGTTAATTTTTCTTGACAAAGTTGTGGAATAGAAATTTATCACTCATTCGGCAAGAAAACTTCTTATCTATGCCTCCACTACTAATGAACTGATTGATAAATTAGAAGTTTTTGTTTAAGAACCTGATAAAATAATAGCTCAAATAGATTAGTCAACAGGAAGTAGTGCAGGAAGTAGCATGCAAAGAAAGCCAGCTCTGACACTTCATCTTTAATTTTCCTTTACCTTTAATTTTATTTATCATACTTTATTTCAAATTTATATCAGATTTCTCCAAACAAGTACTATCTTCTATCTTTTATTTATCTATATTTTAACATTGTGGATAATGTTGTGATCTGGTTGGGGGGAAGGATAGTTAAAAAAAAAGTAGAGAAGTATGATATGATTGTCATGAACTTACTAAATCAATGAATAATGGTAGAGTAAGGAGTAATTTTATTCTTGAGACACATTTTAGTTGAGGAAAGTATGTTTAGTGAGATGATTGTCAGAAACCTACAACAAAACTAATTAAGGATGACAGAGTAAGTTGTAAATTTTGCCCTGGAGGTAATTTTATTCTTGAGACACATCTTAGTTGAGGAAATAACTGTTTTAGAAGTAGCAAAAAACATATCTTGGGTCATAGCATAAATTTTCTTCTTTCTTATAAATCACATGCTTGGATATGAATGTTGAATTGATGGATTGAGAATGATAAGAATATGCCTTGTGAGATTTTGAGCCTATTGATGAATAGATTGAACATTTGTACCATTCTCTTCTTTCTTGTGTGATTTTTCACTCATGAAATTGTTACTCTAGAACTTGCTTTGATTCTTTTTTAGGCTACATTTTCACATGCATACATAAATATGATTGAGGCATTTTGAAATAGCTACTTTGACCAAATAGTCATCCTTGTATATTTTACCTTGTGTAACCCCTTTGAGCTTATTTGACTATTTCTTATTTTTAGCTCCTTACGTGCCTTTAAAAAAAAAAAGAACATGTTTTTACCTAACCTTAGGGAATAAGAGAACATTGACCTTGTTCTTAAACAAGTTTGGGGGTGTGTGTGCAAAATGTTGAAAAAAAAAAGAAAAGAAAGAAAGAGCTAACCACCGCTGCAATCAAAGGATTATTAGAGTCTCCCGATACACCATGTGACATATCCATATCTAGAATAAAGATGGATACTTAGAAACAACAGGAAGAGAAGGAGAAGGTTCATGCCTAACAATGAATTCAACTCACCAATTTGGGATAGATCTTTAACAAAACTGTAACACTCCGAAAATATGTATTTTATTTGTTTTGGTCAATTCTGAATTATTTTGAATAATCTGACTTGACTTCTATGAATTTTATGATTTATGTGATTTTTAAGAATTTTTGAGAGTTTTTATGTTTTTGATTATTTTAATATTATTTTAGGCGATATGTATATAAGCCTTCGTATTTTATTTTTTTCTCTCAATCCTTAATTATTTTTACTAATCTGATTTGATTTTCATGAGTTTCACAATTAATATGATTTACGTGAATTTTTATGATATTTTGAATATTTTAATATATTTTAGATATTTTAAGATATTTTGAATATTTTATTATATTTTAAATATTTTGAGATATTTTTAGGATATTTTGAGATATTTTGAAATATTTTGAATATTATATTATATTTGTGATATTTTGATATATTTTGAATATTTAATATATTTCGATATTTTGGGGATTTGTATCTCGGACCGAAAAAATAAAAATTTTTATTGGCGAGAAAGCTTTGTCTTGTTGATTGAATGGAGGAACTTACTAAACCCGAAACCTAAAAGCTTTTGAAGTTTTATTTTCCTGCGATTTTTATCCGACAAATAAAATCGGGATATGTTTTATTATTCATTGAAAGATATTTTTCTTGAAAAATATCTAGTGGATGATTCTAGACGCAAGCCTAGTCACTCACTCTAGAATGTTCTAAATGATGACTCATTGTTGGTGACTCACCTAGGTGACTAGCCTAGTGACTCACATGTTCCAGACTGTTCTAGAAGACGCATCGTCAGCGCGTCTAGTCATCGAATGCTTTACACGTGGACCAATGAGGAGCTGGTCAATATTGGTGGCTGTGACTCATCACGAAGGGCCAATAGAAATTCGACACATGGCATAACACCTCAGCACTTATGACTCAGCAGATTCTAGAAGGTTCCAGAAGCGGTGACTCGCCCTGTGACTCACCGTAGTGAGTCACCTGTTCCAGAAGCTTCCCTGATGACTCACCATGCTGACTCAGCCAGTGACTCAGCGCTGTGACTAGTCATGATGACTTAGCCAATGACTCAGCACTGTGACTCGCCATGCTGACTCACCTGCTTTAGAAAATATCTACGCTGACTCATCATGCTGACTCATCGTAGTGAGTCACATGTTCTAGAAACTTCTCTTTGATGACTCGCTCTGTGACTCATCAAAGGCAATCAGTAGAAAATGATCAACATTAGTTGCTACCCAACTGAAGTAAGAGAAAAATCTATGTATATTTTATTACTCATTGGACAATAGATATTGACTTTATAAACAGTAATTATTGTTCATTGGTTAAAGTATACTAGAAATCATACAATGTACACCAATAGAAATTGGTCAATAAAAATAGCAACCAATAGGAATCAAGTTAGTAAATATTCAACCAATAAAAATTGGTCAAGAATAATGGCTTGACTCTTTAAGGACCAATAGGAAACAAGCTATTAAACAAATTTGGACTTCTTGAAATTTGTTGGTTCTACGGTGAAGGAGGAGAGCAAATTGCTCTAAATAGCCAATTCACTTTGTGAAATTCACATAGGAAGCCTAAGTTAAACAAATAAAGACTAGTCAATATTGATGGCTATTCTTTGTTGTGTCCTACAACCAAGCAAAATTTTTGTAAGGCAAATATTACAATTCAATTCTTACCATCTTTCATCAATTAACCAAGTAAGACAACGTCAATTTTGGTGGCTTCTCTTCATGTGCATTTACGGCAATGCATGCTTTAGGAAGGCAATTTCAACACTTCAATTCATTCTTATTTCTCTATGCATTTACGACCATGCATAGTAAAAGGAAACAAGTTTAATTTCAATTTCCTAAAGCTAGTCAATTTTGGTGGCTCTCCATTTGGTTTCCTACGGTTATGCATAGTAAATAGGAGACTTTGTTTTCATTTAATCAAAGTCTTCACCTTTTCTCCAAAGCTATCAAACAAACAAAGCTCTCAAATTTTCTTTCTCCTTTTCTTCTTCAACCTCACGGCCTCCACCTCCAAACCATCATTCACTCTTCTATAATTCTAAACTACCTTATATCTTGCTTCCTTACTTCATCTCAAGCTACTTTGTAGTTGAAACCTAAGCTTGAATTATCCATTTTCTATCTTGTTCTTCAAAGCTCAAGTTTGAAGCCTTGAAGGTAGGATTCTTTAATCTTCATGTTTCTATCCATCTCAAAGTTCTAATCATGATTTTAATCCATGATTATTTTAGTTTAGAGCCTTAGGTATTAATATTGCATGTTTTCTTTGATTTTCAAGAAGCTCTTGGTGGATTGATTGACGAGGTGAATCACATCGTATTGTCGGTGCGATAAGCGTAGTGTGGTTCAAATTTGAATGGACTTGGAGACATTAGTGTGCATAATTCCATCTGTGGACAGTTGGTCATTCCTCTGAGCCGTGGTAACTGGCAACATACTAATGGACTCGACACGCACTATACTTAATCAAGATCTTGTAAAGTCTAATAGTACGTTGCCTGTAGTGACACGACATTAGACAGTGTGCTACACCACGCCATGTGATTGTGGGCTATAGACGCAATGTGAGACTACGGAATAGTTTGGTTGGACAGCCGTGGTACTAATAGATTTTACGGATCATTCTCTCTGATGTCTGTGTTTTTAGCTCCATGGAGTAGGAATGAGTCTATGTATATTGACATATCTTATCTGCATTTTAATGTGGTTATTTATATTCAATGTTGAGATATCATATATGAAGTGTTAATATAAGTTACTATACATGATGTGATTATGTAGTTTATTGTATCAATTGTTATATCTATCATGGTAATGTTATTGCTGTTCAATTTATTATAACATGTGTTTATTAGAATTATTTGTAAATTGATAACATGACTATATTTGTGATATCTGTGTATATGGAATGACTTTGTCATTCGTATCTTTCTTTGCTACCGTACTGGTATTGATGAAAGGGGATCTCACCTCTTTACTGTATTGTTTTGTTGTGTTTGTTTTATTTAAATTCGTATAATAGACGAAGCAAGTTTCTTAGACCCATTGGAGGCAAAATTCCGAAGATGGTGACGGCGTCGAGGAGTGATCTTCCAAGTTTCAACAAGATGCAGTTGGTGGAGAAACGAGGCATTTATGTTGGGTTTCTTCTCATTAGTGTTATTACCGTGCTATTAATAGTAAACGTCTTTGGGTTGCTACTGTTTCTCTGAGTCTATAAGCTATATATTTTATTTCTTTATTAGATATTATGTGGCATAAATAAAGTTGTGTAAAAATCTATTTAATTTATTTTCTGTATTACTCATGCTTCGATAAGTTTATGTTTCTGTGAAATAAAATTTTAAAAAAATTCATATTTTAGAACTCAATTCTTCTATGAAATGATTTTCAGGTTTTAAGTTTTTATTTAAAAATGTGATGTCCTATGGAGGGTGTTACAAAAACAATAGTCAAATATTAGTCATTGTCCTTATTGATGAATGTTTTCAAATATCTTCTCCACTCTAACTGTACCATAATGCTTTTTTATTCTCCTTATATCCATATTATCTCTTCTCCTTTACCATGACACATTATAACCTTGAATAAAGTCCTCAAGATTTTTGTGTGCATGTGTTCTGAGTAGTGGAGAAGTAGAAGATAAGTAAGCTTATGGTAGTGCAATTTTTCATGGGTTGATTGAGTGAATTGTCTACCATTTTAAATACTTAAGGGATTGAGAGTAAATTCTGTGAGGATCTTTCATTCTTGATTCGTTTTTTTAACTGATGTTTCCTTACTTGATGGTTTGAGATGTGAAGAAATATTACCTCAAAAATGCTTTGATCCCTTGAATGACTAGTTGCTCTTCTTGTTTCATTAAATCTTTTAGAGTTTTTAGCTTTTAAGTCTGTGTCGTTTTTCTTTGTTCTTTAGTTTTTTCTTATATGTTTTGCCTAGGAGTGCAAAAGTTTAGTGTGAGAAAATTTGATAACAATGTATTTTATTCATTTATAATCCTCTTATTAGGCTTCTAAAGGTTCAATTTGGCTTAATTAAGTTGATTTTGTTACATTTTATAAAATTAAGCTTAATTGGATCATTGAAGAAATTATTGCTTGAATTATCATTAATTTTGGTTATTGCATTCTTAAGTAAAGTGACCACAATTTGAGTTGCAATTATCTGATTAATGTGATTCTGGTCTTGTTGGAAAGTTTAGATAAATCTCTAATAACTATTCACTTGATAGCAAGAGTCACATTGATACAATATATTTCATTTATTGTATAACTTTCTCACTTGACTTTTTCAGTAAACTGACTATAATTTGAGTTACAAATATCCGATGGATGTGATTTTAGTCTTTTTTTTAAGCTAAGATTAATTTCTACAACTTTCATGAAGGCCTCAAGACCAGAGACACATGTTTGGATAACTCAAATTGGAGTTGAAGTAAAATCTAGCGTTTTGAACCTGACAGCTTGACCTCTATGCACTCATTAGACTATATCTCGGGCTATAAGAGTTCAACAATTTTGAAATTTTGACATTGGAAGGTTAAGATTCATATCTACAACTTTCATAAGAACATAAAAGCTAGTTCGGATTCGTTGAAAGTGATATTGGGCTTGGAAATCAGAACAGAGGTGCTAGAGTTGGGCCTGACCCATGAGCAGTAATTAGGTCATATCTCGGGCTGTGGTTGTTAGATTTGGCTAAACTTGGTGTCTCTAGAAAGCTGAGACAATTTCCTAAAACTTTCATGAAGACCACTTGGCTAAAAAATGACGCATGCCATAAGTTAAGAGTAGAGACATTTCAGAGCCAAGAAAGTCTATAATTTCAGCTCATTCATCATCTATTTTGATTTTACTTCTCATCATCAAACAACTTCATTGTCTTCTTGCACTCTTTGAACTCTATGAAAGGAGGCAAAGACTGATCATTTAAGGGAGTTGTGTTAGTGTTAGCTTAGCTTAGAGTTTACTTTCATATTTGTATGTTAATTGTTTCCTTTGTGTAGTTTTCTATTATTCTTAATTGAAGTTATGTTCATCATCTTCCTCTCCTCTCTTTCTTTCTTCTTGTTTATGAGTAACTAAATCTTCATCTTGCTTGGGTGAAAGAGTGAAACTCTTGGTAATATGTTAAGGATAGATTAAATTCCTTCTTGTGCTTGAATGATATATTTTTATGTGATCTTTATATGTGTTGTATGTTGTTTCCGATTAATTTAGAAACTCTTCTTGTATAATGAATAGCTTGATTCATTGTAGACAAAACGTTAGTACAGTGGATGCTTGAGACTATTTACAAGTATTGGTAGATAATTATTGGAACCATAATATGATTACATGTATAATCTAAATTGAACTTTAAATATTAAATCTTTCGATTGGAACTTTCATTATGTATGATTTCAATTGAGTTATAAAAAGAAATAATCTTGTCTTTAATTTATTACCAAGAGTGGATCTCATAACCCAAGCAATTCTTTTTCATTTGTGAACAACTTATATCATCTTTAGTATTGTGACAAATCTTCTCCTTACCTCAAATAATTTTCTCTTCATCAATTCTCTGTGGATCGATCTCAGACTTCCGAGAATTTACTACTTGAAACAACCTGCACTTGAGGTTAAAACTTTTAATTACACCATCAGCCATAGATATCATTTCATGCAAAACCCTATGATCAACTTGTCTTGATCTCAACCTTCCCTCCTCATCAGGCATCATTTTACCCAAGTTATAAAATTTCGGAAGGTCATGACACATAGGGATATGACATTGTAAAGTGGATGTCCCATGTTTTCCATTACCACCTATATATTTTTTTCCACACCCTTTACATTTGGACCTTACTTTACCATCTAGACCTTTTGGCAATTTAATAAAACTACTCCCAAACATTAGATGTAATGTTCCTTTCCCTTTTTTTTTAATTTCAGAATTACTATTGCTTGTGGGAGCACTGGAAGGTGGGGTTTCTTTTTCAATAGGATTGTATTCTTCATTGTCATCATCCAATAATATGTGTTCAACAATAAAACTAAGATGCACCATTTCACGCAAATAATCGTCTATAATGTTGGGAATGCGACCAAAGTCCCACATTGGCTAGAGGTAGGGAGCATCATGTGTATATAAGTATGGACATATATCTCCATTAGTATGAGGCCTTTTGGGGTAAAATCCCAAGAGCAAATCCATGAGGGCTTAGGCCCAAAGTGGACAATATCATACTAATGTGGAGATATGTGGTGTCCGTGGGCCCTACAAGTGGTATCAGAGCCGATGGTTCGGCTTGGATGAGTTTGGTATGGACGGTGGTTGATGGATCCATGTGGAGAGTCCCTTGTGTCGAAAGTCTTCCTAGCGATGTGGAGGCTAGGCGGCGTGTTCCGTTGTAGCGACGGCGGTACAAGTATGACACCGTATCAAAGTCATGCCCCGAAGTTAGCCATGGTGGATGAATCCTCAGAATGCCGAATGAAAGTGGTGGGCCCCAGTTAACTCACGATGGGATCCGTAGATGTAGACGGATGGATGATCGTTTGAGGGGAGGCTCGATGGTCCTTTGTTCGAGGGGAGGATTGTTGGGAATGCGACCAAAAGTCTCACATTGGCTAGAGGTAGGGAACATCATGTGTATATAAGTATGGACATATATTTCCATTAGTATGAAGCCTTTTGGGGTAAAATCTCAAGAGCAAATCCATGAGGGCTTAGGCCTAAAGTGAACAATATCATACTAATGTAGAGATATGTGGTGTCCGTGGGCCCTACATATAATTGTTACAAAAATAAAAATAAAAAAGCACATTCATCAAAGCAACAAAATTAAGCTGCATGCATTGGATTTAACCAACACAAGCTAAAGCAATTTTCGAAACTAACATCACATGAAACAACATACATAAGCACCCCAAGAATATGAAAACAGAGTTGCGTGCATTGGATTTAACTGACAACAAGGATCAAATGAAAAATGGAAAAGGGGAGAGGAAGAAAAACACACAGCTAGCCAAAACATTGACCAAACCTTGAAAATCAAAACTCCATTTTTCACAACAAATTTCAATTGATATCCCCAAAAACAATAAATTAAAAAAAATGCTAAAAAAAAGGAGCCTTTCATTTTCACAAAAAAAGAACAGCGAAAACAACTCTTTATGCGTTTCAATCAGATCTAACACTTCTTTACTTCCTTCCTTGCTATTTAAAGAAGAGTGAAGTTTCACTTGCACCCCTCAATAAAGTTTCTAAAAAAAATCATTGATAACTAAAAAGTTTTCTTTGCCATAAAAAAATCAAACAAATATTTTAATCAATGAAAAAAAAATTCAATGGGGATGTAGAACAACATGGGAAATTAAAAGGGTAAGCATGAAAAAACAAAAAGGAACAGTGACACTAAAGCCAAATGAAAAAAATGTGAATCCTAAAGGAAGGAGGCTATGATTTGGCACGCACACAAATGAAGAGGAAGCAGAAAGAACCAAAGAGAGAGAGAGGTCTGAGGTGAGAGGGAGATAGAGTCGAGTTGAGATTGAGAGAGCGAAAGAATCAAGGAATGGAGAAAAAGAGACTTGGCTGAATGGGTTGAAAATAACTTTAGAAAAATGTAAAAAAAAATTAAACGGGCCTCAAACCAACTCGAGGGCTAAACAAATTAGCCCACAAGTTAAATAGGTCAGTTGAAAAACAGATTAGTTTAAACATGACAACATTTTTAAAGCCCAATCCACCTAATTTTCACAGGTAAATGGTCTAGCTCGATAAGTTTAGTTCATTTTAATAACCCTACAAGTCAATGTAAAAACAACAAACACTACAAGAAATCATAGAAACACATTAAATCAATGCAAACAATAATCACTTACAATAGTAGAAGTCTTGTGTACATTGATGAGAGGATTAACGTTCCCCATATCAAGATGCAGGTCCACTTCTTATTCATCAAGTAGGTTCTTGTAATTTTTTCTTTTATTTTCATAACCTTTAAGCCAACTAGGAGTTCTCGAGATTCGTGGTCCAGTAGGAGGAGTAACATGTGGTGAAAGTCCTCTTCTCCTTTTTGGTATAGGAACAACTACTTCGAGTCCTTCTGGGTTCACTGTAATAGCTGCAACTTCATGTCCTTCTAGGTTTACTTCAACAACTTCGACATTGTGTCCTTCCTGTTGTTGTATTTCAAATAAATGAGATCCTTTTAAACCACTTGATCCTAAAGACCTATTTAAGTTCCTGCTAAAACCACATGATCCTAAATTTTCAATAAATATAAATAAATGAAAAAACAAAAACAATATATAATCAACATAAAGATTTATAAGCACAAGGTGATTTGCAACAAAAAAATAAAAATGAAATTGAAAAGCAATATATAACATAACCTGAGGCAAAATCGAAAAATAAAAGGCAAAAGCACTTTAAGGGAGACCAAAACCATATGGTTAAATCTCCAATCATAAAAATAAAAAATTAGATAAGGTAGGGAAATAAATGAATTTTCTTGCTTGGAGCTTCAAGCAACTCGTCTTCTCCATGGAGTGTTCCTCCTACATTTGAACCACCCTAATAAGTTGTTTATGAACAAGCACATATACTAATTAAAAGACATATAAGAAATGGAGGAACCATGAACCAAAATGAGCATGCTTGTGGAATATATGATTGACGGATATTGATGATAAATAATCAATTGTTCTTATATTATAGTTGATTATGCGTAATAAAACTTGAAAATTTGGTTGCTGAGTATCTAATAACTGATTGTGTGTATAATATAATCGATTATGTCTTCTATGTGAAGCAACTAATTAGCTTTAAATAATTTATGTTGTTCAAATAATTGATTATATCTTCTCGGTTTGATATGCTAAACTCCATATAATTGATTTTTCAAAACATATAATTGATTATTACTTTGCTGGAAAAATTCTTTCAAACTCATAATCGACTAAACAGTCTTAAATAATCAATTATTGCCTCTTGGGTTTCAATGGTTCTTCTACAATAACCAATTATGTTTTTATCATAACAAATTATCTTGTTCATGATCCTGCCCAGGAAGTGTGCATAATCGATTATGTGTAACAAAATTTAAACATATGGTTCCTGGGTATAATAACTTATTGTGTGAAACACAATCAATCATATGATCTCTAGTAGGGAGATAATCGTTTATATGACTGACATAATAAATCATGTCTTCTCTGTGAAGCACCTAAGCTTTAAATAATTAATTATGCTCTTCAAATAACCGATTACGTCTTCTTTGGTTGATATGTTAAACTTTTTGTAATTGATTACTCAAAACAAAAATTGATCTTGTTTCAGGAGCTAGAAAACTCACCTAAGCTTTAGTGTGAACGTGTTTTTCCTTATTTAGCATGTCATCTTGCCTCACTAACAGAGGAAATATTACTACAAGCATTAGCAATGTTATATATTTGGATTTGAAAACTTTTGAACCATTTAGTGGGTCAGTGTACCTCACTAACAGAGAAAATGTTACTGCAAGCTGTGTTAATGTTACTACAAGTTGAGGCAACATTACTATGTAACTATTTTATTTTTTTGATGTATTATTCAATAAATAAATATTATTAATATGGAATAATTTTGATTTAATCAACAGGAAAAAATATTAAAATAGGAATTTGCATACCTATATCCTCAATCGTTACTAATAGTTGAAAAACTTCATGTATATCCATCAAATTTATGCTATTAATATCACTTCACAACCAAGATAGTAACAGGCCAGGAATTGGGAAATATCCAGTTCATGAAGCCTTTCCATTTAACCGACCTAAAGAATCTCACATTATTGCATCCAATGGTTTGTTTATTTTCTTCATAAACTAATTGGCTCGGTTCAATTTGGTTTTTGATTTAGTTCAAAGTATATGGCGTAGTTTGAGTAGTATTGCATTTAACAGTTATCACTCTATTTCCTCTAATAAATTTCCCTTGTTCTCCACAATCTTTGAGCATAGGCCTTTTTTATTGTAGTAGTTTTGAGCTCCATTAGATCAAACTTTGTCAAAGAATTCTTCACACTAATGGAGTTTTCACAAGGGTGTACCACTAATAACAACTTCATCTTTGAAATTGTCCAAAAACAAGAAGAAATGCAATCAAGATTGAGTTCTTTGAAGCTAATAGTAGCTGCAATGAAAGATAAAATATCATTAGGGAAGAAGCAAACTACTAGTGCATCTACAACAACGACAAAATAAACACAAAGCGAAGTTGACATAGCAGTACAAGTAGAAGAGTCTAGTCACAATTTACCCCAAAGAATTTCAAAGCAGAAGGAAACAACATCCAATTTATCCAACCTATACTTTGTTCTCCACGTTCCATGTGCATAGACCTTTTTATTGTAGCAATTTTGAGCTCCAACAGTCAAACTTTGTCAAGATAACTCTTCACAATAAATTAAAGGAGTTTTCTCATGGGTGTACCACTAATAATAATCTCATCTTTGAAGTCCAACAATCAAGATTGAATTCCTTGGAGCTAATAGTAGTTGCAAAGAAATGAAATATCTTTATGAAAAAAGTAAGCTACTAGTGCATCTACAACAATGACATAAGCACTTACTGAAGCTAACATAATAATACAGCTAGATGACTTTAGTCACAATCTTATAAAGAGAATTTCAAAGCGGAAGGCAACCAAATCCAATTTATCAAATGTATCCCTTATTCTCCACGTTCTTTGTGTATGGATCTTTTTTATTGTAGTTGTTTTGAGCTCCAACATTCAGACTTTATCAAGATAATTCTTCACACTAATGGAGTTTTCACATAGGTGTACCAATAATAAGAATCTCATTATTGAAATTATCTAAGAACAAGAAGAAATGCAATCAAGGTTGAATTCTTTAGAGCTAACAGTATTTGTAATGATAGATGAAATATCTTTATGTAAGAAGCAAGCGACTATTGCATCTACAACAACAATGACATAAACATTTATTGAAGCTGACACAACATTAAAACTAGATGAATCTAAACATAATCTAACCAAGAAAATTTCAAAGTGGAAGGCAACAATATCCTATTTATCCCTTGTTCTCCATATTCTTTGTTCATGGACCATTTTTATTGTAGTAGTTTTGAGCTCCAACTAATCAAACTTTGTTAAGATAATTCTTCACACTAATGGAGTTTCACATGAATGTACAACAAATATCAATCTCATCTTTGAAATTGTCCAAAAACATGGAGAAGTGCAATTAAGGTTGAATTCTTTGGAGCTAACAGTAATTGCAATGAAAGATGAAATACATACTAGTGCATTTACAACAACGATGACATAAACACTTATTGAAGCAGATATAGCAGTACTACTAGATGAATCTAGTCATAATCTACCCAAGAGAATTTCTCTGTGGAAGGCAACAACATCCAATTTATCCCTTGTTCTCCATGTTTTTTGTGCATGGAACTTTTTTTTATTGTGGTAGTTTTGAACTCTAACAATCAACTTCGTCAAAATAAATTTTCACACTAATGGAGTTTTCACATGGGTGTACCAATAATAACAATCTCTTCTATGAAATTGTCCAAAAATGAGAGGAACTACAATAAAGATTGAATTCTTTGGAGCTAACAGTAGATGCAATGAAAGTCGAAAAATCTTTATGAAAAAAGAAAGCTACAAGTGCATCTACAACAATGATGACATAAACACTTACCAAAGCTAATATAGTAGTACAACTAGATGAATCTAGTCACAATCTATCCAAGTGAATTTCAAAGCGAAAAGCAACAACATACAAGTTATCTAATTTATCCCTTGTTCTTCATGTTCTTTGTGCATGGATCTTTTTTTATTGCAGAAGTTTTGTGCTCCAACAATCAAACTTTGTCAAGATAATTCTTCACACTAGTGGAGTTTTCACATGGGTATACCAATAATAACAATCTCACCTTTGAAACTATCCAAAAACAAGAAGAAATGCAATCAAGATTGAATTCCTTGGAGCTAACAATAGTTTGAATGAAAGACTAAATATATTTATGAAAGAAGCAAGCTACTAGTACATCTACAACAACGATGACGTAAACACTTGATGAAGTTGATGACACAACAATACAACTAGATGAATTTAGTCACAATCTATCCAAGAGAATTTCAAAACAATTGGCAATAATATCCAATTTATCCCTTGTTCTCCATGTTCTTTGTGCATGAACCATTTTTATTGTTGTTGTTTTGAGCTTCAACAAATCAAACTTTGTCAAGAGAATTCTTCATACTAATCGAGTTTTCAGATGGATTTACCACTAATAACAATCTCATCTTTGAAATTGTCCAAAAACATGAAGAAATGCAATCAAGATTGAATTCTTTAGAGCTAATAGTTGTTGCAATGAAAGTTGAAATATCTTTATGGATGAAGCAGCTACTAGTGCATATACAACAATGAAGACATAAACACTTACTCAAGAGGACAGAGCAATACAACTAGATGAATCTAGTCACAACTTACCCAAGAGAATTTCAAAGTAGAAGCCAACAACATCCAATTTATCCTTAAAGATGAAATATCTTTATTGAACAAGCAAGCTACTAGTGCATCTACAACAACGATGACATAAACTCTTATTGAAGTTGACACAACATTACAACTCTCAATGATGACTTCTTGATGAGATCTAACAATACTTGGCAGATTACATGTTTGATGCATACCTTGATGAAAACTTAGTTATCATTCTATTAGTTTTCCAAATTAATTTAGGTATATCAATCATCTTTACCAATATTCATACTTTTTAAAAATGTAGTGAGGTATTATTCAGTTATAAGTAGATTAAGGGAACAAGAAAAATGTTCCAATCCATTAGGCTAGAGTTTCCACTTAATCCAGAGGTAATAAGACTTAAATTTAGTTTTCTTATTTCTCAAATAATTATTTATTTCATTGGTTATCATTATCCATCAATAATCTAGATAGTGATTGAAGGAAATAATATAATTTATTGTAATATACACCATTAGATACTGACCATGCTAGCGTGAGTTCCAAGATCTTAATACCCTACATATGTCTTAATCCTTTTATATCCTTAAAGTTTTAATGATAACAAACTTACTTACTCAATCTTTAATTATATTATTTGCATAAGAAAACTTGCAAACTCAATTGCTCTATACACTCATTTGATCATATCTTTTATTGAGCTTAAGTATTTCTATATTGTATGAACTGTTATAATCATTTGTTTAAGTGTGTTAAGGACATAAAGATATATTTTAAAGATAACACTTAACTTCAATCAAACTCATGCATTGTTAGTGCTTAGAAAGCATATGATCAGAAAGCTACCTTTTAAAGATAATTGTTGAGAAAGCTTGACCTCGGAAAGCAATTTGTTAAAAAATCTTTGCATTAGAAAACTGTGTTCGTGGAACTTCAACTTAGAATGATGAAAGTACTTTGGAATTCCATTCAAAAAGTCAACTATAAATGACATTATCCTAGTACAAGTACAAAAGTTATTGTAAAAAAGCTGCAAAAGTTGTCATTAGATGACAAAATGATGGCTACATTCTTCAAACATCTCTCAAAACAGTACATCTACATTACATGATTAGCAATGACTATAATTTGTTTGAAGCCTATAAATTGAATATGTTGAAGCTCATTAGTGGTTGGAACTTGTGGTTAGAGAAGGAATTATTGCTATTTCAAGTTTCCACTCTCCGTAGAAAAGCTTTCTAATAGTTGTGTTGCATTGTTACATTGCTTTCTGATACTTAAAAGTTTACTACGTTTGTATATTATTTCTATCTCTTGTTAGTAAAGCTCAGTTGCTATGATCTTAAGTGTTGTAATCTACTCTTTGAGTATATGACTGTTTAAACACATATCCAAATATTTTATCCTACTGTAACCATAACTCGATATTGGTCAATAAGGATATTGAGTAAACCTGAAGAGGCTAGGAGTGAAAATAATACTTATAATTTAGCTTAGAGAGGCTTAGGTGAAAGAAAGACTGCTCTGATATATAAAAATCTTAGCTAAGTGCTAGGGATTAGAAGTAGGCAAGGGGTTTGGTTGAATCAGTATAAAATATTATGTGTAAAGCTCTCTCTTGCCCTGTCTCTTTGCATGTTGAACTTCTTGTTTTATTCTCTGATATTTTAAGTTATTTTAAGTAAAAATAAATGTTTGTGAAAATTATTTTCTAAACATAAAAAGTCAGTAAAGGTTTTTCAAACTTAAAGAGAAAGTATCTAAAGTATTTTACTAGTTTTTTGAACCTCTTTGTGTTAGGTTTCTGATATATACATTTTATGTTCTTAAGTTTCTGAATCAACCTTTCTAAATATGTATACTAACTCTCTAATTGAACTCTCCAAGATTCAATACTTGAGAAAGTTTGTTTAAGTTTTAGATAAAGATTTAGAAATTTCAAAAGAGGCATAATTCAACCATTTTTCTTGTGCATAAAGCCATCTTCAACTACTAGCCATGATTGTAAGTTCCAAAGCCTTTATGAAATCTTAAGACCTAAATTCTTTAGACCTTTTTAAGTTTTGATCATTAACAAACTTACACTTAGATTTCTCTTTACACTCTAACGAATATTTGTATATAAGTATTGTCGAATTGTGATGAACAAAAAGATGATTCAAGGTACTTAAGGTTCAAAAGTACTAGCTCCATGTCAAAGTTCAAAAGTCTTCTAAAAGAATAGAAGTATCTAAGTCCTACATCAGAAATATCTAGACTCAACATAAATTTTAAATTTTTTTTTATCAGAAGATTAAGGTCCAAATGCTAAGGAGTCATCATGTTTCAATGAGAAGAAAATTGCAACACTCAAAAGAAAAGCTTTAAAGTCTCAAGAGAAGTTCTCCATTCAAATGCATTCAAAGTCTCATTCTTAGAAGAGAAGCTCTCGAATTGGAATTAGTCAAAATTAGAGTCAGAAGCCTACATGTTTTCTTCATAGATAAGAAGTTCTCAAGTCTGAAGCTTGTAAGTTCTCAACTCATAAGAGAAGTAATATGAGACCCTTCGGAATTTTAGATGAGAAGAAGAATAAAAAGGACAAAACTCTAAAAAGCTGCCTAACTGTTACAGGACAAGAAAATGGTAGTTGTCGTTGCAGCAAAAGACCATTTAGCAAGGACCAATGGCTCTTTTCCAAAATCTATAAATACCAAAGGCCCTAGAATGAACAAAAAATGAAGCATTGTTATATTGCCAAACTTCTAATTGCCTTATGAATTCATACTCTACTTTTCTGATATCAGCTATTGCATATCTTTTGAATTTTTTTAAGTGTAAAGTTGCACATCTCTGTACTCAAAGAGTGTGAGAAAGCTTAGACACTTATCCAAATCTTTGTAATCTTGATCCATTAGCGATCGTTGTGAGAATCTAGCTTGAAGAGGCTAGAGTTGATCAAAGACTACTTGTAATCTAGTTTGGAGAAGCTATGGTGGATTAAAGAATACTCGTGATGTAAAATTCCTGGTGATTTGTTGGAAACTTGATGTAGGCATGTGATTGGTCAAACTAGTATAAATCTCTATGTGATGCTTCTGAACTCTTCTCTTTAAGTTTTTGATATTTGTTCCTTATTACTTCTATGACTTCTAATTTATAAACATGCTTTTCAAAGTTAAAAAGGAAGGGTTTCTAAGGTTCTCTGAAATTTAGTTTCGATTATTGTGATGACTGAAATCGTAACGGAAATGGCTATTGAATTAAAAAATTTAGGAGTCACCACTAATATTTTAGTTAATTAGGAAAAACTGCAAAAATCTAAGAAAATGGTCAACATTCAAAAATCTAATTAGGGAGTCTAATTATGAATAGGGAATGGTGGAGACTTAATCTCATTGCACCCTGATACATCCATCTTAAAATGACTACCCTAAGTCAATTGTGTAATTCATTAATAATTATCAAATATTTATTTTACCCTTTAGAAAATGTTTAAAAAAACTAAATTAAGAAAAAAAAATAATTTTGGCTTGATTTTTGCTTTTACGTATCCCCTAGTGCAACAGAATACTCAAAGCCACGTAGTTATTTAGAAAAATACTTGTGTGTTAGTTGATTTTAATTATTAAAAAATAATTATTTATCTTAAAATAATTGATTTTGATTATGAAAATTTGAATTAACAAATCGTCACGACTCAACTAATCCAATCCAGTTAGTTTCGAAAAAGTGAAGTTTAGTGTCACGTTAAAGACGTCACCTAAGAGTTATCAAATGGTTACAATTCAAATGATCCTTTATCATTTTTTTTCTAAAAATTATTTTAAAAAATGACTTATTTTATATCTAAAAAAATTAATTTAATTTAATTTAAAAATTTGGATCAACAAAGCATCACGACTCAACTAATCCATTTGAATAAGAATGGATGAAGTTCAGCGTCACGCTAAAGATGTCACCAATGAGTCAACAAGTTGTTATAATTTAAATGATACTTCATAATTAAGTATATTTTTATTTACAATGTAGCTCCAAAACTTTAAATTTCCCCTAACTTTTCTTGAAATTCATTTATGCCTCATGCAAAAACCAAAGTTGTATAGAAAATTAAAATGATAATTAGATGTTATCTTTTTTTCTTGAAGCCCCAAAAACATGTTTTGCATTGCTACTACATACTATTGAAACAACATGCTCAACCATTCATAACATTAAGCATATTAACTTCCATAAAAGTGGCTCAAATGGGACAATAATGAATTTTAGATCTCATAGCAAGAATATCTAATTATGATTCTAAACCAGAATTTATGCCTCAAATACATGAATTAACTTCCCAAAAAAATCATCCAACGAGAATTTGGTAAAATCCAATGAAAAAAAAAAAAAAGAAACATCAAAGATACCCATCCTTACACCCACTTCATTTTTTCCTTCTAAAATATGATGTGGAATGATTACATCTTAAAATTTTTCTTTTTCATAAAACTTTCCTTCCACTTATTTTGATGATATTAGCCACGCATATCTAGCCACGAAGGAATTCACATACTCTTTTACATGTGTAGACAACATTGAAAAGCAATTAAAGCAGCAAGTTGCATATAATGAGACTTACCTATTCAAAATAGCATAAAAACGTAATTAGCATGACCACTCTTGGCTATTCAAACAAATGGTTCAGTAAGTTTTCTGTCTGTGTTAATTGTGTGTTCTTTTTTGTAAGTAGTCGTGTGTTATTATGTGCCCCTTTTCTTTATCATCTAGGCTTGTATTTAAAGGCTAAGTACAAATCCCTCTTGATAACAATCCTTGAACCAACTCAAATCTTTCTCACTTTTGCTTGTTATCTACAACTCTCTCTCTCTCTCTTTATCTTATCATGCATCTAAAACAACTCAATTTCCTCTCACCAAATCTCTTATCACTACGAGATTGGTTGCTATTTACAACTATTTTATCTCTTTCTTTCATCTTATATACCTCATTTAATTTAAACAACTGGTAGAAGCTCTATTTAATTTTTCTCTTTTTTTATTTCAATTATTTAGATTTTCCCTTAAGGCATTCTCTCTCTATTTTTTTTCAACTACCCATCAATTATTAGGCCATTAAAAAAATATTCTTTTCTTCTTTTACCTTTTTCATTCATTTATTTTTTGTGAGCCCGATCAAAATATGATGTTCACAATATCCTTTGGAAAAATATCTTAACTACCTAAGCTTCTAATACTATCTGTTTATACATCCAAGTTAAAATACTTGAGAAACTTCTAAGTTTGTAGAAAAAGTTTAAAAAGTTGGAAGCATGATTCAACCACTTTTCTTGTATTGCTGCCACCTTCAATTGGTATTAGAAATCAACCTTTGGGTTAAGCACCTAACAAGCATAGAAGAAAATATCCCAAGGCTTAAATGGCAACTCCTAACACCTATATTGTTAAAGGTCAATCCATCAACAGACCATCTGCCATCACCGGAGAAAACTACCATTACTGGAGAGAAAGAATGAAGTTGTTATTTCCAATACGTGCATTAGAGAATGGAACATTTGAACTTACCCCAAGAAATCAATAGACAAATGTTAAGAGAAACAAAGTTCAATTGAATTCTAAGGCTAAATATTTCCTCACATGTGCACTCAACAAGAGCAAATATGATAAAATTATAGATTGTTGAGTCTAACAAAGAAATTTGAGCCAAACATGATATGATGCATGAAAGAACAAGTCAGGTTAAAGAAACCAAGATAAGCATGTTGGTTTATCAATATGAACTTTTCAAGATGATGGATCATGAGACAATTGATGACATGTTCATCAGATACATGCATATCATCAATCAACTCAAGGCACTCGGAAGAACTTATTCTAACAAAGAGATGGTCTAAAAAGTGTTGGGAAGCTTACCCAAGGTATAGAGACCTAAGGTCTCTACCATATAAGAAGCTAAAGACTTGAGCACTTTAAGTCTTGATGAGCTTATGGGTTCTCTGAAAACTCATGAGCAAGAATTGGCTGATATGGATGAAAATATTCCAAGAAAGGGCAAGTCTATTACTTTAAAATCCAATCAAAAGGTGATTTTGATGTCTTACTTTGTGATACAAAGTTGCTTTCATCTAAATAATCCTTTCTCAAGAAAAAGTTTTAAAAACTATCTAAGGATTTTGATCTTTTAAATCTTGAGAAAGATAGAGTGGTACATGAGAATGATGAACTCAAGGAAGAAAATAGTCATTTAAAGACCTATATCAAGTTCACAAAGATTAATCCTTCTAATGAATCTTCTCATGTATCATCTTCTGAGGTTGCTCGCTTAAAAAAGAAAGTTGAAGAACTTTTTGATGACCTTGCTAAGTTGGTTAATGGAAAGAAAAATCTTGACCTCTTACTCGAAAACAAAAAATGTTCCTTTAATAAAGCAAGTTTAGGCTACAACAAGTTTAAAACTTAGAAACTATATAAAAATATCTTTGTTCAAGCTTTTGATCAACCTGCATGCTCTTTCTATCTCAAGTTTTGTCATAACTCTAATGTATGCTTTTATAAAAGGAAAGTTAAAACAAATGTTATCAAAAAGAAGTGAACAAACCTCAAAGGACCCAAGATGATTTGGGTATCTAAATAGACGATATCTATTTATACAGATATATCTAAAGACAATTTAGAAGAGACAAAAATGGTATATGGACAATTGATGTTCAAGGCATATGATCGGAAACCAATACAAGTTCCTATCACTTAAAGAGAAGGATGGTAAGGGTTCCTCTCCTACTATAAATAATGTGCTTCTAGTCGAGGGGTTAAAACATAACATTCTAAGGATAATTCAATTCAGCGATAAAGGCTACAAGTTATGTTTGAACTTTCTCATTATGTTGTGAAGGATCCTAAATATGATAATGTCCTTCTTACTACCAAAAGGTATTACAATACTTATATAATGTATCTAGATGATCTTTCAAGTCAAGATATGAAATGCTTAGCATCATTCATTGATGAGAAGTGGTTGTGGTATAAAAGACTTGGTCATGTTAACATGAAAAACATTTCAAAACTTTTGAAAAATAAACTAGTTAAGGGTTGACCTAAGATCAGTCTTGAGAAAGATATGTTTTATAAAGCCTGTCAATGAAGAAAATAGACCAAAGCTCTTTTTCAAGCTAAAAATGTAGTTTTAACTACCAGACTACTTGAGCTTTTACATGTTGATCTATTTGGTCTAACTATAATTGCTAGTTTTGGTGGTAAGAGATATGGCTTTGTCATTGTGGATGACTTCTCTTGATTTACATGGATTCTTTACATTAGCCATAAGGATGAATGTTGTGAGGCCTTTAAAATCTAAGAATCATTCTGGAAAGAGAAAGAACCTAAGGAGTGCATCTTCTCCTTCACCTAAGAAATCTAAGAAGGAAGAAGTGATAGAAGTAGAAGATGTCAAGGAAGTTGAAACTTCATAAGCTCTTATCTCTCTCTTCTCTAATCCTATTGTCGAAGAGAAATTCAAATCACGATTCAAAGACAGACTAGTGGTGCAAGGAAGGTTTGTCATTACAGAAAAGGTGGTTAAAATTGGAATGAGTTTCCATGATATCATTAACTTCCAACATTGGAGGAAGTTTTTGAAGCCGAACGATGCGATCTGCTCCAGATTGTTTTGAGCTTTCTATGTAGCTGCCCATATCTCTGTGAACCTGCTAAAAATCATAAGCAAAATCAAAGGCATAGAGATTGTGGTTGATAAAGACACTTCGATAAAAATCACCAAGGTCAAGGCATGAGCAAATGTTGTGTATGATCAAGAAAAGGATGGTGGAAGGAGTACAACATCAGATATAGCAAGGTTTTGAACCTTCTCATTGTTGATCCTGATGACAAAGTCATGGTCGCAAGGAAGCTGAACTTAACGACTATATTTCTACACTCTCTACTCTTATACATAATACTTCCCAAGGCTGGAAGCTTTGATGTTGTTTCTGATGTTGACACTATGGTCCTCTACCATCTTAGAGATTTAAAGCTGTTGAATCTACACCATCTCATTCTCAACTATATGGTCACTGCTCTGTATCCTCCAAAGAAGGCGATCGGGCTACTTTATGACATGTTTTTCACTAAGATCTTAAAGTACTACTAGTTAGATCTTGAAGGAGAAACCTCCGTGGATGCAAGACTAGAATCCACCATAAAAAAATATATTGCCATAGGAATAAAGTTGAAACCCCCACAGAAGAAGAAGGAAGTAACTGCTGCTACTGACCCTTCTGAGAAGAAAAGCATACAGAAACCTAAAACTGCTCCAAAGCCCTTTGTTCCAGCTTCTAAAAAAGAAGCAGAAAAAGAAAAAGAAGCAAAAGTTGAGAAAGAGAGAAAAAGAGAAGGAAAAGAATGGAGTAAAGAAGAGAAAGAAGTTAAAGATGAGAAATCTGAAAAGATGGAAGATGAAAGAAAAGGCTGAGAAGAAGAAGGTGATATCAACGAAGAGGTAGCAAATATCAACCTTGCTACTGAGCTTTTCAACATCAAGAAGAAGAAAGAAGAAAAAGGTGACGGAGGATCAAAATCACAAAAAGATCAACTTTTCTGTTCTATTTTTTTATCAGCAAAGTGACATTCTGACTTCTACTAAAATTTGTGGCAAACTAATCGAGTATAATCCCTTGCTAATCCTCAGAGTCAAAAAAGAAAAAGTCAAGGTAAAGGATTTGATCGCTAAAGTTGAACAATTGGAGTAGGAATTACTTCAGAAGAAGAAGCAAAGTTGAAAACCTTCTGATACTCAGAATGGTGAAGAAAATATAACTCAAAAGACAACTGAACTGAATCTTCTGATCAAGATGTTGAAAAACAACAGAAGTTGCCTGAAGCTTATAAACCAGTAAACTCCACTACCTTTAAGCCTACTTCTGAACCTACCACTCCTACAACTGAGAAGTCTACACCACCAGAAACAGGATTCTTTATTCCTCCAACCACAGGGAAGCCTATTGTAACATCTCGAGACTGCCTGCAGGATTAATGAGTGTCTCCACAAACCAACACAAGTCTTTTCAGCATGCTTTGTCCTCACTCACACGCATCCTAAGAAACTTTTCAGGAGGTCACCTATCCCACAATTGCTCCAGGTCAAGCATGCTTAACCATGGAGTTCTTATGTTCTAGGCTCCCGAAAAGAAGTTGCAACTTGTTGATATGCCTACGCCTAATCAATTCCTTTAAGTCATCCTCAACTATGCATTCTCATACCTACACAATCTTTGAATCCCTCTCATTCCGGTGCGTATTCAGTTTATTCATGGGACCCTTCGCCTAGAAGCATGCCAGGAGCCGCTCCTTATACGTGCTTCTTATGCACCGGCGTCCACTCCCTGCCCTCATCAACCCCGAGACACCACACCTATCTTTGATTTGACCGGAACTAAAGGAACATGTCATGATCATGAAGGCCACACTCACTTTGTTAAGACACCTCACACTAAGGTTGTTAAGCTTGAATCTAAAAGAAGAGTGATAGTTATCGAGAAAAGGATAGTGGTGTTGAAGATGACTCATACCTTTAGAAGCAAACTAATCAGATAAAGCCTGGAGAAAAAACCCCCTCGAGGTCTGTTACTATTTTCTCTCCTCAACATCTGAGTTACTGGAATGAACAGAAAAAGAAACAATCTGTGAAAGACTGGCTAAACCTCTTGAGTGAACAAGTTGCAATCCTTTAAAAGGATGTTCAAAAGGGTTTTGCTGAAGTCCATGCCACTCTTGATACCTTTTTGGCAAAGCTTTCAAGGTTTGAAGAATGGTGAGCACACAAGTTTGATGAAATCGTTATTCCTGAAGTTAAGAAGTCTCTATGATGCTCAAAGCTTCTAACCTTTTTGCTAATGCCAAAGGGCAGTAAAGAAAAACGAAGAAAAAAAGAGAAATTTTTTAAGCATAACTTTAGAGAGAGCATTGAGCATTAAGCATTGTATAAACAACTTGAGCATATTAAGAGAATATATATATATATATATATATATATATATATATATATATATATATATATATATATATATATATATATATAGAGAGAGAGAGAGAGAGAGAGAGAGAGAGAGAGAGAGGAAGATCAACTTACACTTGGATAAGTTGATTTTCTCTTACACTCATTTTCACTTTGATCGATTTCATCTAATGATTCACCTTTAACGAAATAATCTCAACCATTGGATGAAAGTTGAACTAACGGTTGAAAATAAGTGTAAGAGAAAAAAGACTTATACTTGGTGTAGAACGGATCCCTATATATATATATATATATATATATATGAGGAGGATTGATTCTGTACACCAAATAAGTTTTTTTGACTTTCACTCATTTTTAACCGTTAGATTCACTTTCATCTAATGGTTGAGATGATTTCATTAAAAGAACATTAGATGAAAGTGGATCTAACGATTGAAAATGAGTGTAAAAGTCAAAAAAACTTACACCTACAGTGTAAGTTGATCCTCCTCTATATATATATATATATATATATATATACCCATGACCATGAGAATTATTTTAAAAAAGAAAAAAAGCCAAAAATATTGGAAGTAGATGTCTCAAAAGACAAAAGCCAGAAATATATATAAACATCCATGACCACGAGAATTCTTTTAAAAAAAAAACCATAAATATTGGAAGTAGTTTTCTCAAAAGACAAAATCTTATCTTGAGTGGTTAACATCAATAGTGGGTGAAGTTATTTATATCCACTGAGAATAGTGTTCTATTATTAGTTAGGTATAGAGAACTAAAATACCACATTACCGAATTAATATTAGTTTCGTATAATTGAAAAGTCGTTTTTCGAATATTATATTTTTCTCACTAAATGATATTTTCTTTTGTTCAGATAAGCACTCTAATACATTTAATTCTTTAATTATCTCAAGGAGTTCGTCGGTCATGAGTGCCACACGTCTAAGTAACCCCATATACAGACAGTTACATATCACCAAATTTTTTTAGGCTAATCATTGTTCATTGTTTGGAGCTCCCTGAAATGATATAATGCAATTTGAAGTTAGTTAGTTAGACCTAACTTTCTTTTCAATATATAAATTATTTTGTTATTTATTTTACGCTTAAAAACAGCAATTAGTTAAATGCAAAAAGATTATTGATATTTTAATGAAACATGGTTAAATTAAATTTCGAGTTGATAGTGTAGATGCATTTTTGCTAAACATCGGGGCTAGAAGTCCAAACAACAGAGAAAGCAACTCAACAAAACCTCTTGGGAAAGAGATCCCAGCAAAGTCATCACGAGCAGCCCGTAGAGAGGACACCAGAGTAAGCCTCACCAATATCTAGAGAATGACCAAACTTAATTGTATAGATGCTTTGATTAAAATTATATCCAAATCAGAAAAATAATTATAAGAAACAACATCCAATTCTAACCCTCATTCTCACCCTGTATAATAATTGTATCCTCGTCATGTTACTAAATTATTGACCAAACTTCTTGGTTTTCTTTACTTTCTTTACGCCTATTGAAATTGGAAAACGTTGTCAACTGTTGAGACTCCACCTTTCATCTCAAGATCTTTTGGCCAAAATTTGTCAATTTCTTCAGCAGTATAAATATTTTCGTACGACTTCGTCTTTGCATGGGACCTATCGAGAGAAAATGGTTATTTTACTTTAGTATTGTATTTGACTTGCTTACTTGACCTTGTTTACACTTTGTGAATTTGTGATTTTATTTATATACATTGGATTTTCACAAGTATAGGAGACGGGCATATCGCCTAAATTAAAGAAATAGACGTGTTTAGCCAAACCTACTTTAAGAAGTCTATAACCAACTGTGTGGAGGATAAGGCTCAAGATACAGTTGTACGTAATTGTCATTTATTTATTTTAAATTAAATAGCATTAATTCAATATTCAAATATGCTGTTTATTTAACATAGTTATATATTATTTTTGTAAAAAGATTATACTAATAAAGAGGTGGAGGCTTTGGAAAACACTGAGGGAGAGAGTTGTCTACAACACAACTTAAACAACTGTGGATTGATACAGTTGGGGGAAAGAAGAAATACCGCATTTATGGCCTTGCATCCTAGGCCACTGTTGAGTCATCGTGCAGCGCTCATAATGAGGCACCTCTAGCAAACATTGTTGAATTGAATGAGCACATCAAAGTAAATCTAAGGGCTAAGATGAAATTTGAGGTAAGGACTGAGGCGATGTTTAAGATTGACTCACGAGTTACTTCATCTGTGATGAAGGCGATCAGTAGGTGTGGACACAGATTGCCATGCACCAAGCATCGATAAGCACACAGGGGGACATTGGCATAGAGATGCAAAACCCTATGGCGATGGACATGGGCATGGGATATGGCATACCCATGGGTATGGAGATGAGTATGCAACCCACTACGAGGATGGGAATACAACCCCTTGTAGGGATGGACATAGGGACTGGAACTGACATGCAGTCCATATGGGCTTTTTTCCCATGACAATGGCTCAAACTGGCATGTTTTCTTCCCAGTCTCAACTGCATTTGCAGCCCACTCAGTAGTCGCCTCTACAACCCACTCAAAAATTACCTCTACAACCCACCCAGCAATCGCTCCAACGCCCATCCCCTCAGCCTCATATGCATCTGCCCTAGCACCTGTCTCCCCAGTTACCTCAACATCTTCTCTATTTGTTTCCCCAGTTGATCCCTTCTTTTGATCAGCCACTATAGCAGTAGTCTTACCAAGTGCCCTAACACCTTTAATAGTCGCATTAGCACTATCCCAACTCTTATCACCTGCATTAGTCCCAGCAAGATCCTATGGATAATGTTTTACATGATGATGATGAGCATGAGGAGGAGACATGCAAGAGGATTAGACATTTTTCTTTTAATATGAACATTGTTGTTAATTTTTTCTTAATTTTACATTGGACAACAAATATTACTCTTTAATCTTCCTTGATTTGCTAATTATATTACTCTTTCTAAACACTAAATGTTAAAACTACCTTTTATATATATATATTATAATTTTTTATTTCTCATGCATGAATTTCAAAATTAGAACTTAATTAATAAAAATATGTTTAAAGTAGATTAATTTTAAATTTTTTAAGTTTTCATTTTTCAATTTGAGTTTATTATTCAAAACATTACATATATCAATTAATCAAACATTTGAAAAAATTGCATCAACTATTAATTCAAATAATTTTCAAATATTATAACTTTATTACTGTTTAATTATTTCCTAAATAAATGTATTTTATTTATAAAAATATTAATCACTTAATTTATTTTAATTAAAATGCAATTATTAATAAAAATTAGTTTAATTAATTAAACTGAGCTGCAATAATATTTAAATTCTTTAGAATCAATTTTATTTTAATTTTTTGTTAAAAATGTTTTTAATAAATTATTTAATATAAAATATTTCCGTGCATAACACTGAGAGCTTGGTTACGTACATGTTTAACTCGTTAGTCCCTTACTAATAGTGATATCTAAACATTATATACTACAAGTAAGGGTGTCTATTGAGTAGATTAAGTGAATTTTGAGACATTTTTAGACTTGACTCGTTCATTAAATTAGTAAGTTGGATTGAATTGGGTTTGGTCGATGAATTTTTTTCCTTCAACCCGACCCAACCTGCTCCACTCAATAGTGAGTTGGTTGAAATTAAACCCATGCATCTAACAGTATATATTAAACAAAAAATGTCTGCTAAAATAAATGATAATATATAAAACCAAAAATTCGAAATGTATATAACACATCTTAATTAACAACAATATATGTCCCAAATAAATTAAAAAGTTACACAACTATTTTACGCAAATAAAATAAGTCTAAATAAGCTAAATAAATTTAATATGTATTACTAAGTTAATATAAATCTAAAATAAATTAAAGTAAACTAACATGTTCTAAAAATTATAATAACAAACCACATGTCCAAGGGATTCATTAGATTTTCATGACACTGGTCTGCATGGGTGGAAACAGGTCAAGTCAGGACAGACTTTGTCTTAAACATACTAGGTTTTGCCTTAAACAGGTCTGACTTGTATCATAATTATAAAGTCTAAGCGTGATCTATAAGCCTAAAATAGACCAATTTTTAAGGTCTGACATAACCTTTTTAAAATTCTGATATGGTCTGGCATGGAAGTCTATTTAAAGACCTACTTTGCAATAAGGTCTTTAAATAGACTAAGAGACTTATCTTTAAATAGGCCAATAGATCTTTATATAAGTTAACAAACTTAAGCCTTCAAATAGGCTAACAGGCTTAGGCTTTTATATACTTTTGTTATAACTTAACACTCACCCGTTATTTTTATAGATGCTTACAACTTTTTTTTTCTAGTCTTTAGTTGATGTGAGACTTAAAAATATATCAAGTTATAAACTAATAAAGGCTTGTGTGGTAATGTCCCTGGCTTATTAATCTATGTGAAAAATAAAGGTTGGGTCCTGCAACAAATCACTAATCTATGTTAAATACTTACTTCTTACTAAAATTTGGATTTGGAAAATACATTACACTAAAGTTAAAATCAATTCTCAAATAGTCAAAACCAAAATTAAATCAATTCTTATGAGAAGCTTACAATTTCTGAAGCAAAATCAATTGCATGGTTCCCTACAGTTCATATCCATGGTTGATAAGTTGCACTTCTTTCTGTAGACCTTCCCCAAGTATCCCACCTAACATTATCATGATTTGGGTACTTATCTGCATAAGACATGTCTCCAATAAACAGCACAATTTCTCCTTTTCTTGGGTTCTTTTCAAAGTGAGAAAGTGTCTTATTTGAATCAAAACTGATCAAGATCCTCTGCAAATAGTGTCATATCAGTACAGTTAATAACAAACATATAGGCCTATTGGGACATAGACATATATTGCATCGTTCATTTGTTTCTAAAATTTATGATAAATATTCAACAGTTCACGGGGCACAAAGACCACAAAGGGCAGTATTATTCGTCCACCAAAAATACTCTAACTTTCTTTCAACCCACTCATAAACTCATTCTGTATCCTGCGAGAATGCTACAGTTACATACTGTCTGATTTGATAGCTCTCTCACATAAATCTACGGTGTAAATACGGTGTGCGTATTTTAGGTGTGCGAAAAACATTATCCAACCACAAATACCTACAACAAATATCTAAACTATGAGTTAAAATACATATACACTAAGAGAGAGACATTACCACACAAGCCATTATTATTTTGTAACTTGATATATTTATAAGTCTCACATCGACTAAATATTAAAGTAAGAAAGTAGTGAGCATCTATAAAAATATAAAGTAAGTATTAAGTTATAACATAATTTTAATATGTTAGTTATTGACTTTTATTAAAATTTAATTAAAAAAATTAGTAATATATTATATTATATATAATTAAATAGGTCGATCGATCATCAGACCTAAAAGGCCTATTAGATAACATGAGACTTGACCTTTTTAGTTAAATGAACTTTTAGAAAAGTATTAACCCAACTTGTTTAGGATACAGGACATAGGCCCTTAACAGGCGACTTGACCTATTTTCACCCTTAATGGTCTGTTAGATGTTTTATGAGTTTTTATCACTTTTTTTTAATTACATTTTCAATGTGACCACACTACATACACTTAAACTTATTTTGAACTATAAAAAAGTCATCAGAAAAGTAACATAAATTGTCACTATGACTAAATAATTTTTATTATAAAAAAAAATACTTTGATATGTTAGATTTACGTGAATCGACACTTTCTAAACTCAATCATCACTCAACCTGTACGATGTGGGTTAGACAACAGGCAAACCCAATCTATCCTGTATTTTTATAGACTAAGTTAAGTAAGAGTCCACATATTCATAAATTGTTCCAACTCACCAAACTCTCCTAATTACAGGCACGAGGGATGCGAACTTAATCATCGAACTAAATAATAAAACGAAATAATCCATAACAAGAAGTTTTTGGTTTATTCAACAAACCCTTTATAATAACATGGACATGTTTATATTTGTTTCACATTACACATTTATGAACTATTGCAAACTATCACACACCATGAGCAGTCATAATTGCCCCTTCAATCTATATGTTACAATTGCCCATGAATTCTTCTTCAACCACTACGTATAACAATAAGTTTTTCCAAACATCCCTCCCTTCTTTTTCTTTCTACTTTCTACCATGATTAGACTTTCCCATAATAATAATAATAATAAGAAAAATCATTAAGAAATGCCTGAGCCAATTAAGATTTCTTTATCCCTAACTAGCCCACGGCTAAACCAACACTAATGATCATTGATCACTATTTGATCAATCACTTGCAACCACCAGAACCAAACCCAACCCTACCACCACCAACATCATACACCACCTCCAGTGTCTTCTGCTGCACATTCCCAAAGATGGTAACATCACTATCAGCCCCATTTGCCGCAAACGCCAGGCACACCTGCTTTACACTGGCCACATACAGCAGCCCCACCACTGACAGATCCACCTTGACGCCGCCACCGAACACAAAGCTTATCGCCGGAATGTTAACCACCTTGTACCCACTAAGGTCATAGCACGTGTCGAGTATTGACAGCGCGCTCGCTTTTGGGTACTTCGACATGCCCTGCCGGAACGCATCCCTCAGGACACTGTAAGCTGTCGGCGGCAGCCGTGAGATGACGGTGCCGGAGTCGATGATGGTGCCACCGGTGGAGAAGGTAGAGGAGGACACGGGAAGCTTGGTGCCGCTGACTGTAATTCCGACGATGTCGACGCCGTAGAAGGAGGAGCGGGCGGAGATGGTGGAAAAGGGGGTGTACTTGACGTAGTTGCCGGTGGCGCTGCCGAAGGTGAGGTAGCCGACGGCACTGGAAGTGGAGGGGAGGCAGTAAGAGAAGATTTTGTTGTACTTTGCGGATGTCTGTTGGACGAAGGAGATAGGGTGGCGGCCAAGGCCTAATAGGCCGGCGGCGCCACCGAAGAGGCCCTGGTTGTTTTGGCCGCAGCCGAATAAGAAGTTGTTGATGACGTCGGTGGCAGTCACCGTCAGCCGCTCTTGACTGAAGTACCCGACGGAGAAGGATGAGTCGCCGTATTGGATACCGTATATGCATGCATTTGAAGATGAAGCACATCCTGGGTCGTTTCCTGAATAATTTCATGGAAAATGAAAAAAAAAAAATTAAAAAAAAATTGAGAGAAGTATTAAATAAAAACTTTTAACGTTAAGAGAACAACTTTGTTGTAATTTTTTTGTCAAACAATACATCGATCTATGTCGTATTAATTAATTGACCTTTGAAACTAGGAACATGGTAACGGCTAAGTCATTAAGCATAGTAATTTTTGGAAATAATAATGACTCATTGATCATATAAGTTGACCATTAATTGATAGGCAAAAGCGCTTTCAATCTTCAATTAGCGGGGAAAGGTTTTCTGTCATGGGGCCAAATTCGTTATAAGTATTAAGGGTGTCCTGATTAAGTAAGTGTCTAAACTCTAAAGTGAAAAGTCAGAAGACCAAAAAAATTTAAAATCATTTTGTATTTATTTATTTTTTGGGTACATCATTTTATATTTATTTATTATATAAAAAATATGAGAAGAAAAAAAAAAATACTTCATTTTTACTTTTAATGCTTTTTATTTAAATTTTTAAGTTAAAATATATTTTTTGTCCTTATACGTAATATTTTTTTAATTTACTCCATATATTAAAAAAATGATTTAATCATTCTACATATAATTATTTTAAATTTGGTTCTGTGGTAGTCTATCATAATTATAAGGACTAAATTATTGTAAAATATCAGAATTAAATTAAAAATTAATGTCACTATAGAAATAAAAATATATTTTAACCTATATTTTTTGTTTTTATGTGTGATATTTATTTTCAATTTTATCCTTACACTTAATTCTGTAACATATAGTGAGGATCAAATAAAAAAATAGGAAATGGTTATATATGCATGTATAGAGTCTAAATTTAAAGTTTATATATATATATATATATATATATATATATATATATATATATATATATATATATATATATATATATAAAAAAAAAATAGGAAATGATTATATATGCATGTATAGAGTTTAAATTAAAAGCTTTTATATATATATATATATATAAAATTAAAAATAAAGGAAAAATATATTTTAACATAATTTTAACTTTCTTACTTTTTATCTACTCAACTAAGCACATCCTAATCCTTTATAGTGCTTTGGAGATCCTTATTAAATTGCTTCTTTTCCTTTCTCTATCTTCAAAACACATACAACACCATGATTTTGTCGGTAGGTTTTCCAGCATATGCATCTTGAATTTTTCAGAATAAAAGGTTTACCTGTAGCAGAAGTGAGCTGAGTGCAGACCGAAGATGTGCACGTAATATTGGAATAAGAGGTAGACTTTGATGGATCAAAAATAGGATCTTGCTGCTTGTAGCAGTTACGAGCGCAAGGTTCACACTGAGTCCAAGTGAGATCACTACCAGTATCGAAAATGAGTGACAAGTCCCTTTTAGGGGTACCAAGACCAACCACAACAAAGTAGTTCCCAGACCCAATAAGGCTACCAGACTTGGCAGGTAGGGTAGCGGAATCTAATTCCTCCTTCATGCTATCGTCTTGGCCCAAGTTCTTGGAGAGCTTGGAGTGAATATAGTTCACCCTTTTTTGGTCTAGACTCAGAATATCACTGTGTGTTGGTGCCTTTGCTTTGTCATGATTCAGTTGGGAGCATGGCCCATGTTTGTGTACCACTTCTAATGATGCCTTTCTTTTAGGACCTGAATTAGATTTAGTGGTGTCAAATCATAGATGGTTAATCATTTATGTGAATGTGAATTATAAAATTGAATTTAAGGCAATGTCGTATTTTTAATAGATTTTAAGTATTATTTTAATATAAGACACAAGAATTTAAAAATATTAAATTAAGTTTTAATTAAAAATATTTATTAAATTATTGTTATTTATTTTAATTAATTATTTAACTTAATCATATTTATTCAATTTAATTTTATAATTTGTTAATATTATTAAAGTATAAGAATAAAAGATGAAAAAATAATTAATACTTCCTTAGAATGTAGAAATGTTATTTATAATGGGTCAAAATATTTGTACCAAAATAGCATCTAAAATGGATTAAAGGGAATATGTAAATACAATATTACAGAATGCCAGACAAAACTAACTCATAATTATTTAAAAAAAAAAAAGTAACTCATAATTTAGATGATGTGATCTAAAGGATCTAACTTACTTTAATCTTCTTGCTTAGGCAATAAAATGTCAAATAGGAGAAAACATTATATTAACTTCCACTTTTAAACACACACCTTATGGTATTAGATGAAATAAAAATAATGCCCATGCCCATGAGAATTATTTTAAAAAAAATAAAGCTATATCTATTGGAAGTAGATGTCTCAAAGAGACAAAATCTTATCTTGAGTGGTTAACACCAATTAGTGGGTGAAGTTATTTATGGTGAGAATAGTGTTCCATTATGAGTTAGGACTAGAGAACTAAAATACCACAGAACAAAATTAATATTAATTTTGTATAGCTGAAAAACCATTTTATGAACTTTATAGTTTTCTCACTGGCCGATATATATTTTCTATTGTTGAGATGTGCACTCAAATACATTTAATTATCTCAAGGAGTTATCGTCGGTCATGAATACTACCCGTCTAAGTAACCATATTATCAGACAGCTAAGTATCACCTAATTTTTTTAGGCTAATCTCTGTTCATTGTTTGGAGCTCCCTGAAATGATATAATGCACTTAGAAGTTAGTTAGTCAGACCTAACTTTTTTTCAATATATGCTTGAACTGATTAATTATTTTGTTATTTATTTTAAGCTTAAAAACAGCAATTAGTTAAATGCAAAAAGATTATTGATACTTTTATGAAACATGATTAAATTAAATTTGGAGTTGATTGTATAGATGCTTTGATTAAAATTAGATCCAATACAAAAAAAAATTATAAGCAACGTCCATATCTAACCCTCATTCTCACCCTGTGTAGTAATTGTATCCTCATCATGTTACTAAATTATTGACCAAAGTTCTTGGTTATCTTTACTTTCTTTACGTCTATTCAAATTGGAAAAGCTTGTCAACTGTTGAGGCTCCACCTTTCAGATCTCAAGATCTTTTGGCCAAAATTTGTCAATTTCTTCAGCAGTATAAATATTTTCGTACGACTTCGTCTTTGTATCTTAAAAAGTTTAACAGAAGAGATGGGGGTGGGTGGGTAGAGAAATATGACATCTTACAAATAAAAATTCGCCACTTATATTTTTTTTTTTTTTGGGTTTTTAACTTATAGTGGGTTTGGGAAATGCAACACGTGAATGAATAATGTTTTTATTCGAAGACTAGTAATTGTAAAACAACAAACAACTACAAAATACAATGTCAACTAGTTGAACTGTGTTCTTCAAAACTTTTGGACCATTAAAATTCATTGAGTCTCTCATAGTCATATGCCTAAATACTAGCAGTGGCCACTGACCCGTGATAGTAGACTCAACAACTTTGTCCATACCATGAACTAAGAAAAGAAAAAAGCAATGCACTTTTGAATGATAAGAATTTTGCAGAATTTGGTCAAATAATCAAAAGGATTCAATCCGATTTTGATGTAAAAATAATCATAATAAACAAGTTTATTGTATAGTTATAATCAATTAATTAAGAAACGACTGTTAGTTTAGTATACAACTTATTAAGTGATTGAGGTAACTATATAAATATTAAGAGATTTATATACTAAGTGGTACAATCCCTACATTCTTACCTTATTTTTTAATATCATTTTCTATATTTAATTAATGATATATAAATTCGTAATTAATCATATATATTGATTGAGTTAATAAATAAATTTAAATTTTAATTTTAAACATAAATTTACTTATTAATTAATTAATACATATAATTAATTATGAATTTATATATAATTAATCAAATATAAAAATAATATTAAAAAATAATGAAAGATAATTATTTCTCTAAGTAGTAATATATTTCTACTGTTAATAAGTTTAGAAATTAGGAACTTAATATGTGATGGTGGGTTACACGTGAATATTCTTAGCAACAATGATGTGAACCCTTGAAAGTAAAGACTCGGCCCATAAGCCAAAATCTACAGTAACTTAATTGGCATAATTGGTCATTTGCTCTCTCTCTCCTCTATAATTTTCCGATTTTCCAAATCAAGCAGATTAGAGTATGAGAATGTTTTATGGGTTGTATACCATAAATATACATGTAAAAATAGTATGCAAGAATGTAAAAGTAGCATACAAGTAAAAATACATAAATGATGCTTAATCCATTGTGGGGGAGGGAGAGATATATAGAAGATTGAGTTGACCTTTGGTAGAAGAGCTGCAAGTGGCTGATGGCAAGAGAGAGCTGAGATGAACGAGATGACGATATTGAGGATCATGGTTGCTTTCTATGGCCTCCCTCCTTGTTTGAAAGGCAAAGCTCTTCTCCAAGGAGCAGAAGAAAAAGAGAACAGCAAGGGAAGCTAAGAGGAAAGAAGACATTTGAACAAGCATGCCAAGAGGCAAGAGAGATAATAAGATATGGCTATGCCAATTTTTTGTTCTTCAGCAGGCTACACAATACACTCTCTGTCGCGTTGGTTGGCCTTTATTATAGGCTAATTCATCGAGGGGGACCGAATAGATTATCAATTCTTACACGTCACCCATTATATAACAAACAACGCTATTTCATTGAGCTTGGTTCTTCTATCGACACTATTGCTTAGCATTAAAAAGACAAATTTGACAAAGTTAACCAATAAAAAACAACCCACAAGAGTAATTTTGTCATTTCAATATGCATGGCCGCATTTTGGTGCCATAATTTCTTATGCTAAAATAGAATGAAATTGTAACAAAAAAAAAAAAGAAATTAAGAACATTAATGATACTCACATACTTACATTCACATACTGCTCTCTAATCGATTCAATAACATTCTGAGTTTCACTATGTTGAAACATTCTGACTTTCATTTAAAGATTTCATAAATTGTATAGATTGTATATCTATCTTATGTAATAATATACAACTACATTTTTTTTTATCGAAAAAGTTACTCTTTCATGTAAAATCCAATTCCACTTCAGTAATTGGTGATTTAACATTTTTTTAATTTTTTTATTAAAAGTTTGAACAATTATACAATATAATGACCGCAATTAATGATAGTTTTGTTTTGAAGAATGATTATTTTGTCACCTAAATTTTTATTGAATGATCACATTTTGCAATAGAATAATAACACTGTTAATTATAATTATTCAAAAATTATTTTGAAAAATATAAACCAAATTAAAGCAAAATATAAAATCAAATAAGTTATTTTCCTATAAAATTCTAATCATCTAAAATTATTTAATACATCATGTCTGTATATATACCATATCTGCGAATAAAACCGAACTTGTATGAATATAAACTCAACGAACTAAAAAAATGGGGAAGTTCTGTTAATAAAAGTAATGTACGTACAATAGGTGTACTAAACAATTAATATCTAGAGTAATAATTATTGTCTTTTTTTTTTTTGGGCTGCTAAGATAGAATCATCAGTCCTACAAACAATCCACTATCTTCTATCCAAGTGCTGCACTCGTGAGTCCTGCTGTCGATACCTTCACTTGAATGGCAAGATATACACAAAACAATATCCCACTAAATAATTAGGCCTTCCATTTTCTTCAACTATATTATTATCATTTGGAAAGCAAGGAGTTAGTTAATTCTCAATTTTTCATTAGTGTGTTTTTTTTATTAGGTGTGAAAATTTTGATTATTTAAATAATTAATTATTATATAAATAATTAATTATAATAGAATTAATTTTATATTTAAATATATTAATTAAAAAATAATTTATTTCTTTTAAATAGTATAAAAAATTATTTTTATGTATTTAATTATTAAAAGATATATAAAATAATTTAAAAAAATTAATTGAAGACAAATTAATATTTATATTTCAAAACATTTAAAATAATTTATAATTTAAAATCATAAGTTTTAAGTTTATAAAAAGAATTATTATAATATATTAAATTTTATACAAAAATTAAAATAAAAATTACCAAACATGCGAGGTGTACTAAATAATTAATATCTAGAATAATAAATTTTTTTTCGGCTGCTAATATAGAATCCTCACTCCTTCAAAGAATCCACTATCTTCTATCCAAGTGCTGCACTCGTGAGTCCACCTAGCGATACCTTCACGAGAACGGTGAGATATACACAAAACAATATCCCACTAAATAATTAGGCCTTCCAATTTCTTCAACTATATTACTATCATTTGGAAAGCATGAAGTTAGATAATTCTCAATTTTTCATTAGTGTATTTTTAGATTAATTGTGAAAATTTTAATTATTTAAATAATTGATTATTATATAAATAATTAATTGTAATAAAATTAATTTTATGTTTGAATATATTAGTTAAAAAGTGATTTTAAAATAATTTATTTTGTTTAAATGATATAAAAAAATTACTTTTATGTATTTAACTACTAAAAGAGTTATAAAATGATTAAAAAATATTTAATTAAAGATAATGGTATTTATATATCAAAAATTTTAAAATAATTTATAATCTAAAATCATAAATTTTAAGTTTATAAAAAAATTATAATATATTAAATTTTATACAAAAGTTAAAATTAAAATTGTCAAATATACAATAAATAATAAAAATATTTTTTTAATGAAAAACTATTAACATAATATTTAACCTGTGATAAACATACTCTTAACCATTTGAGAGTTCCTTAAACAAAATCAATAAAGAAAATTCCTCCTACCCTTTCTTGCAATGAATGTATGCACGTTGGTTTTAGGTTGAGGTTGTGGTTTAGGTTCAATCAATCACTCATGGCCTCACGCGGACCTACATATATAATTGAGGAGTACAAACAACGCAAAAACACCAAATGGGAAATGGAACAAAAATAAAAGGGGATTTA
Source organism: Ormosia emarginata (assembly GCA_029884605.1). Classification (NCBI taxonomy): domain Eukaryota; kingdom Viridiplantae; phylum Streptophyta; class Magnoliopsida; order Fabales; family Fabaceae; genus Ormosia; species Ormosia emarginata. Next base: position 9,271,352 of record JAQQTP010000047.1, on the reverse strand, counting down.
ACGGCTGTATCTAATATACACCTAGCAAAAGTAAGATGTATTGTGTATTATATGATCGTAACTGTTGATTATGTTAAAAAATATATCAATGGCTATGATGACTTATAATGTGATGATCTGATTTTTTTTTGTTGCACTATTTTATTTTATTTTATTTTAGATTGCGTTGTTCTTTTTTTTTTTTTAGGTTAGCATACACAACTATATAAATAATATTAGTTAAAATTTATAGGATTTTTAATAATATATTTAAAAAAAATCCTTACAGACCCACATAAAAAAAATTATATAAATTCTTATATTTTTCATAAATAACTGTATATATTAAAAATTTTACATATTTTAAATAATAATATTTACACATACAATCTAAAAAAACAGAACAGTGTAACCTATAAAAAAAAAAAAAAATCTAATGACTTACAAGCAAGTCATCTTAAAGGATGTACCACACACCCAAACGTAAGAGGGTATACGATAACACCGGCCGAGATTTAATAACTTAACATATTCAACAAAAAGATTCTGGTGATACTAGTTTATGATAAGAGTTATGTTTTTGTTTTTATAATTCAAAATGAATAATTTTGGAACAACTTAAATAAGTGATGAATATTTTTAATATAAGTAGTAATTTTAATTATTTATGTGATGATTTCTTTTATTACATATAATGAATTGAAATTATAATTTACTATATCTTACATAAAGATCACCATATGATGATCAATGAAGTGATAAGTAGTAATTCTTATGATTTATGTGATGAATTTTAATTTCAACTCACTATGTATAATAAAATAAGATCACCACATAAACAATTAGAATCACTACTTATCTTAAAAATATTTACTACTTATTTAAATTATCTCAAAATTATCTATTTAAGTTGTCCAAAAAATATTTTTCTTATAAAAATGACACATATTAATTAAGGAAAGAAATATCTCATTCTACACACCTACAATCTTTAGCCACTCAGCATTTGGATAACATCTTGCCAATAAGATTCTAGCTAATTATAGACTTCTTTTTTTTGGTAATAAGTGTATAGAGATCTTTGATTAATGTAGTTAGGTACTATGGCTTACACGAATTGTATGCTGACGATAATATATGAAAATATTAAATTTATCTTTGCAGTAATTAGAGATGGTAAAACATATCTAATCTGACAAGTTGACCAATTTAAATCATCAAATTTGGGAGATTAAGTTGTACTTTTTAACCTTTTTTTAGGCAAATCAATTTAACCTGCTTCACATAACCCGTGGGTGAGACGAGGTAGGATAGGTTGACCTATCATGTTAATTTTTATTTTTTCTCTTTTTTTGATATTTTTATAGCGAGTTAGGCAAGTTGACCTGTACAACACATTTTTTTATTCACTTTTTAAGGAAGTTGATTTGTCTAATCCACGAACCCATCATTCTTTTAAAGATATTTAGGCAAGTTGACCACAAAACGGAGTGGGTTGTCCACTCAACCTATATAGCAAAAATGAATCAACCTGCCATGCCTTGTTTTTTATCAACCCGTGGTGGGGTGGGTTAACTGAATTTGATCTCTAGTGGTGATATTTGCATCTACTATATATATATATATATATATATATATATATATATATATATATATTGACTTACACTCATTTTTAACTGTTAGATCCACTTTCATCTAATAGTTTTTTAATTAATCTCAACCATTAGATGAAAGTGGATCTCATGGTTGAAAATGAGTGTAAGTCAAAAAAGACTTACACACCTACAGAACCGATCCCCTAGTATATATATATATATATATATATATATATATATATATATATATATATATATATATATATATATTTGAAATTTACCACATAGGGTAAATTATATTAATTTTTAAAAGAATTTGATGAAAATATATTTCCTTCCCAGTTGTTTTAACAAGAGAGGTCCAAAATCTAATGTGAGGGGAAAAAGAAATATAGGCTAAACTGCTAAAGTTGAGGTAAAGCGACCTCAATGAAATTTGAACTCGAGATTAAAATAATCTTCAAAGAGATTTAGGGTAACTTGAGTTCCTTTTCATTTTGAAACTTATAATAACATATTCTATTTTTTTAGTTTCATTATCATTAGTTAAATAATTTCTTATATTTTTATCAATGAGCTATAACTTAAATGGTATTTCCCAGTCCCACTAAAGATGGAGGTATAGAGTTCTGTTCTGCCTTGAATATATGAGCTCCCTGGGCCAAAACTGGCTCACTACAACAACCTTCTTCAAGCTTGGAGGCATAAGGTTGGGTACCTACAAGAGACTCCAACACTCAAGTTAGTAAGGGTGCAAGGCGAGTATAATGTGTGGAAAAAGATCCTTACCGTCATGGCCATTGTAGCAATTTATAGTGGAGAGTGTCTTAGGGGTTAAGTATTGTGCAGGGACATTTTTGTCATCATAGGTGCCATAAGGGAAGCTTTTTGGCAACTTCCTAGGCTTGCTTGTTGGCCTGTGATTGGTCCCTTAGGGGGTAATTCCTTTTGCTGAGGGAGAAGGGTCGCATCTCCTCTAGTTGTTGGTCCTGGCCTTATTGGGCTTGGAATCCATTCAAATCATTACCCCTAGGTCAATGCTCTGATGGCTATCAGAGTGCTGAGCTCTAAAGTCGCTGAGGTTCTAGTCCATTGTCACTGTGATTCTTAGTTATCGAGGGTGGCACTCAAATTAATGGTGCTAGAGTACGAAGGGCGATGTCACAATGTTTGCCTTGAGTACGGGCCATTTGTGGGTATCAAAGTTAATATTCATCGTCAAGAGCCTTGGACCCCCGTGGTCGTGTTCCGTGGTGGAGTGACCTGTGATCTTATAAGGGTATGACCTATGACCTTTGGCTTGCTAGAAATGTTTCACTTGCTGCGTAAACTTCTTTTCGCCTGTGCTTGAGCAACTTTTTTGCCATGGGGTGCGCAATAATTTGCCTGTGTACAACAGGTGGCTAGGGGTTATGTACCCATCATTATTTGAATTCAATATGTTTGGACAATTTTCACCTCGTTACTGGGTGGCAGTTACTGTGTCCCTCCCTTTTAAATAGAGGATGAGGGGAGTTATGTCCCACTTTTGCTTCCCTTCGTAACTCTGGAACTCTTTTCTTCTCTAGCAAACTTCTCAATGTTTCTAGGCTTTCAACCTCCTCAACCATGACAGCTCGCTATTTCTAATGGGTTGCTCCTTTATGCACAACCCCTCTTCTTCCTCCTCAACGTACCCTCTTCCTCTTTTCCTTTTCATTTCTACTTTTATGACTAGGATTAGGGCGCTAAGGAACAAAGGAGAATGGGGATCTTCTCTGGAAGTTCTAAAGTAGCCTCCATCTCCATCGTGCCAGCCACGACACAAGGGGCCCCCAAAGGGCGCTTTTACCCCAAAAGGGCATAGGCCTCCTCTGACTACCAAGCTCTGAGCTCATGGTAAATGGGCTGTAAGGGGTTCTAAGACAAGGGAAATTCTTCCAAGATTCCACTGGTACTCCGAGATTGTGGTAAACTTGAAGAGATTGCTTAGCCCCATGAGTAGTGATTCTGACAGCTCTTCACCCTCAATAGGTACTAATCATGCTCTAACTTCTTACGTCACGGGTAGAAAGAAGTTGCCTATCGATGACCTTAAGAAGCAGTTTCCGCAGCCTCCTGATGCGAAAGAGTACTTCTTGGTTCATTACGAGCCCTTGGGCATCCCTACCCTAATAGAAACCCAAGTGAACGTTGCTGAGCTCCGTCAATACAAAAAAATGACGTGCTATAGCCCTATGGAGGAAGATTATCTCGTGTAGCCCTGTGATGAGGATGAGCACTTCTATAGCTTGCCCAAGCCTGGTTCTCTATACACATACATGTACAAGACCATCTTTACAAGGCTCAAGGTTCGGATTCCATTCTTCAAGTTCTACATCGATGTGTTGAACTTGATTCAAGTGGCTCATTCCCAACTTCATCCCAACAATTGACCTTGCATCTAGTCTTTTTAAATCGTATGTTTGCATTTTGAAGTGGATCTGTCTACTAACCTCTTTTTCTATATTTTCAATGTGCTAGGGTTGACAGGGGGGAGACAAGTCAGCATGGATCACCATCCGCAACCACGTGGAGAAGAAATGCTTCAAATTGTACGATAAGTCCTATAAGGAATTTAAGAAGACGTACTTCAAGCTCCACGATCGCAAATCCTAAACTCCATTCTTCATTGGGGAAGACCGCAATCCCCACTTCCATTTGCACTAGAATATGGATTTCCTATACAAGATGAAGGTTCAGACCAATTAGAAGTGGATGTCAGAGGTTGAGAAGACCGCTTACAACTTCTTCCTCGTCGCGACTAAGAGGTTTAAGAACTTCGAATGTTCCAAGATAATTAACTAGACCCCTAACGTGGTCTAAGGCTTTCTAAGTAAGTTTGGCACTCGATGCGTTGTTACCCAAACTCTATAACTTGTAATTTCCTGTCATATGACTGCCTTTCAAAGTTTATAATTATGTTCTTTGTTTGTTTTTGTAGACAACATGATGGACACAAGGAACATTCATGCTCTGAGAAAGGCCCTCAAGAAAAAACAAGATGGAGGCCTCAGCTAGTACGAGGGGTTCCTCTTCTACTACTGACTCAAAGGCTACAAAGACTGACTCTAGAGTTTAGAGTTCAAGAAGTGGCCAAGTTCTTGTATTGAAAGGAACATTGAGCTTTGAACCTTTGGCCCCTACGGATAAAGGAAAAGGAAAAAAAAAAGTGTATGGAGCATGAGAAGTCAGGGAGAGTTGGCTAAAGAGGACCTAGACCTCTGAGGTCATGCACATTGTTCCTCCATCTGACCCTATTCCTGAGGATGTCCACGAATCCTCTAGGTAGGCCAAGGGCAAAGGGGTTATCAATTTGACTGAAGCCTCTCCCTCTACCTTTGCCTCAATTTGGAGTAAAGCCTTTAACACACGAAGTCATTCTGACGTTTTCTTCTAGAGGGATGAGAACGTTGGGGTGATTAGTCAAAAGTCGCACTTTGACTTGTTCATTTACCTTTAAAACACTCAATACTAGTCTGCCTCCAACATCTGCTACTTGGAGAAGTCCATAGACATGATAAAGATGTCTATGCTAGAGGTAAAAATCAAAATTCTCCAAGAAAATGTGACCAAGTTTTAGGCTAAGCAGAAGGAATTGGATGAAAGGATGGTTGAGTTGGGGAACCACGTGCATACTATTTCTAACTAACACATAGAGGCTCACAACAATGCTAAGAGGTGGAATACCAAGGATGGGGGGTTCGAGGTTAAGTCGAAGGAGTTGAAGACCCAAGTGGACAACTTAGTGTCTGAAAAGACAAGTCTCGACGCTCGAGTAACGGAGCTCGAGCAAAAGCTTACTGAGGCTAGGAATTGGGAAGAGCAAAAGGCAACGCTGAATGAGGAACAAGACTGATACCTTAGGAACTAACATGCTTCCAACAAGACTTCATTCCTCAATGCTCTGGAACAGGTATCCGTCATCTACCCTAAGATCAAGGAGTTCCCTGGGGTGGACCATATGAGTGTGGTGGAGGATAGCTAGATAGTCCCTATGGCTGACTCTTGGGATAACAAGGAGGACGATCGACCAGTGGAGGACGACGGGCAGTTCGAGGAGGATACTAAGGTGAATGCCGAGCAACACTAGGAACCTATTGAGCCAACTGAGGGGCCAGATGGCAGTGAAGTTGCGCCACCTTCTTAATGCCTTTCTGCTTTTCTTTTCCAGGTTTTAGCTCCTGCGTGGACCTTTAACCTTTTGTATGAACATGGTTTGCTTGATTTGGAGGGCTTTATGTTATTTTGATACTTCGAATGTTTACTGCTTTGTTTACTTTTGCCTTTTACTTTTGGTTTTGCTAATTCGACTCTAAGGTCTAATGCCTTATAATTTTTATACTGAATTTAGGTTAGGATCTGAGGTCCCACCCTTGTAATTTTTCATATGCTTTAGGGATTCAATGTCCTTTTAACAATCTAACCAGGTTAGAATCTGTGGTCCTATAGTGAGTTAGGATCCATGATCTCATACTTCTTGTTTTTCATATGCTTTAGGAATCCAATATCCTTTTAGCATTCTGCCTAAGTTGGAATCTATGGTCCCATAATGAGTTGGGATCTGGGGTCCCATACTTGTTGTTTTTCATATGCTTAAGGGATCCAATGTCCCTGTAACATTGATAATCACATATTTTATTCAGTAATAAACTTTCATTTTTAGTCATATGCACTCTTCATATTTTTAATTGATTGAGTTTGGTCATGTTTTGTGAGTTTGGGATCAAATTGGGCCTAATTGAATTTTTTTAGCGTTATTGGGCTTTGACACTGTTTCTGTATTTTGGCCATAACTTGAGTTCTAAATATCTGATAATCATGAATTTTACCTTGTAGGAAAGGTAAGAGGAAGTTCTATAACTTTGATGAAGAGCTCAAAGTCTCAATCAGATGTCTAGTGAGCCTAATTTTGCATGGAAGTCAGAATATGAGTTCAAAGATCATTTGATGTTATTTTGGTCATAACTTGAGTTATTGGCCTCCAAATTGCATGGGGTTTAGGCCCAAATGTTCATAACTGACCCAACTTTGTAATTAATGAGTTTTTAATTATGTAAAGCCAAAATATAGGGGTAGTTTAGGATGTGAGAAGTCAGAAACCGAGGTACCTCATTTTGGACACTTTTCCTCCTTCTCTGTAGAATTCTCTTCTCTCCCTTTTCTCTAATTTTCATTTTTCTTCTTCCTTATTCTTTCTTTCTTCTTAATTTTTCTGAGTTCTCCCCTTTTTATGGAGGGGTAGAGCCTTTAGATTAATCCATGAGATTGAACAAGCTTGGTTGTTTATCTTGAGATTTCATTTTTAATGTTTAAGTTCATTTATTAATCAAGTTTCTCTTCTCCTTGTTAATTTTGGTTGCTTAATTGGAATTCTCATATGTTAATTGCTTAGTTACCATGTGCAAAGAGATGTACTCAGAGGCTAAACAAGACATTGAAGGTGTTTGATAAAATGTTTAACTTGGTTGGATCTTGACTTTAAGTTGATTTCGGTTTGGATGAATGCTTAATTTATCTAACCTTAATTAATTGAATTCTAGAAGCATTTCTAGTTAAGATCCGTGATCATTGAGAGACTTCTTGATGTGGTCTAAGATCAAGGACTTGATTGATAATTGAATGGACCTATAGTAATCAAGGATGGATTAAAATCAAGTTTGGACAATTTTCTTGGATTAGTTGTTTTAGTAATTTTGTTTTAACTCAATTCTGTTTGCTGCGTTTTAATTCTGTAATCTTGCTAACCCCCCAATTTTCATTTGATTTGATCAAATTGCATTTTAAAATCCTTGAGAGATGATCTGATGTTATATGCTATGCTACAAGTCATAGGTTTAACTCAGTTATAATTTTGGTGAGTTTGGCGTTCGTCAAACATTCTTCCCAAGTTAGGATACGTGGTCTTATACTTGTCGTTTTTCAGATAGTTTAAGGATCCAATGTCCTATACTAGTTGTTTTTCATATGCTTTAGGGATCCAATGTCCCTTTAACATTCTTCCCAAGTTAGGATTCGTGGTCTCATATTTGTTATTTTTCAGATAGTTTAAGGATCCAATATCCTTTTAGCAATCTTTTCTGCAAAGTGGATTAAGAGTAAGACACGCCATGTCACTAAAGTTCCTTATTTCATTTACTAGGTCTTTTCTTCTTTACAAAATCAAAATTCTTAACTGAAAGATCAACTATAATATTTCTTCATATTTGAGCGTGTCACGACTGGGATCTGCGACGGAAGCGACGAACAAATATGATTTTAAAAAAAATATAAATAAAAAATAGAGTCGTCACTAATTTTATTTGAATTAGGAAAAATTGGACAACTTTTCTTATAAAATAGTCTTTGAAATCAGATTGAATTCGAGAGTCAATTATGTATAAGGAAGGGTAGAAACTTAATCTCATAACACCCCTAACACATCCATCCTAAGACGGTTACCATAAGTCAGTTATGCAATTTTTTTACAACTCTTGAAAATATTTGTTTTACTCATTTTGTTAAAAGATAAATGAAATAGACAAATAAATTATAAAAATTTAATTTTTTGACTTGACAGAATAGAATTTCTGCTCCTACGTATTCCCAGATGCAATAAGGAACTCAAAATCACGTAGTTCTTTAGAAAATTATTGTTGATTAGTTTGATTTTAATTATTTAAGAAAAATGTCTTTTTTATTTTAAAATAATAATTTTAAAATTTGAATTAAAAAGTTATCATGACTCAGTTAATTCAATTAATTCTTGAAATGTGAAGTTCGGTGTCACGCTTGAGACATCACTAATAAATGGTTATAATTCAAATAACACTTAAAAAGTTCAAGTTTTTCAAATTAATAAGTTATCACAACTCATTTAATTTTAAGTATAACATTTGATAAATTAAAATACACAACAATAATACATAAACATGTCATATTACTCGAATTGATAGAAAAATAAGAATAGACTTTATCATATTAATTCAAACTCAATTTAATTCTTAATAATTCAAAGTCACATGGGAACCAAAAGGATGAATGTGATATATTGTGGTGAAGAGTGCTTGTACATGTGTGAATTAATTTAAAAAAGCTTATGATTTAAAAACAAAAAACAAAAATTCAACTGAGATCAAACAAATATCAAAATACTAAAATACCATAACATACAAAATCAACTTTACCAGCATCTAATTCAGCACAATCTTGAATAATGTATAGTAAGAGAACGTACATGTTGATAGTAAAAGAAATCAGTGATTTTTATTTAGTTAGCCTACACCACCTTTTACATTCTCTTAATCTCTACCTCTAACTCTAATTCTTCATGTGGCAAACTCTCTTCGTGTATGTAATTCCTATAATTGTGAATGACTAAGGGTTCTATTTATAGGAAATTATTAAAACCTTAATTCCCATGTAAATATTGACTCATTAAATGATAATTGATCACAAAAAATCTCAATAAAATTAGCCTCCCAAATTATTTCTGGATTTATTTATTTAAAAAAAATTGAATCATGATCTCTCATTTAAAACACATTTTTCCTTTTCTTTTTTTATTAAACCATCATAAAAAGGCACAACCTTCAATTATTTTTTTAAGAAAATTAAATCATAATTTCTTATTTAAAGCATATCTCTTATTTTGTAAGAATATCAAATCGTGATTTCTCATTAAAAGCATATCCTTCAATTATCATTTCTTATTAAAACCATATTCCTTATTTTTCAAGAATATCAAATCATAATTTCTCAATAAAAACATATCATTTATTATTTTTTAAGAAAATTAAATTGTGATTTCTTATTAAAAGCATATCCCAATTTTTTTCTCTCTTCTTTTTAAATTTTAATATTCATTAGGCATTGAGGCTCTTAATGAGTCAAGAATTGGACTTAGAAGTTAGGTCATTTTTTATTTCATTTTTTTATTTTATTTTTTTATTATTATTATTTTATTATTTTTATATTTTTTATTCGAATGAAAAAGTTTTAATGACCCAGATAACATTTAGTGTTCACAAGGCGTTCCAAGCTTTGGGCAGTTCTCGTCCTAAGAGGTCAATGATCTTATACGTGTCTTTTTCAAGGATTTCCATAATTCGATATAAGCCTTCCAAATTCGTAGCCAACTTCCTATCTCTTACGTTCTGCCATTCAATGTTAGCTTTCTTGAGGATGAGATCTCCCATTTTGAAACGGCATGGGGAGACTCGTTTGTTCTACTTCAGAGCAATTCAAAGTTCGAATGTGACCTCATTGATGTTAGCCAGGTTTTAGTGTTCCTCACTATGATCTGACTTCTCCCTCAATGATCCGTCATTGAGACTAGTGGAGAAGTGTTCTCTCCTTCATCTCGATTCTCCAATCTCAACAGGGATCATGGCTTCGTATCTATAAGTGAGCTTGAAAGGAGTTTCACTAATAGCTAAGTGAGGAGTCATCTGATATACCCAAAGCAGATGACTCAGTTGCTCTATCCATTCTCCATTAGCATATGATATACCCAAAGCACACAAATCAACTGCTCTATCCATTCTCCCTTAGCATCTTCTAACCTTATCTTCAAACCTCAGAGAATTACCCTGTTTGCGGCTTTAGTCTGCCCATTGGCTTGGGAGTGTTCCATCGAGGTGAAGTGTTGCTTTATAAGAGTGGAACTTCTTATCCATGAATTGGGACCTGCTGTTCATGACAATGGACTCAGAGATCCCAAACCTGCAAATAAGCTTTTTAAGATATTTCTTGACCTTTTCAGTTATGATGGTGGCCAAAGGTTCTGCCTCAATTCACTTGGTAAAGTAGTCAACAACTACTACCATATATTTTAACTGAACATGGGCTTGGGGAATGGTCCCAGCAAATCCAAACCATATTTGCAAAAAGGTCACTATTAGACCATTTGTGTACCGCAAGTGCACGGGTCATTCAAGTAATACAGATACAGAGTAAAAGTTCATTCCCACGAGGATATATGGCTTCCATTACTAAATAACAACTAATAGCTTAGCTAAATTCTATTCAAGAACATATAAAATAGAGAAAAAGGTAGAAACTAAATCTAAACTACAAAAACAATAAAGATAATGGTTTAGAGATCTAGGGAATCCTTCTTTACCTTCTACTTCATACTAATAATATGCAATCTTTCCAAGCAACATCAATGAATTGTTAAGTTAGCTTGAGAATCTGATTTAGTTAAGAGCCTATGTCTAGCGCAATTAACCCGGGTGTCATTTACCTAATCTACTATGTCTCCATGAGAACTAGTGTAAACTCTACTAATGAACGATCTATTCTCAAACACCCGCTATACATGGCTAAAAGGTATATTTCTATCCAGTTAGCAAATCAACTCATCCAAGCCAATTGAACTTGTCGAACATGCATATATCATACCGTATCTATATCCACAAATCCCTATGTCTAGCTCATTTGCATCAATTAGGATCAAGCAATTGATGGCCAATTAGAAGCAAGCATAAGCATAGGCATGGTAGAACAAAACCAAACATCAATATAAACTCAAAAGATAACATAAACATCAATATCCATATAAAGATTCAAAGTAATTCCTAAATACAGCTTGGCTAATCCATGAACACAAAAATACATCAAAAACAGTGCTCAAGAGATAGGGAAGAGAAGAGAAACTAAGGGAGAAGAGGAAGGAATCCATATATGTGATCTTTGAAGCTTGAATCTCTTTCCATGAAGAAGATTGCCTCCAACCTAGCCTCCCTAGGCCTCCAATCTGCCCAAAAATGAAGAACAGGTTGTAGCCTCTTTAAAACCTAAAAACTAAAGCGGAGCTCTCTTGTAAAATATGTTAAAATTCTATTTATAGGCTCAGAAAAACAGAGGCACGCCTCGGTATTAACATGTCTACGCTGCGGCGCGTGTCAATTTAGGTCAGGGACGCAGCGGCATTAATATTCCTACGCCGTGACGTGCAAATTTTTGAGCTCTCAGACTTTGGTGCAGGGGACGCACCACGCTGTGGCGTACGCTCCTCAGCGCCATGGCGTGACAAGTTTATCTGCAGAATTCTGCAGCAAACACAGTTTTGCTGCTATTTTTGCTCCTTTGAGTTCTTCTTGGGCTTTCTCATCAGCGTTGGTCCAAATCTTTTACCAATCTGCTTGTTTGTAGCTCTTCCTGCAATAGAGAAATCACCAAATCAATGACAAATGCAAAATCCACTTAATCAATAATATAATACGCACAGTTTGCTCAATATCATATAGGAAAGGTATCAGAATTGAATATAACAAATATAAGTACAAAACCTTCCAAATATGCATAAATACAAGGACTTTAGCAATATGAGAAATATAAATATAGGGCGTAAATAACTACACAATATGGAGTTATCACATCCCCCAAACTTAACCTTTTACTTGTCCTCGAGCAAAACAAAGTATGACCAAGTAAACTTACTTTAACAATTTATACTCAACATGCATTCAGCAACTTTTAATCTCAATTTTCTCTTTAAACATAACCAGTGCAGAATGATTGCATCGGTCCTCAATGAATACAAAAATCTCACAATCAACTCCACACATACACAATCCTAAACATGTAATAATTCAGCATCCTTTCATATAAATCACATTTTTCACAAACATGCAAGATAAACTTCTCTTATTCAAGTCATACACATCCGGATAAGTTAATAAGCATACATGTATATGAATTATAAAATCCAAAAAATTGAATCTAAACTCTCTCTCCATTAATGTAAATCGCACACAACTGAGGATCAAGAGGGTCTTTACAGCTTGTAATGTAAGGTTAATGGTAATGCACGTAAGAAAAGAAAGGAAAGGATACACAACAAACACTGAGAAACATAAACATATTATTTCAAGACTTGAGACCATTCAAGTGATACTATCAGGGTATTCAACAGTGAAGGATCACAACCTGCCAGAACCATGCAATGCTTTTCATTTTTTAACTTTTCTTCCTTTATTATTTGTTTTGTCTTTCTCTCTTCTCATTTTTTTTTCTTTTTTTACTATTACAAAGCAATTTTTTTCTTTTGATTGCATTTGGTTCCTTCAGGCTCATTTTTCTTAAACATACATGCCCCTACTCACTGGACTCACTTCAAGAAATATCATATCATGTGCTCAATAAATAATGAAGGTAGGAAGAAAATGCAATGTTTTCATATGCATTAGAATGGTTAACAGGGTAAGGAATACATGGGTGAATGAAAAACATATGAGGTCAAACCATTATCAGGCTTCAAAAGGGGACCTAGAGATATCATCATATTAGGGTAGGCTTGAAAAGCTCAATTGGTGCAAACAATGCCCTAATCATTTTCTCAGTCATGCACAATCTAGAATTTCGCCTCAAGAGAGTTTAAAAACAACTTCTAGGATAATCAAAACTCTACATGTACATCCATAAACTTTCTTTAGACATGCACTCTTATCATTTTCAAAGTTACACTTGCATCTAAGTGGAATATAAATCATGCATCAAAAGCAACTAAATTGTTTCACATGCTTCTGATCACATATGGTTTCCCTGAAAGTAATCAAATTGCAATCATTTATGTCATTAAACTATCAATTCCACACTAGCATCAATTCAATCATTCAATCAAAATTGGAAAAAAAAAATTGCCTTAGAATCCCATCAATAATAGTCAAACTCAGCATATGATCATGATAACATACTGACTATCATTACTACATACTCAAAATATCAAAACATGTTAAACAAATTCAACATTATAATAACCAAAACATGTAATGATACTCCTCCAAACTTAAGTGAAATAGTGTCCTCACTTGCATGGTGTCTAGGGAACCTGAGCCTATCCACATTTGAAATGTGAGAGCTGAGTATACTACAAATATTTAAAAACACTTAAAATAAACTAACAATGTATAATATATACACTACAACATAACATATCGTAGCACACAACATCCATGCCACGACATTTGGTCAGAATGAATGCCTTCAGTAGCACTATAAAACAAGTCTCTTCTTTTTTTTTAACAAGTTTTAAAGGGTCACGTCGTGGCGTTGAGGTCTCTAGACATAGGCTTAATATGCACAGAAATAACTGTCACACCGCAGCATGCAACAGACTCATGTCGCGGTGTGATACATCAGCCTGCATAATTCTGCAGCAAATTCAATTTTGCTATAGAATTTTGCCCAAAGAGGCCCTCAACACCTCCCAAACTTGTTTAAAAGGCTAAAACATGAAATTGACAACTAAAATATATAGAAACTCAAAATCACACATACTAACCTATATATATAACTTAAAACTAAACATAAACTTAAAACTAACTAAAACATTAATAACAAAAAGTACTAACATATATAAGATTTGAACTAACTAAAGCTACTAAATCAAACTTACTAACGACAAGAATACAGAAATTAAACCTTCTAACATATTTAAGACTTAAAATACAAGAAAAGCCTAGAAACTAACTAAAACTACAAAAACTAACATACTGGCATATTTATGACTTAAAACTTAACAAATACATATTAATTAACAAAAACATAAAAACATGAGTTTCCTCCCAAGAAGGGCCTGAGTTATAGTCCCGATAGGACTTTGTCAAGGCAAACTGCCACACTGATTGCCGGTTTGATCACAAAAGTGATGAATTGGATGGTAGGCCATCCTTCGCCTGAATGAAGGTCTCTATTGTGGTGTCTCAAGCTCCCACAAAGGCCTCGAATGATGAAGCTCATCCTCCATTTATTGTACCTAAACTACAAAGAATGGAAACATGAATGAAAAAGAACTATATAGCTTGAATTAGGACTAGCTAAACTCATTGTGATATTAGCAAAATGGAATTAAACCGTTATCCCCGACAATTGCCAAGGACTTAGGCTAAACCATACGAAAATACACCATTATGCTCCAGCAATGGTGTCAAAAACTTGTTAGACCATTTGTGTACCGCAAATGCACGGGACATTCAAGTAATACGTATGATCTGAGTACATTCCCACGAGGATATATGCTTCCATTACTAAATAACAACCAATATCTTTCTATTCAAGCATATAAAATAGAAAAAAAAATAGAAACATCAAACTGCAATAAAGATAATTTAAGTTAGCTTCTTCACCTTCTACTTCATACTAATGATATGTAATCTTTCCAAGCAACATCAATGAATTGTTAAGTTAGCTTGAGAATCTGATTTAGTTAAAAGCCTATGTCTAGTGCAATTAACCCTGATGTCATTTACCTAATCTACTATGTTTCTATAAGAACTAGTGTAAACTCCACTAATGAATGATTTATTCTCAAACATCTGCTATACATGGCTAAAAGGTATATTTCTATCTAGTTAGTGAATCAACTCATCCAAGCCAATTGAACTCGTCGAACGTGCATCTACTATACCATATCCATATCCACAAATTCCTAAGTCTAGTTCATTTGCATCAACTAGGATCATGCAATTGATGGCTAATCAGAAGCAAGCATTAAGCATAGGCATGGTAGAACAAAACCAAACATCAATATAAACTCAAAAAATAATATAAACATCAATATCCATATAAAGATTCAAAGTAATTCCTAAATACAGCTTGGCTAATCCATAAACACCAAAATACATCAAAAACAGTGCTCAAGAGATAGGAAAGAGAAGAGAAACTAAGGGAGAAGATGAAGGAATCTATGGATGTAATCTTTGAAGCTTGAATCTCCTTTCATGAAGAAGATTGCCTCTAACCTAACCTCCCTAGGCCTCCAATCAATCCAGAAATAAAGAACAGGCCGCAGCCTCTCTAAAACCTAAAAACTGAAATGGAACTCTCTTGTAAAATCTGTTAAAATTCTATTTATAGGCTTAGAAAAATAGAGGCACGTCGCAACATTAACATGCCTACGCTGCGGCGCGTGTCAATTTAGGTTAGGGACGCCGCGACATTAACATTCCTACGCCGCGATGTGCAAATCTTCGAGCTTTCTGACTTTGATGCAGAAGAGGCACCACGTCGCGACGTACGCTCCTCAACACTGCGGCATGACACGTTTGTCTGCAGAATTCTGCAGCAAACATAGTTTTGCTGCTGTTTTTACTTCTTTAGGTTCCTCTTAGGCTTTCTCATCAGTGTTGGTACAAATCTTCCATCGATCTACTTGTTTGTAGCTCTTCCTACAATAGAGAAATCACCAAATCAATGACAAATGCAAAATCCACTTAATTAATAATATAATATGCACAGTTTGCTTAATATCATATAAGAAAGGTATCAGAATTAAATATAACAAATATAAGTACAAAACCTTCCAAATATGCATAAATACAAGGACTTTAACAATCAGAGAAATACAGATATGTGGCGCAAATAACTACACAATATGTAGTTATCAGCCGAAACACTGAAATTGTGGAAAACTCTTCAAGTGGGGCATTTTGGATATTAGTGTACTTTTGACACTTGTCATAATTTTGCACATAGGTCATGGCATCTACCGTCTTATATAGTTGGCTAGAAATATCTAGCTCGCAGGGTTTTCCATGCTAAAGCTCTTCTCTCTAAGTGTTGGCCACAATATCTTTCATGGATTTTTGTAAGGATGTATTAGGTTTGCTCTGGGGTAAGGAACTTGAGCAATAAAAGTGAGAAGCCTTTAAGGTATAATTTTTCATAAAAAATTATGTACTAGGCTACCTTCCTAATCACATTCTTGGCCTCTGCATGATCTCGAGGGGGTTCTTCATTCTTTAGGTAAGCTACAATAGGCTTCATCCAATTGTCCTTGTCCAAGAATACCATCACCTCCTCGTCATCCAAGATGCTCAAGGTGGGTAGCATATCTGGAATCATAGACATGTTATTACAAGGCTCTTTGTACTTGCTAGTTTGAACAATATGTCTGCCCTAGAATTCTACTCTCTGGGAATAAGCTTTTATACTTTCATTAAGTACTTCTAACCTTGACCTCAGAGAACGTCATCATAAGCTTCTATACTTTCATTAAGTACTTTCGTTGTTAAGGGTGCTTAGTCTGGTAATTGCCCAATACTTGGGAGGTTATTAATTGGGAATCACTACAAAGTCTAACCTTCATTGTGCCAAGACCTTTTGCCATAAGGAGTCCAACTATCATAGCCTCTTACTCTACTTGATTATTTAAGGTCGATAACTTGAATTTGAAGGATTGCTTAAGCATCACTCCGTTGGTGTTTTCGAGAATTATATCAGCACCACTTCCCTTTGGGTTGGAGGCTTCATCCACATAAATGGTCAATTCCCTTTCGTTCGTGGGTGTCGGAGGATGTGTAAATTCAACCAAGAAGTTAGATACTTTTATACCTTGATGGTTTGGTGGGGCTCATATCCTATTTCAAATTCTGACAACTCAACGAACTAAGTGATCATCCTCCCTACGAGCTCAGGTTTGTGGAGGACCTATTTGACTAGTTGGTCTGTTCTCACGACAATGGGTTGGCACTGGAAATACTATCTCAGTCTCTGTGTTAAGATGAGGAATGCAAATGCCAGTTTCTCTTTTTTTTTTTAGTGGAGTTTGAGACCTTGTAGGACTTTAATAGCAAAGTATACAAGCTTTTGGCCCTTACTTGTTTCTATAACAAGGACCAAACTAATCATGTTTGTTGCTATTGAAAGATAGAGGAAAAAAGTTCCATTGTTCTTTGGTCTGGTGAGGATGGGCGAGGTGGCCACTGTGGTCTTCAAACTTTGGAAAACTTCCTCACACTTCGACATCTACTCAAGGTCTTTCCCTTTCTTTAAGAGTTTGAAAAAAGGGTAGAGTTTTCTGAGTAAACTTGGAGATGAATCTTGTTAATGCCACAATAAACCTTATTAACTACTGGATTTCCTTCATATAGTTAAGGCTTTTCATGTTGATAGTAACTTGACATTTGTTAGGGTTAGCTTATATCCCTTTGTTAGTCAACTTGAATCCTAGAAATTATCCATCATGGACCTTATATGCACATATTTCTAGATTGAGCCTCATATTGTGTTTCCTTAGTTGTGAGAACACTTCAGTGAGGTCAGTTATGTGGCCTCCTGTGTTTAGGGTCTTCACGATCATATCTTTAATATAAACTTCCATCACCATGCCAATCTAGTCCTCAACATTCTTGAGCCTAAAGGGCATCATCTTATAACAATAGTTTGCCCTCTTAATAATAAAAGTTGTCTTCTATTCATCTTTTAGATGCATTAGAATTTGATTGTACCCTAAATAGACATCTATAAAAGATAAAAACTAATAACCAAAAGACTCATCAACCAACTTATCAATGTTAGATAATGGATAAAGATCTTGTGGTCTGATCCCTCTAAACGCTTGGACGTAATTCTACAGATGTCTGTGCTAGATCAAGGTTTTTATGGCATCTTAAAGGTCCACACATCCCTCTGTGTTGTGGCTATAAGTATGGTGGTAGTTACAATGCTTAGACTTGTCAGCTTGTCCTCTAAGGTCTCAATTTTAGGAGGTCAAAAAGGTCTGTATGGTATACTTCCTACAAGATTGTGCTTCAAGGAATCTTGAGGGAACTATACTCATAAAACTTTCCCCGAGGTGGTCCCCTCGGGCTAATATTGGGACCTTTGGATTCGGGCTCTTTGTTTTTTCTCTATGGTCCATCCTCGTCCTTCTAGCCTCACTTTTGGCTTTAAAGACTTCCTCCATATTGATGTATTTCTCTGAATGCTACTTTAGCTGCTTGAAGCTCTTCGAGATCTTCTTGGCTAGCGATTTGTTGAACTCCCCATGCTTGGGTCAACCCATAATCACGTCCATGGCCACGTCAT
Organism: Ormosia emarginata; assembly: GCA_029884605.1. NCBI lineage: Eukaryota > Viridiplantae > Streptophyta > Magnoliopsida > Fabales > Fabaceae > Ormosia > Ormosia emarginata. The sequence goes on along the minus strand of JAQQTP010000047.1, from coordinate 9,252,966 downwards.
GGTTGAAATCTCAAACCTCGTGGAAAGCCTGGATGAACATATGCTTGTAATCATGGAGGGGTTTTTTCCTTACCCTACCTTATGTCAAACAGGCTCTGAGTGGTTTTGGGCTGAGTCTTACTCGTGGTGAGTGAGTAAGGAGGCTTTGCACCAATTATACAAAGTTGTTGATAGAGTGAGCAAGGATGGAGGTAAACCACTTATGGGCTACCTTTTTCAAAGTGGATGGGAAAGAACAACATTGTATAGGGTCAGATCTCCCCGTGAGTAGCATAGAGGCCATAAAGGCATCTAGGTGTTCTTAGGGGTTTGTAGACTCGCCATATGCCTCAATGCCATGGGGATTAAAGCCTTTGGGGAACTGTACTCCTACGATGAAATTGGAGTTCATCGTAGGACGGGTGGTTGAAACTATAATGGGTCCCTTGCTAATGCGAGGAGCTCGAAGCGACGGAAGGGTCTTACTTTTTTTGCGATTCGCGATCAGCACGAGCTAGCCTGCCAATGTGAGGTTGTTCGACATTCCATGCTCTGTGAACCATGTTACCAAGTGGCCTCAAACTCAAGAAGGGGTGAATTGAGTTTATAAAAACTTTTCACAAATCTTTCACAAAACACTTGTATATTAATTTTTTATGAAGCAATTGATTTATTAAAGTGAATAAATATATGAGATTGATCACTTCACTTACAAATAAATAAGTCAAGATAGAAAGTATTTAAGCAAGCATATAAGATTAAAGCACAAATATAAAGAGATAAAGTTGAGAAGAGTAAACACAAGGATTTATCCTAATTCAGTCACCCCTTGTGACCTACGTTAAGTACTCAAGTGAATCACTTGAGATTTTCCACTAAACCTTCAAGCTTGAATATGTGCTTGACAACCTTTACAAGCTAAAGCACTCACCACACCTTGTGATACCTCATCCTTTGTGCTTGAGCCTCAAAACAGGGATACCTCACCTTTTACAACCTTTGAGGGATACCTCACCCTCGTTACAACCAAGAGATGCCTCACATTTTTTCTCTAGAGGGATACATCACCCTCTTTACAGGAAAACAATGAAAGATAGAAGGACAAACTCTTAAAAGAGTAGATATTACAAATTGAAACCCAATTAGTATCAAGGATTCACACTTTGAAACTCAAAATAGAGTATGTAATGAAATGATGAAAAAACTCATATTTAATGCTCAAGAATGATTTTCAGATTGTTTCCCAACTTTTCATTGATGCTCAAACACTTTTATTTATAGCCCAAGGCTTTTTAGAGCCATTGGTGGTTGTTAGGGGCATTAAATGCTCCAATAGAGCCGTTGAGAAATGCTTTCTACTTTCCCAAATAACCGGTTATTGATTTCCAATAATTGGTTATTTGGAAAGCCCTAACCGATTATGATATATTAAAAATGAAAACCACACTTCTGTTTCACACAATAACCAATTATGAGAAATGGCCTAATCAGTTAGCCTATTTAAAACACAAAGAGGTAATTCCTCTAACTTATCAAATAACCAATTAGGAGATTTTCCTATTGGTTAGGAGCCTTAAAAATCGGCTCATGACTTATCAAATAACCAATTAGGAGATTGTCCTAATCGGTTAGGAGCATTAGAAAAACATAAGATTGGCTCCTAACTTATCAAATAACTAATTAGGGGAAATCCATAATTGGTTAGGAGCCTTTAAAAATACTTTGGGGCATTTCTGTTTTAGCAAATAACATGTTATGTAAACAGTAATAACCTATTATTGGTTTGTCAAGAAAGCAAGATTTTCAAAGAGTTTTTCAATCAAGATTCCCAAAATCTTTTTAAACTTTCTAAAATTATTTTGCTCAAACTTAAATACCATTTTCCCAAGTATAAATCATGATTTTGCAAATCTATTTAAGTTGAGTAAGAAAACCAATAAATGAGCTTAATGTGATTCCTAAAATACCTTTACACAAGATCTAAGACTTATATGCTAAACTTGAAGCTCCTTGGTACTTGATCTTTGCATTTCCATTCCTTTCTTATTTGTTATCATCAAAACCATTACTTTAGTCAATATCAATCACATTCTCCCCATTTTTTATGATAACAAACAACTATTGAGAAAATGTTAGTTCAAATAAATTAGAATTCACAAAAGATGTTAGATACTTACTCTCCTTCTATTTTTCAAGAGGTGATTATATCAAAGATGCACAACTCCCCCTTAGTTTTGGAATCCCAATACCATTAAAAATATACCTTTTGCCATTTTACCTTACTTTTCTCAATGACATTATAAACCAAAAACTTCTCCCTCTTTTGTCATGATAAAAAAGATATACAATAATTTTCACAAAGAGAGAAGTAACAATGTAACCTTAAACACAAAACCATTACCTTTCAATAGATATTCAATAATAATTGATCAACAATATAACCAGATCAGCAGGATATGCATTTCAATAGACCATCCATTGCAAAATATCCAAGTTGTACTAAAACAACATATCAAAGTCATACTATGAATAATCAAGGTTATAAGCTAAGATAATTAATAGCATATCCAAAAGACAAACTAGTATGGTTAGATTAGCTTTAAGCATAATAACATAACTAAAAATAAAAGAGGATTAGCTGAAAAAAAAAATGTCCATGCCTAAGCCTCATGATCCTCTGGTGGTGGATAACAACTCTTCAGCCTATCCAGGCGATCTTCTATAGCGCTCAAGTGATCATAGATAACTATGTTGCTATGTTCTTGATAAGTTTTAAGGTCCGCAATTCGAGCTTCAATATTGACTTGCATGTTGGCAATGGCTTCCAAGATGCGGTCATCATTTGTGGCTGCAGCCTCTTCTATAGGCACATTAGCAGGGACAGTGAGGATTCCTCATTGTTGTGCTGCTGCCTCACGTCCACGACCGTAAAGTCATTCACCATTCACTTTCTTTACTTGTATGCGATTGATAGAGGCTAATCCAAACTTGTAGGGACCGGCAATGTGAATAATTCCATCATCCTCTAAGTTGACCTTATATTGATCCAAAATCTTAGCCACCATCAAGGCGTAAGGTAGATCCATCATTTCCTTTTCCTTAGCTTTCATCATGTAGCGCATGTAGTGTGGCCAATTGATTCGCATGTGCCTTTTTAGAGCCCACATTAGAAATATGTCTTCTTCTTCAACCAAGGTGATAACAATGTATTTTATTCATTTTATAATCCTCTCACTAGACTTCTTAAGGTTCAATTTGGCTTAATTAAGTTGATTTTGTCACATTTTATGAAATTAAGCTTAATTGGATCATTGAAGAAATTATTGCTTGAATTATCATTAACTTAGGTGATTGCATTCTTAAGTAAAGTAGCCACAATTTGAGTTGTAATTATCTGATTAATGTGATTCTGGTCTTATTGAAAAGTTAAGAAAATTTCCTAATAACTATCCACTTGATAGCAAGAGCCACATTGATAGCAATATATTTCATTCATTGTATAATCTTCTCATTTGGCTTTTTCAGTAAACTGGCTATAATTTGAGTTACAAATATCTGATGGATATGATTTTAGTCTTGATTTAAAGGTAAGACAAATTTCTACAACTTTCATGCAGGCCTCAAGACCGGGAACACACGTTTGGATAACTCAAATTGGAGTTGAACCAAAATCTAGAGTTTTGAACCTGACAACTTAACTTCTGTGCACTCATTAGGCTATATCTCGAGCTATAGGAGTTCAACAATTCTGAAATTTTGACAGTGGAAGGTTAAGACTCATATCTACAACTTTCATGAAGAACACAAAAGTTGAATCGGAAGTTTTAAAGGAGATATTGGGCTTGGAATTCAGAACAGAGGAGTTGAAAGCCTGACCCATGAGCAGTAATCGGACTATATCTCGGGCTGTGGGTGGTGGATTTGGATGAAACTGGCGGCTATGGAAAGCTAAGATAATTTCCTAGAACTTTCATGAAGACTACCTGGCCAGCAAATGACGCATGTCATGAGTTCAGAAGTGAAACATTTCAGAGACAAGAATTCACCCATTCATCATCATCAAACAACTATTTTGACATTTTGTTCTCATCATCCATCTACTCCTTTGGCATTTTATGTTCCTCTAGCTCTATAAAAGGGAGGAAGGGCTGATTATTTCATGCTATTAGCTTAGAGTTTATTTTCATATTTGTATGTTAATTGTTTTATTTGTGTAATTTTCTATTGTTCTTAATTAAAGTTATGCTCATCATCATCTTCTTCTCTCTTTCTTTTTTCTTGATTCATGAGTAACTAATTTTCATTTTGTTTAGGTGAAAAGGTAAAGCTCTTGGTAATAAGTTGATGTTAGATTAATTTTCTTCTTGTGCTTGGATGATATATTTTTATGTGATCTTTATATGTATTGTATGTTGTTTCCAATCAATTAGAAACTTTTTTTGTATAATGAAGATCTTGATTCATTGTAGATAAGACGTTAGCACAGTGGATGCTTGAGACCATTTACAAGTATTGATAGATAATTATTAAAACCATAATATGATTACATATATGATCTTAATTGAACTTTGATTGTTATATCTTCTAATTAGAACCTTCGTTATGTATGATTTCAATTGAGTTATTAAAAGAAATAATCATGTCTTTAATTTATTACAAAGAGTGGATCTCCTAACCCAAGCAAATCCTTTTCATCTGTGAACAACTTTTATCACCTTTAGTATTGTGACAAATTTGCTCCTTACCTCAAATAATTTTTCTTCATTAATTCCCTGTGGATTGACCTCGAACTCCCGAGAATTTACTACTTGAAACAACCTATACTTGAGTTTGAAATTTTTAATTATCCCATCACAAGGCATAGTTGCTCGCCCTTGGTACCAAGATATAGGCTACCACGAACTGAAGAAGACGATCCTGTAAATTTAGAAAGCCAGCAGTGAAAGACCCCTTTGGCACTTGAATAGCCAGTTGAAGCATGCCCTCTACAACTTGGTTTCTGTCAAATTCCTCCCACAAGTTGTGACTATCCACAGTACGTTTTGCTCCATAGTGAGTGAGTCCAAATAGAAGAGTCAACTGACTTGGTGTCACAATGATTCTATGCCTCTTGAATTCAGAAACAAATTTCCACCAACAATGTTTAAATTACAGAAATAAACTTTTGTGGGTTCAAGATAGAAGTACCTGGGGTTGGTGGTGACAAAATTTTTCAACCCATGGAATTCTAAGAGCTCTGTAAGGGATGTGAATCCTTCTCTGACAAAGAAGTCTCAGTCCATGTACTTAGGCTGAATGAGGCATCGCGCATGAAACTACAGTGTGTATATCTTCATCTTATTTTTATGGGAAAAGTACCTTCCAATGTTGAGGCTGATGGAGAAGTCTTGGTCAGTGGGTGAAATGGGTGTTAGTAAGGGTACATTAGGATTTTTGGAGCGAGAACACTTAGGGTGAGATGAACTGCTTGCCATGGTTGACAATAGAGGCTAGCGCTCGGTTTAGGAGAGAGAAAATGTGAGAGAAGGTGAAAATTTAGAAAAAAAATGGAAGTTTTGATCGATGAAAAGTGATGAAAAATGAGTTTTAGTGGTGAATTTTGGTTGGATTTGGAGTGGGAGAGGTGTTTGAGTGAGTGGTGTGAGTGGATATTTGAGAGAAGAAGAGGAAGAAGATGATAATAGAGAAAGGGGGCACACGTGAATGAAGGGAGGAATCTTGGTTAGTGTTTTATGAAGGCCAATAATCGGTTAGGGGTTATTGGTAAACGGTTATATGCGTTAAAAACCAGACCTTTGTTTCCATCATGTAACCGATTAGAGAATGACTCTAATTAGTTATTTTGCTTGGTAAAAAGCACTTCAATGTGACAAATTAATTCCAAAAACCCAAATAACAGATTATTTCCTTCTTCTAACTAGTTATTTCACTGTCAAAACATAAAACCCTTGAGAGTTCAACCCTTAAAAATACCAACTCATGACATTTTAAGGTTCATCTTGACTTTGTCTCAAATGTATCCACTCTAAGCACTATGAAAGCATTATAAATCAGATTTGTCTTCTTTAAAAGTTCTAAAACCCACTGACTCATGCCATTTTGAGGTTGGCCTTACTTTCATCACTAAAACCACCACAAATGCAACTCATAAGTTGATTACTCTTCTCCAAAAGTATCAGGAAGCGATTTTCTTCATCAAGAACTTGAGATTGGTAATTTGGGGGACTTAAGCATAAATCAAGCACCTGCAAAACAAACTTAAGGGAAACTCTGACACTCAAATCAGTATTAGATTCAAAAAATGATTTAAGACAAAATAACTATGAAAAGAACCCAAATATACAACAAGATAGCATATTATGCAGCAACATGACACGTTTTGCACCAAAATCACATAATATATAGTAAAATGATAAGTTATGCAGTACAATGACAGATTATGCAACTAAATATCACATTATGCAATAACATGACAAATTATGCAGTAAAATATCATATTGTGCAGTAGCTTTCCAGATTGTGCAACAAAATATCACATTATGACAAGTTATGCAGTAAAATTATGATTTTTAGCTAGAGTTTGATGCATGACTGATCAAGAATGCTAAGTTCAAAGATGTTTTCATCAATATGTTATTTCAAACAAGAAGTGAACTTATCTAGCATATTATCACATATAGAGATATTTTCAAGATATAAAGCTAGAATAATACAACTTTAAAGTAAGTTAAAGCATAAAACAAGTCTCTACTTATCCAAAGATTGCAAGTCCAAGCTTCTTGGAGACAAGAAGGGAACTTGGAGTAATTTTTAGTTTTGCGCTTGGAGCAACCACTTTCAAGATATCAAAGTCAGCTCTTGACCTTCAAGCACAACTATAATACACTTCAATTTTTCACTTTTGGTACTCAAGTTTTCTTGGGTCCTTGTGTGTTAGTTTTTGACAAAGTGTCTTTGGGAACCCAAACTATTTTAATCTCTATCTTATTATTGATATTTTTTCTCACATTACAAGTTAATACACTATGTCCTTTTTTGTCACAATGAAAACATTTTATAAAAGGACTTGTTGATGTACGTGAAGGATCAAAGAAATTATTGTAAAGTTTTTGTTAGTTTTTGGGATTATACCCTAAACCAGCCTTTTGAAAAACACATCTTTATTTCTCAAGCAATATGTTCAAACTATCTCTTCCAAAGGTAAATTTTGAAAGAGTATTTTTGAAATCTTCAATTTTATTTTCAAAAGTTTTGCATAATGAGCAAGAAAATGATGTAGATGCATTCTCAAGTGAATAGCATGTCATGAATGAAGAATTTACATCAATAAGTCCAAGAGTTTCATTTTCAATTTTAAGTTCCTCAATTTTCATATTTAAAATAGAGATTTTGTTTTCAAAAGAGGAAATTATTTTCTTGGATGATGAAATAAGTTTTGCAAGCCTTATATATTCATTATGCAATTCTTCAAATGCATCTTACTATTCATCATAGGAAGGGAAAAAGTCAAAGTTTGAGAATGTTACCTCTGTGTCATCTTCATCTTCCTCTTGTCCTCTAGCCATGAGACATAAATTGACTTTCTCATTATCTGAGCTATCAGTTGAGTCCATGTCATTATCATCCCAAGCTATGCAGACTTTTCTTTATCTCTTCTCCTTTAAGGACCTTTTCTCATATTTTTTCACTTTCTTTTAATAGATTGGACACTCCATCTTCATGTGCCCCTGGTTGGTGTGGATAGTGATTAAAATTTAGAATGAAAATCAGTTGCCAAGTTCCACCAAAAATAATTGCAACTAGTTGTAGTTAACAAGGGTCGATCCACAGAGAACTAATTCAATTAACACTATAAATTGAATCCTAATTTAAACACTCAAAAATAGTAAACAATAAAACGGGGGTTTTGTTTGTTGAAATTAAAAACAGAAATTGAATCCAAAACAAAAACAGTAAATATAATTTGAAAAATTAATTAAAAGACAATGGTTAAGAGATGGAATCCACCACTAGATTTATATGATTATGCTAACCCACATATCCTTTATACCAACATGGTCAATTATGTTTTTATGTGATTGTGAGATTAATTCTCTATTTTCCTTAAGTTTTGGTTAATTCAGCAACCGCTCAAATTAATCCCTAATCAATAATTATTTGTAAAGCAACCGCTCTTACACCTACTTATTGATTGCATTAAGATTTAGAAAACCAATCACACTAAGATCCAATCTCACACCGGGATTAAATTACTTAGATCATATGCCTCACTAGTCCTACCACCGCAATCGTGCATAGCAATCCTAGTTTTACCACTTTTGAAATTGGCAAAGAGTATAAAAATATTTATACTAAATTAAGAACAGAAACATATGAATAAAAACACAATTGTATTGATATAAAGAAATATGCAAGAATCACATAATCAAAACTAGGGTTTCATCTTCCCTTAACCATATAAGAAAACTAGCCACACATGGCAAATCCAAAACCAAAAGAATAACAGAAGAGCAACATTGTCAAGAATAGAAGTGCAGAAGAAAACTACAGATCAAACTAGTTTCCAAAGGTTGGGGATAATTAATCTCTGATTACTCGAACCCGAGACTCCAATCTTCGATCCAATCTCCTTCTCCCTTGTTCTTGGTCTTCTCTTCAGCCTCTTGGCAGTTTCCCAGTCCAGACCCCCTCTTTAGGACCTTAGGCAACCCTATTTATAACTTTTGAGACCTAACACATCATTAAAATTCGTATTTAATATTCTGATGCAACGACACGGGTCGTGTCATTTGACACGGCCCACCCCGTGTCAGATTCTGGTACCACAAATTCAATGGGATGCAAGTCAGAGAAGTACACGGCCCAACCCGTGTCATATGACACAGGCCGTGTCACTTACTTTCTTTAAATTCCTCTATCTTTCTTTGCTTCTAGGGGTGATATTGATCTCCTGAAAAACACAATGCAATTATGAGTGCTTATAAACATACTTAAGCATAGTTTCATAATAAAAATTCGATTAAACTTCATATCCAAACTTAGCGAAAGTTAACAATTAAACACATATGAAGTCTAATTAGATCAAACATATGACACTCAAGATATGAAAATAATTGACAGATCAAATACCCCACACACTTAGCCTTTTGCACTCCCCTAGGGCAAAACATAAGACCGAACTAGGGAACACGAGAAAAACAAAACAAATTTAAAAGCTTAAAAAAATTCAATTTCTAATGATATTCAAGAAAGGCAAAAGATCGTAAGCAAGAAGAGTAAGAAAAGATTCAAGGGGTCAAAACATTCAAGAGATAGCAAATCTTCACATCTCAAACTAACAAGCAAGGTATCTTCAATTTGAAAAGCATGAATCAAGAATGATAAATCCTCACAAGATGTACTCTCAATCTCTCAAGTGTTTACAAGGTAAGTATCTCACTCAATTCAGCCCATGAAAAATGCACTACCATAAGCTTGCTTATCTTCTACTTCTCCACTACTCAAACACATGCACACACAAATCAAGAGGACTTTATTCAAGGTTGTAATGCTGCCAAGGTAAGGGAAGGAAATAATATGGATATGGCAAGATAAATACCAAAGAGAATAAAAGAATATTGGGGAGGAACTCAAATAACAAGTAACAAGCATGAAATTTTTCTCCCAATTCTATATAATGCACATTCTCTTCACATCTTCCTTTCCTTTTTCTTTCTTTTCTTTTGCAACCTTTCTTGCATTGATTCTTTTTCTTTGCATTTTTTTTCAGCCAACACTTTGCATATTGTATATCAATTTGCACAACCCCCACACTTGTACTATACATTGCCCACAAGTAAAAGAGCTCCTCTAATGAAAATGAACCAATATTCTCCCATTCCCTAAGGTAAGGTAAAATCATAATTTTTCACATAAGGCATATAATGAGCTAAGACAAAGAATAGGCAATAGGCTCCAGGGGTTAATCAAAGGAAAATGATGCAAGGTTAGCTATTTGGCCAAAGTAGTTACTCAAGAAAGAAGAAAGAAGGCCTCAATCATGTTTATGTATGCAAGTGAAAATGTAGCCTAAAAAAGAATCAAAGCAAGTTCTAGAGTGATTAAATGACATGAGTGAAAATCACACAAGAAAGGAAAGAATAACATAAATGTTAAATTCATCCATCAATAGGCTCAAAATCTCACAAGGTATGCATCTATCAATCTCAATCCACCAATCAAACATCCAAAGCCAAGCATGTCAAATTCAAGATGAAAGAAGAAATTTGTAAATCATAACCCTGAATTTCACTTGCTTCAAACTCAAACTTTACAAATCTCAAAACATCATTGAAAATCAATCAAAAACACACTTTTTTTTAAAAACAGAATTAAAAAATAAATAAATAAAACAGAAAGTAGAATGTAAACTCCTCCCCACACTTAAATTCTACATTGTCCTCAATGTAAAGCTCAAAAGAAAATTAATATCCATCAAAATCATCAATTAAACCAGGACAAGTAAAATAAAAGAAAGAGAGAAGAAACATCCTTATCAAATGAGAAGGTCTCCACCATGTTTTAAAACATCATGAGAATTTTAAATCACCAGGGGTCCCATATCTTGAAGTGTAATGACCAAGTTAAACTTGAAGTAGTATGAGAGTTTTCACTTTGTTGGGATCCCATTGGTTCTCCTTAATTTCTTTTTAATTCGCTAAAGCGCTATCACTTGGATCCCAAGCTTTATTTTCTCCATGCGATGCCCCCTTGGAATTTGTAGCAAGCTCTCTTCTTGTTCAAGAAGGAGGTTCTTGGTCACGAACACGTAGAAAGTTGTTTATCATCCACTTGGAGTATGCATACTTCCAATGTTCTGATAACGACTTCGCTCCATCTCCTTTGTGTCTTAGATTCTTATTTTCTATGTCATAGTCATTATTGATAGATCCTTCAATATTATTAGTTCTTTGCATGAACAGAATCATCATATCAAGTATGCTTACTGAGAAATCTCGGTGCAAATAGCACAAGTCATAACACCATCACAATCAGTACATGAGTGGCAATGAATAAAATTATTGAAACCAATAAAATCATGAAATTCATCACACAACTCATCATAACTTTCCTCCACTCCAATAGGAAGGGGTTCAAGAATACTTACCTTGGGGGCCTTAAAGTTTTGCCCTTCCTCATTTACCTCTTTAGTCTCTTGGTCTTTCTCTTCAGTGGCTTGTGGAGGAGAAGTATGTTCACCTAACAACTTCTCACTTCGCGATATGATATCACTAGCATTTTCCTCCACATTCACTTCCGGTGGTGAGGGAAGTTCTTCAAAAAATAAGCTTTGCACCTTGCTTAATTCTGTGGTTAACTACCCTATTAGGTTTTGCAGGTTGTTAACTGAGGACTTTGTTTCTTCTTGAAATTGAATGTTGTTAGTGGTCATTTGCCTCAGTAGCTCCTCCATTGAAGGTTCAGGTTGCCTTGGTGCTAGAGCTTGCTGCGGTCTTGGGGGAAAATGTGTTTGCCTCTACTGAAATCCTAGATGTCCATAAGCTGGAGGTTGATTTTGGGATTGTATTCCATAGCTCAAGTTAGGATGATCTCACCATCCCAGATTATATGTGTTGGAGTAGGGTTTGTTGTTGTTGGAAGGTTCATAATATCCTCCTACTTCCTTTTCCTCTACATTTGTGTCCACTAGGAAAGTGGGACACATATCAGTAATATGTCTAGGTGATAAGCAAATCCCACAAGCATGTATTGTTGCTTTCCCCATATCCATTAATCGCATCACCAATGATTGAAGGACATTAGCACCTACAAGACACTTAGAAACAATAAGTCAAAAATTAAAAATAAAACAAAAACAAAGTCAAACATAGGAAACAAATTAATAGCGCAATTGGATAATTAGTTCCCCCACAACGGCGCCAAAATTTGGTGTGGTGTGGATTGTGATTAAAATTTAGAATGAAAATCAGTTGCCAAGTTCCACCAAAAATAAAAACCTTGCAACCAAGTAGCTAGTTAGCAAGGGTCGATCCATTGAGAACTAATTCAATTAACACTATAAATTGAATCCTAATTTAAACACTCAAAAATAGTAAACAATAAAATCGGGGTTTTGTTTGTTGAAATTAAAAATAAAATTGAATCCAAAACAAAAACAGTAAATATAATTTGGAAAATCAATTAAAAGACAATGGTTAAGAGATGGAATCCACCACTAGATTTATATGATTATGCTAACTCACATATCCTTTATACCAACATGGTCAATTATGTTTTTATGTGATTGTGAGATTAATTCTCTATTTTCCTTAAGTTTTGGTTAATTCAGCAACCGCTCAAATCAATCCCTAATCAATAATTATTTGTAAAGCAACCGCTCTTACACCTACTTATTGATTGCATTAAGATTTAGAAAATCAATCACACTAAGATCCAATCTCACACCGGGATTAAATTACTTAGATCATATGCCTCACTAGTCCTACCACCGCAACCGCGCATAGCAATCCTAGTTTTACCACTTTTGAAATTGGCAAAGAGTATAAAAACCTTTATACTAAATTAAGAACAGAAACATATGAATAAAAACACAATTGTATTGATATAAAGAAATATGCAAGAATCACATAATCAAAACTAGGGTTTCATCTTCCCTTAACCATATAAGAAAACTAGCCACACATGGCAAATCCAAAACCAAAAGAATAACAGAAGAGCAACATTATCAAGAATAGAAGTGTAGAAGAAAACTAAAGATCAAAATAGTTTCTAAAGGTTGTGGATGATTAATCTCTGATTGTTCGAACTCGAGACTCCAATCTTCGATCCAATCTCCTTCTCCCTTGTTCTTGGTCTTCTCCTCAGCCTCTTGGCAATTTTCCAGTTCAGACCCCCTCTTTAGGACCTTAGGCATCCCTATTTATAACTTTTGAGACCTAGCACATCATTAAAATTCGTATCTAATATTCTGATGCGACGACACGGGCCGTGTCGTTTGACACGGCCCATCTCGTATCAGATTCTGGTAACACAAATTCAATGGGATGCAAGTCAGAGAAGTACACGGCCCAACCCGTGTCATATGACACGGGCCGTGTCACTTATTTTCTTTAAATTCCTCTCTCTTTCTTTGCTTCTAGAGGTGATATTGATCTCCTGAAAAACACAATGCAATTATGAGTGCTTATAAACATACTTAAGCATAGTTTCGTAATAAAAATTTGATTAAACTTCATATCCAGAAATAGCTAAAAGTTAACAATTAGACACATATGAAGTCCAATTAGATCAAACATATGACACTCAAGATATGAAAATAATTAACAGATCAGCCCCGATTCTCCACATTCATAACATTTAAAAGTGGATAAGGTTCCTTCCCCTTTGTGATAGTCATTCTTTTGGGGAAAGGGAGGTCTTCTTTGAACTTTATTCTTCTTGAATAATCTTCCAAATTTCTTTATTAGAAGACCAAAATTTTTCTCATTTATTTCTAAGTTATCTCCATCATCTTCAGCTTCTTCATCATCATCATTAATTATGGAGGATGTGACTTTGAGTGCAATGCCTTTTTTCTTCTTGTCATGCTCCTCATTTTGATTGAGTCTATTTAGCTTCAATTCATGCTCTTGGAGCTTTCCAAGTAGAGTGAATAGAGATATTGTTGATAAATCCCTTGATTCCGCAATAGCCATTACTTTGGGTTGTCAATTCCTGCTTAAACATCTTAAAATGTTGTTAATAAAATCTTCATTAAGAAAGGTTTTTCCTAATGAAATAAGATGATTTACAATGTGTGTGAATCTTTTTTGCATTTCTTGAATACTTTCTCCTTGGTTCATTCTAAACAGTTCGTATTTATGAATGAAAGTGTTTATTCTTGATCGTTTTACTTCACTTGTACCCTCATGAGTTACTTGTAGAGTATCCCACATTTCTTTGACAGTCTTACAATTTGACACAATAAAGAATTTGTCATACCTCAAGGATGTGGTAATGATGTTTTTGGCTCTCAAATTGTATTGAACCTTCTTTTTGTCCTCATTGGTCCATTCACTTCTTGGTGTCTTAGTTTTTACACCATCAATAATACGTGTGGGAACAAAAGCACCATTTTCAACAGAATTCCACACATTTAAGTCAATAGTTTCAATAAAAATTTTCATCCTTTATTTCCAATAGACATAATCATCCCTATTAAAAAAGGGAAGTTTATTTATAGAAGAACTTTCGTTAGAAAAACCATTTGAAGTCATTATTTTCTCTTGAAGCTGCTAAGCTCTTTACACAATAGTCTAGCTCTGATACCACTTGTTACCAAGTGGCCTCAAACTCAAGAGTGAATTGAATTTATAAAATCTTTTCGCAAAATTTTTCGCAAAATTTTTCGCAAATCTTTCACAAAACACTTGTATATTAATTTTTATTGAAACTATTAATTGATTGAAGTGAATAGATAGATGAGATTTATCACTTCACTCACAAATAAATAAGCCAAGATAGAAAGTATTCAAGAAAGTATATAAGATTAAAGCACAAATATAAAGAGATAGAGTTGAGAAGAGCAAACATAAGGATTTATCCTGGTTCAGTCACCCCTTGTGACCTACGTCCAATCCTCAAGTGAACCACTCGAGATTTTTCACTAAGCCTTCAAGCTTGAATAGGTGCTTGACAACCTTTACAAACTAGAGTACTCACCACATCTTGAGATACCGCACCCTTTACAACCTTTGAGGGATACCTCACCCTCTTTACAACATTTGAGGAAAACCTCACCCTCTTTACAACCAAGGGATACCTCACTCTTTTCTCTAGCATGATACCTCATCCTCTTTACAGGAAAACAATGAAAGATAGAAGGATAAACTCTCAAAATAGTATATATTATAAATTGAAACACAATGAGTATCAAGGATTCACACTTTGAAGCTCAAAATAAAGTATGTAATGAAATGATGGAAAAATTTGTAGTCAATGCTCAAGAATGATTTTCATATTGTTTCCCAACTTTTCTTTGATGCTCAAACACTTTCATTTATAACCCAAAGCTTTTTAGAGTCGTTGGTGGTTGTTGGGGGCAAATGTTCCAATAGAGCCGTTGGAAAATGTTTTCTGCTTTCCCAGATAACCGATTATTGATTACCAATAATTAGTTATTTGGAAAGCCTTAACCGATTATGATATGTTAAAAATGAAAATTATGCTTCTGTTTCACACAATAACCAAATATGGCAAATGGCCTAATTGGTTAGCCCTTTTAAAACACAAAGAGGCAATGCCTTTGACTTATCAAATAACCAATTAGGAGATTTTCCTAATCGGTTGGGAGCCTTAGAAATTGGCTCTTGACTTATCAAATAACCAATTAGGAGATTGCCCTAATCGGTTAGGAGCATTAGAAAAACATAAAATTGACTCCTGACTTATCAAATAACAAATTAGGGGAAATCCATAATTGGTTAGGAGCCTTTAAAAATACTATAGCGCATTTCTGTTTTGGCAAATAACATGTTATGTGAATAGTGATAATATGTTATTGGTTTGTCAAGAAAGCAAAATTTCCAAAAGATTTTTCAATTAAAGTTTCCCAAAATCTTTTCAAACTTTCTAAAACTATTTTGCTTAAACTTAAACACCATTTTCACAAGTATAAATCATAATTTTGCAAACCTATTTAAGTTGAGTAAGAAAGCCAATAAATAAGCTTAGTGTGATTCCTAAAATACCTTTACACAAGATCTAAGACTTATATGCTAAACTTGAAGCTCCTTGGTACTGGATCTTTGCATTTCCATTCCTTGTTTATTTGTTATCATCAAAATCATTGCTTTAGTCAATGCCAATCACAAACCATGCCTACTTCAGCATCATTTTCAGCCATATGTTCCCGATTTTGGTTAAGTGCCCAAACTATTTCAGTTAACTACCATTGCTGTTCGTTGAGCATGGTGACTTGGTTGGTGGGTGGTGGGTTTGGTGCTCTTACCTCTTGCAAGACTGAAGAGGGAGTACGTTGTTCTTGAGTGTGTGGCTTCGCTCATTGAATAACAAACAGAAAACGCTGAGAGAAGGTAGGCCTATCATGAGCCTGGTTGGGCGTCACTGAGGCCTCCGCTCTGTCTCTTTGTTCTTGGTTTAAGGATGCTTTTTTTCGCGTGTTAACCATAGTAAGAGAGTTTGGAATATCAATTTACCAAATTTTCATAGACAAAGCCAATGTTCAGTCTTAGATATATAGGCTCTTTTGGCCAGAACCAGCTCACTACAGCAACCTTCTTCAAGCTTAGAGGTGTTGGAAATGGGGGTTATGTACGTACAAGATACTCCAATGCTCAAGTCAGTGAGGGTGCAAAGTGAGTGTAATGAGCAAAAAAAAATCCTTACCCTCATGACCACTGCAACTATTTATAGTGAAGAGTGTTTTGGGGGTTAAGTATTGTGCAAGGACATATTAGTCATCATATGTGCTATAGGGGGAGCTTTCTGGCAACTTCATAGGTTTGCTTGTTGGTATGTGATTGATCCCCTGGGGGTAATTTCTTTTGCCCAAGGGAAAGAGTCATATATCCGCTAGTAATTGGGTATAGCATTATTGAGCCTAGAATCTAATTGGATCAAGTTCAATTCTTATCCCCTAAACTGGACAAAGTCAGTCTCTCTAACTAACTAACTAACTAACTAACTAACTATATATATATAAGAGAGAGAGAGAGACTAACTAACTATATATATATATATATATATTTTTAATATATATATATATATATATATATATATATATATATATATATATATATATATATATAAGAGCAAAGTGATTATTTTTATAATTTTGAATGATAAATAGGACAAATTATATGTTTTTTTTAATTGAGTAAATTATGATGATTTTCTTTCTAATTTTCGAATTACACTTACATTTTTCTATGTGAGTTTTTAAATCTATATAGACAAAAAAACAAGTTATAAGGGGAGGAATATGTCTAAAATAAAAATATAAATATAAGGTATATATTTTTATTATTCAAAATATATATTTTTATTTTTATTTTTATTTTTATTTTGGACATGTTCCTCCCCTTATAACTTTTTTTACATCTATATGGATTTAAAAACTCAAATAAAAAATGTAAGTGTAAATTTGAAAATTAGAAAGAAAATCATCATAATTTATTTAATTTAAAAAATACAATTTGTCCTATTTATTATTCAAAATTATAAAAACAATCACTTTGCTCAAAATTATGTAACTTAATTAAAAGACAATTAGCAAAAAAAAGAGTATAAACAATACATAAAGTTTTTTTTTTTCTAGTATTACAATCACTCGTGTCTAAATTTAGTTACACGTGTCTCGATTAATCTACTAATTAGTTCGATTAGTTAAGATTACTCTAAAGTGATAACATCTATAAATTGAATAAATAAATATATATTTATCTTAAATTATTTAATAATTTAAAATTATAATACACTTTAAATTAAATTAATAGTTAATATATTATTACTTACTTATTCTACAAATAAGTCTAGTTTAAAAGAACTTTTACTATAATTAGAAATTTATAGAGATATTTCTTATTACCTAATCTCAATAATTAACATACTTTAAATTTGTGACCATATATACACATATTCATCTCCAACTAAACGAACAATTTGGGGCTACAATAAGTGAAGGTACTCATAGTAAGTAGAGCTTGCAAAATGGACTAGTTCGGCCCGATCAAGTCGGGCCACTTTGGGTGGAGATAAGTCTGATCAAGTGTGTTTCAGATTGATATTTTGTTAGTTCAACTCAACTTGTTGGGAGCTATGGGTTAGGAACCAAACCATCCTACAATTCTTTTAATCTTTTTAATTCTTTTTAATCTTTTTTAAAAAATAATGACCTGAAGTGGATAATTAAAATAATTAAAAAATAGTATACTGTTAGGTATATTTTATTAGATTAAAAAATAATTAAAATTTGGATCAACAGACTTGACCTGAAGTGGATTATCTCAATTTTGAGTCAGATTAGGTCAAACCTAGTCATATCAGATTAAATTAAATTCAAACTTAAATTTTTCTAACTCAACTCACACTTTTTATCATATGAGGCATATTTTAACTGCTATAATAGTAAGTCTAGACCAAAGACTTGATTAATTGTATTTTTAGTTCCTCAAATTTTAAAATCAAACACTGTGATCCCTTGATGCAAAAATGTCAGTATGTCACCTTCCAGAACCAGAATTTTCAACTGGAACGATTTTGTCTTGCTGTCTAACTAATATTAGAAATTATAAATATTTAATGAAATGTTTATTAAATTTAGTCTGACTTAAATTTAGTGTGCAAAATTAACATAATCGTTCAAAACTACATGTTATGAAAATTTGTTTGAAAAAAAAAATTAGTTAAATAAGAGTATAAATTTTTAGTTTGCCAAGAAAAAAAAAAAGGGTATAAATTTTTAGAAGAGCACTATCAATTTGGTTTTTCGAAGATTCACTTGACATTAATTTAATTCTCCAAAGATTTTGACATGAAAATAATTAATTAGTCTTTTAAGGGTTTAAAATGATATTTAAATAGTCCTTCGGTCAAGTTCTATGTGCCATTAAAATAGATTATTTTAATGATTTTAAATCTTTAAAAGAATAATTTGATGTCAAAAAAAATTTTTTGGTAATAGATGTCAAAATATTTAAAAAATCAAAATAATGTCAAGCTCTTTAAAAGACCAAATTGGTAGTTTCTGAGAAGAAACTGACTAATTTGAACTGTTTAGTAAAATTGTAGGTGGAATCCAACTCCAATTATTATCCAATATATAGTAGGAGAATACTATAATTTAAAATCATAACATTTAACACAACTCAAACTTTTACGCTAGCATCAATTAATTTCAACACATAACACAAGTGCCCTTCGCCTACTTAAACTTTCAATATGCGGGGTTCTTTAGAAAAAAAAAAACTACACTCACACATACATGTGTTTAAAAAACTATCTCAGTATATATCGTTTAGGTTGTACTTACTAAGAATGAATAAAAAGGAGGATTTATAATGTATAAAGACATACAATTTGTCTAAAGTCAGTATCAAAACTTTCATTTTTCTTCATTAAAAACAGAGAGAGATTCTCAAGTATCTCAATTATTTCTGCTTCTTCTAAGATAACTAGAAATGAGACAGCACTTAACTTTGTTATAAGTTGTAATCTTCTAATGAAACTGGAGGGCCATGTTTCTAGGGACTTGGGTGTTGCTTGTCATTATCTACATGAAAATATGTGACTAGCCAGCAACTGGCAAGCATACTCTTCTGATGACCTCATGGGCATAGATAAGGGCTGGTGGACCTCACAAGTTCATTCATACTTGTTCGTGGAATCTTGCTTGCTTGTGGACCACAATTAGTTACTGGTTTGTTTGGTGGATTGGTGCAAATTAGCCGGAATCGTTTTTTTGAGAGATATGATTATGATCTCTTTGGCTGTAGGCCACAATACACTTTCTAGGAGTGGTGGAAGAAAGCTGGAATCTACAGAAACACACAGATAAGAAAGAAGGGAGGGATTGATATCTACCTTCGTCATTTCTAAAGGGGTCCATTACCATGTGTTTTCTTATTACCCTTTACCCTCATAACGTTTTCTACATTCCTTGTTCCCACACCGTGACTCAGACTCAAACGAAACTAGAATGAATTAATCTGGCATGGCTCCAACTTATCAGCAATCAACTATTAATAAAAGAACCTGGGCAGCATTAATTGTGGCGTGATGACCGCCTAATTTGGAGTTGACAAAACGCAAGGAATATTGGTTGAATAAGAAAAACATGAAGAATTCCGTAGCTTCATGTACTTGACGAGCTAAATATTGAGTAAAAGATTGGTCTTATGGTATTTTTCAAAATAAATTGAATTCAATTTTATGACCTTACTCTTAAGACAGATGTGGTATATAACCTATAAAAATCATTGCATTTTAAACATCTCAGTATATTAATGGCTGCCAATCTTTGAAGCTCCATCACTTTAATAAAAGAACCGTGTTTAAATCAAACGACAAATTTTTATATATCACATTACCGTATTCTCATATTTATGCTTAGTTGCGAATATAGTAATGAACAAAACCATAAATGAATGCTACAACTTATAATTATGATACTCCCAGTTATAGTAATACCAGGACGGCATTATAAAATAGTCTGCATATAATGATGAACTAGTATTATTACTAGAGAAGAAAGTGACAGGTGTCTGGTTTAAGAAGTTCTTTGCCTTTCTGAATTAGCATAGTTGCATCATATCGTCCAAGACAAGAAAGTTGCTGTCAATGCAATGTGAATCTCCAATAATTAGCTTTCTTGATTCTTGAATATTATTTTATGAATCATGAGTGTCTTATAAAGAGAATGTACTTAAAAATATTTCCGGTTCACATTCATAGCCCTTGTATCGACTCTTCATAAGTCTTGTCCATATTATTTGGGACATCCAGCTAGTACAAGATAACCACGTCTTAAACTCGGTTGTCCAAAGGTCACTTCAAGGTTGCGTGTCTTGCAGGTTTGTGGTGCCTATTTGCTTTCCAGCATGCAAAAGAAGCATAGGCCATTAATGTCCATAGCAAGAGTTTCATTTTATCACCAAAGAACATGACATCAACAACTAAAGATGTTGATCTTTAATTAGAATATAAATTTAATTTGAATACTTTGTTATTATAAAACTTTTTTACACTGTTATTTAATTATATATTATTACATCATTAATTTTTTTTACTCTCGAAACAATTATTTTAAAAATCACATATATAATAATATATAATTAATTGTTAATGTAAAAACCTTTCCACTATTAGTACATCAAAATTAAACCCTTACAATATAGCCAAAATCATCATTTGAGAGTAATTATAGCGATTGATTCCACTAATACGTTCCAACCAACCCTTTCACCTTCTAAACGAGGCAATTGAGAATTCACGACATAAAGAACAGCACAATCCACACTACTCAGTCAAAAATGCATACATCATCCAATAGAAGAATCGCAGAACATGTATACAAGGCACGGATAAATCTATCAATATCTTAGTTGAGGTACACCTGTGAAATTTCCTCTCCTTTTTTCTTTTTAAAGTATCAGCATCATAATAAATTGAAGGCATTATAGTATGTAACTACATAAAGAACTGAGTCGTAAGTCCTAACTAAAACTTTAGCCATCTCTTCTCTTTTTCTTTGCTAACAACTGCATTTGACGCAGAGGCATGAGCTGCTTCAGCCACTGCTAAAGCCTTGCGGGTTTCAATTAATTTTCTCATAGCAGCCTCATAAACAGCCTTCTCTTTTTTGTTTATATTCACCATTTCTTCAAGCTTTTCAACCCGCATCCTCAAATCCTTCACTTCATCCTCATAAGCAACCAACACCCGCCTATCCACCTTTTTACCTTCCCCTGAACCTTTACTTTGCAGCTTTTTCATTGATCCACCATTTAAAGCTTCCCCATGCATTGCCAGCTGATTATTTATTAGTGTGAAGACATCTGTTGCCGATTCTTCTTCCTCTTTTGCTGCACGAATTGCTTCTGAAAATTTCTTATCGCGTTTTCTCTTACCACCTCTGCTCCGTTTCTTACCTTGCTTCTCCATGTTCTCTTCTCCTTTATGAGACTCAAGTGCATGATCTAAGGATTGCTTTGGTGGTAGGACCTTCACTGGTATGGGATCTAGCATTCCCTGACCACTTACACCTAAACCCATTCCTTCTCGATAACCCATATTAGCCATCATTTTGGAAGCTACGCCTCTAGTATGGTTCTCCCACTTGGCAAATATAGCAGTTTCGGTCTGAATGCCCCTCTGTAAGTTGGTACTCTCCAGAAATCCTAAACCTTGTGATTCCTCTTCCTCATAGTCACTAGAATCGGATTGTTCTATGCTGGAATCACTCTCTAAATCACTGACTTCTGCATACTCAGATAATACCATTTCTTCTGCCCCAAGCTTCATAGAACTTCCATGATCTCGGAAAACAACTTGTCCAACTCCAGCTTTTTCGTCCCAGGACTCAAGCTCAGCTTCCCTCCAAATGCCTGCATTAGCATTTGAGACTGCCCATATACTTGACCCGACAAGGGACGGCTTCCAGATTGTTGGAACATATTTCTTTAGGGAGGACAATTGAACATCAATCCCTGGAAATATAAATTGTACATGAGCTACAATATGGTGAATAAAATATGTGAGCACTGAAATGAAAAAAAAAACAAAAAAACAAAACCCCTAGAAACAGATGTTATAAAGCAGCAATCAAATATATTTGAAAATATGCACAGGAAAAAGTTCCTCTAAAATGAGACTGTCTCTAAAGTGAGCAAATAAAGATATATTCACTCTTAATTTAATTTAAATACATCGTAATCCTAACCCACTAAAATCTAATAGTAGATACACTCTTACTTGTTTACTTTAGAGGAGCCTTATCCATAGGCTTATGGTATATCAAGGTCACCTGCTTAAACCATCCACACTAACATTAAAAATTGGGTTGAGAAGGGGGAAGGGTCTGGACCCAAAAAATAAACAAGGGGATTACAGGGCTTCTAATCCTTCATATTCTCAACCACAAAAAATGAAGGAAAAATGAATTGGATTAACAGTACTAAGTCTGTAATTTATTTTTTTTTTCCTTTTTCCTCTCTTGGCATGATCCCCTGATGTTTGTGTGTGTCTTAAAGCATGTGCTAAGAAACCTAGTAAAGTATATCGAAGTGATTCAATGAGTGAAACTGTGAAGAATTCCAGCCAAGATGCCATAAACATTGAATCATAGAAGAATTGCCAAATTTTTTACCGCAAAAAAGAAAAGAAAAAATAACAAAACAAAAGAATTGCCAAACACAGCCCACAATGAGTCTAAATGAAATTTAGATGTATATAGGAATAATTATACTAGCCTCCTCTAGTATAAAGTACACAAGCCAACTACATATTTTACGATGTTATACAAAATTTATATCCCATATGGAAAAACATCTTAATATAAAAATCACAATTAAAAAAAAAGTATTTCCCTTCATATGCTGATTGCTGAAGTTATGTGTAACACTGATTAAACTTGAATCCCCAAACTATAGTTTATTCATACAAACTAGCTCCCAAAACTGAACAAAGACTTGACTCAACAAGTTATCAAGGACAACAGGGTCCAAATGCCCATTGAATATCTGAACTTAAAAGTGCAAGTGTTACAAAAGTTAAGTGATAAAGTTAATTACAAAGATAGAGGTTCATGTGATTACACCTCTATCCAATTCTTTTCAATTTGCTCAATAACAGCAGCTTACCATGTGATAGGCGACAGTTAGTACCAAATCGACATCGTTGTTGTAAAAAGAACTTGCACATCTGCACTAGGGTGTTCTAGCATTAGTACAATGACATGAAAAACAACACTTTATCTTATTGAATAATCTGAACCTAAATTTTGAGGAACAACAATGCTAAAATAAACTTCTTCAAATAAGTGGCAATTCCATATTACTTCACACGCAAACATATACTATACATATGATGTTCAATCAGAATTTTTCTCCCAAAAAAAAAAAAAGTTCAATCAAAATGATCTTTCTTGAGTTTCATCATATAAAGCAATTAATGGCAGTTGAGGTTACTGTGAAATCCTTGAGATGACTAGTGATTAAGATGGTGAGATAGGGAGAAAAACAGCGAAACAGAGAAAGAAAAATGAATATGCCACATTACAGGGCTTTGTAACTTCAAATTTTTATGAGTTAGGAATATTTCATTGACTGTGTGATTGGAACCTCTAAAACAAAAAATCCACTTCATTTATAAATAAATTATTGTATGAAACTTGTTTGGAGTTGAATTCATTTAAAAATGTGCTAGATGTAATATTTAACGATATGTCAAACATATCACTTTTAATACAATTTGTAAATCATTCAATTAAAATAATTTCTTCTTAAATCTTGTATTAAAGTGTTCCAAACACGTAAAAAGTTGAAAGCCGAAAATAACATAAAACTAGTTTCAGACTCTTGAGCTGTCAGGCTAGCCTCTCTAGAGGACTACCAATCTACCACTAACACAACACTCATATAAACACTATGTCATATGGGTTGCTAAGGAATAAATTTAAAATATGTAAGAGAAGAACCTAAACTGTCATAGCATCAAATCCAGAACAAATGTCCACATAGCTGCCCAATTGTAGCATATTTCAACATGAATCCTAGAAACACAGTATTGGAATAATGAAAATACAGGAAATTTTACTTAAAAGAAAACTCGCCAATTGTCTGACTTTTCTGTGTCATGGTTTCAGTATTTGAATTCAGCAACTCACATGCTGGAAGATATCAATTGTATTCGGACCACACACTTAACATGTATTTGCTGGAAATATTCTTGCTTAAACTAATAAACTATGACAAGATAGGGTAAGGGGGTATTGGAGATAGCATATATTAACCTTATTATTTGGCTTTTTATTTTCTACATCTAAATAAATCCAAGGAAAAGTGGAAATATAGCTTGATAACCATTATATGCTTGTGCTGCCTAATTTCCTTATTTATTAATCAAATTCAATCCAAAATTTGGTACAACTATGCAGGAAAAATTGCATAATTTATGTGCGAACTGTTTTTATTTCGAATCCCTTATTTTCTCATAATTAGTTACAACAGAGGAAAAGTGGGGGGAGAAAAACTATCAGTTAAAAACTTAAAATAGAATACCATAATATACTATTTGTCACCAAGGTAAAAGAGAAAATGGCAATTCTTGACCCAAGATAATCTTACATACCAGCATATTCTCAGATGTAGGAGTAAGGAACGAAATCTTTGCCACTGAATTATCCAACTGCACCACTTGACCATTGTACCAACGCCCATCTTTGTGACGGAATCTACATTTAGACCCAACAGAATAACATTTTTCCTCCAGTGGCTCTGGTTCAACATCTGTGGGATCAAGGGGCTCTACTTTCTCTTCTTCAGTAAAAAGATTAGTGCTATGCAGCACTGAATCTGCTTCCTGTAATAATCGTGCATGTTTTAGATGAAGAAGTCCTTCCTCTGCATCTTTAATTGCCTGAACGAGCTCCTCATGAACCTAAGATAACAAACAATTTTAAGAAATTTGAAGTATAAAATTAGCCTCAGAAATTTTAGATTGGCAGTCATAATCCCCTGGACACTAGCTCAAGACAATGTTCTACTATAAATGATAGATTTTTGTTCAATAATGCTGATGCAGCTGAGGGGATTTAAATTAACAAATGAGATTTAAGTGGACGCACTATAGGCTTAAAGTTACCGTATGTCCATATATAGCATGTTCAAAACACTAATCTTCTTGCTGCTAAGAGTCGCAAAGATCGAAAACTAGTTATTGTTTTAACATTCTGACTGTTGTGCCCTCTTTAGCATCACAGTTAGCAACTTAGATGGTTGGACCTTTTTTGGGTTTTTTATAGTTATCAATATCATTCATCAATAAGGTGCTAAAGGCATGCCTCTCCTAAACCAGAAAGGCGTGCACCTCACTGAAGGGGCAGTGCCTCAACAAGTAAGAGGTGCTGACCCCTCCTAGAAGCTCGCCTCAGCGCCTTTAACTACACTGTTCCAACGTTTATGTCTTAAGTCTAAACACTAAAGAATCTCCTACTCTTGATGAGTTGCATATGACCAAAGTAGCAGACATTACACAACACAGCAATCAATCCTACACACGAATATAGCCATAGAACAGCCAGCCAACTACTCAAATGCAGTTTCCAAGCTAATGTTGGTACAGATTTAAAAATGCAGAAGTCAAAAAGACCCTAAGAATGACAGAGAAAAATAAACCAGATTCCTGAACCCCCTCTACTTCAATCCAATCAACTCCAACATGATTCTCCAATTGTCCACAACCAGAAAATATAAGTCTTTTAGATACTACAACAACAACAACAACAACAACAACCAAAGTCTTTTCCCACAAGATGGGGTCGGTTAGATAAACCAAATCTTTCAAGAGGTCATTTAGATGTAAATCCATTTTAATGGTTTCACCTAGAGTTGTTCTTGGTTGTTAGAAAATCTGAAAAATATCTCAATATATTTATTGTATCTTAAAATATTTTAAAGTATCTTAGATGATTTCTTAGGGATTATTTCTTATTTATTGATTTGTTTCCTTATTTAATTAAGATTAGGAGTCTAGTATTAGTATAAATAAATAGGACTATTGGGTTTGTCTTTTGTATCACATCATCATCACACCAATATCAATATAGTTTTATTATTTTGTATATTTCTTTTTTTCTCTTTTCCTCCTTCCTCACCTAAAACCCTCCAATTTAACATGGTATCAAAGCGGTACCATCTTCCATGACTTGTCTCATCACTACTCCGCTACTGAGTTCCCAAAAATCTAGAACTCTGATTAGCCGCCTCTCGTTGCCAAGTTCTCCTTTTGGCACCCTCTTTCTATATCTCTCTACCATCACTTTCTCTCCCCTACTGTGGCAGCCATCTCATATCTGCGCTTCTATTGTTCATCTCCTCCACTATGTTCGCAGCTGTCAGTCCCTTTTCTGGCAACTTTCCAGCCAACTGTTTTTCCACTCCGGTTTGGCAGATCTTCTCCATCACAATTTCTCTTCCATGGGGTCCCCTTCATTGCTGCCACTGTCCACCACCACTCTTTCCGACCCGCAAACTCACCAAACAGATCGCCGCCCTATGTCCGAATGGCCACCCAAAACCCACTGCCAGACTCCAACTCATGTGCCCCCATGCGCATCTCGCCTTCTCTGTGCTCAGCTCCAAGCGCCACCACTTCAGCCATGTGTGCAGGTGTGTCAGGCCACCGTCTTCATCGTCAGACTCGTCTCTTTCTCCTCTATCTAGATCTGTCCTCACCTTGACCAATCACGCACTAGGTTATTGCGTACCTTTGCTCAAAGAGGTTAAGGTGTATTGAGGATTTTGTTTTTGGCCATTGTACACTGACCCATGGCTATTTCACCCTCTTTCTAGGCACCTCCGCCATTCGTTTCCCTCACCACATCATCTCTTATCTCCATGTGGCTGTTTGGCTTCCTTGAGCTGTGTTATGCCGTGTTGGACACTTAGATAGTTGGTGTGATTGTTGTTTATTGGCATTCTTTGTGGTGCTTATATCTGGTTCTGACTACTATTTGGTTCTTTTCCAATGCTAGCTCAGCATTGAGGGGAAGAATGGAATAAATTTGTCTCAACATATACTTCAATACTAGTGTTTGTCATGCCGATGTTTGTCATGTCGTTATTTTCCCACTAATGGATCATACTATTGGCTTCTCTTCCCACTGACGATCATTCTGGTGGTGACTCCTCTCCCATGGATGAATCATATTAGTGGTGACTTCTCTTCCCATCGACGATCATTTCGTTGCTAACTTATGTTAGTTATGACTCACACCAACCCAACTCTTTGTCCCAGATGCTCTAACCCCAGCTCTTTGTCCCAGATGCACTAACCCTATCCCCATTTGTCCAGATGCACTAGTCTCACGTCTCTGTCTCCGTCCCTATCCCAAAAGCAGTTGCCAGCCACCGTCTCTGTCCGTCCCAGCCACTATCACATTGTTTAATTGTAACAAGCTCAAGCTTAGGAAGCTTTAGCTAAAAGGGGAATGTTAGAATATCTAAAAATATGTCATAATATATTTATTGTATCTCAAAATATTTTAGAGTATCTTAGATGATTTCTTAGGGATTATTTCCTATTTATTATTTCATGATTTTTTTCCTTATTTAATTAAGATTAAGAGTTTAGTATTAGTATAAATAGGACTACTGGATTTGTCTTTTGTATCACATCATCATTACGTCAATATCAATATAATCTTATTATTTTGTGTATTCCTTTTTTTCTTTTTTCCTCATTTCTTACCTAAAACCCTCTAATTCAACATTGGTCTTCCTATACCTTTAATTATTGGGCTATCCTCTCAACTCTTCTAACTAGGACTTCTATTGATCTTCTTCTCACATGTCCAAACCATCTTAAACGCGATTCTACCATCAAGTCTTTTAGATACTAAGAGATTAAATTAAACACCACACAATTGAAGTTTTATGAGTGATAAATCTAAATATGATAAGGATTTAAAATAGCACATTTCTCAATCCTCAGTATTTCGCTTTTTTGGCTAGCAACATGATCAAATTCGAAAAAACCAGTAAATCTAAAACACCTACAACCATTAACCATTACAATAAGAAGAATAAACATTATCTAGAAAATTAAAAAAAAATTAAAAGAAAAACCCAATATTGAAATTCAACATTTTGGGATGCATTTCATTTCCATATCGTCACAGAAAGTTTCAAGCTTTAAACTGAAACAACTTGCCCACGACCCAAAAATCAGAGTCCAAAAATTTCTCAATTTCTAACACAATTAGGAACCCAAAAAAAAAAAAAGAATGGAATTCGAACAAGCCCAGAAATTGTAAATGGTTGTTGAAAAGGTTAAATATTTATTTTATTTTTTTGGTTTCGCTTGAGTTGTGAAAGAGAGTTTTAGAGGGAGGTACCGCGAGAAGCTCAGGATTGAATGGATCAGAAAGGAGAGCTTGATCGATAGCAGAGAGGGAATCCCTTTGCTCTTGCAATTGAAGCTCCAGTTGCTTCTCCAGAACCCTCTCTTCTTCGCTACCCATTGCCACCGCACAACACAACACAACACAACACAACCCAACCACTCTCTGCACACTATTAATATCACAGGCTCTTCTCTCTTTCTCTTTCTATCTTCCTTCAAACCTTCTCCAAAAATGTTATGACAAAATTTGTTACAAGACCCAAACAAAATAAAAAATTTATTAAATAAATTATATAACACATATATTTGTCAGGCATATATCTATTTATAATTTATAATGTCCAATAATATTAATATATAAAAGTTGTTTCACCCAGTATTATCAAATTCGGCTCAGAATGGAGCCACCAAGCCGGTCCGAACCATTTGTCAAATCGAAAATGTAATCTACTCGGTGTAACCTGTGTGACTTTTAATCTTTGCTAATCATTTAATTTTAATAAATTAAAAAAAATACATACTTTATTAAATATATTAATCTTAAATAGAGATAATAAAAATATGCATTAATAAAATGTTCTTTAAATATTATTCTTTTTCATATTTATAAAATCTATTATATGTAAATTTTATTCTTGTAAATTCTAATTATAAAAATATTTGAATATATTTATTTTATTTAATTGTTGTAGATTTTATTGATAAATATAATTCCTTTATTTATACTAACAATATTAGCATAAGTTGTCAGAATTTTAATAAATAATAAATATATATAAGATAACATAATAAACAGATATCTTATTTCGTATATGATGTTGAATTTTCACCTAATTTTTAAGTTTTTATCAAACAACAAAATTATTAAAAAAATTAATATTTTATTTTTTATATTATTCATTGCTACAATTAATCTACATATTGTATATTAAAGTCTTCTTGAGAGGCATTTAATAATATCATTAATTAAATATAAATCTTGAAAGAAAATAATAGAATAGTAAACTTAAAAAAGACAAAATGTGAATGTGCATAAGATAAAAATTAATCATGTAATAGTGATAACATATTATAAAATTACATGAAGAATTAAAAATTTATTTTAAATATAAATAATAAATATGAAATAAAAATAAAATAAGTTAAATTTTAAAATAAAATAATAGAATAATGAAATAAAAAAGGTAACAAGATTTCTGTGTGAGCATTAGTAAAAAAGAAATAATCAAGTAATCGTAATGATAGTATATAAAAAATTTCATTAAAAAGTAAAAATTTATTTTCAATAAAAATACTAAATATTAAATAAACACTATTTTTTATCTATAAACAAATACTATGTTAAATTTTAAAAGAAAACAATGGAATAATAAAATAAAAAAGAAAACAATACCAAAATAAAATAAAATAAAATAAAAAAGAAGTACACAACTTAGTGAAAGCTTAAATGCAGATTTGAAAAGTTACTTAAAGTCAGACTTGGATATAGCTCAATTATTTAAGCACTTTGAAAGGGTTGTCAGTGATAAAAGATATAATGAGTTGCAATGTGAATTTGAATCAAGGCAAAAATTGCCAAGGTTGAAGATGGAGAGTTCACCTTTGTTGTAACAAGTTGCACAAATTTATATTCCGGTGATTTTTTATATTTTCCAAAAAGAGTATGATTTGTTTTCTGCAGCATGGAATAAACATCGAAATGAAGGTGAAACAATTTCTGAGTATATGGTTGGTATCGTCAACAGAGATTGTTGAGTTCAAAGTCTCTTTTAATTCTTCTGATAAAACAATATCGTGTAGTTGTAAAAAAAAATTGAGACATTTGGCACTTTATGTTGTCATGCCTTGAAGATATTTGATAGAAATGATATTAAATTAGTTACTGACCAATATATGTTAAAAAGATGGACAAAAGATGCGAAAAATGGATTTGTACAAGACACAAGAGGAAGGATTGTACAAGAAGATGGTCAGCTTGATAGCACACAACGCTACAAACAAATATGCCCTAAATTGATAAGATTAGCAACTCAAGCATCTGACTGTATGGAAGCTAATGTTTACTTAAACAAGGCTATAGATGGATTAGCTAAAGAAGTTGAATGTATTTGTAAGAGAAATATGGGTTTAGACAATAATACAACCCATATATCATCTGCTACATTAAATTCAAGTGAAAATATGATGCATCATAACCTTGATTTTCATAGAGCCAAAGGCTTGAAAAAAAGAGATGGTGTAAAAAAAGGAAAGCGTCCAAGAAGTTGGGTTGAAAAGCAACCAATAAAGGAGAAAAAGAGCAAAATGAGCAATGCATCACAAAATCAACAACCAAAGGTACATAATGTCTTATACTATTATTCATCTAACTAGATGTTCAAATATGCTAACTTCAATAAAAAAAAAAAAATTGTTGCATGGAGAAACCAAACTTCTTCTAACATTCATGGTGTTCCAAGTTCACAAGAAGAATTTATTTTAAATAAGGTATAAATATCCAAGTATTTTTAGTATTTTAAATTAAATTAGTTGTAAATTATATGAATATGTATATGAAATTTTGGATTTTACTTATTATAAGATGTGGGGTTAGAGAATTGGACTATTCATAACATTAGTTGCAGTTTCACTAAACTATTAATGGTAAGAAATTTATGCACTGGAATTAATATTGCTACCATATATAGTATATAGTTATACGAATCAATAGTTGTGTTAGGTAGTTAGTTAGTTATTTATGTTAATATCAGTTTATTAGTTACAAGAATCAAGACTCTATCAATTTGTTAAGTTGTTAGTTAGGCTTATCATCTTTGTATATAAAAGACTATCAGTCCATATGTAAACATGCACAATTCTATTCAATTCATTAATTCAAGTTTTTACATTCAGCTCATTTCTTCTTCTAACATGGTATCAGAGCTCCACGCGGAGCTCTGGTTGCCAAAAGTCTAAGCTTTTTTTCTTCTTTTCTCTTTTTCCTACATCTTCTTGCAATCTTCTTGTTTCCTGTATTGTCATTCTTCATAGCAACTCAGAGCTCCTATGCAAGCTTTCTCACCAATCCCTCGAACCCCTACTTTCTACATGGAAATGAAAATCCCTCGCAACCTTTGGTGAGTCCTTCATTAACAGGGCCAAATTATCACACCTGGGCCAGGGGCATACGCGTAACTCTTATGTCAAAGAACAAACTGAGCTTCGTTGATGGTTCCCTCAGTCAACCGCCTATAGGAGATTCCTTCTTTGAAGCCTAACAATGATGCAACACCATGGTCTTGGCCTGGATTCATAGATCTATTTCAGAATCATACTCCAATCTATTTTGTGGAAAGATAAGGCCTCAGAAGTTTGGAAAGATCTTAAGGATAGATTTTCTCAATGAGATATTTTCGCATATCAGATTTACAAGAAGAAATATACAGATTACATCAAGGTACTATGTCTGTCACGAATTACTTTACTCAATTCAAGATTCTTTGGGATGAATTGGAAAATTTCAGGCCAATTCCTATATGCAAATGTTCTATTCCATGTTCCTGTGGTGGTCTCAAGCAAACACAAGATTATAAGGACCAAGATCATGTTATTCGATTTCTAAAAAGGTTGAATGATCAATTTGTCCATATTAGATCTCAGATTATGTTGATTGATCATTTACCACCCATCACCAAAGTGTTTTTCCTAATAATACAGCAAGAAAGGCAACTCAATTCAGGGGTTCAAATCGATTTGGTCTCGAGTTCAAAGGTTTTTGCTGCCACCAATGAATTTGATCAGAAAAGTAGTGGTCAAGATAAGAAGAATAATTCAAATTATGGTGGTCGAGGTAGAGGATTCTTTAATAGAGGTCATAGCAGAAGCACTTATGGGAACCAGGGTGGAAGAACTCAAGGTGCACCTAATCGAGTGTGTACTCATTGTGGAAGAATTAATCACATAATTGATACTTGCTATTATTTACATGGGTTCCCACCTGGTTACAAGTCAAGAACTTCAAGTAGTGCCCATACATCTTGTACTGTGGATCAGAGTGCTGCTGAGAACAACACAAGTAACGGCTCAAATCAAAACTCAAGTATGACACTAACTCAAGAAGAATATCAAGGCATCATGTCCCTCATTCAACAATCTAAGATAAATGCAGCACCACCCTTTCATGCCATCCATTCTACCAATTCCAATACCAATCCTTTACACATTTTTCCATCATCAATAACAGGTAAAATCAGTGATCAATGGCTCCTCGATACAGGTGTCATTGACCATATTACATATAATATTACCATTTTAACATCTATTTTTAAAATTAACCAATTTCCATAGTCTTACTTAATGGTTTTTATGTCCTTGCTTCTACTGATGGTACTATCCAAGTCTCAGATAACATTGTTTTAAATGATGTTTTATATGTTCTTGAGTTCAGAGTCAATCTGATTTCTGTGTTCAAACTCACTATTTCCCTTAATTGTTATCTTGAAATTCACCCCTCTTTTTGTCTCATAAAACAGATATCCAACAACAAGATGATTGGTTTAGTTAGGCAAATAGGAGGCCTTCTAGTGGTAATTCCACACCCGAAGACTGAAGGCTTTCTCTCTACCATGGACTATAGCTGCAATGCCTTAACCACTAATAAGGAAGATGTTGTACTGTGGCACCTTAGATTAGGACATATTTCCAAATCTAATCTCCATATAATGTCTTCTCAATTTCCCTTTATTCCCCAGAATTCCATTTTGCCTTGTGATATTTGTCAACTTTCAAAACAGAAAATATTACCATTCTGTAATAGCAATACTCATTCCATTCAAATATTTGATTTGGTGCATGTTGATATATGGGGGCCATATTATGTTCTTTCTATAAATGGTCACAAATACTTTCTTACCTTCGTTAATGATTTTTCAAGATTCACCTAGATTATTTTAATGACAAATAAGTCTGAAACCAGAAAACATCTTCAACACTTCATTGCTTTTGCTAAAACTCAATTTCAAACAAAAGTCAAGACCATTAGAAGTGATAATGTACCCGAATTCTTGATGCATGAATTTTATCTGCATAAGGGCATTGTTCATCAAACATCATGTGTTGAAACTCCTCAACAAAATGGTATTGTTGAGAGAAAGCATCAACACATCTTGAATGTGGCAAGAGCCCTCTTTTTTCAAGCCCATTTACCTCACCAATTGTGGTCCTATGCCATTACACATTTTGTTCATGTCAGTAATCGAATTTCTACTATATTATTGAATAATAAATCTCCCTATAAGATGTTGTACAAGTAACCACCTACTCTACTTCATCTTAAAGTTTTTGGATGCTTAGCTTATGCCAGCACATTACACAACAATAGATCAAAGTTCTCACTAAGAGCTATCAAATATGTTTTTCTAGGCTATAAAGAAGGAAACTAAAGGTTATCTCTTGTACAACTTGCTTTCTAATCAGATTTTTATTTCCAGGAATGTTGTGCTTTTTGAAAACTTTTTCCCTTTCCAATTGAACAACATTTCCTCAATCATTACTAATCACACCCCATTACCTTCCTTTCAAACCACACATTTAACAAATGATATTGCTGATCTTATTATTGTTCCCACTCAATTACCAACTGATTCTGCTCCTCCCACACCCAATATTTCTTGTCCTACACTGCCCTTACAGCATGACACCTTATCTCAACAATAAAGGCATTCAACTAGAGTTCGACAGAGACCTCAGTATCTTCAAGATTACCACTGCAGTCTTTCCGCTACCTCTAATACCAATCTTTCTTCAGGTAATTCTCAACCCTCATATCCTATTTCTTCTGTCCTCTCTTATCAAAGATGTCCATCCTCCTATAAAAATTTCTGTCTTAATGCTTCTGCCATCATTGAACCCACCTCCTATTCCCAAGCATTAAAATTAGATTGTTGGAAACAGGCCATGACTGCTGAGATAGCAACTCTTGAACAGAATCAGACTTGGACCTTGGTTAATTTACCCCCTGGCAAACATCTTATAGATTGTAAATGGGTCTATAAAGTCAAATATCATGCAGATGGCACTCTTGAAAGGTACAAGGCCAAATTAGTGGCTAAAGGATTCACTCAAATGGAGGGAGTTCATTATTTTGACACATTTTCTCCTGTTGCTAAATTAACTACTGTCGAGGTCCTTTTAGCTATACCTGTAACCCGAAATTGGCACTTAGAACAACTTGATATTAACAATGCCTTCTTACATGGTGATTTACATGAAGAAGTATACATGAAACTACCTCCTGGCATGTCTTCTCCTAACCCTAATCAAGTTTGCAAGCTTCAAAAATCAATCTATGGTTTAAAACAAGCCAATAGGCAGTGGTATTCAAAGTTGTCTAGTGCTCTTTTTTTCCTCAACTATGCTCAATCTGCAGCTAACCATTCTCTATTTACTAAGCAAGATGGCAATTCCTTTACAACTATTTTAGTTTATGTAGATGATTTAGTTTTGGCAGGGAACAATCTCCAAGAAATCCATGCTGTCAAGCAGTTTTTGAATGATCAGTTTCAAATAAAGGACCTTGGTCAGCTTCATTTTTTTCTTGGCTTTAAGGTTTTAAGGTCCAAATCTGGTATAATTATCAACCAACGAAAATATACATTAGAGTTGCTTTCTGATATAGGTTTTTTGGCTTCTAAACATGCAGTAACTCCCATGAATCCATCTACCAAGCACAAACCAAATGAGGATTCTCCTTACTCTGATGAATCCTCCTATAGAAAGCTCATTGGTAAGCTCCTTTACCTCACAAATACCAGACCTGATATTTACTTTTCAGTACAACAACTTAGCCAATATATTACCAAGCCTATGGACCACCATTATCGAGCTGCCACAAGGATCCTTAGATACCTCAAATCTTCCCCTACCAAAGGTCTTTTCTTCCCAGCTAAATTTGATCTTAAACTCAGTGCCTTTGCTGATTCAGATTGGGTCTCCTGCTTAGAAGCCAGAAAATCTGTTATAGGATTTTGTGTCTTCCTTGGGCCTGCTTTAATTGCTTGGAAGTCTAAGAAGCAGATTACTGTTTCAAAATCCTCTTATGAAGCTGAATATTGAGCCTTAGCTACTGTCACTTGTGAATTACAATGGTTGTCTTACTTGCTTACGAATCTTCAAACTCCTCTTACATCCCTTGCTTCTCTTTATTGTGACAATCAATCTGCCATACACCTTGCTCATAAACCAACCTTTCATGAGAGAACAAAACACATCGAAATCAACTATCATATCATCCGCGAGAAGATTAACACAGGCTTGGTTCATTTGCTCCCAATTTCTTCTAATAATCAGCTTGCAGATGTTTTTACCAAACCCCTTTTTCCATCTCAATTTTAGACATGTATTTCCAAGTTGGGACTCATGGATATCCATAGTCCAACTTGAGGGAGGGTGTTACCATATATAGTATATAGTTATAGGGATCAATAGTTATGTTAGTTAGTTAGTTTGTTATTTCTGTTAATATCAGTTTATTAGTTACAAGAATCAAGACTCTATCAGTTTGTTAAGTTGTTAGTTAGGCTTATCATCTTTATAAAAGACTATCAGTCCATATGTAAACATGTACAATTCTATTCAATTCATCAATTCAAGTCTTTACATTCAGCTCATTTCTTCTTCTAACAAATATTTTTTAAGTAATTTAATATCTTATTTAGTTAGTGAGAGTTAGTATAAATTTTAATTGGTCATAATATAATTGTTGATGTTTTGTTCATTTTGTTGATTTATAGGAGCCATTTGATGAAGCTACACATCCTTCGTCTATTCAAGAGGTT
Source organism: Ormosia emarginata (assembly GCA_029884605.1). Taxonomy (NCBI): domain Eukaryota; kingdom Viridiplantae; phylum Streptophyta; class Magnoliopsida; order Fabales; family Fabaceae; genus Ormosia; species Ormosia emarginata. The sequence continues at coordinate 9,216,553 of JAQQTP010000047.1, read as the reverse complement.
AATGAGTTTTTTCTTGATAACATAATGAACCAATGGTCAAGTCCTTTCAATGATATATCCAACTTTCCTGGCCAGTATGTAGGCTTTTGATGGGAACAAAAGCTTTTTTTGAATGCAAAAGCATCTACTATTGCATTTTATATTAAATATGTTCCTCCTTTGATAATATTAGTTATGCAACAATACCTACAAGATCATTTTGGCTGACAATTGTCATTTATAGTTCACTTTATCCTTTCATGTTGCTTGGAATTGTTGTAAACAATGTTACTAGAATATCATGATCTGTTTTTGCTTTATATTTATGTTTTCATTTTTTTAATGATTTGTATATGAATATAATAATAATTGCTCAAAACCAACCAGACAATAAATTATACAATCTTTAAATTTCTCATTGCAAATATCATTGAGTAATACAACTGATTTGATGGTTATACAAAAGTAACGCTCTAACTAAAACAAAATCTCAATTCTCATTTATCCTCTTTGTAGCAGCTAGGTAACGAGCTTTTTATTCCAAAATACAATAAATTCCTTCACATAGGGCCATAAAACATTTGGGGTGTTGGTTTGATAATATAGTAGAGATTTGCATTGTTCCAAGGTTTTGATCAAGACGCACAATTAATTCAGGATTGTAGCTTTTGATGACTCCTGCACCCAAAAAGCTCTTTAGTTTTCAATCTCAGAAAGAACTAAATGTTGCCCAAAAAATTTATCACCCTAACAATCTACCTTCCAATGAATTGAGCTTTGTCCATGCCTGTAAAATCAAATTTAAATAACTTAATTTGCAGTAAAAATAATAAATCCACTTTTTTTCTATCATACTCTGGCCAAAATTGTGTACAAGTTACTAGCCAAACTCAACACAGAACAAAGATAAATTTTAAGCATCACTATGTGTGCATAGCAATACATTTTATTAACAAATTAACTTACCTGACTATGTAAGCAAAATGTTGGTCCTTCACTGCATAAGGGCTTAAAGTTTCCATCATCCAAGTTTAAAATGTCTAATGAGGATCCCATTGTTAGTCCAAATCTCAATTACTATCTATGTAGCTTACAAGTGAATAAAAATGGAAGAAGAGAAACGTAATAGAGACAAAGGTCGTACCAAACAAGGTGGGGCATAGGGAAAGAGATGGAGGCGAGGCTGAACTAAATCTTGAGCAAGGAGGGTACCTCGCACTCTGCCAACGATGGAGGTGATTGGTGGCACAAGAATGGCAACGGGAAGGAGATGGAGGTGATGCTGAACAAAATCTCAAACAGGAAGAGGACACGAAGCTCCGCTAGCAGATCGAGGTGACGAGAGTCTCGACCAAGGAAGAGACACCGAGCTTTGGTAGCGAATGGACGTGGTGGCTGGCGCACGATAGTTATCGTGAAAGGGGAAAAAGTAGTTTGTTCCCCAACTATGTTTTCCTTAAAGGGGGAAAATGGTGTATTTTACTCCCAAATGATGTGTCACAATTTTTGCCGTAGATAAATATTTATTATAATTGTATGGCTGAGATATAACTAACAAGATCTTCTCCTGTTACCCCTACAAAGAGACAATCCTAATCCTTTTTGCTTGGACCATGGACCGTACATGCCTTCAACGTGTTCAAGATTTTTTTAATAAATTTTTATAATTATTACAATAATTAAATTAATAACTTTTTTAAATAAATAAATTAAGAGTATTATAAAATTATTAAAATTATTAAAATTAAATATAATGAGATATAATAATATTTATCTTTATAAAAAAAAATAAAATTAGGCCATTATCAATACTCTTTAAGACTCTAACCCACAAGGCGTTTCGGTTTTCTAAGATTCTCCGTACTTGTTTAGCAAGTAGGGCAGTGTTCATGCTGCATAAATTTTTAAAACCCATACCCCCCACAAGTTTTGATTGAGTTATATCAGTCCATCTCCTCTAGTGGATGCCTCTATCCTTCCCATTCCTACTCCACCAAAATTTTGCAATCTGAGAGCATAAGGAATCGCAGAACTTCTTTGGAAATCTGATTATTGACATAGCATAGCTAGGAATTACTTGTATAACAGCTTTGATGAAGACCTCCTTCCCAACCTCGTTCAAAAGTCTTTCCTTCCATCTAAATAAAAAATAATAATTGGTTTTACCTGGGCCACCCTTGAATAATACATTGTTTCAGTTTTTGAGTAACAGGCTTCAAAATCCTTCGTGGGGTAGGTTTCTCGACCAATTTAGTAGCTTCATATAATAAATGCAAATGGAGCCCATGAGATGATCAGTAATATATTAACCCGTTTGTGACCACAATCTCCTCCGGCCCAGCAATAGCATTAACTCCCTCCTTCACATTTAACTCTCACTGCCACTCCCCAGGTTTTGTAGTTCTTCCAACAAGAGAAATTACATGAAACTAAAATGTGGTCCAGCTCTAACACTTCCTATTAAGAATTTAAAATTACCAACCCTAATCACAATCCAAGTCCTTGGCATTTCAAAAAATGCACTCCTATAACCAGGTCCATTCTTGGAAATCTGAATCTAGTGAATGAATTAACGTTGGGTTGGTAGGTGACAATCAATATTGTTGCATTGAATCCAATAATCAACTTCCGTTTTTTTTTTTTGGGGTGGGGGGTTGGCAAAGAAAATGACTTTACAATCACCGGACATAATTTATGTGGTTAAAAGTATATAGAGATTTTACATGTCAAATTGAGATTTCGATTCTTAATGTTTAAAATAATTAAATTTCGTAAATTTTCACCTAAATCCGAACTCTTCTTTTTTTACCACTTTCTTTGTATGTTAAAGTGAATTTGAGCAATCATGCTTCATATACAAACTTTAGTGGACATACAATCACAAAGCATTAGATAGAGGAATATGATAGACATTACACAATTATTCTCTCTTTTCCTTTTTATTTTTTGATCAGAACAGAAAACAAGTTGACAAACAAAGATGAAATTGTTATATAAACTTAATTTACACAAGTGTAGACCAAGAAAATATAAACGAGCACATCATTATTGATGATTATTCTATTGCAACAAGTTATATGGCAATCCAAGATAACTAGCATTTTTATGGTGGTAATTATTAGCATATATATATAGGAAGTATATATGATGAAAGAAATATTTATTGTAAAAAATAAGATGAGTAAAACTTAACTATTAAATCTTACATAAATTGTCAAGATTAAAACATAAATATATATAACTATTTTAAGTAATCACATGATATTTAAGTAACTTTTAATTTTGACCATCCATATATGATTGTATGGTCAAAATTTACTCTCTTTACCTTTTTACGATAAAAACTCTTCTCATATAGAGGGAAGATCAACTTACACCAATGTAAGTCTTTTTTTTCTCATTAAATGTAACCATTAGATGAAAGTAGATCTAACAACTAAAAATGTGTGGAAGAAAAAAAAGACTTACATTGGTGTAAGTTGATAGAGAGGATCAACTTACACCACTGTAAGTTTTTTTTCTCTTACACTCATTTTTAACCGTTAGTTTTACTTTCATCTAATAGTTGAGATTATTTCATTAAATGTAACTAATAGATGAAAATAGATTTAACGGTTAAAAATGAGTGTAAGAGAAAAAAAGACTTACACTCGTATAAGTTGATCTCCTCATATATATATATATATATATATATATATATATATATATATATATATATATATATATATATATATATATATATATATCTTGCGTAGACTGCCTAGACAAGACGATTAGTGGCAAAGTGAGCTGCCTCAAGGTGAGAATGCCCGAATGGTTTGGTTGCCATAGTCATAGGCAATGCCTGATGAAGCCTACCTTGAAAGTTCCATTTGTTGTTGTTTGAGAAAGAGACAAGAAAATTTTAATCGGAATACAATTCTAATTGATATCAAATTACCAATAAAGTGTGATGCATGTTGCAGGCCTTGAAGCGTCACTTCAACCGGCGAGTGTGTTTTTGACAAGGTTCGTGCTGGTCTTTTGTATTGACTTTACAGGAATCTCTTTGGCTTTGTATGACAATGCCTACTATTATTCCCTAATGAATGAAAAGAAGAACAAGAATAACCTGTTACTTCCATGGCGTCTAGAAAGAGTCACGCTCTTTACAGTCTGGTAGGAAAAATTAGGGTAAACCAAATTTTTTTACTTATCAAACCCTACCTTACAGCACAACACCTTCCTCTTTGGATTTTCTGTTCAGCATTCAAAGACAAGCCACCTAAAAGTTTAAACCAACGTTTCCATGGTTCAAACTTCAAACGTCCCCTTTCACTAGTACACTAGGCACATTTCTACGAAGTTAATACATGACAAACCATAAACTTCTTGGAATTCAGATGGATTGATTCCTTTCTTATACAGAAGAATTCACAAGGTATTACAAATTATTATTAGTAAGAAAAACAGACCCCAACAAAGAGAAAGCATCTCTTTATCTAATCATTCACCGCCCAAAATCTAAATTACCCACCCTGCCAAACAACTTGAGTGCTATAGAAGGCAACATGATTGTCTTTTTCTATTGCAATTGCTCCCAAAACAAGGAAAAGAAAGAAGAAATTATCACAATCTACATCACTCACCAAACAAAGTTTCCTCCGAAGCTATCTTGGTTAACCATAAAGGAAAAAAAAAAAATTAAAACTAGGAGGAAAACACTATGGTTATGAGAAAAGCTATGTTTCCCTAACAACAAATCTAACCATCCAGCCATTTATACCAAGTACCAATTACATTCTATACAGTCTTGCAAAACAATAGAACAAGGGAAAATCAGCATAGGCAAAAAGATCCAAACTAAAAATAGAAACTAATTTTCTAAAAGCAATGAATGATCATCAATTAGAACAACTAAATATAACTTTTTGGAACAATACTGAATTTCTTAACTAGTATTATACAAACAGACAGATACAGAGAACGATCTGTGTCAGAGAAGTAGGTATTGCAAACCGACGTTGGATAAACCCCAATCCATAAACTCTTCTCCATTTTTTGTTTTTCATCACCCTCTTAATAATTTATTAAGAAAAGAGAGAAAAGAGAAGCGCAATAATACCCCCTTTTTTTTCATACACCAAGGCAGAACAGCAGAAGCTTTACTCTAACAGAAATTAAGATCATATTACCATAATCTTATATCTGATCATAAATCATCATATTCATTTTCATTTTTTTTCCGCATAGTAAAAAAAAGGGGAAAAAAAAAGAAAGAACAAAAAATTCAAATGGAGAAAAAAAAATTAAAAATCATTTCTTCGGTGAACCCAATATATCAACATTCATCAGAGGCAGAGATCAGTGAAGTGCACATCATCATCACCACCACCGAGCGCCACGTCAGCATCATCCAACGGCAGAGCGTTGAGATCAAACGGCAACGGTTTCCGGCGAAACGACAACAAAGACGAAACGGCATTGCAGTCTCCATCGTCAACCACCGACGACGAGGAGTCACAGTCGCTGCGGCAGTCCTCGGGAACGACGGGAGGGGTCCGGGGATATCTCCGGGCGACTGTCAACGGCGGCGCCAGCAATGTTGCCGACGGGGGACGAGGACCGCTGAAGGACTCGACCGTGCTACTCATGCCGCTGGAGGTTGGTCTGTGGTGGTCCTGGAGTCCATCGGCGGCGACGTAGAACCGATGATCGGAAAAATCGACGGCGGCGGCTGCGAAGTTTTCATGGTGGTGGTAGAATTGTGGTGAGAGAGGGAAATTGGTCTTGGCCTTGGGTCCGCGGAGGGTTCTAGCTGCGGCGTCGTATGCACGCGCCGCCTCCTCGGCGGAGTCGAAGGTTCCGAGCCACACTCTTGCCTTCTTCAACGGGTCCCTGATCTCGGCAGCGAACCGGCCCCACGGTCTTTTTCTCACGCCCCGGTACCTCGGCTCTCTAAAAACCGGCCTCGAACCGGGTCCATCGAGATCGACCGGTTTTGCAGCCGTGGTGGTGGCTCCTACCCTGCCCATCCTCAAAGGTCGAATCTTTTTCAAATTCTAAGATGACCCCAAAAGGCAAAGCAATCGAACCGGATGAACACGCAGAGACGGTGAAAATGTGAAATTGATGGGAAAAAAAAAATAGAAGAAAAAGGAACAGCCTTTGAGGCTTTGACCTAATGGGTGGTTGATCTTGCTTCTTTTCACAAATGGGTCATTTGGTTTCAGAGTGAGGGTGTTTTTTCAGGGTGGAATACATGGGGAAGGGGAAAAGAATGGTAGGTTTTTCAGGGATTGGAGATTAAGAAGAAGATGATGATGGTGTTGGTGATGAGATTGAGAAGCAGAGGAGAGGGAAAAAGGGAGAGGAAGAGAGAGAAAGAGGTGAATGGGTGGTGGAGGGGGAGAGGGTATGTGGTTGAAGGAAGGTACCAAAATAACACAACGCAACAACCACTTCTCTTGATCTTCCTCTTCCTTTACACAAAAATATATTAATAAGAAATGGACCTCAAGAATGTTACTTTCCTTCTTTCCTTTCCCTGTGGGTTTCTCTGGCTGTAGCTGTATTGCTTTGGAATGGCAAAAATACCCTTATTATGATATCGACAGGGATTACTTGTGATGAGAAATGAGTATTCGTAAAATAAATATAAATATTTTATGTTTAATTTTTATATATAAATTATATTTATATTATATATTAATATAAAAAAATATTAAATTATTTTATATGTAATTATAATATTTTTATATAATATAAAATAAATTTATAAATACATTAAAAAATAAATGTATAAAAATTTAACAAATAATAATAATAATATTCGTGAATATTTTTTTTTATTCTGTCATTTTTAGTCAAAATATATTTTTATACATTAAAAATATATATATCATATTTATATTATATATTTATGTAAAAAATATATTAAATTAAATTATATATAATTATAATTTTTTACAAAATATAAATAAATTTAAGAAATTAAAATATAAAAATTAAACAAATAATGAGTAGTCTTGAATAATAATCTTTTCATCTTTCTCTCTTTTTTGTTTAAATTTTAAATTTTTCTTTTTTAAAAATTTTTTTCCTCTTCCTTTCTTTCAAGATTTTTTTACTTTATTTTTTCGGTAATACGATTTCTCTACTTACTTTATCCTTTTATTTTTTTTCATTTTATCAGCCATCTATTATTTATTTTTTCTCATTTCAAAATGATTATAATTTAATGTGAGGCTATGAAATGACGAGAAGACCCTTGTGATTTCTACGCTGTAATGCGAGGAACATAAGGTTGCGGGGTTAATTTGAAGCGGCATGGTTGGTGACTGATTGACTATTGGAATGGTGAGGTCTCTTTCATGATATCATAACTCTGTTTCTCACTTTTCCCTTTCTATTTTTCTTTGTTCAGTGGGTGCAGAGGAGCGTAAAATGAACCGAAGGTGATGATGGCATCCGGATCTTTTGATTAAATTTTCTTGCGTGAAAAGAGAAACAATAGATTTTGGATGTTGGAGAGGTTTCTACACCAAATTCTAATATTCCATTGGACAACACTTGATTTTAATTTCAAAGAATCGGGTGTTATGTATATTAACTCCGATATTTTTATTGTAAATAATATTTTTTTTTATATTTTATTTAATATTATTTATTATATTTATTTTTTTTTTTTAATTATATATTTTTTAAAAAATATGTATAATATTTATATCTTTAAAAAAATATGCATATCTTTTTTATGTATATATTAATTCATTTAAATTATATAAAAAATAATAAAATAAATATATAATAAAAATTGTATTTGTGATTGTACCCCCCTATTCCATAATTTCCTTATTTTTAGAAAAAAAATTGTATTTTTCTTCATTCTTTTCAATTATTTCGGCTGCTAGAGAACGACCGTGAGTGCCATTTAGGCATTAGCCGAAAGAATAATTCTTTATTATTTGTGATTTTCAATCCAAATTTTACTCGTTCCTCGTGGTAGGGTTAGTTTTTTCCCCCCTTTTAAATCCTTAAAAATTCAAGCCTATAATAACATTAGAAAATAATAGAAAACGAAAGGAAATAAAGAGTCGATATTTTTCAGAAAAAATTGCTAACTATTTATTGTTTTTTAATTTATTTCAATAGGTATCATTTTTCATGTGAAAGCTGCAACAATGACTTCTTCTTTCGCATTAAAAAAAAAAAGGTTAACATAGTGATTTCTCTTAAACTCGTTATCAATAAAAATTATATCTATATTTTTTTTGTTTAAAAAATTATATCCATATTTATTACAAATGGTTTGAAAAAATCATCTGAATTAAATGTGGATATAATTTTATTTATATTAAAAATATTTATTACAGATGTTTAAAATTACTAAAAACACAATAAGAGAATGAATTTGTGCAATAATTGAAGAGTTTAATTTTAATTTATTATTAGTGTAACATTTTTTATAACTTCAATTAATTATATATTATTATACATGTAACTTTTGATATTGTTAAATTGAAAAACAAATATATTTTATGACATGATAATTTATAATTGAATAAAACTGTAAAAAAATTTACATTATCAGTATATTTAAATTAAATTCATAATTCAACCTTTATCCACCAATATTAAAAATGACAATTTTTATGATCCAAAATTGATGATGTTTATAAAAATAGTAGTCATTTTCATATCTGCAGTAGTAACTCAATAGAATATTATAAAAAGTAATTGTTGGATATTTTAATAAAACTTAATACTCTTTCAAATCTTGAATTTAAGAATTATTAAGAATTATTGTTACATGTGAGAGTTACACTACAAAATAACATGTGGAGAATATGAAAGAAACTCTTAAGTTAGGAACGGTTTTATATTTATGAAAAATATAAAATTCTTGTAACCATACATTTATGTGTTTTAAAATTTTTGTAATTCCTCACTCTAATCACTCACACTAAAAGCTATTAAAAGTGGCTATTCACTCATAAATAGACTTACCTAGACCACAACAATTCTGGATTCACAAAATAAGGCAAACACAAACAAACTCACTAATGTACTCAGATACAGAAAAAAAGTGTGGGAGAAAAGAGTCTTATCTCTCTCTTTATGTAGAAATAGGGAGATGAATAATATGGTTGCCAGAATGTTGTATCCTTAGGGCAACGTGCCATGACCCACTATACATGGTTATCATTGGAGTTTTTGTGGGGGCATAAATTGTCCTAAAGAAAATGAGATATTCTTGCTTTAGCCTGTGTCATGCCTAATATCTAACCGGTATTTTATCTCTATATTTTTTGTATATTTTCTTCTTGTCTTGCAGGTTGAAGGCTATAAGGATTGGTCAAGCTACATGTTTTCTACTATTTGATGAAGTTATTTATAATATTTATCTATTATTTGAGTCTTTTTTGTATATCACAAATTTCTCATCTTTGTATACTATCATATATATTATTGAGAATATCTTCTCCTATTAATTTTAACCCAAGGGAACAACAATTTTAGGACAATTTCACGGCATTATCATAGATCAGGATCCTCTCAATTTTTATTTCCTTTCAAATGGTCAATTATAGAAAAGAGAAAGACACAAAGTTATAAAAAAAAATTTACAAGTTTCAATTAAGTCTCATATTCAATTTTTTTTATATCTTTCTCTCTCCAACAATTGACCACTTGAGAGAAGAAAAAATTGAGAGGATCCTGATCCGCATCATCATTGTTATGATATAAGGGAAAAGTGAGTGAGAATTCAATTCTTATATTTTTCTTCATGCTAAGTATGATGACATAATAAAAAAAATATTTTTTTTATAATGGCATATGATTTTGTGAAAGGTATGACTTGACAAGAGAAGAAATATGATTTTGGTGAATACTAGAAATTATATAGGATACAATAGCCCATTGTCTTATAATATATTTCTCTTAACAAGCATGTTGTTAGACTGACGATCCAAACCAAAAAAAAAGTCATTAGAGTAATTGTATTGTTAAAACAAAATTTTTTATACCATTAATTAATCATATATTATTATATATGTGACTTTTAAAGTAATTATTAAGAATTTTAAATATTTTAATGACGTAGTGATGCCTGATTGAATGACCGTATAAATTTTTTTTATACTAATAGTTCATTCAAATTAAATTCTAATAGTTTTTAATTTGAGTTGGTTGTTACTCACATTGAGAAGAGAAATAGTGAATAATATAAATTCATTTTTCTCAGTTATATTAATAATTAGAAGAAGTTATGTAGTCAATTATACATTTTCTTTATATAATCCAAAGATGCAAAATAATGTTGACAATGAGGTGTGAATATTTATTTCATGAAGGTTTTTGTGATAACAAGATAATAACAAAGACTAAGTCAAAGGAAAGCTTCAACACAATAGGTTTATAAAACTTATGATCTTATTTGTGAGATGTAACATCCTAATTCTAATTATATTGTTTAAATATTTTTCTTTATATTATAAATATGCCGATTAAATTAACACACACATAACTATTATTACTAAAAGTTGAAGTACAATATTTTACATTACGGGGTAAAACCTTTTAAAAGTTAGTTATATACATACAAATATTATTAAAATTAAGCACCTATTTTCTAAAAAATGAGGTTTATAAAAGCCTTCACAAGGTGCTACTATTTATATATTTACAAACATTATTAATTATGACTACTCATCAAAATGTAGAATTATCAGAAATAGATCTCTTAGAGTAACTGTAAAAACATAATCTCCTAGCTCGAGCATATATGTTTGTTGCACACGAAAATCAATCAGAACTCTTACTGTCGGCATTATCTAAAATATCACGTTAAAATATGTGAGATAAAACCTCAGTAAGAAAGAGCAAAAATAATAGTAAATTTAAACTAATGATATTACAACCGTCACAGGTACGAAAAACAATTTTACACTATTTCGATTCTTTGTTTCTAAAATCATATCTAAGAGCCCATCATAATAATTTTACTTTATTTTACCATAAAATTCTTTTGTAACTTTAAAAGAATACATGAAACAAAAAGAAAATCAATAATTTCTCCTTATCTCATTTCATCACTCTCAACCAATTGTGCAAATTTCATTTATAATCAAAGTAAAGTTCCATTAATAATCTCTAATCGAGACAACCTCAATATTATCTAATGCCATAATAATCTCTAATTGTATTATGAGATAATGAATAAAATGATTTATTTCTTACTTCTGATACATGTATTACATGTATTTATACAACATGAAATAAACTAACAGAAGTAACTAACTGAGCAGCTAAACTAATTCTGTTTTTCTATATGATAAATTGAGGCATCCCTCAATAATATATAATCATGGCTACAATAATCTTTTACACATTGTTTCATTTTTTTATTCATGGAATGACATTTCTTAATTACTTTTTCCATAGACACATATTTAACATAAAAATCACATAAAATCAGATATCATTATGCAAAAATAAGAACTCTCTTTTTAATAAAGATCAATAATTAACACAACTAATTTAAAGAATAACACATAATACAAGAATAGCTCATAATAAGATTGGTTAGATTAAAGATTGATGAAAAATAGTTAAAAGAATAACTCATAAAAGAATTATTTACGTTTAAAATCTCATTATGGTGTCTGTTATTCGAATAGACCATTGGTCTATTCAAATAACACAACAATTTTCTCATTTTAAATGGGTTTTATTCGAATAGAAAAAAGTTTATTCAAATATATTCACTAAAATCTCAATTTTAAAGCTTTCTGTCAAATTTTATTAGAATAAATTTATTCGAATAAATCTTTTGAAAAAGCAGTATTTGAAGTATTTTTTGGCAAGCTTTATTTGAATAAAGTCAAACTTATTCGAATAAATCATTTGAAATTACATTGCAAAAATCAAAGAAAGCCATTTCTTGTCATTCTTTCTTTCAATCTAAAACAAAGCAATTAACAATGGAAGCAAGGAATGAATTAAAAGATATGGGTAGAAGAAATAAATAAGAAAGAGTGAGTTTTTGCTAATTCTTACCTTTTTCATAGGATTAAAATAAATAAAGAAAGTGGTTGAGGATGGAGAAGTAATGTGCAAAAAACAAAGTTTACTAGTTCGTCCTGGGGTGAGCATTTTCTGCTACGAAAAGGGAAGATATAGACGTATTTATAAATCAAAAATGGCTTTATCTTACGTATGGGAATGATGTAATAGGTGATGTTGGTTGTTTTGCTGTCAAAACGGGAAACTACCTTCACAAAAAAATCTCTTTCTCGTAATCATGCTTCTAATCAAATTTTTAACACATGTTTCTGCTGATATAATATGTTTATCTCATCCAAAATTAATGTTTAAACACTTGTCCACCTATGGTTGTGTTTGGCTTGATCTTGTGCCTTCTGTTTTATTTATTTACCTGACACTTGTCCTCATGTAATCATTATTTCCAGAATTTCATGATTGTAAGAGTCCTCCATCTTGCCACCTGTCTTGCTGATTTCGCCTTGCTTACTTCATTAATTTTACTTCATCAATTTGGTTTCATTGTAACTAGGTGAGATAGAGAATCAAGAGAACTAAAAAAGAGAACTGAACTGAATGAAAACTAAGTTTTTCATTCAGTTACAATATACTATATTTCTCATTTATTTGCACAACAGTCTGTTTATTCTAATAGAAAAAGCTCTATTCAAATAAAGTGACGTGTTTTCTTATACACAACAATGAATTTATTCGAAAAATTGGCTGATTATTCAAATAAAAAGACTTTTATTCAAATAATATTATTTGAAAAGTTATGTCTTATTTAGTTTTGAGAGTTGTAGCACTATTTTATAAGGCATTTATATTTAAATATTTCACATAGATATTTTTTATGTACCTATTTTATTATTAATATTTTTAGGGATGTTACATGAGAAGTGCTCTTTGATATCTCAATAGGCTCAACTTGGTTTTGAAAAATTCATAATGAAATCTTTAAGTTAGTGGTCATTGGTTTTGAAAAAAAAAAAAAATTTCTAGGTTGTTTTGCACAAAATCATATTTTGAACTTGGATTATGAAAATCTTGTTTGAATCCTTTAAAAATCCAAGTCTTGTTTTTTATAAATCATTACAAAGCTTGTTTGTGCTCAAAATTTGATTTTAGAATGGTCGTAATCCATTACAAGAGCTCCATAATCCATTAAGAACCTTCTAAAACTCATTTTCAACAGAACAAAAGCATGGTAATCGATTACCAAATATCTCAAAAAGCCCAGAACACGTTCTAAAGCATGGTAATTGATTATCAAAACATTATAATCGATTACCACACTTCTGAAACCAACAACGACTAATTTTTAATGCATTAAATGATTCATCAACTCTTCTTAACGACTCTATTTCATTGATGGGCTATAAATACAAGTCTTGGGACACTTAATGTCATCTTTGAACATCTAACAACCTACTCCCTAGTATTAAATTTAAGTTTTAATTCTTCATACTTTCTTTCTCTATTTTAAAGCCAATTTGAGATATCTTTGAGAGCTTCATAATATTTCAAGTTATATAATCTGGTCTTTCAGAGAATTTACTCCTTTCAATCATTATTGTAAACACTTGTGAGGATGGATGATCCCTATAGGAAATAAAGAGACTTCTACACATACGGATGAATGATCCCGAAAGTGTAAGAAGTGCTTAAAGCTTGTAAGAGTTTCTCAAATACTTATTGAAGCTTGACAAAAATAGTGAAAACTCCTAGGTGGATAATCCTAAGGACTGGACGTAGATCACATGAGTGTTTGAACCAATATAAATCTTATTTGTACTCTTCTCTACCCTTATATCTTTAATTCCAAGTTTGTTTATTGGCTTTGTATGCTTGTTGCTTCTTCTTCTACTCATTCACTTTCTTTGAAAACTTGTGTGAGATCTTTTTGTTGTCATAAATCTGTTCAACACATAAGAAAATATTTTTAACAAAAATCAAAAGGGGCTTGTTTGTAAAAAAATTTAAAAAACTAAATTCATCCCTCTTGAGTTTTGAAGCCACTTAGTAACATAAGGTAGTGATAAAAAAAATGGAGAAGTTATTATTACCATTTGCATATTTAATTTATCAACATATAATTTTATATATGTTTGGGTTTAATATTTTTTTATTGTGAAGCTTGATGTTATAGTTGTTCACAATAAAATGAAGAAGATTTCTCCCAAAATGAACTTGATCAAAGGTATGTAATTTGTGTACCTAAACAGATAATTTTTGCGTTTCAATATATATCAGTAAATTATATGTTGACAGTAGGGTGAAAAACCTGCACAAATATATGTGAAATTTATATTGAATTTTAGAGTTTTACATGTGATTCAAAAGTAGATAATATAACTAGTTCGAGATATATTTCTATATTGTAAGTTATATGGCTATGATTGTTGTACTTGTACAAGAATTTGTAGCTTTGTGAGTTCTTTTTAGCATGGCAAATATATTATAAAATGTCTTATGTTTTATGATTTGTGCAAGTATGTATACAATGAGAATTGGTGATTTAGTGAAAATGCTAAATTCATATGTTATGGACTTATAAGCTTAGAAATAAAATTGTGACTTGTGAAAGTATTTAGATATATATATAATTTTACGATAGTGCTTATATTTAAAATTTTATGGTGAACCAAAATTGAGAGAAAAATCCTTGTAAGATATGTAACTCCTATTTATAGTGGGAGAATAAATTTTGGATAAAATAAAAAGTTGTGGTTATATTATTAATATGTTAGCGGTATATTTAGGGTATATTTGGATGGAGGATTTTGGAGGGAAAGAAATAGAAGAATTATTTTTTATTTTGAGTAAATATTTTTTATATTTAATTTTTTTTTTAAAAATGAATGAATAATATGAAAGATAACCATGTAACATTTTAATCATCTTTTATTCATGTTTATAAACATTTTATAATTATCTTAAACATTTTATAAACATGTTATTATGCAACATTGTCAATTATAATTTCATTTTGGATTATTTTTATGATTTATAATTAGTATGAATGTGACCAAATATTTGTTATTATTTTGTGATTGATTCTTAAAGATTGAAGGTTCCATCTGCAACACCCTACTAGGGATGTCACATTTCCAAATAATAATAATAAAATTTTTACTCAAGTTATAAGTTATTTCATAATATATAATAATATAGGTTGTAAAAATATATTTTTTTAACATTATATTATAAAATAAAATAAATATAATATAAAATAAAACAAACTATTACAATACACACCATAATTATACATATAATTTTATTTTTAATAGGTACAAATAATTTACATATTACAAACTATTTAATTAAAAACAAGAAACTATCCAGTTTAAAGAAACCATAAACAAAATTTCCAAGTATAACACTAAAAGTTTTGATCCTCCGAAAAATCTTCCTCGAGAAGATCATCTAAGACAAATACTCTGGTAACACCATACCACGCCGCAATCAATCCATATGATATGGATGATCTCGAGGTTCGCCTTCCTCGAACCATTGTCACTTCGGTTCTTTGCTTTCCTCGTTGTATTGACAATCCAAAGAAGCATTCTCTCTTCTACTTCCTCAACAACTTTACTGGAACATAAATAATAATACTGAAAAATATATACAAAGAGGTGAGACAATCTACATCATTACCAACATAGCAGAGAAAAAACGACAATACAAACAAATATAATAGTTAATATAACAATTCATATTATCACATATGCAAAATATCATAAATCAAATTATAACTATTCACACAAATGATCTGATTAAATATGTCATGTACTCGGACTGCGTTCCTACTTCATGGAGCTAAACACAAACATCGAGAGAATAATTCGGTAGACATGTCCGCACATCAGTTGCCTCAACCAACTATTACACAACAAATACGTCGTGTAAACAAAGACACATCAAATACGTCGTGTAAACAAGACATCAAATACGTCGTGTGAATGGTACCTGATCAATTACGTCGTGACGACCAAGGCATAATACTGAGATAATCCCCAATAGATCATGATTAAAAATAGTATTTGTTGAGATCGCTAGTGTGTGTTATCGATTCTGCTACCACGGCTGAAGGAGTTACCAACCATCACATGTGAAATTTATCGCACACTAATGCCTCTAAGTTCTCCACATGAACACACTATACCTATCACACCAAACACAGTGTAATTTATCTCGTCAGTCAATTGTCAATTTCAACCAAATTGACATACTACTCTATGTATGTAATGATCCATAATTACAAAAATACCCTCAGTATCACCATGAATCATGATTACATAAATATCCTTATCGTCACCATAATTATAAAAATACCCTTAGTATCAATAATTCCAAAAACAGTATGTCTCCACTTGACAGTACTATTTCCCAACATGTCCGGGTCCATCACTTTGGCCCAATAGTAAAAATTACTATTCTTATTGGTCGCGTAAACATTTTATCGCGTTTTTCAATCGCGTACATATTTTTCAACGTTTTCTCAATCGCGTAGTTTAAAATCCATTATTTTAAATACGCGTAAGCTATTTCTACTGTTTTTCACTGTATAAAATATTTCTTGACGTTCCAAATTACATTTTTAAACTTTCCAAAACTAAAAATATTATTTGGACATCATTTTCCATTTTTCTTACAAAAATTACTCTAAGTAATAATTTCTGACATTTGTCTCAAAAATTCGATTTTAACAAATTCTTCTACAGTTAATTTTATTCTTTAACTATGTAAAATATTTCCTTACTATCTAAATGTCATTTTGAAACGTTCTTCAATACTTGCTCATTTTTAACCAATTTTGATAGCATTTCGTTTAGAAAATCTACTAAGTGATATTTTCTACGTTTTCCTTTTTAAAAATTTCTTGATTTAATTATAACCATAAAATACATTTTGAAAATTGCTAACATACTTTAAAAACTCAAAGGGCAAGTATTTTTCAAGTGTCTAAAATTTTATTTCTTTTCTATACTAGACTTCTAATAAAAATTTGTTTACTTATTTGGTTCTTGAAAATCTATTGTAAATGAATTCTTTTTAGGTTAACTAACTAGTCTACACATAAAAAATAAATTTTGGAGTAATTATACATTAAAAAGCATTTTTGACTGAATTCCACCATTCTTTGTACAAATCATTTTTTTTTAAATTATTTTTCATCCTCTAAATTATTGTAAAATCCATTAACTTAATCAAATCAATTAAGTCATCCTTTCAAAAATGGTTGAGAATATTTTGGTTCTTTTTTTCATAGTAAAAATCGTGAGCTCTTCATTATGTGTTCTTTGGAACACTTATGCAAATCTCAACATATTATTCACATATCACAATAGATATCATATATCTATGAACACATACCATATATTAAAGCAATCATAAAACACATACCAAAATATCAAAGCTATAGACATGCTTGCATGCATAATAAATCACAAATAGAAAAGACAATAAACATGCACATAAAATTAATCACAAATAGAAAAGACAACAAACAACCAAGTGAATGAATCCTTATGGATTCTTCACCACAATTACATCCATTTTCTCACCACCACACATGATTAATGAGATTAAATCTCCCTCTTACTTATAAGGAAGACAAGATCTCCTTGGACTCCTCTTTAGAAATTTTGTGTAGCTTCAACAAAAATCCTAACAAGCTTAAACAAATTATAAAGTCATAAATTATGGTTGAAAAAGATAAACCATGGATCAATCATGGCTTAGAACATCAAAAATCAAATTAGAAACAAGAAACAAGAATTTTCACCTTATAGGAAAGAAACTTCAAAGTGATTTTCCAAGCTCCAAATGAATGATTTAGCAAAAACTCACAACTAGAGATGTTCTTAGAATATGGTTTAGGTTTAGGAAATGAAGTTGGATGAAATTTTTGATGAGTGGAAGTGTTAGAGAAGCTTGATGGCCGAATGGTGCTAATAGGAGAGCTTTGGAGTTTTTCTTTGAGTTCTTGGTAGGAAGAGAAATGGATGAAGGTTTAGAATGATAGGATGAATGATTAAGGAGGTGAATGATTACCTAAATCTATCATGCATATCCGTAGGCTTCCAAACAAGTGCAGCCCCTTTTGTTGACAAATTAGCTTCATAATGGCCTTTGATGGATTGAATGGTGGATGGCTAAGCTCTAGAATTCCATGATTGCTTCATGATTGCATTTTGAAAGCATAATGCATGCATAAGGCCGAAAATGCTATAGGAATTCTAATCAAAATTTGATTGATTTTAATAACTTAATTATGCTTAAGTCCTCCTAGTTAGGTTTAATTAAAAGTTAGTTAGATTCCTTTGTATTTTAGTTAATCATTTATTTACTTAGAGTCCCTAATCTTCTACTTAATTATACTGGTACATTGTCTAACTAAAATTTGATGAAAAATTAATTAGGTTTAATCCATTTAATTATCACTTAAACCCTTTAGATTAACTTAATTAGGTTTTAGACTAATTATTCCATTAAGTTAGGTTTTAAACTAACTAATCTACTAAATCTGACCATATTTTTATGGATTCTTAACCTTTTGGTTTAAAATTTTACAAGCCATTTATGTTGGTAAACTTTTCTTAAAAGTGGGTCCCACAAACCTAAACGTGGGTCCTACAAAACAAATGTGAGTCCCACAAGCCAAATGTGGGTCCCATAGACTTTTCTGTATAATAAATATTTTTATTATACAAAAAAATCCTAAAAATTAAAAGATTGATATACGTATTATTCGGAATTGGGTTTAGTAAGATCTCCCAGCTCTAAATAATCAAACAAGATTTTTCCCGACCCGAAAATTATTATTTTCTTGATTCGGAGTAAATCACACAAAACAATCAAATGCAATTACGAAATAGTCAAATTAATTTTATAACACACAGAAAATAGTACAATTAAGACAAAAATATAATTTAGCCAAAAGTTGGGGTGTTACACCATCTCAAATAAAGATGAAGATATGAGAATTATATTTGGACTAGGTATTCGATGCAAAATTTGAGTTATATTATAAGTAGGCATTCCTATTGAACTAAAGGAACAACGGTGCTGAATTTTTTGGGTTACATTTATGGATATGATAACTCTCTTAAAATGATATTGTGAATTTGTTTCATTGGCTATTATTCAGTGAATGTGGAGTATATATGATTTAATACCAACCATAAATGAAATATGTGAAAATATTCATAAAATATATTTTGGAACCAATGAAGTTATAGGTAGTGGCACTAAAGTGCACATGAAATATTATACATGGCAACTACCTAGATCTTTAATCTTTTGTATCATAAAGAGGATTAAATCTATAGGTGTAGTCAAATGATCTAGAGGATATCGAGGGGGGATGAGACAAAGTCCAAATAATATGAACTGCCTATGAGGATACTCAACCTTGTGGTTAGAGATCCTAAGAACTTGGTTCAGTGAGAAGAACAAATCATAGAGTGGTTTGCTATGGAATGCACCTTATAAAAAGTTCTATACTCTTGAAGTCCATCCCTAGGGTATAGATGCACGTACCTGCAATGTTTTTGGAGGATGAATTTTTCAACTCTTAATGAATTTTATAGCTCTTTTTGAGTAGGACTGGCATTACAAATTACAAGGACACTTTTGATGGAATTCACTTATATGAGTGTGGAGTTGGCTCTCTCCTTTGAGAATAAAAGCTAAATACTCTAGAGAACTCAAGAAAATCAGGATTACACACAAGATTGCAATTAACGTGCGGGCTTAAGGGCTCAATATTGCACGTGCGGGCTTAAGGGCTCAATATTGCACTTGGCATGCTAATGTGCATGGTACAATGTCTAAGAATTCCCTCAGCAGTCATGATTCAAGGCAAAAGATTACTACTACCTTTGGGCCAAACTTGTATCATTACTAAGTAGAGATTCAAGGCAATGTTATCTCTATTATGCAAAATAGACCATCTCTATTCGAGTGTTATGCTACTTTCTTTTATTCGAAATAAGTGTTATATTTAAAAAAAAAAAAAGAAAAATGCTACTTTGAATTCTTAAGATAATTGTTCATTTTTAAAATAAGTTTTTTTTTTTTTTTATAAAATTTCAGATTATTAGTGTAATGGAGTGTTGGTATATTTTCGTAAAAACGAAAGTAGATTTCGTGTGATATAACACTACTCAAAAAAAAAATTAATAGCCTTTCAGATCTTGAATTTAAGAGTTATTAAGAATTATTGCTACATGTGGGAGTTACATTACAAAATAACATGTGGAGAATAAGAAAGAAACTCTTTGAGTTAGAAATGGTTTTATATTTATGAAAATTATTGGATTCTTGTAACTCTACATTTATGTATTTTAAAATTCTTGTAACTCATCACCCTAATCACTCACACTAAAAGTTACTAAATGTAGCTATTCAAACACCCTTACCTCTCTACCTATAAATATACGTACCTAGATCATGACAATTCACATTCACAAAATAAAGCAAACACATACAAACTCACTAATATGCTCAGATAGAGAAAAGGTGTGAGAGAAGAGAGTCTTATATCTCTCTCTTTGTGCAAAAGTAGGGCGATAAACAACATGGTTGCTGGTTTGTTGTATCCTAAGTGCAACGTGGTATAACCCATTGCACCTGGATACTATTGGAGTTCCTGTGGGGGCGTGAATTGTCCCAAAGAAAGTGAGGTAGTCGTGTCTTAGCGTAGTGCCATGTCCAATATCTAACCGGTATTTTATCTCTATATTTCTTGTGTGTTTTCTTCTTATCTTGCAGGTTGAAGACTTTAGATATTGGTTATTTACAATATTTATCTATTATTTGAGTCATCTTTTATATGTCACAAATTTCTCATCTTTGTATACTATCATATAAATTATTGAGAATATCTTCTATTAATTTTAACCCAAGGGAACAATAGTATCTTGATGGAATTAAGAGTATGAAATTTAATAAATTATATATTTTATACCAATATTGGTTATGATCACCTCAACATGAATAATTCTATGTAGTTATTGTCATATCGACAAGATTAATTATTTGACAAAATGTATTGAAACATTTGACTTTCGTAAATATGACCATTATTTTAAAATTTATTCTTTATTTTCATTATTTTTATATTTATATTTTATTTAATATATCATACTTATACAATAAATTTTTTAAATTTAACGCATTCCCTTATCATATCATATCACATTAGATATTGTACTCTTATTGTGTTTATGCAACTTAGACATTAGATGTATAGTCGTGTTGTATTAAACCATGTTTTATTTATGTACAAAAAAAAAAACCATGTTTTATCCATAAAATAAGATAGTAAAATGATTTAAATTATTAAAAAAATTTAGTCAAGATTATGATATAACATAATCTTGAAAGAATTACTAAACAAATTATTTATTAATTTATATACATTAATCTTATATACTTGAACTTCTTGTGTACAGAATATCATAATTTACTTTCTCGTACTTTTTTCTTTTTTATATACATGGAACGGGGCAGGAGCCAGAAGAAAAACAAACTAGGAAATAAAGTGAGGCCAGGGAAACCATAATGAGAAATTATTAGATAGCTATGATATATTATATCAACTTTTTAATATTTAAATTATTGTTTGATATGTGTAAAAGTTTTTTTTTTTAATGATTGATGCATTTTATTCATAAACCCCATAATATTACATATGTTATATAATAATTTAAATGTTTATGATAGACTATATCTATTTAAGAATTATTTATCTATCATATGAGAAATATTTGTGTAGTTTTTATTTATTTAAATTATGTAAATTAAACTAATTAATAAGTGACATATTATCACTTTAACAAAAAATAATTGTATAAACAAAAATCTATGTAATTATGTATTAATTGGTTTAATCTACACACTTACGGCGGCAATTTCTACATAAGCAGTTCTCCATATGTTGCCACAACATTCAATTTAATGAGGAAGGAGCTTAAGACCAAGTCGTCACACAAAGGGAGGTGTCATGGCTAAGGTTGGCTAAGTGATCACCAGCCATATATTCCCCTCCGTGGTACGTATGGTTGATCAAGAAATCACATGGAGGATACAACAGAGCTAGGATCTCCAGCACAAGGGAACCACAATGCGAACCTGACATCTTCTTCTTTACCAAATTGATGGTAGCGGTTACAAATAGAAATAAAAAGATAAATATTGATAATTTATGTATATTTCTGAATGAATGAATATAGATCCTCCATTAATATAAGAAGATTGTTATATAGAAAAAAAATTAATAAAATATAATTATGTACTAAATCAATCTAATTCCGTACTAAATCAATTACAATCGTTCTTAAAATCAATCATGATCAATCATAATTTTAATTATAATTAATCACAATAATATCTCCCTTCAAACTCAAGTAGGTATAGAAGAAATCAACTTGAGTTTGGAACCAGAGTGCGGAATCGGCCAGAATGATGAGCTTTGGTCAACAGATTGACTGGCAGATCAAGAGTGTCAATGAAAAAGAGATGAAAAGCACCACGAAGAATGTGTTGACGAATAGAGTGACAGTCAATCTCAATATGCTTGGTGCGCTTATGAAAAATATCATTGTGAGCCATTTGAATAACACCTACTATCACAATAAAGAGTAGTGGGAGAGGACTGAGAAACATCCAAGTTTTCAAGAAGCTAACATAACCAAAGTATTTCAAATGTGGTGTTAGATAATGCCCAATATTCTGCTTCAGTATTGGAATGTGTAGTTAAAGTCGTTTCTTGCTTCGCCATGAAATAAGAGCATCACCAAGATAAATACAGTAGCTAGTGATTGATCGACAATCAGTGAGATCTCCACCCCAATCAGCATTAGAATAATCCTAGAGAACCAAGGAGGAGTTGATTGAGAAATAAAGCCCATGAAATAGAGTTCCTATTATAATATCGAATAATACGTAGAACAATAACATAATGAGTAGTGCCCAGAGCTGACATAAATTGACTGACTAGATGAACGACATATGAAATGTCTGGATGAGTAACAGTAAGATAAATCAAGCTGCCAACCAATTGCCGATAGAGAGTAGGATCATCAAGTATAGTATCATCTAGAGGTGTAAACCAGACATTGGGTTCTAGAGGAGTGGACTTAGTGCGACTGTCTGAGAGACTAGTTCGAGAAATAAAATCTGAAACATATTTAGCTTAGGACAAATAAATGCCATCAATAGAGGAAAGAATCTCAAGATCCAAAAAATAACTGAGAGGGCTAAGATCCTTCATCTAAAAATTGTAACTCAAAAATGCTTTAAGATCAGTAATACCAGAAGTATCATCACCTGTAATAATCATGTCATCAACATAAAAAGGCAGTAATACAGTGCCACTATTAGTCTTATAGATGAAGAGTGCTGAATCATGAGAACTAGAAGAGAATCCAAGCTGACTAATGGTGGAACTAAACTTAGCAAATTAAGCTCGAGGAGCTTGTTTAAGACCATATAAAGCTTTTCGAAGACGACAAACCTTATTTGGTAGACAAGTGTAACCAGGAGGTGGATGCATATAAACTTTTTCTTCTAAATCGCTATTAAGAAAGATATTCTTCACATCCATCTGATTCAGAGTCCATTTTTGAGTGACTGCAATAGCAAGGAGAGTGCGAACTAAAGTGATGTAAGCAACAGGTGCAAAAGTCTCCTCATAGTCAATGCCATATTCTTGAGTGAAACATTTGGTAACCAAATTAGTCTTATAGTGCTCAATAGAGCCATTAGAACGAGTCTTAATCTTAAACACACATTTACATCCCACAAGTGCCTTATCAGAAGAAGAATCAACAAGGTCTCAAGTATTATTGTTCTCCAAAGCCTGTAACTCTTCTTGCATAGCATGCTGCCAATGAGGATATGTGGAGGCTTCTTGATTGGACTGAGGTTCATATAAGTGCAACATAGTAGAAAAACAATGATAATCACGAAGATAAGTAAGTTGAGTTCCTACCCTAATTGGACGCTCAGAAGGAATAAGGGGTGCAATGACATGTACAAGATATACGTCTGGGACAACGTCATCGGGAGTGGCTAAAACATCAGAAGTGGCTAGAAGCTCTCTAGAGGAACCTGCATCAGAATCACTAGGAAAGAGATCAACAAGGGGTTAGTGAAAAAAGGAGTCGAAGTGGAAGGGAATGACTTGAACTAGCAGAGTGAGGAGAACATGGTGTCTTCTCAAAAGGAGACATGATGGGAGATACGGATGCATTAAGAGAACGGATCCCAATAACGATAGTTCTTATGTTCAGTGTCATAACAAAAAAAGCAATAAAGACGTGCTCAGGGCTCAAGTTTGGTGTACTCATGGGGTTTAAGGAGAACAAAACAAGTACAATACAAAAACTTTAAGAGAGTTATAACATAGAGAAGTATGATAAAGACATTCAAAGGGAGATACATTACCCAGAATAGAGGAAGGAAGACGGTTGATGACATAGACAACGTTGAGAGCGACTTTACCCCCAAGCACGTTTAGGACAAGAGGAAGAGATGAGAATAAAAAGGCTTTTATTCAAATAATCTTGTTTGAAAAGTTATGTCTTATTTAGTTTTGAGAGTTCTAACACTATTTTATAAGGTATTTATATTTAAATATTTCACATAGATATTTTTTTATATATCTAGTTTATTATTAATTTTTTTAGAGATGTTACATTCTTCCCATCTTATAAAAATTTTGTCTTCAAAATTTCTAATTAATACTTGCTAAAAGAGTTCTGGATATTTTTGTTTAAAATTATCTTCTACTTCTCACGTAGCATCTTTCACATCCTGTCATTGCCATAAAATTTCGACCATAGGTATATTTCTATTTTTTAGTTATTTAAAAATTCTATCTATTATTTATAAATTCTATCTATTATTTGTACATGTTGTACCTCATATGTCAATTAGATTTGTTATGTTGAATTTGATTTGGAACATTGGATTTTTTTTTGGTAGGTTTTAGAATCTTGGATTTGATAAAGTGACTTTGTTTTTTGTAGTTTAGAAGCTTAGAAGTGATAATATGAATTTATTTTAAAATTTGGAAACGTAAATTTGTTTTGTATAACTTTACTTTAAAAATTAGAAATTAAAATTACAAACTTTAATTTGAATTTGAATGTTATATTAAATTTATTTTGTATAATTTTTAAAGTAAAAAATTGAAAAAAAAAGGGCAACCCATTTAGGCCCAAGGCTACCCTTAAATGGGTCAAGATAGTAAAATACCAACTCATTTAAACTCATATATTTTCATCCTTACATATTTAACACCTATAGTTAAGTGGATCAGGTCAAAACAATTCAATTTTTTGCGAGCCAAAAAGTTCTAAAAATTCTATGCTCTTTTTAATATTTATTTAAAAACTAGATTTGTATCATGTGCGTTGCACGGAGAAGGAATAATTTATGACTTTTATTAATATTTATATTTTTTGTAATATAACTATTTTGAAGAGAATTTGGTGGGATATTGAAATATAATTAAATAAATAGGTGGGATTCGCGTCAGGTAAACAAGTGACTATGTGGGGTCCACATAAGAACAATTAGGACTTAAATAGGATAAAAAAAACTTTTGGAACCAAATTAAATCTTTTGTGAAACATGAGAGATATAAATAAAGTTTTAACCATTTATTAACAGACATTGTTTTAATCAAACATAATCATAAAAAAAAAAGACTTATTTTAATAACTCCCAATCGAATCTTAAATTAATAGGAGGATTTCTTTCAATTCTTGTTCTTAAATTTAATTTCTTAAGACGAGCATTAGTTTTGTTTGCATTGTTGATTAATTATATTTTATTTACTTTATTACTTGATTTTTAAAATTTTATATATATTTTTATTTTCTTTTTATTTCTTAAGTATCTCCATCCTAATCAAATCCTAAACTTATATAATTTTTTTTGATAGCATTATCTTATCTTATTTTTTATTTTTCTTCATTAAATTAAATTCTTATTATAAATAATCTTAATTTTGTTAGCATTGTCCATGATTAATTATTAATTACATCTCATTTACTTAAATTTTAGACTTTTATTTTTTTCATTTTTATTTTATTTCTTGTGTTTCACAATCCAATCAAATTATAAATTTATATAAATATTTTCAATAACAATGTCCAACTTTATTTTTTTTCTTATTACATTTAAGTTCTTATGAGTAATCTTAATTTTATTAACATTAACTATGATTAATTATTAATTATAATTTATTTA
Source organism: Ormosia emarginata (assembly GCA_029884605.1). Taxonomy (NCBI): domain Eukaryota; kingdom Viridiplantae; phylum Streptophyta; class Magnoliopsida; order Fabales; family Fabaceae; genus Ormosia; species Ormosia emarginata. The sequence goes on along the minus strand of JAQQTP010000047.1, from coordinate 9,190,279 downwards.
ATTGAGTTTTAAATGGATAATCTTTTTCATATTTTCTCTTTTATTTTAATATTACTTCATTTTTATTTATTTTTTCATATGAAATTCAAATTTTTTATTTAATTAGCTAGCATTATCTTTGATTAATTATCTTTTTATTTATTGAAATTTTCATTATGACATGTATCTCTTTATTCATTCAGTGACTCCTAAATTTACAGGAAATCCTTTTAATAGTATTATCTTATTTTATTTCATATTTCTTCTTATAAAATTCAATTTTTTTATTTTGTTAGAAATATCTTTAATTTGCTAAATTTCTTATGTTAACATATGTCAGTTATCTTACTTTATTTTTATTTCTTCTTGTCAAGCTCAAGTTTTCAAATTATCATTATCATTAATTAATTATAATTTTCTAGTGCCGACAAATATAACTTTCTTTTTTAGTAACTCCTAAATTTACAAAAATCATTTCAATAGCATTATTCTATTTTTATTCTGTCTTATCAAATTCAACTTTTTATTTTTCTTAGTATTACATTTGACTAATTACTTTTTATTTACTAAATTTCTGGTTCTGACATACATCACTTTTTTCATTTTGACTTTGTTACTTTATATATAGACATATAATTATTCATACTTTATAACTTAAGCATATGAATATCTTAATTTCAATTGAATACTACTTTATTAAATTAAAATTCTTAATTTTAGTTGCGTTATTTTGTTTTAATAACATTCTGTATCATACTTTATAACTCAATCATATCAGTATCCTAATTTCATTTAATACTACTTTATTAAATTAAAGTTCTTAATTTTATTAGCATTATATTTTTTTATTTAGCATTAACATACTTCATTTTTTTCTTGTTAGTAAATTAAAGTTCTTAATTTTATGAACGTAGTGAGAATTATAAAAGTAGTCATTCCTCTACTAAGGTTAGCCATCAACCTTATGCAGCCTCCTCCCCTAGTGTGGCAGCCATCTCCTTGTGGAGCACATCTAGCCAGTCTAGCCTATAACCATCACCTTTTTTGCGTTTCTTTCCTTTTATACAATTATTGCATAAAACCTTCCTAGTGTTGTTTGGTGGTGTTCCTTCGTTTTGCCAGCCTCACTCGTTATGAATGGCCATGATCCATATTCTAAGGATCAATATTCCGATTGCTTTTTACTGGAATAAATCTCCACTTTAGTCTTTGAAATTTCATGCACTAATTACTTTAGTCCTAAACTTTAAAAAATTGACAACTAAATTCATGAAATCTCAAAACATTTATCACATTAGTCTCCATGTCTTTTGATATCAGTTAAACTTGATGAAGACGCACACATGACATATTAAGTGCTAATCTGGATGTTGATGTGGCTTCTTACCTAATTCAAAACGACATAGTTTTGATTGTGCATGAAGAAACAAAGTTTTCAACTTTAAAACAATGTCATTTTGGACCAAAATTCCTAAAGATCAACTTTCCCCCAACCCTATAACAGTGTTGTATTGGAGGTGGAGGGAAAATTTTCATTCCCCCTCATTTGAACGACATATGATTTCCAAACCCTAAATTTTCAATTCATTTTCTAATCCCAAATTCCACTTGTTTTCTCTCTACAATCAACCTCGTTTTGTTCTTAAGGATCTCCAGCAACGTTGAAATCGTCGTATTCCTCATGGGATTCGAGCTTCAGAAAGGTATGCTTCCTACACTCCAAACATTCGAACTTCTCAAACATTCCTTGTATTGAGTGGTCATCGTGGTCCCTATTTTCCATTTTTGATGTTGTGATCCTGCTTGTCTTCCCTTTTTGGTGTGTGTGATCCCCTTGTTGTTCCCTTTACTCGTGATGTATGTTAAGTTGGTCCCAATTGCTTTGTATCTTTGCATTGTCACAACACAACACACGTGCACTCAATTTTTTGTATTGGTTTTTAGTTTTTTTATATGTATAAGTATTATTTAATAAGGCTGTGCGGTGTATAACAATGGTAGGAGCCTTGTGCACATGGCCACCCTTTCAATAATATGCTATCTCTGGTGTGTATGTGTGATCCTCTTGTCTTACTGTTTAGGCACATTAAAGTTAAGTAAAAGAAAATCAATTGTCTATGCATTTTTATTTTTTAAGGTAAATAGCAAAATAATCCTAATACTAGAGATGTATATGTGAACCATAGTGTTCTCCAGACGAACTGTCAATGCATTGTATCAAATGCATTGTTTGTTTTTTATATGTATAAGTATGTAATAAGTTGTGTTGTGTGTATCAGTGTATATGGTTAGACTTGTGTTCCATCATGGTGGTAATTTTGTTCAAGGAATTGGAGGCAATGTTTTTTATCGACGGGGTGGAGAAGAGTAGTGGCCTAAAGTTGATGAAGATATGTTAGATGCGTTTAGTTTAATCAATTTTGATAAATAGATTACTTATCATAAGGTGGACAACTGTTATTGGCTTATGCTTAGTAAATAGCTGGAAAATGGTTTAATGGACATGAAAACAGATACTCATCTTCTAGAGATGGTTGAGGCTTCAAGGTTGAATAATGGGGCGGTTCACTTGTACTATGAACACTACATAATTGTTGACCAAGAAATTGTGTCATACCATGATGAGGAGGCACCAGATGATGGCAATGAGAGCCAACCTGAGATACCTATTCTAGAGGACGTCCAGCCCCAACCAGCAAGTGACCCTCAATAAGACCAACATGCAACTGAACCTATAGTTATTGACACTCCTAGTTCGAGTTCCTCTAGTGATGACTATGATAGTGCAAAGGATAATCCCTATAAGTCTTCTCTTATTACTACTGATGAGGATGAGGAAGAGTCTCTTGCTACTCTTGTGAACAAGAATAATAAAAAGGTTCAAAGCCCTACTATGAAGAAAGAGAAGAGGAAACCAATGTTGATACAAGAAATGTACATAAGATAAAGAAGAAGACCAATGTTGATACAAGAAATGTATATAAGAAGAAGAATAATATTGGTACAAACAATGTACATAAGAAGAAAATGACTGCCACTGGTAAAAGCACTACACCAAAGAGGTCCAGGAAGAAAACTGCACCTGTCCCTGATGATGAAGAAAGTGACTTTGATAGTGAGGCAATTGACTTCAGGTATGATGCATTTACAAAAGATGATGAAGCAACAGACTCTAATGCACCTATGGGGAGGGGTTTAGGACACAAGCAATGTTATGGACCTAATATTGGGGTGTTTGAGAATGCAATGAGTGTCCACAATGTCACTGAAGAAGCTAGTAAAGAGAGTAATTATAGTTAGAAGTCTGAAGACATGAAAACTCCAGTTACTTCTGTAGAGAGATGATGTTTTTAGAGACTAATATAAAGTACTTTGTTTTTAGGGCCTGATATTAGTTGTGTAAGAGGTGATGCCTGGAGTGCCTCACAGGTTCTTTGTTTGGCATTTGTGGAGGAATTTCACAAAGATGTGGGAAGACAAGGAGTTAAAGGGTATGGTATAGGAGTATGCATGATCAACCATGGAGAGTGCGAAAGGGTAAATGAGAAAGCATAGAAGTATATGTCCAAGTGGCCTAAGGAAGCATAGACAAAATCATACTTCTCTGAGTATCCTAAATTTGACAAGATCTAAACAATGCATGTAAAGTTTTCAATGCAAAGATTATGAAGATGAGGGGAAAGATAATCTTAACTATGGCAGAGGAGATAATGTGCTTCATAATGAAGATCATGGATGCAAATAAATTGAAGTTAGCAAGGTGGACCTTACCTCCTCTACAACAAAGTAGGTTGGACAATGAGAAAAAAAGAGAGTAACATATGGACTCCTGTTTGGACTGGTGACCAAGATCACTATAGATTGGAGTTACAAGGCTACCCAGGCAATGTGAGTTTGGATTTAAACAAACACACATGCACTTATAGGTTTTGGCAACTCATAGGTATTAGTCACACTTATTTAGTTCAATTTACTTTGTTAAATTTTAGTTTATATTTGTTTATTTATGTACTTCAATTAGGTAAATGTGTTGTGGTAGGTCTACTATGCATGCATGCTATTGCTGCAATTGCATATATCAATCACAAACTTGAGAACTACTACCATGCTTGGCTATCAATGGGTGCTTACCATGCAACATATGACTATTTTGTTAAACTATTGAGAGGCCAAAGGTATTGGGAGCACACACCACACCCTTAGCCTATTCCACCACTAATTAAGAGGCCTCTTGGAAGGCCAAAAAAATAGAGAATAAAAGATGGAGAAGAGGAAGCTGTGAACCATAACCCACACAAATTGAAGCAAGTGTACCTTGAATTCACTTGTTATAGGTGTGGTGGTTCAGGGTATAATAACAAAAGGTGCAGAGGCCAAGGAGTCCCTACACCCAAAAGGCAAAAAAAAAAGAAAAAAAGAAATGCATCTGGGCCTAGTCAAAGTACTGAGACTGGAGCTGTGGCGAGTAATGAGCATGGGGCTTCGACAATTACTGAGGCTAGGGCTGGGCTAACTAATGAGCTTGTGGCAACCACTGAGCATGGGCCAGCCATTGAGCATGGGCCAACCACTAAGCCTGAGGATATAGATCTACCACAGTCTCATTCCCAGCAATGTTCTCAACCGCAATACTCTCAAGATGCAACTGATATGGAGGTCTAACAATTATCATAGATTTATGTCATGCTTTTGGATATTTTGGTGTAATTAATATCCCTAATTTATGTGGTTTTGTGAATGCTGGTATTAGCATATACAACTCCAGGTGTGACTCCAACAAATCAAGCTCCAAGTGTGACTCTAACTCCAACAACTTAAGATCCAATATGTCAAAGTCCCTCTCAACCTCCCCATCTTGTGCGTTGCTCTTCCTCTAATTCATTTGCTTGTATTATTGATTCATTTGTACTTTGTTTGACTTGTATACTAATATTTTCCTATAGGGAATCAACAAACACATTGCTACACCAAAAATCTTACCAAGAGACCCGATCCCTCCATGTGCCCTGAGTCTCATCCCTAGAATAAGGTATAAACTCCCTATCAGACCATCTGGCTTAAGGCCACTGCATCTACCTGCCACTGTATCAGTAGCAGCTGTTCCACCTCCTGTTCTAACACACTCTGCCACTGCAATTGTATAGCAAGACCTGTTCCACCACCTGTTTCAACATACTCTACCACTACAAGTGCTATATCAAGACCTAATCCACCACCTGTTAGTGTAGAAACACTGGCAGCAGCAAGTAAAGGTATAACAATAAGGTTCATGAGGTTCATACCAACCCCTGATTTTAGAGATGCTCCACCAAAAAAGATGAACTAAAGATTTATTCCTCTTGGATGATGTATAGGGCTTATAATGTAAATGGTGATAGGATTTGGTCCTTCTTTTTTTAAACATGCTTATAAAGTATTGTTATTGGAAATGTTGATGGTCATTTTTTATGTGTTCATGATACATTTGTAAATGTCTATGGTCCTTTGTAAAGGCTGATGATCCTTTTGGGAATTGGTCATTTTTTTTTTGTAAATGGTCAATATAGAAGTTTTACACACTTGTGAAAGAAGTTTGTATTGGTTTATGCCAAAGTTGTAAGACCTACTGAAATATTAATGCAATATGTTATGTTTTGTAATTCCAAGTGGGTTCCTCTTATATTGAGTATAAGTTTGCAATCCCAATTCAATTTCAGTATTTGTTATTTATGAATTTGCTTACAATTGAATTACAGTAAACATCAGAAGACCAATGGACATCCACAATGAGCACTAACAACTCAATTTTTATTTAATTTATTAGATCACAAAGGTTAAATGGTTAATTACACAACAACACAATTACCTAATTCCCAAAACTAATAGCACAACAACATCATTACACATTCCAAATCCAATTGCCTACTTCCCTAAACAAACTAATCCCCACATTATGATAAAAACCAATATCATAATACATTGGTCAATTATACAACATCTTAAGATCCTAATTGCATATTCTAAGCTTCTAAACTTCCAAGCAACAATCAATCTCCATTCTTGATTCTCACTTGTAGACACCCTATTAGCAAGTTAAGTTGCAACTTCAGTGGCAGCTTCAATAACAGGTTCAGTGGCAACTCCAATTCCACTATCTTCTGCCCAATTATCAACCCAACAAAAATAGTCACAATGGTCACCATTCTACAAACTATTACATACACAATAAAGTTTACATTGCAAATAAAAAACAAAAATAACAGTGCTCATCCTAACAGATTTAGTTCACTCAAACTCTTACCTTTGCCTTGTACTTAGGGTAGCCATAGAATGATCTGCTAGGATTGGTTGTGGTTTTGAATCTTCTTACCACTGTTCTTAAACTATAAAGGCAAACCCTGCCACTATCATTTCCTCCCCTATAACATGACGAATTAAATATGGAACATGCACTCCTATTCTAGCTTCCTTCAGTATATGGTGAAGCGAATTGGGGTAGGTTTCCACCACCCATCATCTGTCAGACTTGTTACCAATTACGAATTTGGGGTTGTGTTTTCTAAGGTTTTGCATAGGGGAATTAAGGCTTGGGTAACAATAATGGAACTCAAATAAGGGAGAAGATGGTTTTGGTAAAAAACGACGTCATGCCCGTCAAGTTTAACGTGACATGTGTTTTGGGATTTCAGGGATTAAGTTATCAATTTTTAAAGTCATGAACTAATTTGACTAGTGCATGCAATTTTAGGGATTAAAGTGAAGGTTTATTCATTTATGCTGAATCTCGTCCTACACCAACCTGCTATATTGTTGTCTTGTGATTGGCCCTGTGAGTGGTTGATCTCATTCTCCTATAATTCGAGTAGCCATTCTGCAGCTGCGTCATTTTTCACTGCTTCAGGTTACAAGTTAGCACTATGGCGATGCCCAGTACCCAGACCAACAATGGAGAAAAGGACGATGAGACTGAGGTTGTCAAAGCATATGAGTTGCCAAATCAAGAGGAAACATCTTGTCATTGCCTTATTGGGGAGCTATTTTCAGATCGCATCCAAGTCCATGCAACAATGGTTACTGTACTCACAAGGATTTGGAACAATCCCAAAGGATTTTGATGTGAAGAAATTGAACCCAAGGTGTGTTGATTTTACTTTGATGATGAAGTGGATGCCTATACAATCCTTCATAGGCAACCGTGGATGTATAAGGGACAACTGTTGGTGGTCAAACGTTGGGAACATGATTGTGATATCATATCTTCTGGATTTAACCTTGTTCCATTTTAGGTCCAATGCTAGGGCTTGCTTGGAGAATGTAGAATTGCTGAAGTTAGGAAGAAATTATACAAGAGGATAGGTCCAGTTCTTGAGGCAAGAATATTCTCAGTAAAGGACAAGCATGGCTTCATACCAAAAGCTTTGGTAACAATTGACATCAACCAACCTTTGAAGCGTGACGTCAACCTCAGTACCCATAACTCTGGTAAGGTTTGAGTTTATTTTCGTTATGAGAAGTTGCCTATCTTTTGCTTCTACTATGGTAGGATTGGTCATGAGTAAGGGAATTGTTTCTACAAGATTTGTCCCTCTTGGATGATGTATATGGCTTATAATGTAAATGGTTATAGGATTTGGTCCTTCTTTTTTAAAATATGCTTATAAATTATTGTTCTTGGAAATGTTGATAGTCATTTTGGATGTGTTTATGATACATTTATAAATGTTTATGGTCCTTTGTAAAGGTTGATGATCCTTTGTAAAGGTTGATGATCCTTTTGGGAATTGCTCATTTTTTTGTAAATGGTCAATATAGAAGTTTTGCACACTTGTGAAAGATGTTTATATTGGTTTATGCCAAAAGTTAATTATATGACCTACTAAAATATTAATGTAATATGTTATGTTTTGCAATTCCAAGCGTGTTCCTCTTATATTGAGTATCAGTTTGCAATCCTAATTCAGTTTCAATATTTGTTATTTATGCATTTGCTTACAATTGAATTACAGTAAACATCAAAAGACTAATGCACATCCATAAAGAGCTTTAACAACTTAATTTTTATTCATTTCATTAGATCACAAAGGGCAAATGGCCAATTACACAACATCACAATTACCTAATTCCTCAAACTAATATAACACAACATCACCATTACACATTCCAAATCCAACCACCTACTTCCCTAGACAAACTAAGTCCCACATTATGATAAAAACCAACATCATAATATACTGGCCAATTACACAATATCTGAAGACCCTAACTTCAGCTTCTAAGCTTCCAATATTCCAAGCAACATTCAATCTCCATTCTTGATTCTCACTTGTAGTAGCTTTACTAGTAGGTTAAGTTGTAGCTTCAGTGGCAGCTTTAATAGTAGGTTCAATGGCAGCCCCAATTCCATTATCTTTTGCCCCGTTATCAACCCATCAAAAATAGTTATAATGACCACCATTTTGCAAACCATCACATACATAATATAGTTCACATTACAAATAAAAAATAAAAACAATAGTGCTCATCCCAACTGCTTTAGTTCACTCAAACTCTTACCTTTGCCTTGTACTTAGAGCAACCATATAATGGTCTACCAGGATTGGCCCATGGTTTTGGATCTTCTTACCACTGTTCTTAGACCACAAAGGCAAACCATGTCACTACCACTTCCTCCCTTGTAAGAAGACAAATTAGGTATGGAACCTGCAATCCCACTCTAGCTTCCTTCAGTGAGTGATGAGGCAAATTGGGGTGGGTTTCCCCCACCCATCATCTCCCAGCCTTATTGCCAATTACGAATTTAAGGTTGTGCTTTCTAGGGTTTTGCATAGGGGAATTGGGATTTGGGTAACAGTAATTGAATTGAAATAAGGGAGAATTACTTATGGATTTAACCTGTACTTTTGGTATGAAGCCATGCTTGTTAACTATGGTAGACTGTGTCCACCTAAGAATTACTTATGAATTTAACCTTGTTGCATTCTAGGTCTAGTGCTAGGGCTTGCCTGGAGAATGTAGAACTGCTGAAGTTGGGAAAAAATTGTACAAGGGGATTGGTCCAGTACAGGACTATTCTCAATAAAGGACAAGCATGGCTTTATACCAAAAGCTTTGGTAACAATTGGCATTAACCAACCTTTGAAGCGTGACATCAACCTCAGTGTACCCATAACTCTGGTGAGGTTTAGGTTGATTTTCGTTATGAGAAGTTGCATGTCTTTTGTTTCTACTATGGTAGGATTGGCCATGAGTAAAGGAATTGCTCACTCTTTATCAAAGATGAGATGACAGATTCTATCAAGGAGAACAAATATAGTTCAAAATTGAAGGCATCCCAAGTTGGACACTTGATTGAAGATTCGAAGCCATGAGACTCGTCGCAAAAGGCCTCTCCTACATAGGACTTAGCCCCTGTTAATTAACATCACTGGCCAATCTATGTTGATGGAGAAAATGTCGCAGCATTACTTAGGTGGTTCTCAGTCGAGCTCACAACAACTCGAAGGACAATTCAACATTGGAGTAATAACACCCAAAGCTGTCAAAGGCAAAAGTAAAAGAAAATCAAAACAAGTTGATCACAAGCACGTTAAGATACGACAAGAATCCTCACTTATCTCTGTGCCAATCTTGCAGGCGTCTCCTGAGAATTGTGTGGTGAAAAAATGAAGTATTGACAAAGAAGATGAGGGTGAAGGTAAACGAATTTGTATGGGCATAACTTAGTATCAATTCTTGCTAAACGCCTTAGGCATTCAAAAGCTATCTTTCTCTTTCCAGACTTGTTGGAATATTGGATACATATCCATTTCTTTTGATCTTGAAACTTTGTTTTCTTTTCATTTAACTATGAATAAAATTATCTTTAACTAAAAATAAATAAATAGAGTTCTTAATTTTGTTAATATTATTATTTTTTTTATTTCTATTTTATTTAAATTAAAGTTATTGATTTTGTTAACATTATCGTTCTTTTTATTTATTTTTAATTATAAAATTTCTCGTCTTGACATTTGTTATTTTATTTATTTTTGTTATTTTAACTTTTATAATACAATTTCTTATATTGTTAGTATTATCTTTGATTAACTCATAAAAAAAATATTAACTTTGATTAATTATTTTTTTATTTACCAAATTTCTTATGTTGACATATCTCATTTATCTTATTTTATTTGTTATTTCATCTTATTACACTCTAGTTTTTAAGTTAATATTATCATTAATTAATTATTTTTAAATTATTAAGTTTTTGGTGTCGATATGTATCGTTTTCTTTTTCAATAACTCCTAAATTTATAAAACTCTTTTCAATAGCAATATTTTACTTTATTTTTTATTTTTTCTTATCAAATTCAACTTTTAAATTATCTTAGCATTATTTTTTATTGATTATTTTTTATTTATTAAATTTTTCATTCTAACATACATCACTTTCTTCATTCTAACATTGCTACTTTATATATAGATATAGAATTATTATAATTCATTGTTTGTCTTAATAACATTATATATCTCCTACTTTATAACTCAAACATATGAATATCTTAATTTCAATTGAATACTACTTTATTAAATTAATGCTCTTAATTTTATTAGCGTTATCCTATTTTTTTTATTTGGCATTATCCTACTTTATTTTGTTTTAGTAACATTATGTATACTACTTTATAACTCAAAAATAAGAGTAGGATAATTTCAATTGAATAATACTTTATTAAATTAAAGTTATTTTTATTAGCTTTATCCTATTTTATTTTCTTATTAGTAAATTAAAGTTCTTAGTTTTTTAGCATTATCCTACTTTTTTTATATCTCTAGTTAACTTAAATTAAAATTCTTGCTTTTGTTAACATTATCTTATTTATTTATTTATTTTTAATCACAAAACATCTCATGTAATATGTGTCCCTTTCTTTGTTTTCGTTATTCTACTTTTTATAATATATATATATAGGAGGGATCGACTTACACGAGTATAAGTCTTTTTTTACTTACACTCATTTTTAACCGTTAGATTCACATTCATCTAATGGTTGAGATTATTTCATTAAAAATAACCATTAGATGAAAGTGGATCTAACGGTTGAAAATGAGTGTAAGTAAAAAAAGACTTACACTGGTATATATATGAGGGAGGATCAACTTATACCAATATAAGTTAATTTTTTCTTACACTCATTTTTAACAATTAGATCTGATTTTATCTAATGATTACCTTTAACGAAATAATCTCAACTATTAGATGAAAGTTGAACTAATAGTTAAAAATGAGTGTAAGAGAAAAAAGATTTATACTAGTGTAAATGAATCCCCCCTCTATATATAGAGAGAGAGAGATTTCTTAGTTCTATATAACCTATTAGCCTTTATTCTTTTTGACAATAATGCCCATAATCATGCTTAATTTTTTTAATAAAAAATTTCGGGGTGGAAAATTATCTTATTCTAATATGAAGACAGATGATACAAACTTTCAATAAGTGCTTATAATAATATTTACACATTACCTATCAATAAATGGTCACTACCATAAATTAAATCGAATCAAGACCTTCTTTATTCTATCTTCTTTTCTGCTTTTTTGTTTGGGAGCACGAATCACGTCCATATGTACGTTTAGCATGTTGATAGGAAACACAGGAAATTTGATAAGTGGTTTTCACTTTCAAATGACTGAAGTTGTTAAGGTGGAAGCAAAGACCAAAGAATTGTATGAGAGAGAGACCACATTGCTTGATTTGGGGTTTAACCTTTTTTGAAGAAATCGAAATGATTGAAGCTTATCTGAACCCTGAATCATCGCTAATGGGAATTGCTCTTAAAGGATTAGGACTCAAGTAATTATGTTCTTAAGAGAGCAAGATTCTCCATTGAAAAAGAAACCGATAATGATTAATGGCAAGAACGAATTGTCTCCAAAATTATAAGCTAAATAAATTAACTACAGCTAGCATTAGCTGTGAATTGAAGAAATTTGATCCTTTTGTTATGCAAGGAGGACTTAGCAATGAGTAAAACATTTTTTTCCCAAAGGAGAACACGATGGAATAACTAGGGATGGCAATGGGGCGGGGCGGGGGCGGATAGTGCTTCCCTCGCCCCTGCCCCTGCCCTCGCCCCCGCCTTGTTTACTTCGCGGGTATCTATTTATGATCTTCGTGGATAGGTGGGATATCCTGCGGTATCAGCGGGTATTTGATACTTTAAAATAAAATCTTAAAAATTATAAAACAAACATAAATAAAATAAATTTTAACATCACATACTACAATTTTGTTTATCAATATAAGATTCTTACAAAATTAAAAGAATATTATAAATAACAAACTAAATCTAATTATATTTTGTAATAATTAGTTTACATAAATATCTATTACATAAATAGTATATATTTTTTTCAACAAATTTTATCATTATGGATTCATTTAATAAAAAAATTATTTTAAAATAATAAAATATATATATTTTCATCTCATCTCAAAGTTAAAAAAAAAAAGAATTATAATATATGATATATATTAAATAAAATATATATACTTAAACAGGTTTATGCGATGCTGCATGGAGGCGATCTATAATCTCCCGCCCCCGTCCCCATTTATTAAACGGTACCCATCCTCCGTCTCGTCGCGGGTAATCCCCGCATTCCCACAAGATACGATATAATTTTCATCCCTAAGAATAACCTCAAATGAACCTTTGCAAGTGTCAGTGGTTAATCCATCCTTTTACTATAAAATTTAGTACTCATATTTGAGAGTGTATAATTTATTTTTTCTGGTATTCTTTTCTTCCTTAACTCATTATTCTCTCTCTGAGAATAACAAAATATATTTAATTTATTTATTTTTTCTTATGTCATGTGTCTTTTCTTTTATATTAATTCTCTCTATTTATTCTCACATACTTTGTTTGGCTATTTCTTCTTCATATTAATTACAAATTGAATCATCTTAATTAATTTCTAAATTTACTTAATTAATTTTTTATTTTCAAATTTAATTAATCAAGTCTATATACATCAAAATATTTAATAAAATATAAGTTTAAAACATTAAAATGTATGTAAACAAACCATACATTTCACAGATTACTTGCTAGTTACATAGATTATTGAAAACTATGTGATCTCTTCTTCTTCTTCTTTTTTTTTATTTATTTATTTATTTATTTTTTAAGTTGGTCTTATTCAAATTTTTAACCTTCCGATTTTTAACTGTAAATTAGATGATTGGAATGAATAAAATCCACCAATATATATAAAATTTAATTATTTTTATTTAAAAGTGACTTAATTACTTATGTTACTTTCCATTAAAGGATAATACTTGTTATTTTGAACTTTTTTTAATTTAAATTTAAATTCTCTTCTAATTTACCTATATCTCTTTTTCAATTTTAAACATTTTATCTTTTAATTTATATTTCTATAAATTTTATAATAGCTCATTTGGATAACAATTAAAATTGAAATATAAATTTTAATTTTAATTTCAATTCTTTCAAAATTAGAATTAGTCAGAATCTTAAATTACTATATTTAAGATTGTCGAAAAATTAAAATAAAAAATTATAATTAAATTCAATTATAATTTTATTATTTAAATGTATGATCTAAAATATTAAAATATTATTTAAAAAATAAAATTAATAAAAATATTCATATAATAATATTTTTATAATATAATAGTGAAATTTTTTTCATAAAGAAATTTTTCATGAATTTTTTAGAAAAAATAGCTATTATAATAAATTTTATATAAATATAAAAATAATTTTCTATATAAATATAAAATCTCAATAAATATGATTGTTCATAAATAAATATGAAGAGAGAGAGATTTTAATTTTTAAGTTATAGTAATTAATAATTCTTAATTATATCTTTAAGAATTAAAAAAGACTTAATTTAGTTATTTTTTTCATTTTATAGAATTAATTTATGGAACTACAATTTCAACTCTAAATGACATTCTAAATATAAAAATTAGAATTAAGAAATTCAATTTCAATTTTAAACTTTAATTTTATTCTCAATTTCAAAAGTTAAACAGATTCTAATTTCTTTTTTAAAAATCTAATTATATCTAAAAAAACTCAGACAATACATGGAGTGCTTACTAATTTGATAAAACTTTTGCACCAGAACTTATTTGAATGAAAGATGGAGATAGAAAATATAGGGTTAATAATACACTGATTTGTGTTAAAAAAAAATTTCTTAATGACTATGTTTTGTGGGTTGATAACATTCTTAATGACCTTATTGTTCTTGGAAGTATTGTCTGCGAGGATTATGGTGTTTTATTATGTAGCGGTTGATTGTTCTTTAATTCATTGCGTAGATGAGGCGAGACAAGTAGAACATGCTGAAAGAGACAGGGAAAGGTGCTGCAATAAAAGATGAAGATGAAATTGCTTGCACTTCCAAGATCACAAACCAATTCCAGCAGACAACCATCACATGGGATAGAAAAATAAAAATGGAATAGAAGATAAGCCAAAGAATGGGATCCAAGTGTCATTTCAGCTTTTGGCCATGGCATCTTGACTAGGCAATTCCAATGTAGGTTGACCTTTGACCACAGCCCAAAGTGGGCCCCACCACACCGGATCCATCCACCCTTTCGAGAAATTTTTGACCAGTGAGAATATTATACTAATTTAATAAAAATGTAACACGTAATACTGTATAATTATATAACTTATTCTATTAAAAATAAAATATTATTAAATTAAATTTAAAAGATTACATTATTACTGAAAGTACTATTTTCAGAGTATTTAAGAAATTTTCCACCCCTTCCCTCTTTTCTTCTTGACCCACCAACGTGGGACACGTCATCCAATTGCCAGCATCGTAGCCAGTTCACTGCAGAACCCGGTTCTTAGAGGGGAGTCAGCCACGTTTGGACAAAACGCAAGGATCTAAATTTGTGTTTGGTATGGTATGCATCAATCGAAAGTGAATAAAAAAAGGAAGAGGTATGGTAGTTTTGAACAGTCTCTTATTTGATATATATAAAATTAATGAAAATGTAGTAATTTTTAAATAAGTATGATTGATTATAGAATTATATTAATCTATGAAAATACTTTTATATATGTTAAATACTAATTTGAAGACTTAATAGTAGATATAGTAGACTGTATTTATTTAAAAATTTCTCATAAAAAAAAAAAAAAACTGAAGGATGAAGTTTACATTGGGTCATCATATTTCATTCTTCCTTTTGTGGAGAGAAATTCTAACTTCCTTTCAAAGTAATATTTTAAGTCATTTTATAATTGTTTAGATTTAATTTAAAATATTTAATTTTTAATCTAATTGACTTATTAGATGTCAAGTGTTATAATTTTCATAAAATATAATATATTAATTCAAAAATATAAAAAATTCTCTATTTTTAGAAAGATTTGGAAGAAAGGAAAAAAAGTGAAGTGGACTTTGTTTATTTTCATATATCTTAATAATTTTAACATATATTTTTCTTTATTCTTTTAATAAAACAAAACAAAAGAAAAATTATATATATATTTTTTTAATTGAATAATATCAAATAAAAGAATAGTAACTCTTTTTCTAAGAAATTTCCTTTCTTTTATTTTTTTTATCTTATTCTTTTTTTTTTCTATTATACTAAACAAATCCTAAGGAATTGGGTGGCTGTTTGCCTCGTATCGTCTTTCGGATCGACAGAATTCGTTACTTGGCCCACATTAATTTATCTTCTTTTTTTTTTTCTATTCCAGGTGAATATTTTATGTTTTAAAATTTGGATTTTTTTCAAAAAAAAAAGAGAGTTATAGTTGTAGTTTTAGGTGCAGCTAGGTGGTGGTGGGTGTATGGTATTGATGTGGGTAGTGGAAAGTGGGGACACTTTGATTGATTGGCTGAAAAATGAGGATGATGTATGTAGTGCAACGTTGGGGCAAATCGATGATAAAATATTTTTTACACTAACTTTTGAACTTCACTTTTGATATTCATAATATGTGAAAAATATATTTAAGATAAGTAATAATTTTTATATTAAATATAATAATTTTAAATGAATTAAGTTAAGAAGAATAGAATAAAATTATCATATGAATAATAAGAATATTTTTGATTTGTATTGAAAAATATTTTTAATAATTAGTAAATGCCTCTAAAATAAATTATAATCCTTATATAAAATTTAATGAGTTCTAATTTTAACTTATTAAGTATAATAAAAAAATCATTACATAAATAATTAAAATTATTATTTATTACTTCATTAATTATAAAAAAAATAAAGATAAAAAGTAAACTTACAAATAATGAGATTATATCGATGATAACAAGATGAAGATACAGGAACCTATTGTTTGGTGAGAAAAATAGAGGTAATTTTAGAGTAAAAAAAATTAAATCATAACTCAGTATGAATAATTAAGATTAGTGTTTTGTTAACAAATATTTTATTAAAAAAGTTAAAATAAACTAAATACTTCCTATTTTTTTAATTTTTAATATATTATTTTTTTGTTTTTATTTAAAAAATTTATCTTAATCTTTTTAATAAATACTCTAAAGACATTTATTAATAAAACAATTTTATATACGGACCATTTTATCTATGCATGTCATTATTATTATTTTTACTACATTTAAATTCTACAATTAAATTAAAATTAAAATTAAAATTAAATTGTTATACATTTGAAAGTAAAAAAGTAAAAATAAATTGTGAATAAAAAAATTAATAACAGATATCTAAAAAGAAAAAAAATATTCTTACATCTTTTTTAAGATATAGGTATTGTACATATATTTTTTAAAAATATATAATTAAGTGAAAAAAATAATAAAAAAATAAATATAATAAATAATATTAAATAAAATATAAAAAATATATATATAATATTTATAATAAAAATATCAAAATTAATCTGAAAATGTCTGGAGTCTTTTTTTTTTTTTGTAAAAGTGTCTCGAGTCTTAATTGAGTTGTAGAGGTATGCCATGTCACCATCCACCCAAACACAATATAAGGAAGTAAAAATAATTTTGATATTTTTATCATAAATAATATATATATATTTTTTATATTTTATCTAATATTATTCATCATATTTATTTTTTTATCATTTTTTTTAATCATAACTATTTAAAATGGTATAAAAAATAGTATTAATTTAAAAATGATGTAAAATGATCAATTTTAATGTAGAAATTCTTGGCAGCAGCGTGTGGGAGTTATTTGATCTTGCTCAGCGTGCACGCCAGCTCGGGAATCGCATTTGGGTCTCTCACACGCTTTTCCCTTTCATTTCTTTGTTGGTTATTGGCATTGCGCGGCAAATTGATCCACCCCCGCGCATTTTGTTACGCTACATTTAAGCCTTCCTCACGCTTTAATTATTCAAAAATATTTTTTACAATAACTTTTAATACTTATAGGATATAATAAATACTTTTAAGATAAATAGTAATTTTATGTTAAATATAATAAATTTTAATTAGATTAAGTTATATAAAATAAAATAAGATTATTACATAAATAATAAAGATAATCATTTATGATTTTATTAATTATTATATCATTGATTTGTATTGAAAAATGTCTCAGTAAGTAATTAATACTTCTAAGATAAATAATGATCTTTGTGTAAGATTTGACAAATTTTAATTTTAACTCATTAGATATAATAAAAGAAAGGTCATCACATAAGTAATTTAAATCATTATTTATTATCTTATTGATCACCACATTATTTGAGTGTCAAAAGTAAGTGTACAAATAATGAGGTTGTTAATTATTTCATCAGCATATGACCATCACCGCTTCAAATAAGTTTATTTTAAAGTGAATTTGTCTTTAATGTGAGTAAATAAAAGTGTATCTATCATTACTTTATTAAAATACATTGAAATCTCAACTTATTAAATGATTTAAAAATAGATATTCACTAACCTTGTCTGTTGGCTGTGACTAATATCTCTTTCAATATTTTCTCTATAATGAACACACTTATATAGCAAGCCAATCATAATAACAACCAATGTTTTTAAAAATCGGATCAAACCAGTTGGACTATCAACTGGTCATGTCTCCAGTTCAAATATTTTTTAATTCAAAATCATGATTTAATCATGATTCAACCACAAATTTAATCGATTGAATTAATTGAATCATGATATGAAGATCTTACGAGTTTAATCTTCAGTTTAATTTTTAAAACATTGATAATAACTACTACAATTTTATACTTTATTATATTATTATAATTTTTCTATCTCCTTTGTCATATTATAATTGAACATAACAATACATCAATATATAATTTTTTTCCAATGATAATGATGAAATTCAAATTTATAAATTAATTAAATTATTTAAAAGATTTAATTTTAATACACAATTAGTGTATTTATACTATTATATAATTTTTTAATTGTTAAATAATTAAAAAAGTTCGACTATTACAACCAATACTTAAGTTTAACATTTTTTAATGACATGTCAACACATATGTTTGACATTTTTTTAATGATATATTAACACAGGAAAATTATTCAAGAACCCATCTTTTATTGCTCTAGTATACTAATATCTTAACAAGTGTAACTTTTTTAATGATATATAACACAAGAGAATTATTCAGGAACCCATCTATTATTGCTTCGGTACATTGGAACCTAGAGTAAGTTGTTAAGTGTTAATTGACTATCCATTTAAAAGATTTCTAAACATTTATTATAAAACCAATAATAATTAATAAACACTTGATAACTAGCTTTGAATACCATATCCATAATGGATGTAAAAAATGGCCCACTTTGTCATGCCGCCCCTGTTTACATGCAAAAATTAGGTGGGTTGAGCTTTAAAATTATAAACTCCCTTTAATCAATTAATATATTTTTAATCCCACTTGTTTAGCTCGCAAGTTATATAAGGTATAGTTATTTATCCATTGACTAACCCTTAGTCCGTTTCTTTTTCAATTACAAAAGATACTAGCTTTTTTTGTTGGTAAGGATTTGATATTACTTCGGGACTTTGGATTTTGTGGAATTTTGTTGAGTTTGGATTTTATGACTTTGTGATTGTGAATTTGCTTTAAATTTTATGACCTTTTGAGTTTGCTTTGGATTTGATATGATTTTGAATAGGAGTATCTGTTGAGTGGATTATGTGGGTTTTGCAAATATTTTGGACTCGACTTACTCATCAAAATAATATGTTGAATTGAGTTAAACATGTAGATTTAATATATATTGAAAAAAAAAATCTCTTGTTAAAATAAATATTGAAATGCTAAATTAAAAATTTGTTATATATAACACATCTTAATTAAAATCAAAATATATTCTAAATAAACTAAAAAGTTATATAACTAATCTTGTACAAACATAATAAATTTCAAACAAGTTAAATAAATATAGCAAGTCTTACTAAGTTAATATAAACTTAAATGAAATAAATTAAAGTAAGTTAACAGATCCCAAAAGTCATAACTCATAAATAACAAATCACATTAGTCAATTGAAGTATAGTTGTATAACCCATATCATAGATTGAACTGGCCAAAATGGAAAACTCAAACAAGATTTTTTTAAAAAAATACAATTTAAAAAAATATCTCATATAAAAATTATTATATAAAAAAAATAATATAATAAAACATATTATATGAAAATTACTTCATATGAAAGAATATTATATGATGTAACTAAACTAACAATGATAATAGTCTAGCATCATGTTTGAAAATTAGATTGATTGGATGATAATATAAATTTAAAAAATAAGAACGTATCTCAATAAAAATACATGGTATAATGGCATAATGCACTTAATTACAAGGTTTTTCATATACCGAGTTCAAATCATACAAATAACCATTTTAAAATTTTATATATCTAAAAATTCGGGTTACTCAAGTTTGACCAGTTTGCTACGAGAACCCATAATGCACAAGAATCAAACCAGCTAATAGATCAGGTCATGAGTTTTTCGATCTGACCTGTCGAACAAGTCTAGGTCATACAACTATAAATTAAAGTCTACAACTATGTTTGGTATATTGGAAAGGGGTGGAAAGGGGGGAAGGGATGGAATGACATGAGTTGCCACTGTTTGGATTTATTAAATTATGATGGAATAGATAGGAACCTGGTGGAGTCTATTCCATTCCATCAAATCCATCTATTTTTCTCTCCTCCCCCAATTTGGTGGGGTATGAGTTGGTACCAAGTTATTGTTTACTAATATAATTATAAATCTCGACATTCTATACACTTTTTAAATAATGAAATGAAAATTTTCCTCTATTCTATAATAAATTATCCAAATAATGATAACTGTGTTTCACAACTATCATAAATCTTTTCAGTAGTGTATAGAAACTTGGAAATGCAATAAATAAAGTGTTTGGGTTTGTATCTAAACGCTCATACACTCAAAAGTGAATCACAACACTTAAGATTAATGTAAATGCACTCTATCACAGGAGATAGACTAAGAATGTACAAATAGAGAGACTTTCTGAGTATTAGAAAGTAATATAACAATGTATCAGAACTATCAAAAAGCTTTTCAACAAAGTGTAGAAACTTGAAAACACAGTAAGTTCTTCACGAACCAAGATTTCCAGTCATTAATGAGCTTCAACATCTTCAATTTATAGGCTTCAAACAAATTCTAGTCGTTGTTGTGCATTCAATGTGGTTGTACTAAGCTTTGAGAGTTGTTGGAGAGTTAGCCATTATTTTGTCTTCTAGTAGCGACTTTTTGCAGCTTTCTCAAAGGTGTCACATCAACTTTCATAATTGTACTAAGAGAATGTTCTTAGTAGTTGACTTTGATAACATCATTCCTAAATGCTTTTATTTTTCCGAGTTGAACTTCCATGAGAGTAGCTTTATGAACATAGCTTTATGATGGATAGCTTTATGAGTAGTTAGCTTTTTGGTGTCAAGCTTTCTCGACAATTAGTTTTTCGAATGGTAGCTTTCTGAGCATTTTCTTTTTGAGTACTAATAGTGCTTGAGTTTGATTGAAGTTACGTGTTCTTCACAAAATCTAACTTTTATCACTTTAACACACTTCAACAAATAGCTAAAATAGCTCATACAATTTAGAAATTTATAAGCTAAAAATAGATATGATTAAGTGAATGTAATGAGTATAGGATGAGTGAGTTTTCTTTAAAAAGATGTGTTGAGACCGTCTAGGAAGAGAGGCAAATGTGATTAACTCCTACTCTGTGAAAGTAATTTGATTAAATATTCTAGAATAATTAACTCCTGTTGAAAGAAAGCTAATGCAAAACTAGGATGTAAAGAACAATCACTTCGTATTAAGCTTCACAAGGGCAGGTTTCCATTACAGAATGAAAAACTGAAACAACACCAACAATATTATTGAGATTAAACACAATTTGAAGCTAGCCAACCCAAATCACACCTCAATAAGGAGAAATTAGGTTACTAATCATAGTCAATACTATTTCTAGCACTAGATAAAATGTCTAAAATTGAAAAATCTTCAACATAAAACTAAAATCTTCTTCAAAATATTACTTCTTCAAATATTAGACAAGTCCTGCATGATGGTCGCAAGCTAAAATTCTTGATGAGTCCTTGGATATGTTGAATCCACCCTCCTATATTAGTAATCTCCAAAATGATTATTGATTTCGTCCGCTGCGCTAACACATCCCAATCAAAATGAGGGCATAAAAATGTAATCAGTCAAAGAAAAAGATATTGTGACCGGCCCACAAGAACTGGATGCCTAGTTAAGGTCTATTCATAAATTCCCTAACAACTCTAGCTACTATTAAGGGAGAATTAAGTCTTTCGTTACCACTAATCCAACCCATGAGTTTATTCTTGACAAACACAACAATGTATTCAATATGCATATCTAGATCTTCATTTGGAGCATTGCTGAAAATCAGGCTTCCGTTCATCGGAGAAAAAGCAAGGATAATACTAGGATTACAAAAAAAAAATTAGAAGAAAGAAATAAGCACATAAGGACTAATAAAACAAATAAAAAATAAGGAAACAAAACCTTCACATAAACTAAAAAAATTCAAGAAAATAATAACGATAAAAGAAAAAAACACTAAATAAGAAGAAACCTCAAAGAGAGTATATAGTTGTAGAAACATCTAGCAAATGAAGAGAATGGAAAAAATATAGCGTCGGAAGAGGAAAAAAAAGTTGAAATACAACCCTCAATTTCTATCGGAAAAGAGAAAACAGTAAGGAGAGAAACATGAAATAAATGAGAAGAGAGAAAGACAAAGAAGCAAACCAAAGTCTATGGCACCCTGAAGGGTACGATACCTAGGGCGAGTTCTCATGCATTTAATGAATGTTGATTTCATAATAAATGTTTAAAAATAAATAATAGCTAATGAAATGCATCATAATTTTTCTTGGGTATCGTGCTCTGGAAAAAAAAAAAGACAAGTACTACAAAATTCTCCTACACAAAGAGAATTTCTTTGTTACCCTAATGGATATGGTATCTAGGGTGAGTTGTCAAGCATTCATTGAATGCAAATTTCATAATAAATGTTTATAAATAACTAATAGTCAACGAAATGCTTATCAACTCACCCTGGGTACCATACTCTGAAAAATAAAAGACGATTACTATATAATTCCCCTTACACAAAGAAAGTATTTGACAAATTCGACACAAAATTTATCACAACCATTCCTACTTTTTTTCCTCTCTCACTTTTTCTCGCACATTTAAGGGCTTGTCTTATTCTATATGGTTCCTATGCATATTATTTATGTGCAAGGAACATTTCTGCAATATGAATAGGATGAGAGCATCTTTCCACTTCTATTTATCTATTGACATTGTTGTCTAATTAATTGTTGTTACCATTTTTTTAAAATTTCCTTTATTTATAAATAAATGTGTTATATTCGATTATATATTTAATAAAGGGCTTTTTAAGAAACTAAGAATTTTTTTTTACAATATAAGAACAAAGTTAGTTGAATAGAAGATATAATAGACAAATATAAGTGACAATAGAGACTCTTAACAGGAAATATACAAATATGAAAAAAGAAACAACAGCAATCAATGTATGAACGAAAAATAAAAAGGTAGAGAGACTTTTGCATAAACATTGAGTACTTTTGTTGGGTGTACTATGTCAATCACATTATTAATTAATAAATTATTATCATAATTAATTAATAATTAGTTACCATAATATATTATAATTAAGGTTAAATTACTCTGCAGGTCCCTAAATATTTTGAGATAATTCAAATAGGTCCTTAAATTTTTTAAGTTTATAATCAGGTCCCTGAACTTATAAACGTTTGTAATTAGGTCCCTGAACCTAGACTAGTTAAAGCTCCATTAATGGGTGTCTGGGACCTAATTATAAACGTTTTATAAGTTTAGGGACCTATTTGAATTATCTCAAAAAGTTTTGGAACCTACAGAGTAATTTAATCATATGGAATCAGGGAATATTTTGTTTGCATTAACGAAGCTTTAACGAGTGTCTGGATCTAGGGACTCAATTACAAATGTTTTATATGTTCAAGGACCTGATTACAAACTTAAAAAATTTAGGGACCTATTTGAATTATCCTAAAAAGTTTATGGACTTATAGAGTAATTTAACCAATAATTAATTATGTACCTAGCATCATACACCTAACTTAAATACTCTATATTTATGTAAGAATTTCTCTAAAAAGGTGTGTTGAGACTGTTTAGGAAAAGAGGCAAATGTGATTAATGCCTACTCCATGTAAGTTATTTGATTGAATATGCTAGAGTAATTAACTCCTATCGAAAGAAAACATATGTGAAACTAGGATGTAAAGAACAATCACTTCTTACTAAGCTCCGCAAGGGCAAGTTTCCATTAAGGAATGAAAACTAAAACAAAACCAACAATATCATTGAGATTAAACATAATATGAAGCTAGACAACCCAAATCACACCACAATAGGGAGAAATTATGATACTAATCATAGTCAACAATATTTTTAGCACTACACAAAATATTGCTTCTTCAAAGGTTAGATAAGTCTTGCATGGCAGGCGCAAGCTAGAAATTCTAGACAAAGTCCTTGGATATGTTGAATCCAACCTCTTGTATTAGTAATCTTCGAAACAACTATTGCTTTAGTATGATGTGCTAACACATCCCAATCAAAATGAGGGCATAAAAATGTACCAAATCGATCAAAGAAAAATATATTGTGACTAGCCCTCATGAATTGGATGCTAAGCTAATGTCTATTAACAAATCCCTTAACAGCTCTGGCTACTGTGAAGGGAGAATTAAGTCTTTCATTACCACTAATCCATCCCATGAGTTGATTCTTAACAAACCCAACAATCTATTCAGTATGTTGGATCGCCATTTGGAGCGTTGCTGAAAATCAAGCCTTTATCCATCGAGGAAAATCAAGGATAAACTAGGGTTTCAAAAAAAAAAGAAGAAACAAATAAGAACATAAGGACTAATGAAAGAAATAAAGAATAAGGAAACAAAACCTTCCACAGAAACTAAAAAAAGATTAAAAAAATAATTATTGGTAAAGGAAAAAAAAAACTAAATGAGAAGAAACCTGGATGAGAATATGTAGTTATAGAAATGTCTAGCACATAGAGAGAATGCATAAAATATAATACCGGAAGAGAAAAAAGGTTGAAATACAACCTTAACTTCTGTCGAAAGAGAGAAAGCAATAAGGAGAGACACATAAAATAAATGAAAAGACAGAAAGGCAAAGAAACAAATCAAAATCCACTCATAAGAATGCAATTAGCCTACTCAAAGGAAAATACTGTGGTACCTTGATGGGCACGATACTTAGGGTGAGTTGTCAAATATTCATTGAATGCTGATTTTATAATAAATATTTAAAATTATTAATAACTAATAAAATACTTGACAACTCATCTTGGGTACCATACTCTGTAAAAAAGTTGGGTACCATTGAATTCCCTTACACCAAGGGAATATTTATGATGCCTTAATGGGTACGGTACCCATGGTGAGTTATCAAATATACATTGAATGTCGATTTTATAATAAATGTTTAAAAATATCTAATTACCAATAAAAAGCTTGTCAACTTTCTTGGGTACCATACTTTGAAAAAAAGAAGGGTACCGAAGAAATCCCATACACAAAGGGAGTTTCTATGGTACACTGATGGGTATGATACTAAGGTAAGTTGCCAAGCATTCACTGAATGTTATTTTCATAACAAATGTTTTAAAATAACTAATATCTAATGAAATGCTTGACAACTCACCCTGAGTACTGTACTTAAAAAAAAGATAGATAGCATAGAATTCCCCTTAGACAAAGAAAGTATTTAGCAGATTGTATACAAATTTTATCACAACCACTCACTCTTACTTAATGTTTTCTCTCTTACTTTTTTCACATATTTAAGGGCTCATATTCTCCTAAAAGGTTCCTGTGCATACAATATGTGCAAGGAACATTTTTGTAATAGGAATAGGAATGGAGCACCTATTATCACTTCAATTTATCTATTGTCATTGTTGTCTAATTAATATTTGTTACTATTTTCCTAAATGCCCTTCATTTGTAAATAAATGTGTTAGATTCAATTATCTATTTAATAAAGGATTTTTTAGGAAGTTAAGAAAAAATTTAGTTGAAGAGAAGAGATAATAAACAAACAGAAGTGACAATTGATGCTCTCACTTTGAAATTTACGAATATGAAAAAAGAAACAGTAGCAACCAATATATAAAAGGAAACTAAAAATGTAGAGAGATTCTTGCATAAATATGAAGTAGTTAAGTTCAGTGTAGTATGTCAATTATATCATTAATTAATAAATAACTATTATAATCAATTAATATTTAGTTATACTAATCTACTTTAATTAATGATGTAATTGGCATCATACGCCCAACTTAAATACTTCATGTTTATGCAAGAATTTTTCTAAAAAAGTGTGTTGAGACCATTTAGGAAGAGAGGTAAATGTTTTGATTGAATATGCTAGAATAATTAACTCCTACGAAAAGAAAGCTCATGTGAAACTACGATGCAAAGAACAATCACTTCTTACTAAGCTCCACAAAAGCAAATTTCCATTAGCAAATGAAAAATTGAACAACACCAAAAATATCAGTGAAATTAAACACAATATGAAGCTAGCCAACCATAATTACTCCTAAATAAGGAGAAATTGAGTTATTAATCATAGTTAACACTATT
Source organism: Ormosia emarginata (assembly GCA_029884605.1). Lineage (NCBI taxonomy): Eukaryota > Viridiplantae > Streptophyta > Magnoliopsida > Fabales > Fabaceae > Ormosia > Ormosia emarginata. The sequence goes on along the minus strand of JAQQTP010000047.1, from coordinate 9,164,079 downwards.
TTTAGCACTACATAAAATGTTTAAAATTGAAAAACCTTCAGCATAAAACTGAAATCTTCTTCAAAATATTTTCTTCATATGTTATACAAGTCCTGCCTGGCGGGCGAAGATTGGAATTCTAGATGAGTCCTTGGGTATGTTGAATCCAACCTCCTGTATTAGTAATCTCCAAAACAAGTATTGATTTAGTCCATTGGGCTAACACATCCTGATCAAAATGAGGGCATGAAAATATATTAGACCAATCAATGTAAAAGAGATTGTGATTGACCCACAAGAACTGGATGTTGAGTTTATGTTTATTCAAAATTTCCTTAATGACTCTGGCTACTGTTAAGGGAGAATTAAGTCTTTCGTTACCACTAATTCATTCCATGAGTTGATTCTTGACAAACACAGCAATGTATGCAATATGCATATTTGGATCGTTATTTGAAGCGTTGTTGAAAATCAAGCCTCCATCCATCGGGGAAAAGCAAGAATAATACTATGGTTACAAAAAAAAAACACAAGAAGAAACAAATATGCACATAAGGACTAATAAAACAAATAAAGAATAAGGAAACAAAACCTTCCATAAAAACTAAAAGAAATCAAGAAAATAATAAGCGATAAAAGAAAAAAAAACTAAATAAGAAGAAACCTCAAAAGAGTATGCGATTGCGAAACATCTAGTACATGGAGATAATGCAAAAAATATAGTACGAAAAGAGAAAAAATGTTGAATCACAACCTTTAACTTATGTCAAAAAAGTGAAAACAATAAGGAATGAAAGACAAAATAAATGAGAAGAGAGAAAGGCAAAGAAGCAAACCAAAATCCACTTATTATAATGTAAAAAGCCTAAACAAAGGGAAGTTCTATGGTATCCTAGAGGTTACAGTACCCAGGGTGAGTTGCCAAACATTTGTTGAATGTTGATTTCATAATAAATGTTTAAAATAACTAATAACCAATGAAATATTTGATAACTTGCCTTGAGTACCGTACTCTGAAAAAAAAATAAGGGTACCGTAGAATTTCTATGGTACCTTATGGGTATGGTACCCAATGTGAATTGTCAATCATTCATTTAATGCTGATTTCATAATAATTGTTTAAAAATTACTAATAGCCAGTCAAATGCTTAACAAATCACCTTGGGCATCGTACTCTGAAAGAAAAGATGGGTTGTATATGGTACCCTGATGGGCACGGTACCCAGGGTGAGTTGTCAAGCATTTGTTTAAAAATAACTAATAGCCAATTAAATGCTTGACAACTCACCTTGGGTATCATACTCTACAAAAAAAGATGGGTACCATAGAATTTTTCTATACAAAAGGAATTTCTATAATACCATAATGGGTACAGTACCCAAGGTGAGTTGTTAAACATTCATTGAATGTTGATTTCATAATAAATTTTATAACAACCATTCACTTCTACTTATTTGTTTCCCGTTCATACTTTTTTCACACATTTAAGGGCTCGTGTTCTCTTGTAAGATTCATGTGCATACTATTTATGTGCAAAGAATATTTTTGCAATAAGAATATGATGGGTGCATTTATTGCCACTTCTATTTGTCTATTGTCGCTTTTGTCTAATTAATTTATTTTACCATTTTTTTCTAAAATCTCCATTATTTGTTAATAAATGTGTTAGATTTAATTATCTATTTAATAATGGCCATTTTAGAAACAAGTTAAGTATTACTTCAATTTTTTTTAGCTTAGTTTCAAGAGTTGCTTGCTATTTTCCCAAGCAGTAATGACAGAAAGATGAATTTGAACTTTGTTAATAGATCCCAATAATTTCTAAAGTTTAAGTTAAGAATGCCAAGCATAAAGGAGAAATTTACAAAACCAATGGATGATGTGTAGAGTATAAGGCTTATGAAAGTTGTGTTTCATTGACTTAATTCATTGTTTACATGTACAATATTTATAGAAGATTATATCTACAAAAAAAAAGAGATAGAGGCAGAGAAATTTGTTTTACGAGATAAGAAGCTAAACTTAAATTCAAACAGAGAAGCTAATCCTAAATTATAAACTAAGATGATAAGATAAAATACAAACAGAGAGTATAAGATAACCAAGGCTATCGTTAAGGTACTATTGATGTGGAAGATGCTTCTACATGCCCCCTTAAGATGGATTTTCCATTGGTGACCCCCATCTTGCCATGTAAAGTTGAGAATTTTGAACTACTTAGGGCTTTTGTCTTGAGATCTGCAATTTGGTCATGAGTTAATATGTGACAGATAGTAATGTTACCTAGCTGAACCTGCTCTCTAACAAAGTGATAATCTAGTTCTATGTGTTTCATGCTAGAATGAAACATTGGATTAGAGCAAAGGTATGTTGCTCCAACATTGTCACATAGAAGTTATGATTTAGTGGCCTGAAGGATATGCAATTCATGAAGTAGATTGCTAAGCCACATGAGTTCTACTATTGCAATGGCAACCCTATATTCTACTTCAGTCAAGGATTGTGCCACAGTGTGCAATTTTTAGACATCTAGGAAAATTGATTGACATTAAAGAAAACCATATACACAGAAATGGAGGTGCGATCATTTGTATTTCTAACCCAAACGACATCACTGTAAGTTGTTAAATGAAGTAATTGAGCTTTATAAAGTTGAATGTAAAATTGATAGTGCTCTTGAGATATTGTAGCAGACGTTTAAGTTGTTAAAGGTGGTTGATAGTTGGTTTATGCATGAATTGAGAGAGCTTATTAACAACAAATGATAGATTTAGTCTTATTAATGTTATGTACTGTAAAGCTTCAAGCATGTTGTAGTATTTTGTGCCATCGGTGGAGGCTAAGCCATCATGAAGAATGAGAGTAGTGGAGGAAGACAAAGGTGTAGACACTGGTTTGGCACATTCCATGTGAAACTTTTCCAATATATCACGTGCATATTTGTGTTGAGAGAGAAATAGGCCATGTTAATGAGGGATGAGTTCAACATCTAAGAAATAGTGAGGAGACCCCAAATTTTTTAAAGATAACCGATTAGAGAGGGCTTGAATAAACTAAAGTAGAAAGCCAACATTATTTCCAGTGATCAATAAATCATCTACATAGATGAGAAAGTATGCAAGTGTACAACCGTTGTAGTAAATGAAAAAAAAAATGAATCATTTTTACTTGTTTGAAAACTATAAGAGACAATATAAGTTTTGAGAGTATGTAATAGTTAGCCTTTTGCAATTTGCAAATGTGATTTAGTAACTGATTGAGAGTGAAGCCTGGTAGTTGCCTCATATAAACCTCCTCAATGAGAGGGCCTTGAAGGAAGGCATTGTTAACAAGAAGTTGGTGCATTGGCCATGAGTTGGTGATAGCAATAGTAAGAATGACTTTGATGGTTTGTGGTTTGACAACCAGTGAAAATGTCTTTTTGAAATCCACTCCAAGGGACTGTGTGAAACCTTTGGATTTGTAGTGAGCAATAAAGCCATTCAGGTGTCTTTTGATTCGAAACACCTATTTACACCCCCCACAATGTTCTGAGTTGGTGAAAGGGGGACTAAGGTCCATGTTCCACTCCTTAAAAGTGCATCAAACTCTCTAGACAATGCCTTATGCTAGTGAGGATATTTGAGAGCTTCTGTGACATATAATGGTTCATGGTTTTCGGGTAAGGGGTGTTTGGTGACAATGTATAGGTGTTTGGATTTGTGTATGTTGTTTTAGGAGCGGGTGATCATAGGATGTGTACAAGTGGGTATTGGGTTGAAGAGGGAGGAAGATGAGGGAATAAAGATGTTACTTGATGAGGAACTTGAAGTATGGGGTGGCTTTATCGAGGGAGATGTTGTTGGAACATGAGGAACTATGATCTCCAAGGTGGGCGTTGCATTTGTAGGAGGGGTAACCTACTCATTTGATGAGTGAGGTGTTGAAGTGGGTTGGAGGTGTGAATAAGGAATGACTTGATGTAGTGGTGTTGTTTAAAGGGGAATAATAGGTGGCTAGGTAGGTTTGGTGGTGAGTAAGCCTTTGTAAAGAAATTGATCATCAATGAAGGTGACATGACAGGAGTTGTAGAGTCAGTTTGTGTGTGGTTCAAGGCACATATAAGAATTGTTAGAGTTGGAATACCCAAGAAAAATGTAAGGGGTGGACTTGGGGCAAAGTTTGTTAGAGGCATATGGTCTTAACCAAGGAAAGCAAAGGCAACGAAATGAATGGAGATAAGTGTAGTTAGGAGCTTGATTGAACAATATTTCATAGGGTGAGTGCATGTTGAGGTTTGGGGTAGGTAGGTAATTTATGAGGAAGGTAGCTGTTTGAAATGCGTAAGTCTAGAAGTGTGAGGGAAGATTAAAGTGTATGAGAAGGCTCCTAACAGTTTCTATGATATGACGGTGATGTCTTTCAGCAATTCCATTTAATTCAGAAGTTTGATGAGGTGTTATGTAATGTAAGATGCCATGAGTGGAGAGAAAAAGGTTTGAGTTTTATGCATTCCCCACCATTGACACTATATAAAGCCAGAGGAGGTAGATTAACAAAATTCTTAACAAAGTTTTTGAATTAGGGAAATAGAATGGAAACATCTGATTTATTGGATACAACCACACATATCTTGAGAATTGATCTACAAAGATTAAGTAATAATTGTTACCATCCAAGGACCTAGTGGGAGAAGGGCCCTATACATCAGAGAGGACAACTTGAAAAGGACAAGAACTACGTAAACTAGACTTAGAAAATGGTAGTTTGTGGCTTTGGCACAATTGCACAAGATGCAAGTTGTCGAAGGAGTAGTTTTTATTTACTAGTTATGACGCTTAATCAAATGATGCATGATGCTAGTGCAAGGATGACCAAGGATATGATGCCATGTTTGTGGAGATGGGGTGTTAGAAACTAATGCATGAGGTTGATGAGAGTGCAAAAAAGGTAATCAATAGAGTCCTCATTTATTCTTCCCTTGGAGTAGAGTCACACCCATCTTCAAATGCTTCACCACAAAATGAGGGGAAAAAATTACATAGAAACTTGATTAGTGTGACATATTTTGGAAACATAAAGAAGAGGTTTATGAACTTGAGGAGCATAGAGAATAGAAGATAGTTGTAGTGTGTGTGCATAGTGGTTGGAGAAGTTGTACTAGTGTGGCTAATGGTTAAACCTGAACCATCTCCTACAATCAAACGATCATTGCCTATGTAAGGTGCACTGAGAGAGAAATTGTGCAAGTTGTCGGTAACATGGTGAGATGCTATAGAGTCTAAAATCCAACCTTGGGAAGTTTAAGTTTGAGCCTGTTGAATGGTGACAATGATGGTTGAATGATTGTTGATTAGCCTGGAGGGGTAACCAAGAATCTTATAACACATCTTAGTATTGTGGCTAGGTTTTGTGCAATATTGACATATGATACGCTTAGGAAACTACATTTTCTACCCACAAGAGTGAGGTGGGTTGCCATATGAACTACTTGAGAATGAATGACTGCATGGTTTGAAGGATAAGCCATGAGTTTTGGAGGCAATGTTGGTAGTGATAAGGGATGGACTATCAGAAGAGCGTTCTTCACGCTTGAGAAATGTCTCATGATCAACTAGTTTCTCATGAAGTTCAGCAAAGCTGATAGGAGTGTCATAACTCCTTATAGCAACAGAAGTCTCCTTATAGCCAAATCCCAATCTATTGAGAGAATGAATGACAAGATCAATTTCATCTAGTAGACTATTAATAAGGGACAATTCATCTCAAAATTGCCTTAATACCTTAAATGAACTCAGAGACAGATTTGTTACTTTAGAGTAGGTTGAGAGGCACTCCTTCAATGACATGGTACTAGACTTGGAGCTACTGGCATACATCTTTTTAAGGTGTCCCATGCCTTTTTAGAAGTTTTAACAGAGCCAAGAAGAGTGACAACAATGTTTATGACAGACGAAATGATTGCATAGAGGATGAGGTTATCTTGACGGTGCTAATATAGGTAGTCAGGGTGAGTTGGGGATGGGCAGGTGTTGGTGTTGTTGATGTAACACTGAAGGTCATACCCTACAAGTAAGGCATTGAATTGCACACACCAAGAAGGATAGTTGGAGCCATTTAGTTTTGTGGTTATGCCATTTGTGAGATCAAATAGAGGGTTAGGGACCGTGGTGGGAAGAGTGTTGGTAGGAGAGGTGGAGCTGACAGGAGGAGTGGTTTCAGTGCTAGAAGACATGGTTGTGATGGATGTTCGCCTCGCATATGATTTTGTATTAATTTAGGCGATATTACCGCAAGTGCAAGGATCAAACAAGTAATAAATAGTGAGTAGAATATTGTTCCCACGAGGAATTAGTTTACCAAGTACCACTTCTCTAATATTAATACTATCTAGGCAACCAATAATTAAGAATGATTCAAAGCAATTAAAGATACAAAATTATAAAAGACAAAAACACACAAGAACACACGAAATTAAGAGGGAAAAGAGAGAACAAAGCACACGAATGCAAAACACATTAAGGATGTAAACACACATAATTAAAACATTTGGGATCTGACTTCACTTAATTCAACAATCTATCATATACAATAGAGTAGTTTTTGAAACCTTCATTCTAATTAATTTTTAGTCATTCAATTGATGGGGAGAATCCTTTAATTAATTAAAACATAATTCCTTGTTGTAACACCCCAAATTTAATGACTATAATATAATCATCATTACACCACAGTCATTAAATTCAGGCCTGCTACAACAGCAACATGTTTCCAAATATAACCACTATACATATACAGAAAATATGAGCTATGAATGAATATATTTATTACACAACACCATAACATCCTCCAAAGGAAATTACTTATTTAAAAACACATATAGCTACCACAACCAAGTCTAAACTAGCCTAAGCCAAAACACTCCAGCTAAGTAGAAGCATCAAACGAAAAAGTAGCAACTCATGACAGGTCCTACTCAAAGACAGGGTAACGTTCCCAACGTACCCAATGTGCTTTAATTCCAAAAGAGTAAATTATACGTCAACGCCTCTAAGAAATTGCATCTGCACAAAACCATGAAGATTCTGCCTTGCCGCTATCACAGTCTTCACCGATCATAAAAATAAAACAGAACCCACAAAACAATACAATAAAGAGGTGAGATCCCCAACATCGTATACCAACATGGCAGTAAAGAAATGGTACATACAACAATACCATTCAATACATAAATAACACAAAAACAACAGGTATAATCATGACATCAATAAAATAAATAATTCAACGAACATATGCCATAACAATACCATACCATAACAATATTATATCACAACAATGTGAATGCTAACTATGCATATGAACCATATGTATACTGACCATGCACAATAACATGTATGCTGATCATGCCACATCTACAATGGACCAAACCCTACTCCATGGAGCTAAAACCAACCTCGTTGAGAATGATCTAGAAGACATGTCTGTATCTCGTTAGCCTCAAATCAACTGCTTTAATATTATCAAAGTGCGCATCATGGGTTATACAAAACATTCTACACTGGATCATGAATAGGAATAGTGTCTCGTCAAGATCTTCATTGCATCGGTTACCACGGCACAGTGGTGCTACCAACTGGCCACTTGTGGAATTCCGCGTCCCCACGCCCTCAAGATCATTCATTGATCTTCACTACGCAATTCGTACCAGCACTGAGGTGTAAAATTCATCTCCTAGGCAAACAATCTCAACAAACACACTCTACACGACTTTCAATACATGATCAAATGGCTCAATAAATCATTTATTAACAACAACGTGTTTTTCCACAAAAACAAGCCACCACTGGCTATAAAGCCTTTTTAACATCAACGAGTCTAGTATATCGGTCCGACAACAAACTGTTGCTTTTCTTAATCGCGAAACACTTTTATGTCGTTTCCAAAATCGAGTAATATTTTTATGTCGTTTTTCAATCACGTAAATATTTTCAAACGTTTTCTAAATTACGTAACTCAAAAATCATTATTTTTTAAACATGTAAAGTTTTATCACTATTTTTCAATTACGTAAAATGTTTCTTGACCTTGCAAATTAAATTTTGAGACTTTCCATATTTAATAAAAAGTTTGAACTTTATTTCCAATGTTTTATTTCCAAAGCTCCTTTATGGGATATTTTCCAACGTTTCTCACAAAATCTGTGTTATTTTTATTTAATCAAATATTATAGAATAACATCTTCCAACGGGCTCAAAATCCAGATGAACGAGCTATACGTTGATATCCCCAACGTGCTCAAAATCCAAATGAATGAGCTATACGTCAGTAACTCCAAGTTTTTCAAACTTAATTTTCATCATCATGGCCGAAAATCACATGGTGTTCAATAATAAAAAATTTATTCATTTTCCTTTTCCATTACCATAGCTAAAAACTTTCTTTAAATAAAATACCTTAAATTTAAAACCATTTTTCAAAATTATTTCCATTTCTTTTACTAAAACTCTTTTAAATAAAACACTTTAAATTTCACACTATCATCCAAATTAATTTTCAATTACTTGACCAAAAATCCATTCCTTTCCAATAATAAAAACTTTATTCATTTTATTTTTCACTTGTAAATCCTTAATTCAATTCCTTGTCACCTAATCATCTAAGTCCACCATTAATAAAACATTTTTAACTTGGATTACCCAAAATAGGCATGATAACCTTGAGCTCTAATGGTCATTGGGACCAAAAATTCTTTCCAACATGATGCATAGTAAGCAACATACTTCAATCATCAAATCATGCTACAGCAAATTCATACATAAATTTCAAAATCATATTACCACATATAGCAAAATAAATACCCATAGCAATTTCATACATACTATCAAAACAATAAAATCACACATAACCATCAAAGCAATAAAATCACACCTAGCCAAAAAAACATAAACTAATAAATTTACACAACCAAGTCAATAACTCCTCACATGGATTTTTCACCTACAAATACAAAATCCATTTCTCACAACCAAGATTGGCCGATGAGGTTAATCTCCATTTTACCTTATATAAAGTTCAAAAAGCTCCATAGTTGTCTCCTTGGAAGAAAACGTCCACCACCAAACAAGCCCTTAAAACAAACAAGCACACAAACATTAATCTAAAGCTTGAAACAAAATGACTATTGATCAAGTTTATGGTCTAGGACTTTGAAAATAAAGGTTAGAAGTGAAGATCAAGAATTTCACTTAAAAACTCTCAAGCTTTGGCTTGAAGAACAAAGGTGAAGATGAATGAATTTGAAGATGGTCACAACACAAAAGTGTCTTAGAATGGTGTTTAGATACAAGATCAAGGGTTTAGATAAAATTAAACAAGCTTGGATGGTATTTTGGTAGTGATGGTTGTGAGCTTCAAAGAGAGAGAAAGGAGAAAGTTTTGGTCACTTTAGTGTCTTTGGGTGGTTTGGCCGTGACTTAGCAAGAAGAGAGAGATGAGAGAATTTTGGTCACAAAGGTGTATGAAAGAAAAGATGAGAGAAAGTCCAAGATTTCCTCTTGGCCGTGAGATGAAATGAGAGAATTTTGGTGTTTTATTTTCAAAAAAGATGGTAGGTTAACTTAAGAGATATATGACAACTTTTGTGTCATCTTTGCATGTCCTAGAAGCACCTCCAAAATTGTGAGTCACTATGGTGAGTCACAAAAGGTGAGTCACCTAGGGTGAGTCATAAAATGAGCTCAATAGATAGAGTAGCCAAAAAGATTTCTCCACTTGATTCTACAAGCTTCTAGACCATGGACACCTAAGGAGTGAGGTGGCCAAACTTCTAGAGAGTGCAAGGTGGCAAAGCTTTTTCAACAAGCTTCCTCTAAACTTAACCTCCAAGCTCCCTTCCCATTGGTCTTCAAGAATAAGTCATAACCATTATTGTTAACTTGCTCCTCATTGGTCCATGCTAGGTGAGTCACAAAGAGAGGTTTCTAGAATGGGTGACTAGGCTTGCGTCTAGAACCTTCCCATTAGATATTTTATAGAAGCTATTATCCATTGGACAAAGACTACTGCTAAAGAACCAGTGATTATTGTTTAATGGATAATAAAACGTACATACATTTTATTTTCAAATAAAATCTCAAAAAAAGAAAAATTTCAAAATCTGTTTCCGGTTTCGGGTTTAGTAAGTTCTCCCGACACTGCATTAATAGTCCAAAATTTTTCGGCAACAAATTTTTTTTTCCAGCCCCACTTCAATCACACAGAAAGGCCAAAAACATTAACAAAACAATCAAAATAAATCAAATAATTCATAGAAAACACAAAAGCGTAAATATCTATAAAACAGGAAAATCAGGGTGTTACACTTGGCAAGTTAATTCTCTTTAATTATCAAAGTCTAGTCAATTCATTGATCTAAACCCTAACTCTTAAAGGCATGACCTTTACTCTATAGATTCTCATAGAAAATATCACACAACCTATAACCTTTAGTCCTAAATTATTATAAATCATGACACTTATTATTTACGATTTAAGTCACATGCAAACCTTCCGATTCTACACACGTCTCACTAGATCAATTTATGAGTGGTCAATTCATAAAGCATTAAGAACCCTAATAAGTACTCAAATTGAATAGAAAAGAAATTAATTAAAAAATTCAATCTTAATACATATTGATTGAATTAAGTTGCATCTCCATCCTAGAAACACACAAATTTAGCCACTCATGACAAATGAGAAGAAGAGGTAGAAAGAAGAAAGAGAATTCTTTATGATAGAACCATAGAGAAAAAACCAAAGCGCCTTCAATGGTGATTTGATCTACAACTCCATGAGAGCTCCATGACAGATCCTCCTCTTCTCCTAGGCTCGTTCCGTCACTGCCTTTGAGCCTTCAAAACTCTATATTTTTCGTGTATTTTCTAAGTCAAAATAGAACTCTTTTGCTAAACTCGTTTTTTCCTTTTTATAGAAACACTAACAACTTTTCATTTCTAACTTGCATGATTTTTATCACCCTCCATATGAACGAATTTTCCCTCGATCTCAACAGATAAATTGTAGAATTTTCTATTATATTTTCAATGTCATAAACGATGCATCAATCTGATCTCTATAACCTAAGATATGACTCAATTACTGAGGAGTGGTTAAGATGTTGTGAGAATTCAAATTTTGTCCCAAATCTCTCTTTGAGAATCTTTATCTAATCTCCAATATAAGATTTTGTATCCAATTATAACTCTAATTAGCATCTAAGAATAAGATAAGAATCCTTTAAATATTTATCTTTAGAAATTTCTTATTTTTGCACAAAATCTAATAATTTATCCTAAAAATTCAAATATGACTAGGTGAAGAAATAATTATTTAAAAATAAATTAAAAATAAAAACTAATTAAAAATTAATTAAAAATATTAATAAATAAATCAAAAGATGAGTGTATTTTACACTCATCAAATACCCCCAAACTTAAATATTATTTGTCCCCATGCAATGAAAAAGAATGAAACTAAGGGTAAAACTCATCTTTTCGCAGTGAATGCAAAAAAGCAATTCAAAGCTTGAATGATCAATCACACTCTCATGTATTCATGCTTTACTCAAGCATATATCAACAATCAAGATAAACTTTTTATCAAAAAAGCTTCACAAAACTCAAAGCAATCTTAACAATTACTCATTTACTCAGCGACTCCTAATCATCTTCTCATATCATTAGGCAATAATGTTACACAATTCTTCACTAATCCAAGTCTATCCCAAGCTAAGATCTTTTATTTCTTCTCTCCTCTCTTGTGAAGTTTGGTGCAAAAATGTCCAAGTTTAAGATTCACCACCAACCCTTATTCACAATTTGGAGTTTTAGATGGGAACAAAAAAATCAAGTGCAGCATGTGTTCAAGTTTACAACTCACCACTGACTTTTATAAGGTTTTCCTTTTTTCCATTAATTTTCTTAATTTTCAACTTCTTCAAACTTATACTTTTTTATCACTTGGGTGGTGAAAACTCCTTAATTCAACTTTTTAATTTTTCTTTAGCTTAGAACTTCCTAAAACTAGCTTAAAAAAGAATAGAAGAACTGTCTAAGATTAGAGAAGAATCCTAAAAAATCGTATCATAAACAATGATCATTTTAAGAGCTAATAATTCAGCAAAACAAGCTTTTCAATTCAAACTCACTCAATTGACAAATATATACCAAGAGGACATAACTAAAATCAAGAATTTTCGTTACATTCACACTTATCAAAGCTTTACTAAAAAAATATTCATTAACGCACTTTGCAATTTGCATCAATTTTTTTTTAAAAAAATGGGTTCATTTCCTTTTTTTTTTGCCGACACTATATACATCTCCCTATGAAGATTTCAAACTCAAGAAAGTACTTAAGCCGACTCAAATTAAAAAAAATAGTAAAATTAACATAAAAAATTGCAAACATATAAATGAATGCAACCCCACCCCCAAAACTTAAAAGTTGACATTGTAACACCCTTGTGGGAATGTCACATTTTTTATGCAATAAAATAAAATTTTATCCAAATTATAAAACGTTTGGTACATAAATAATATGACTTGTAAATTTTTTTTTCCTTTTGTACTGGATATCATTAAATAAAATAAAACGAAACATAAAGCAAAACAAACCATTATCACACACCATAATATACATATGATTTTGTCTTAAGTATACAAATAATTTACAACTATAAATATTTAACAAAGCAGTAAAGAGTCAACATAACACTAAAACATAACATGCCCAAATGCACATCAAAGATTTCTAACCCTCCGAAGGATCATCCTCAGATGGATCATCGGATGACAGAAATCCAGGATGTCTCGCAGCTCTACGGACAGCAGTCCGTGCTGTTGACACACTACTGATCTCACGAGGCGCATGAAAAAGTCCTCCCCAATAACGCCTAAGAGTCAGCGGCATATCAAGATGTAAATACAAAGTAGTAGTAAAAATAGGTGCTCCATCAAACTCTCTACGTAGAGTCACAGTCATATACCCTACATAGACTACTAATCTTCTATCTTCACGCAGTCACCAGGCCTCTGAACCTCCGTGAAAATCGAGTCTCACAAAACCAAAGAAATCTGGCAATGCTATCACCACAAAATCAGTCCAATGATATGGGTGATCTAATGGCTCGCCTTCTTCAAACTGGTCACTCAGTTGCTGTTCTTCCGGGTACTGGATATCAAGAGGTTGCTCCTCTTCCTCTTCCTCAAACTCTTTACAGAATATAAAAATAATGCAAAAAATGCATACAACGAGGTGAGACAATCTATATCATTACCAGCATGGCAATAAAGAAAATGACAATACAAACAGATATCACAGTTTAACACAATAATGCATACCATCACATCATATACAATACCTCAAATTAACACATCATACATGCTATCACAAGTTACAGTAAACATAAAAATGTTGATTGTAAATACAAATGTATACCGACTCATTCCTACTCCATTGAGCTAAACACAGACATCAGAGAGAATGATCCGAAAAGAACTATAAGTACCTCAGGCTGTCCAACCAAACTATTACACTGTCTAACGTCGTGTCTATAGCCCACAGTCCAAAATATCGTGTAGTAGTACACAGTTCAAATACGTCGTGCACCACAGACATTGTACCAGATAGTCTCCACAAGATCTTGATTAAGAATAGTGATTGTCGAGGTTATTAGTGTGTTGCCCGTTACCACGGTTCAGAGGAGTTACCAACTGTCCATATGTGGAATCCTCCGCACACTAATGCCTCGAAGTTCAGTTAATGAACCACACTACATCTATCACACCCACAACATGGTGTAATTCATCTCGTCAATCAATCGCTAATTTCAACCAAATTGACACAACTCTCAATGCATGAATAAAACTATAATTACATAAATACCCTCGGTCTCAATATGTCACCATATTTACATAAATACCCTTAGTCTCAATATTTCTAAATATAGTATGTCTCCACTTGACAGTATCATATCTCAACATGTCCGGGTCCACCACTTTAGCCCGATAGTAAAACTCACTGTTCCATTTAGTCGCGTAGAAATTTTATCGCGTTTTCACTATCGCGTCACTTTTACAAATATTTTTAAATCGCATAAATATATTTTAACGTTTTTAAATATCGCGTACTATTTTTAAATCATTTTCTCAATCGGGTAAGATTTTAAAATCGTTTTCTTAACCGCGTAGCTTAAAAAATCTTTATTTTAAATACGCATAAGTCATTTCTAATACTTTTAAACTACGTAGAATATTTTCCTTACATTATAAATATATTATGAAACTTTTCTCTTTTATTTGTCCATTTTTAGTAAATTTTGACAGCATTTTATCTAGAAAATTCATTAAATGATCTTTTCTACATTTTTCTTTTAATACTTCATAGTTTAACCTTACTCATTATTTACACCTTGAAACCTGCTAACGTGCTTCAAAACTTAGAAAGTGAGCTCTACGTTAGTATTTTTTAAGTGTTTGCTTTATTTCTTACTTATAACAAATTCTTAGGATTCTAAAACTAAGCTCATTTATTTTATTCCCGAAAGATTCATTGAAATTAAATTCTTTTGTAGTTAACTACTTAACCTACCTTAGAAAATAATTTTTTTGGAAATCAAATATATATTGAATGGCGTATTAGCCGAATTCAACATATCCTTTACAAATGGTCATTAAATCATTTTCTGTCTTCTAAATCATTTTCAAATTCATTGTTTTACCTAAATTCATTAAATCATTGTTTTAGAAAATGGTTGAGAACATTTTGGTTCTCTTTTTCTTGGAGAAGCCGTGAGCTCCTTTTGTGTTCTTTGGAACACTCATGCAATCTTTACATGTTATTCACATCCTACAATAATAGTCATACATCTATAAACACATGCAATATATTTTTAAAGTTTTAGACATGCTTACAAATAAAATCAACCACAAATAGGAAAGCATTAAACAACCAAATGAATGAATCCTTATGGATTCTTCACCACACATACAATCCATTTTCTCATCACCACACAAGGTTGATGAGATTAAATCTCCCTCTTACCTTAAAGGAAGACAACTCCTTTTAACCCTTCCTAGTTGATTTCGTGTGGCTCCCAAAGAGTTCCTAACAAGCTTAAACAAATTTTTAAAGAATTATAACTATAGGAGAAAAACATAAACCATGGATCAATTATGGCTTAGAACATCAAAAATCAAGTTAGAAATAAGAAACAAAGATTTTCACCTTGTAGGAAAATCTTCAAAGATGGTTTTCCAAGCTCAAGATGAACTTTTTTGAAAGAACTCTCAACTAGAGATGTTCTTGGAATGATGTTTAGATTTAAGAAATAAGGTTAGGTAAAATTTTAGATGAGTATAGGTGTGGGTTTATGGTGTTGGCCGAATGGCTCAATGAAGAAAGCTAGAGAGTTGGTCCTGGTGTTCTTGGAGAAAAGAAAGGTTGAAGATGAAAAATGACTAAGTAAAATGTTCTCCTTTACTATGCATGGTCGTAGGACTCCCTAAAGGAAGTGGTCTCCTTTGTTGACTCCTCCTAACACCTAATGGCTTTAGATGTGATCTAGGGTTGATATTCAAAGCTTTGCCTCCAAGCTTGTTTCTTATTGGTGTAGGAAATCAAGTCATCAAGTGACTAAGCACTTCTTGATCCTTCTTGAACCTTGCTTGACCGAATGGCCTAATGAGAAGCAAACCAAGTTTGTGCTCATTTATATAATCTAGTTACACCTAAGTGCATTTAGTTAGTTTACTTAGTTACTTGTCTAACTATCTAGTTACTTAGGATAACTAAGCTTTGTCTTGATATTTTTAGAACCTTCTCTAACCAGAACTTAAATAGGTAGTTAACTAGGTTTACTTCATTTAGTTACTACATAAGCTTCCTATACTAACTTAGTTAGGTTTAAGCTAACTTGGTTAAGCTTTCTAGTCATAAACTAACAAGTCTAACCATTTTTGTGGACTTGCTTCTTATTGGTTTAAAACTTTCAAGCTACTATTGTTGACTAGCTCTTATTGGCTTAGGATTTAATCTAGCCAGAAACGTTGACTGACTCTCTAAACATGGGTCCCACAGACTTTTCTGGGTCTATGGTTATTTTGGAGTAAATTTTTGCTGTTTTTAAGACAGTAGGTACTATAAAATAAAATAATATTATAATAATATAAAATTATTTTTATTGCATAGTTAAATCCTAAAAATTAAAAGATTCACACACGTATCATTCAGAATTGGGTTTAGTAAGATCCCCAGTTTCAAATAATTAAAATAAGATTTTTCTGGCCAGAAAATTATTATTTTCTTGGCTCGGAGCAAATCATACACAATGAACAAATACAATCACGAAACAGTCAAATTCAATTTATAACTCACAGAAAATATAAAACAGTATATTTAGGACAATATCGTACTTGACTCAAACGTTGGGGTGTTACAGACATTGTCCCTAATGCCACAGATAAAGAACATACTTCAAGATATTTAGTTGAAACAAATCAAGCACAAGATGAGGTGGAAAGAATTATCTCAAACAAACCATTAAGTTCATTATCAGTAAATGCAAATAAATGTGTTCACAAAATAATAAATTAAGTACAACCCAAATATAACAATTTATCAGCAATTGAAACATTAACAATGATTGTGTAGCAAGTGACATCATCACCACTTACTTTCAATATATCAAGTCTTAAATTCGGCTATTAGATTGTCAAGCAATTAGGCTTTATCTTTCAATCATTCACCAAAAACCTAAGATCATGCGAATATGGGATCCAACATATCACAAATAGTAAGCACACTAAGAATGAATTAAGATATCAGTCAAAAAAATATCAAGCCAATCAATTCCTAATTGCACAACAATCACAATTATCATGTCACCTTTTTCAATCCATAATAGGGATCGCTGGAATCTATAGAGGTTAGATGGTGAAAAAAATTAACAAACTCTTTTTGAGATGTACTAGGTCGTGGTTCACACTGGAATCTATAGAGTGATATGTTTTTTTTAATGGAAAAATAGAAAAATAAAAAATAAAATTAAAAAAGTAAAGAAAAAATTGTGGAACCCCAAACTTAAAATCAAAGCATAGTGTATATTAAACTGAATTGAAAAACAAGGCATGAACAAACCAAAACAACACAAACACTTCAAATTCGAATCCTAATCTAAAAATTTAAATACGAAAAAAAAAATAAACTCATCTATTAGTTTACGCATTTTATTTTGCCACTTCTTCTTGCTTTTTTTTAGTTCGCCTTTTGTTTTCTCTTATTGTCCTTTCAATCTCTGGATCAAATAGTAGTGAACTATAGTCACTTGTACCTCGCATAAAATGAAACACCACTAATGATTAGAAATAGAAATTAACAATTAAAGCAAAAAAAATAAAAAAAAAAACAAAGCCTAGAGTAGTACTCTTCCTAGATACTAATGATATTGATAAAATCCTAATTCTCTGCCAATTGTGCCAAAAACTTGTTCGTCCTGCATGTAATTATGCATTAATTTAGGCGACATTACCATAAGTGCATAAATTGAACAGTAATAAAGAGTGAGTAGAATATCTTTCACATGAGGAATTAATTTACTAAGTATCACTTCTCTAATATTAATACTATCTAGGCAACCAATAATTAAGAGTGATTGAAAGTAATTAAAGACACAAAATTATAAAAGACAAAAACATACAAGAGTGCACGAAATTAAGAGGGAAAAGAGATAACAAAGCACATGAATGAAAAACACATTAAGGATGTAAATACACAAAATTAAAACAAGAGGGATCTGACTTCACTTAATTCAACAATCTATCATAGACAATAGAGTAGTTTTGGGACATTCATTCTAATTAATTTCTAGTCATTCAATTGATAGTGAGAATATCTTAATTAGTTAAAATCTAATTCCTTAGTAAGTTAATTCTCTTTAATTATCAAAGTTTAGTCAATTCTTTTATCTAAACCCCAACTCTTAAAGGCATGATCTTCACTCTATGGATTCTCATAGAAAATACTACAATTCTCTCATATAACTTATAACCTCTATTCCAATATGATTATAAATCATGACATTTATTATTTATGATCTAAGTTATATGTAAACCTTCCTGTTATACACACGTCTCACTAGATCAATTTATGAGTAGTCAATTCATAAATGCATTAAGAAGCATAATAAGTACTCAAATTGAATAGAAAAGAAATTAATTAAAAATTTACTCTTAATACGTGTCAATTGAATCAAGTTACATCTTTACCCTAGAAACACACGAATTTAGCTACTCATGACAAAAGAGAAGAAAAGGTAGGAAGAGGAAAGAGAATTCATCATGATAGAACCGTATAGAAGAAACTAAAACGCTTTCAATGGTGATTCGATATACAACTCCATGAGAGCTCCATGACGGTTCCTCCTCCTCTCCTAGGGCTAGTCCCCTCGTTACCTTTGAGCCTCCAAAACTCTATATTTTTCATGTATTTTCTTAACCAAAAGAGAGCTCATTTGCTAAAATCGTTTTCCCCTTTTATAGAAAAGCTGATAGCTTTTCGTAACTAACTTGCACGATTTTTCTCACCCTCTATATGGAAGAATTTACCCTCGATCTCAACAGAGAAGTTGTAGGATTTTCTATCATCTTTTCAATGCAAGTGTCAATCTGATCTCTGTAACCCAATATATGACTCAATTACTGAGGAATGATCAAGATACTGTGGGAATCTGAATTTTGTTTCAAATCTAATCTCTTTGAGAATCCTTATCTAATCTCCAATCTAAGATTTGGCATCCAATTAAAACTTTAATTAGCATTTAAGAATAGGATAAGAATCTTTCAAATATTTATCTTTAGGAATTTCGTATTTTTGCATAAAATCTAATGATTTATCCTGAAAATTCAAATATGACTATGTAAAGAGATATTTTTTTAAAAATAAATTAAAAAATAAAAATAAACAAAAACTAAATAAAAATCAATTAAAAATCCTAATAA
This sequence comes from Ormosia emarginata, assembly GCA_029884605.1. NCBI lineage: Eukaryota > Viridiplantae > Streptophyta > Magnoliopsida > Fabales > Fabaceae > Ormosia > Ormosia emarginata. The sequence continues at coordinate 9,145,084 of JAQQTP010000047.1, read as the reverse complement.
ATAAATCCAAAAGATAAGTGTATTTTACACTCATCAATGGATCAAGGATGCTATAAAGCAAAAAACTACTGATACCGTATAAGATTTGTGAAAGCTATGTCTCATTGTCTCAATTCGGCGTTTACATGTACAATATTTATATTGTATCTACAAAGAAGGAGAGATAGAGGGAGAGAAATATGTTATACAAGATAAGAAGCTAAACTTAAATTCAAATAGAGAAGCTAATCCTATATTACAAACTGAGATGATAAGATAAAACACAAACAAAGAAGATAAGATAACCAAGGCTATTATTAAGGTATTGTTGAGGTGGAAGATGCTTCTACATAGAGAATGTAAATGCAAAAGGTGTGATGGCGTGTAGTGTGCGTAGAAAGCATCTTTCACATTTGAAAAATTGAAGCACAATTAGCTGACCATATAACACACATAGGCAAGGCATTTAGAAAGTTAAATAAGATATACATCATTTATAGAACAATACAAGTAAAATAAATATGGACATTTATAGAAGTGCTATGGAATTTCAATTATAAATAATTTAACATAAAATACAGATATAGAGTCAATTACATATAAAAAAGAACAAAAGGCAAAAACCTACTACAAAAGACTCTCTCTAAGCAAAGTTTCTTCCTAACTTGGTAATAAACAAACATATATATTGTCACAGTGTCGTGAAATCTTATCCATTCCTTAGTGACTTGAACAACTATGATGTCGTATGTAATACTTTCAACTCTTTCCCTTTGTTAATTGGTTAACTATTTATCAATAGTAGATAAAAGCTCCAAGTCTTGGACCTCTAAAATTGGATCACTTTGTCACTTATCTCTTGTAAAATTATATAGCACGAAATAAGTATCAATAATTCTTATTTGTGTTTTTAAATAAAAACTGAAGGAGTTCTTAATATATTCTATCTTTTTTTCAATATCCCGAATGATCTTTAAATTGCCTTCATTGCACTTGCATGATGGCGAATAAATAACTCCTTGTAATTTTGAAAGGTGTTTCCAATCCACTCATTTAGATGATATCTAGTCCCTCGATAAGGTGCTAAAAATCCCAAGTCGTTAGTATATCTCACATCTACATGAAAGTATTTACCTACAATGGTTTTTTTTAAAAAATCATCATAGGATTATATTTGATATTTTGAATAAATTATTATTATTTTCATGATATTATCATTACTTGAGAATCTCCCGTTGATCCTTCCCACCTGAGTAACACATAAATAAACCTTAAATCTGGACCACAAGTTCCTAATACATTTGTGATACAATATTTAGGCTTATCTTCATCAACAAATGTACTTGGATATGTGTCCCATCAAGTGCTCCAACATAATTATAAAAGCAATGTAAAATCATATATAAGTTGCAGTTACTAAAATGTCTGATAATTAGCAAATTTAGCATAACAATTAACAAACTTATCTCAAACCATCTCCATTTGTTTGTCTCTAAGCCCTCTAGATTATAGTCATGAAACTTTAAATATTCCTTACTCACTTTCATTATAGCTCATAGGACATTATTGAAATGTCTACTTATAGTTCCATTGCATGTATAATACCAAAATTGTACTACTCTATACTTTAGGTTGTGAGCAAGGATATGTTAAAATATTGCCACAACTTTAGTTGTAGGAACATTTTTCATTCTTTCTAATCCCATTTTGCTTGCAAATTTTTTTATTTAATTACCCAAATACAATATTTTATTGTGAGGGATTTTAAACACCCTAAAAAATACAATTTTCCCTTACAATAATTTATCTGAACACACCCTCACCTATAAATAGGGGTTCCACATGCTCAATGGATGGTATTGGTGGATATCTAGTGAAATGTACAATAGGGATGAAGTTCTAGAACCTTCTAGATGTTCATTGAAATCCTAAGAGCTATCTACAAGGGTCAAAAATGTTCTTGAACTCTCATGGCATCTAGAATTCTCTAGAAGCATCCTGTACGTTTTAGAGCCTTTCAAAGAGTTTTAGAATGTTCTCCAGGGTTCTAGGTTTTTCCATTGAGTTTTAGAATGTTTCTCAAGGTTCTATAACATTTTTGAGAGTCCTAGACTCTTCTCCAATGTTCTAGAATTCTCCATGCAATTAGTCTTTATGCGAAAAACTAAGCCTTTGCTCGTGAGTGAAGTTGGCTTGACCTTTGTACAAGAGGCCGATAAAGTGTGAAGTGCCGATTCAGTTACTTAGTCTTTTCAAAAATTATATTTATTAAATCAATACTTGATGTTTTATCATTTAAAATATAAAACTAGATTTTCAAAAAAAAAAGTTCAAAAGCCTCGTATTGAATTAAGAGAAATTTGGTATATTACACCCATGCAAAATCAACACAATTGCTTAATAAAACCAAACAATTTTTTTATATATAATGGAAAATGCTAAGTATCCCAAGTTTAATCACCCCGGATAATACCAGACTAGTCACAATGAATGGATCCCATAGCAAGATCCACTTTTATATTCTCTTTTTTTGAACTCCATATGTGCTTCCCTACTCGGACTCTCTAGCATTGTCCATATATGATTTGGCATCTCATCTATTATTACTAGCATATTGAGAAGCACTAACGCGTTTGTCTATCTATTTTTTTATTTTTATTTGAGATGATAAAATAAATAATAATAAAAATTATTTGATGTGAATTATAATTATAACAACACAAGATGATAAAGAGTTTGAATATACTTGTAATTTGAGAGTAAAACATACTCTTATCTTTTTTATATTAATTATAATATAGTAAGAATGTGAAGACTGAAAAGTTTGAATACAACTGTAATTTAAAAATCGTTTCATATTATTTTTAAATGAGTAAAAATATGTATTTATAATTTATTTTATATTTGTCTAGATAATTATCAGTGAAATGAGAAAACTCAATGTCCTTTGTGCCATAAATGACTACAGGAGGAGGGATTGGGATCTCACCTTTCATCATTGATAATAATCTAGCTTTTATATATTTTTCTTATAAAAAATAATATGTATTATTATATCGCATTATATTTAATTTTAGTGACTTATAATACTATTGATTGATTTATTTAAAGAAGTCATTGATTTAATTATTATAATAATTATAGGGAATTTGTTAAAGAATCTTAGACAATAAAAAATTGACAATTTGACAGTAAGTTTAATTGAAGGAAGAAATAAATACTTGAACTCACAACAAATAAAAAATAGAAAAAAAATGAAAAATCTGGCAACCTTAATAAAAGGAGATTAAGTTTTTTAAATTTAATTTCTTAAATCCAATCAATATTTTTTTTATTATTTGAAGACCAATTAAAGAGATCCTATGTAAGATACACTCCTATTAAAAAAAATCTCTTATTAATAGACGAAGGAAAAGTGCACGAGAGATATATTGAGGAGACCAGTAGCGGCACAGTAATGTTGCAGCAGAGAAGAAAAGAAGAAGTGATGTGAATGAAGAATATTAGTAAGATAATTTTATTGTGTTCTAATCTTATTATGTCTTACTAAATTCTCTATACTAAGGAGATAATGAAACTTTGATCGTTTTGACATTGCTATGTTGAATTATTTTTATCCAGTTTCAGGATTTAATGCTTATTAATTCTATTTTTCTATCAGATTATATGAATGAATTTTTAGATGAGTTCAGTCATGTTTTTCTCTTGCTTTGTAATTTATTTGTATTATCTGAGTGTTGATAATAATTGTTGGATATCAATTGTGATTTCTTATTAGGAATACATTTGATGATTTGATAATTTACTATCAATTGAGAAAATTTTATCATACATTTGATAGATTTTTCTTGAGCACATGTTTTGCCGCTAGATGTTCATAAGATAAATTATTTGAATATAATAATTTTACATATTTAATGTTAAAATTAATTTTGATAATTTTGAAATTTAGTCCTTTTACATCTGGTTGAAACCAAATTTATTTACTTGTTTTCTTTTAATTTACTTTTTATTTTAGTTATTTATTTCATTTTATTTTTTTAGTGAAAAAAGCTTGATTATTATTGTATTTCATTTAATTTTTACACCTTTGATTCATCAATTTGTGTAACTAAATTAAAAATAATTTTTTAATACTTAAAATTAATTATAAATCTTTATGAGATTAATCTCGTACTTACTTAATTATATTTCAATATGATTCGTATACTTGTGAGTATTTAATGACTTTTAAAAAAGTCACAACAATCATGCCTTACAAGAAGGCAAAATTTGTGTTGACTTTCTTTCTAAGCTTGGTGCCAATCAAAGACAACGCCATCTGATCTTCTCTCCCCCCGACTGGGAATGGTCCCTTGATTCTTGTTGACACCATGCATGATCCTTTCCTTAGATCTTAGTTATTTTTTGTTTGTTTCCCCCTCACCAGACAAAACAAAAAAAAAAAACCTCGAGTATAGATAATTAGGGATAAAATGGGGCAAGTGAAATGTGGTTAAATCAAGGTAATGCCCTTTATTAATAGTATAGAAATATAATAAGAATGTGAAGAGTTTGAATACAACTATATGTTAAAAATCTTTATTATATTTAACTTTAAATGAGTAATAATATGTATTTAGAATTTATTTTATAATAGCATAGATAATTATAGATAAAATGGGATAACTCAAGTATAGATAATTATGAACATAAAAAAAAAGTATAGATAATTAGGAGTAAAATGGGGCAACTAAAATATGATCAAATCAAGTTAATTCCAAATCAGTATAGATAATTAGTATAGAAGTATGGAATTTTAGATTGTAAACACTATATTTTGTCTTGACCAATATAAAATTTTCAAAAATTAATAAAAATTATTAAATGAAAATAAAAAATGAGCCCAAATCAAAGCCTAAAATTTAAGTCATTTTGTTTAATTTTCTAGTTTACACACCTTAACCCAATTTCAAAAAATATAAAAAATCAAAAAATCAAAAAAAAAAAATTTTGTATACAATTTTAAAATAAATGAAAAACGTCTAGTTGATCTTTAAAACTTAAGATCTCATTATTTATTAATTTTTATATTCTTACATCAAATAATATATATATATATATATATTTTTAAAATATTAATATTATTTATTATATATATATTTTATTATTTTTTCAATTAATCATTTAAAAAATAAATAATATTCAATTCTGTAGGTGTACAGTTCTTAAAATAAATGAAAAAATGGTTCCAGTTGATTATTTAAAACTTAAAATCCCATTATCTTAGATGAAAGTGAATCTAACGTAAATGTAAATAAAAAAAAACTTACACTAATATAAATTAATTATCTCTTAATAATATATATACTATTAAAAATAATATATGACTATATTTTTCTATTATCTATTGTTGGTCATGTCACACCCACTCTCATCTCCCTCACTTTTCCACCTTATCCTCACACTTTGCCTTTTTCTTCCGAAAAGCTACATTGGCTCCGATTCACCTCACTGCAGCACATAACACATTGCTACACGTTACTGCACTTTGCCTCCCACTGCATCACTGCACACACTGCCACAGCGGGAGCAACGCTGATTACTCCCCACACATCGCGCCACCACATCCGCGACGACCCTCACGCCGCCATCGTCTCCACCTCGCACCATCTACGCCAACCACCGCACTGCCATTGTCCCCATCCTTCACTGTCGTGGTCCCTGCTCCAGCAAACAGAAGGTCCTTTATTCCTTTGGCGTTACTGTTATGAGTTTAGATTAGTTTAGGTTTTGTTTGGGTTGTTGCTCTTGGGCTTTCTCATAGCATTGGGCTAGAGTTTGACTATTTTATGTTAATCTAATTTGTTTTTATTTTTATTTTTTTGTTCATTGGGTTGTTTCTTTTGGCTCCAGTTGAATTTGAGTTAGATTACATTTGAGCAAGTTTGTTAGAGGGCTAGGACTTTGTCTTTTCTTTTTAACTAAAATAAAATTGACTAACATGAAAACACAAAAAAAATTAAATGACAAAAAATTAAAAAAAAAATAGAAGGCTAGATAAAAATAACAAAATAAGTAGAATAAGGCAATTAAGCAAAAATGTAAAAAAAAAAAAAGGTGAATATCAAAATGACAAAAAAATGTGAAAATAAGGTATGTATGAATTCTTTTTGACCTAATTGAGGATAGTTTATTATCTTGCTTGATTATATTGTTTTAGTGGTTTATTTTCTCGTCTAATTGTCTTATTTTGGTTTATTATTATGTATCTATGCTTCAAATGTGTCACTTGCCAAAGGAGTAAAATAAACGTGGTTTAAAGTTATAAATAATTTATACAATTAGCTTTAAGATAACAGTTTTATTATAGATGTATTAGGAGTGCAATGGTGGTTAAGTCTTCACTTTTCTTATGCATAATTAGACTCTTAGACTTATTCTCTTTTTAATAGACCAATTTTCTCAATGAAAAGATTTTTCCAACTATTTTACTAAAATAAAAATTGGTGGTAACTTCATAAATTTTTTATAAATTTTAGTTGTCTCTAATTGCGGTGCCCTTCGAATACGTTGTGACATAGATAAAATAAAAATATTAATCTCTCTCTTGTGTGTGTGTGTATATATATATATATATATATATATATATAATTACTTGATTTTTATATTTTTCTTATAAAAAATTAGGCATTATTATATTTTAATATATTTAATTTTATTGATTTTGTGATATTAGATAGAGTTTTTCTAAATATTTAATGATTTTATTTTTTACTAAGTTTTCATATTATTTTAAATAGAATTATATTTTTTTTTTTTACTTTTCTTTAGTTTTAAATTATTATTTACATGTTTGGATGTTTTTTTTCATTAACTTGGATCCTCCTCTATATATATATATATATATATAATAATGGAATACTTGATTTTTATATTTTTTTATAAAAAATTAGGCATTATTATATTTTAATATATTTAAAACAAATATTGATTTTGTGATAAGAGTAGAAATGATTCTTTCTAAATATTTAATGATTTTATTTTTTACTAAGTTTTCATATTATTTTAAATAGAATTATGATATTTTTTTTTACTTTTCTTTAGTTTTAAATTATTATTTAATTGAGTTATCTTTTTGTTATACATTAAATGAAGGGTTACAATTATCAACTCCATGTTCTGACGTTGCAAATTTTAATATTCAAGTTGAAGGTATATTTCATTTCATACTTCGATTTGCTAGAACATTTACATATGTCCCGTGGTAATTATGCTAAATAGAAAGATTGAAGAAGCAAGGTGGACCATTGTCAATCCAATCCTAAAGCCACTCAGAATTTATTTGAACTAGATTTTAAATTCTACCAATTCTATTACAACTTGCACCATGCCACTCAGTCCTTTTTGCATTTTCTTAATATTTAGTTCGATCATTTACAATATAAATCATAGATCGAGTGATAATGGAGCTAAAGACCGCTAACATGTTGTTTACCAAAATATTTTGACAAATGTTAATTTATCTATGATAAACTTTTGTCTATAGACAAAGTTAATTCTCAATCTCAATTCAAGGAAAGAAATTGTTTTTTTTAGATTCTTCTATTCTTAGACTTAATTTTTAAATAATATAAAAAGGTAATTTCGAATGGAATACAGACTTGCGTAAATCAAAATCGAAGTGTTTATGCGTAATGTGAAATTTAACAAAAATAAGTATCAACAAATAAAGTGCTTTGTTTTGAAAAGTAAGAAAATCAATAAAATAAGACAAGTTTAATTGACATGAAATGTAAATAATACAAATAAAGGTGCAATTGAAGTAAATATGACAATTAATGTAAAGTGCTAAAATAAAAAAGCATGAATTAAAGTAAGGCAATGTAATAGGACAATGAAAGATAGACTTGCAAGTATGTAAAATGTAATACGTAAATTTGCATAAAAGTAATAAACGCAAGTAAATGAAAGTAATGTAAAAGAACTCAAATGATCTTTGGAAAAATCATTTGATCAGGAGTAGAGAGGAGTTTGTTGAAAAGTAAATGACTAAATGTAAATGAACTGAATTGAAAATTACATTGAATTTGTAAAGTGACAAGAAAGAATCACCATGAATCTAAAAGTGCCCACGGGCTTATGGAAGAAATTGAGCAACTTGTTTGAGATGTTAAGGAATGATGCGTAAGTTATAAGTGTTTATGAGTACTGAATTTTCAACCCTTAAATGTTTCAATTCTCTTAGTATTTATAGACATCTTAAGTAACTATCATTTTTATAAGATCTTGACATTTGTCTAAAACAAAGATAACTGCTAAATGATTAATAATCTTTGTCAAGTAATCACCAAATCCTTGTCAACAATCCTTATGCCATAAATAACTGCTCAATCTTCCACAACAACTCTCATACTATTTTAATTTTATGTCTTCAGTTGCTATTAACTTATATTTCAAATTCAAATCATTTCTCTTAAATTCAAAGTTGAATATTTGAACACTTGTTGTCTCTTAATCGAGATCCTTTCTGTTTTCAAAATTTGGCTAAATGTAACTACTCTTCAAATTTTAAAGTTTCAATATGAGATCGAAATCATTACTCCTATACGAGATCGAAATAATTTTTCTTTGACTTTACATCAAAACCAACACTTTGATAGTATTAAGTCTTTATTACAATTTCGATTTCAATCTAAGTTAAAATTCGTATAAGTCTATCATGATTTGTATTCATGTCAAGCCTTATATTATACTCTCAAAATTGTACTAAATAAAAAATGTGTCATTTTTATACCAACATATGTTTAAATTTTTTATTTTTTTTCCTTTTCGATGTCTGCTGCTATGTTAGAATAATTTATAGTCTTGGGTTTTCGCCTGCAAAAATGGAAACGTTAGGTATTTGTGGAAAAGCCCTGTTGAGGCCCTTCCGTGGAAGGCCTGTATATATTCTATATTTTTTGGGGACTGGAATTATTTTTAAGCTTCGAGACAATGATAAAGGTTTGGGCTTTGGAATCTCCATCTCTGTCTTATATATGAGTTCATAAAGCGTGACGAACAAAAAATAAAAAGCATGACGGGAAGAACAAGTAATTTCAGGAGTTATATTATTTAATCACTTAAAATATGACATTTAAATAAAATTTTATTCATATTTGTATATGATATATTTATTTTAACTTGACATATAATATACGAAAATAATAAATCACACTCACATGGGATATAATGTTTTAAACGAATATTGTCTTTTGGTTTTTAAAAAACATTTTGGTAATTTCAGTTATGTTAGAGGCTTGGAGCAGAAATAAAAATTCATGGAACATGTCAATGAGCTTGTATCTTAATTGTCACCAGTTCTAATATTTAAGACTAAAGTATGATGATGATTTCGGAGATTTAATCTTTCACAAACCCATCTGTGCTTTATATCTACATATTTGCATCTCCAATTGTAAGAATTGAAACTATCTGATTATCTGAAATCCAATTTAGACCAGTACTTGATGTGTTCAATACACTTCCAAAGTAAACATAATAGATAAAGTCAAATGTGTTGAAATCGCGTTAAAAGCGAGATAAGTTATCGGGGGTCCATTTTGCACTATAAATCATGGACATCAAGCTTGAGAAGACAGTAGGTGTGGAAGAACCAACTTGAGTTTGGAAACTAAGTGCACAATTAATGCGACCTGGATGATGAGCTTTAGTAAAGATATCGCCTAAAGCCTTCTCGAGAGTGCCAATGGAGAGAAGACGAAGAGCTCGACTAAGAATATGTTGGCGAATAAAATGACAATCGATCTCAATGATGTTCTGAGAAGGTTGGAGAGGGAAAGATATCATCATGTAATCATTTGAATAAAGACTCGATTGTCACAAGAGATCGTGGAAGAAGACCGAGAGATGCCCAAGTCATCAAGAAGCCAACGGATCCGGTGTAGTATTTCGGAGGTTGTGTCGTGATGAGCTTTGGTTACATATTTTGGGATCCGAATAAGAAAGTTATCGAGCAATCAATGTTGTCTTCTTCTTTGCGCCACGAGATAAGAGCATCACCAAGAAAAATACAAAACCAGTGGTAGAACGGCGATGTTGGGATCTCCTCCCCAATCGATCGAGATAAGTCGGAGGATTAAGGAGGAGTCGATGTGCAGAGAAATGAAGTCCATGAAACATAGTACCTTTCACATAGCGAATAATGCGAAGGACTCGAAGATAATGAGCGTAGAGCGCGATCGGACATGAATCCTCGACTAAGTGAATGCATGGGAAATATCCGGACGAGTAACAGAGAGATAAATCGGCTACCTACCAACCGCCGATATAGAGTGGGATTATCAAGTACAAGACCGTCCATAGGAGTAAGGCGACATTGGGCTCGAGAGAGATGGATTCCTTACATGAGACTATCCGTAATACCATTTCGAGAAATGAGATCTGAGGCATACTTAGCTTGGGACAAGAAAAGCCCATCGGAATAAGAACTTCAAGACCTAAAAATAACTAAGAGGGCCAAGATCCTTCATTTCAAAGTTGCGTTGGTTCAAGAAAGCTTTAAGATCCGTAATACCGATTGTTATCTCCAAGTGGTCAATGATCATGTCATCAACATAAAGAAGCAAAATTACAATTTTGATCGAGCAACCGATGAATGAACAGAGCTTTCATGAGGACTAGATGAGAACCCTAGCCGATTGATGGTAGAACATGAAGGTTTAGCAAACCATGCTCGAGGAGCCCTGTTTAAGACCATGTATGGGCTCAAACAAGCTCTAAGACGTGGATTCCTTACGTAGAAGACAAACCTTATTAGGCGGACAAGTATAACCCAGGGGGTGGTCGTGATATAAATTTCTTCTTCCAAGTCACCATTGAGAAATGCATTTTTCACATCCATCGATTAAGGGACCACTTTTGAGTGGCGGCAATAAAGAAGAGTGCGAAAGGTGATACGAGCAACAGGGAACAAGTCTCCTCATAGTCAATACCATACTCTTGAGTAAATCCTTAGCAACATGAACCTTGTATCGTTCAATAGAGCCATCGAACGAGTCTTGATTTTGTATATCCATTTACATCCCACAAGTGCCTTGCCGGTAGGAGGATCAACCAGAGATCCCAATATTGGTGTTCTCCAAAGCCTGTAACTCGTCCCGCATAGCTTGTAGGTCACTTGGAGATCTTTGGAGGCTTCGGATAGGTCCGAGGTTCATGAAAGTGAAGCATGGTAGAAAAACAATGATAATCACGAAGATAGCTAGGATGAGTTCTTACCCTAGTTGGACGCTCGAGGAGGAGGAGGAGGAGGAGGAGGATCTACGTTGGCGGAACAGTATCATCGAGAGTGGTTGGAACAGGAAGTGTCCGGAAGCTCACTAGAGGAACTGCATCGGGATCACTAGGAAAATGATCAATAGATGGGTTAGTGAAAAATGAGTTGAGGTGGAAGGAATGGATTTGAACTTAGACAGAGAGGAAAACATGATATGTTCCCAAAAATGACATGACGGAAATACGAATGCGGTGAGAGATAGGGTCCCAAAACGATAACCTTTGTGTTCTCCCATAACCAAGAAAGCAACAAAGACGGGCACGAGGTTCGAGCTTAGTATATTCGTGGGGTTGAAGTAGTACAAAACAAGCACAACCAAACACTTTGAGGGAGTTGTAATCTGGAGAAGTATTATGAAGACGCTCAAAGGGAGAGAGATTACCAATGACAGAGGATGGAAGACGATTAATAACATAAATCTGCAGTGAGAAACTTCACCCCAAGCACGCCTGGACAAGAGGAAGAGATAAGCATAAGCGCGAATGACAGAGTCAAGAATATGACGATGTTTTCTCTCAAAGACGACCATTTTGTTGAGAGGTACCTTGGGCATGAAAATTCTCGAGAGAGTACCCTGTGTAGCAAGAAAAGTCAAAAGCTTTGAGTCACGATATTCCATAGCATTATCACGACGAAAAACTTTAATAACTTTTGAAAATTGCGTTTTGATCATTGTGGCAAAATCAATGTAAATTTGTGGCAATTCATGACGATGTTTCATGAAGTAAATCCAAGTAAAACGTGAATAATCATCAATAAATAGCACAAAATATCTAGACCCTCCCATTGTGGGTGTAGTTGATCCGGGTGTGAGCTAATGTCGAATGCACAAGATCAAAAGAGGAATAAGAGATAGAAGTACTTTTAGGAAAAGATAATGCTTTGGTTGCTTAGCAATTTGACAAGAAGTACAATTAAGAGATTAATTTATCGATGAACCGAGAGTTCCTGAGAGATAAGAGATTGTATTTTTCCTAATGAAGTGTGAACAAGACGTTGATGCCATAGTTGAATGGTGGAGGAAGGTGAAGCGCACAAAGGTTGGATACATGAGGAACATGAAGGCTAGTGAGCTCAAATAATCTTCCGATTTTACACCCAGTCCCTATGACTTGTCCCGTCCGTGGATCCTGCACACGACAACCGTTTGTTAGGAAGAAAATGTGAGTTCATAACCAAGATCACACGATTGTCCCACGAAATAAGATTGAAATTTAATTTAGGAATGAGATAAGTGTCGAGCAAATTAAGGGTGGATAGAGATGGAACCCGTATGACTTATGTTCATAAGAGATCCATCGGACCATTATGGATGGAGTGAAGCGAAATCCGTAGCAGAATAATGAAGAAAAAGATGGGATGCAAATGTCATGTGATTACAACATGCACCAAAATACCATTTAGGATTACCTTTGTATAGTGGATAAAGCAACGATCAATTACAAGTAGAAAGAAGTGATAATGGAGCTTAAGGAGAGCTAACAGGTCATTGGGGGAAAATATTTTGGGAGGTAGTGGAAGAATCTAGATAAGAGTCATTGGCTATAGCAAAGTTAATTTGGGGGAACAAAATTCGAGGCGGAGTCTTATGCTTTTTAGATCGTCCTTGGTGGATTCTTAGACAATGCTCGATTAAATGTCCCGGCAATTTACAATGGATCGACAGACGGGAAGGACAATTGGGTGCAAAATGGCCTTTCCTTTATGCGTATGACATTCTACATTGGGGCATTCAACAAATAAAGCATGTCCGGAAAAGTACGAAAACGACAAAATTTTCCCTTTTTGATCATGAAATGTAAATGCGGAATCTACTTTAGATCGAAGAAGACCCAATCAATTTCTTCGTGACTTAAGACGAGGAAGAGCATCTTCAAGAGTAGGTAAAGGATCAATGTAAGAGAGACTGCTCGAACAGGCTCATAGTCATCGGTGAGAGCCATCAAAAATTGAATGAGTCCGGTGCGTCACGATACTCCCGATACAACTTGATATCACTTTTATCCGTCAAGTTTGGTTCACATAAGGTCAACTGATCCCAAATAGTTTCCATCCGAGCCGTAAATTCATAAACAGAATGAAAGTGACCCTTGTTTCGATTATTGAGTTCTTTCTCGAATGTTAAAGACATGTATTGATGAGATAAATCGTGTTAGTGTATCGATTTTTCAAATAATCCCAAACTTCTTTGGCGGTCTCGAAACGCCTTAAACGCAAGTGAATACTTGGGGTAGAGGTATTCAAAACCAGGTGATGATCGATGATTTTTATGGTCCCAATCTTCTAATCAAGTCAAGATACTTTTCTTCGACTCATCTCGTAACTTTGGTCGGAATTGTTCGTCACAACAACTCACATATCTCCGTTAGTTTACGACCTTTCGTCCACGCATAGCCTCAACCCAATGTGTATAATTGACACCATTGAGCAAAACAGGAATGGGAAGAGTAATATCAAACTTTTCCATTTTATTTTTTTTTGTTTTGTTTTGTTTTGTTTTGTTTTTTTTTAACCCAAGTAAACAAAGCCTCTAATTAATGAAACACTAACATCTGCGGCACAACAGACTTGATAAACTCCCAAAACAGAGAGAGGGAGAGTATCTTGATGGTGGAGTGTTTTTCATCAAAAGGGAGCAACGGTGGCTGGCGCCGATAGTAGCTCGACGGCGACGGTGGAGCTTATGGATCTGTGGCTCCCGAATGGTTCAAGAATGTTCCCGTGACGTGCGTACGTGGAGCTTGTATGTCCCGGGAGAGACAAACCTCGTGGAGGCGAGATCTCAAACACGGGTTGCGGCTGAGGACGGAAACGACGGTGGAGCGAATTTTAGGTCCAACAGACGCACGGATCCGGGATTTTTTTTCTCTTTTCGGCGTGTGGACGAACGGGGCGGAGGTCACGGTGGCCTAGAGGGGCGGTCTCGGCTCGACGGTTGTGGGGATCGATTCGGAAACGGGTTCGGCAGGCGAGGCGGCGCGGAGCAAAGCCCTGTGGGCTCCTGCGGTGGAAGCGCCTGTATATATTCTATATTTTTTGCGACTGGAATTGCGATTTTGGGCTCGGACGGCGTGGAGGCGGAGGGTGGTCTCGGGCAAAGCACGGGATCGGATCTCTGTGCGAGTGGAACGCGGTTCATGCTCGACGAACGACGGACAACGGCCGGTGTGCAAAAGAACAAGATGACCGTAGGAGTTATATTATTTGTGGATGGTCCACTTAAGGTGGCGACATTTAAACAAATTTTATTCATACGGTGTAAATGATATATTTATTTTAACTTGACATGATAGGTAGTGAAGCTCCATAAATCGTGGCTTGGATGGCGATATAATGCTTTTAAGAATATTGTCTTGTTGGTGAACTTAGTAAAGCGGTGGTCGTAATGGCAGTTATGTTCGACAAGGATCGAGAACCTATAATACCATTAATTGAACTATCTCAATTATCTCGCTTGTATCTTAATTGTCATACAGTTCTAATATTTAAGACTAAAGTAAACATAATGGTATAAAGTCAAATTTCGGAGATCGTATCTTTCACAAAGCCATCTGTGCTTTATATCTACATATTTGCATCTCCAATAAACTTAAAAACATAATAATAAAGGGCACATCATAGGGTGGAGGATGAAGAGGTGAAGGTGAATCAAAAAATAATAAGTGGGCAACTCAAGTGATAAGAATAGCGTAAGATTTGAATAAAGATTATATTTATATAATCCCTGAAAAGAATTTAGAGCCAAAAAAAAGTAATAGGGACACACCTAAAGAGAAATGGAAAATGTTATTCATCCAAACTTTTCAAATCCCGGACTAACACAGTTTATCGTTTTGGTAATAAGTTTTTTTTTTAATTTTTTTTTATTTTAAGTAGATAAATAAAACTTGTTATAATACATTTAATATTCGTTTGGTTCTTAGAATTGAGTATGAAATTAAAGTTTGAAATTAGAATTAGACCCTTTAATTTCAATTTTTATGTTTAAAATATCATTTAAAATTAGAATTGTAATTCCATAAACCAATTTCATGGAATTAAAAAATAATTAAGTTAAGTTTTTTTCAATTCTTAGCCAATATTTTAATAATTACCAATTTCATAACTTAAAAATTAAACCATCTCTATGTCTACATTTATTTATAAACAATCATATTTATTGAGATTTTATATTTATATAATTTTTTTATATTTATATAAAATTTATTATAATAGCTATTTATTTTTTAAAAAAAATCATAAAAAATTTCTTTATAAAAAAATATGACTATTATATTATAAAAATATTATTGTATGAATATTTTTATTAATTTTAATTTTATAAATAATTTTTTAATATTTTAAATCATACTTTTAAATAATAAAATTATAATTAAATTTAAAATTATAATTTTTTATCTTAATTATTTAACAACCTCAAATATAAAATTTAAAATTTAAAATCAATTTTAATTTAAAAAAAAAATTAAAAATAAAATTAAAATTTTATATTCCAATTTTAATTTTACTATCCAAAGTTGCACAATTTACACTTAACTCCTAAACCCTTAAAAAACATTTGCACAATTTGCACTCCTCAAACTTCGTTAGCTGGGATTGCCTAACATAGCCCGAGAGAAATATGGGTGAACAAAGGAGGAATCATGGACACCGACACGATCACAAACGTGACAAACCATACCACATCGGTACTCTTTTACATAAAGGTTCCCCAGCACCACAAGGGGCCTATTGTCACAAATTGGGCCCTAAGCCTCTCCCAAAATAATTGGCCCACTATTTTCCTTTTATAAGGTCCGTTTGTTTTTCATTATTCCCAACGCACGATTGAGAAAAACAGCCGTTAAAAAAAAAAATGAACACACGGTTGAGAAGAAAGAAGTAACATCTTCCTCTTGATAAATGCTCTTCTTCGGATGTGAGCGGAATAACATTTCCAGGCAAAGGAATCTAAAACAAAAATGCAGATAATAATAGCTTGACTGTAGTACAAACCATTACAGTCCTGAGACAGCCTCTTGACTAGTGACTCCTAATATCGAAGAATTCTAATATGGATTATTTCTAGCGTATTTCATAAATAAATTAAGCACAAATTAATTATTAATTTATTATTAAAATAAATTAATGATTAAAATTAAAATATTATATTCAATTAGTAATATTTAAATTTAACAAAAATTTAGTTAGATCATTATATTTTTTTATAAATTATTGTACATATAAAAAAATTTATAAATTTTAACGATAATTTTTATATACATTTAAATTTATATAATCTTATCAGATAAAAATAAAGATAATTCATCTATGAATCCAAACAAAATGGGTCGATGATAACCTTCTCCCCTAATTGAACCTATTTTGTGAACCATCCTTTAATCATTATTTTATTGTTAGATTATTTTTACGCGGATTATCATGATTTAATATTATATTTTATAAAACTCAAGTTAATTAAATATGAAAATTATTAAAGTATATTATTAATATTAATTAAATCTAAATAATGATCAATATTGTTATTAGATTTGTTTTTAAAAAGTATTGTTCATAAGTTAGTATGATATTGGTCTTGTATATAAGTTTTGACATTGACACAAGAGTAAATTATCGTGGTGTTTGGATTGTGAAAAAAATACAATACTCAAATTTTATTTATTTATTTAAACGAGTCAAATGTAAAACTTGTCTTGTAAAAAAATACGAAACTCAATATTGATTCATTTATTTAAATGAGTCACATTTAAAACTTGAGTTTGACTTGTTTAAAAATGTGAAGTATGAGTTCAGCTTGTTTAACTTGTTTATAATTTGATTATGTTCATTTTTTTGTCAAATGTCTCGTTGAAGTATTTTTAAAATATATTAATTTAGTATTTAATAGATATATTTAATTATTTATGCTAGAAGATAAAGTAAAAATAATAAAAGATTAAAAGACTATCTAAAAATTGGAGTTAGGTAAAGGTAGATAGTAATAAATAAAATTATAATTTACTAAGTAATAGTAATATATAATTATTATTATTATTATTATTATTATTATTATTATCTATTATCTTTTTTATCTAAAATAATTTCTATATCTTTTATTTATTTTTTAATTGAATATATATATATATATGAACTATTCAAACTTTAAATGTCAACGAGTCAAGTTTGAGCTTTGGCTTATAATCAAGCCTAAATTCAAGCTTGAATTTGTTTGTTTAGTTAAATAAACAATCTTGATCAAGCATTTAATGAATTGAGTTTGAATAGTTCACGAATAGATCAACTTATTTACATCCCTAACTGTGGGATACGAATAGTTTCGTTTCTCTCTCACACTGTACATGCTCTGCTAGTGTACGCTGCACATGCACCGTTAGTGATAGTTCTTCAAGAATTCTATTATGATCGCCTCATCATCATCCTTTCAAAATAATTCTATAACCTAATTTCTAAGGAATTTTATATTGTGCATGTCATATTTAGGATTAAATAGATTTGAAAATTTCAAATTGTTGTTTATTGATTTTGAATCAAAATTCCAACATTTATGCTCAATGAGGCATGTATAAACTTTTAACTACGCCATTGGAGATAGCCACCGTATCCGAACCAAAATAACCCATATTTACCCCTTATATGGACTTCAAGAGGCATATACCATCCTTCACCAAAAACACTTTCCCTACATTTTTCTTGTTGACTTAAGTATTGGAATGACTGATACCCCCACCCTTGCTACATGCAGGTGGACATTACTGAGTTGCCGGAAAGAGAAAAAGAGACTTAAAGAAGCTGTCGAGAAGGGATTCAAACTCAATTCCCTTCCTTAAAATGTTCCTTACTTCATAAGTGAATGAAAAAAATTCAAAAGAAAAATAAGAGCTAGAATGGACAAGTACTTGATAATTATCAATTTCATTATGCTTGCTTTAATGATAATATCAAGGTTCTGAAAACCAAACCGATGATAGAATTGATTGAAGAATTGATTCAAGGTTTAATGGTTGAACCATGATTGAATCGGAATGTGATTAAATATATATTTATTAAATATATAATTTTATATTATATATAAGTAAAAAAATAAAAATTATTAAAGAAATAAAATAAATAAAGATAATATAGTTCCTTTATTTATTAACTTTTTAGTCTTTTATTATTACTATTTAAGTCCCATATTGAAAAAACTAATAAAGCACTCAAGTTTATTACTTAAAGAAACATGCTCAAGTCCCACATTGAGCAACTCCCGCACCACTAAAAAATACAGTTGCTTATAAAAAGCCAAAACTATCACGCCTCATTCTTTCTTTTTTTTTTTTTGTCATAAAGGTTTGAAATACATGATCCAAAAACTAGAGATAAAAGCCACAAGAAACAGGAAGTCTAACCAATACAACAATACACATAGATAAGCAAACAAAATAAGTACGCTTGGTTGGTTTTGAACAATCTAACCGATAGATCTAGAAGGGCATTTCCCACAATCATTGGAGGCTAAGGTAGAGATTTGCAGAGGCAAAGATACTACTCAGTTTGGATGGAGTTCGCCATTCATAGTGAATTTAGCCATATTTTTTGCTTTGAGGAAACCTTGGGCAAGCTGAGTCTCATAACCATAGGTCGCACTCTTGAAATTTGGTCGAGCCTCATCTTTTTCTTCCTCTCTCTCTCAAGTAGTTCCATGTAGAAAACAACCTGCTTCTCTCTTATAAATTTTCTTCTTAACATCAAACTTTCATCTTTCTTCTGCCAATTCTGTGAGTCTTCAATTTCCTTCATTCTTTTTGCTTGCTCTTCCATCCTTTGTAATTTAGCATTGTCTTTCTTCATAATTGCTTTATTTTTGGGGCTTGATTGGTAACTAGGTCTCAAAAGCCATGATTGATGGCGTTTCTAAATTTGTTTTAGGCATGAGACCACTCCATACTTATTATTACCACCTACGGTTGGGCTAGGGTAATCAATGATGACCGCTGGGTTTTTGAGCCCAAAAAACTCCTTTTCTAGCTCTACTTATTCAATTCTGGATGGACCCAAATCTGCTTATACTTGGCCCATTAAAAGATCCACTTTCGTTAGACTCACCTTAGTATCTTGGTTGGAGTTTTTGATCTGGGTAGTTGCCCCAGCATTCTCTTTTGTTTGTTTTTGTGTACTTTCCTTTATACTGCCATAAGGATGAGTTGGGAGCTCATAACCTGACATCTTCTACATCCCTACTCCTTCTTTTTGGTCCTTCCTTGATATAGGGACATTACCTCTTGTCATCTCTATACACTACTGACCAACCTCAGAGCATGTTTCCATTACATTGCTATACTAATTTTGTCTTAATCTGCTCTCAGATTGTCCACTTTCACTCCCACTTCTGTTAGTTTCACGAGCCTCCATCCTTTCCTTGTAGCCATTTTTAGTCTTCTGAAGCTTAGAATTCTCAACCACTATGGATGCAAAGGATTTGGCCACTGGAACTCTTAAACCTGGTCCATATCGCTATCTTTGGGTGTCCCTAACAGACATAACATTCTCCTATTTACAACTTTTTATCATGCCCAACTATTCCTCAGTTGAAGCAATAGTCCTGTAATCTTTCGTATTTCAACAGAACCTAAAAACTAAAGAGATATTTCCTAGATACCCAAAAACCACTAGGTAAAAGGTTTTTAACATTTACCATAACCTTGAGTCTTAGGAAACACCTTAGTAAATGACCTTCCACCAAAGGATTCTCAACCTCTAAAATGTCTCCTATCCTAGAACCAATCTTAACTACATTTTTAGAGCTAATCATATCTAGTGGTAATCCATGAATTTGAACCCAAAATGCTACATGATCAAAATTAACTTCAAAAATAGCACTACTAAAAATTAATTAAATAGCGACAGATAAATTTTGTCGTTGATCCATTAAATTCCGTTGCTATAATGATTAGCGGCGGAATCTGTCACGGAAAAATTTTTGTTGCGTAATCCTTGGTGGCTAATTTTTTAGCGACGGAAATATAATTTTGTGACTAAATAGCGACGAAAAAAACCGTCGCTAGTTATTAAAATTTTGTCGTTAAACTCCGTGACCAAAGTTTCTTAATAATTAAAATATGATTATTTTAGCGACGAAAATTATTCTGTCGCTAAGGAGAAAGTATAAATCTATTTCTTTTAGCGACGAAAATATTTTCATCGCTGTTGACCTAAATATTTTAAATTATTTTTTTTTTATATTTTTAAACAGTCCAATTTTACAATTTAAACTTGTATGCAACACAATACAACAATCAAATCCAAAATCAAGCAACAAATTTTTAAAATTTAAAAATATCTTTATCATGTCATACCACAGTATTTTAAAAAGTCAAAATAAAAATATTTCAAAAGATCAAAATAAATATAAATTAAGTTATACAGGTTCTTTATCAAAACAAATATAAAGACAATGTATCAAACATTAGGAGGAAAAATATCATAGTCATCCTCCTCTATGTCATCT
Source organism: Ormosia emarginata (assembly GCA_029884605.1). Taxonomy (NCBI): domain Eukaryota; kingdom Viridiplantae; phylum Streptophyta; class Magnoliopsida; order Fabales; family Fabaceae; genus Ormosia; species Ormosia emarginata. Next base: position 9,124,298 of record JAQQTP010000047.1, on the reverse strand, counting down.
TCATCTTCATCTTCATCACTAAGTAACTCATCCTCGTGATTGTTGCCTGTAGCTTGTGAGCCACTAGTATTCAAGCGTTGTAAGATTGTGTTGATTAAGTTTCCCTGTTTTGCGATTAAGTTTCTCTGTTCCACCACTTGCGTACTGAGACTTGTAACTAGACTCCTCATCGCTTGCATATTCGACTGTGAACAACCTTCAGCAGATGCAGAGGAAGATGATGCATGAGAAGCAGCATCAGATCCCAAACCGAAGATGCGTTTCTTACTGCTAATGCCTCCAACAACATCCAAGTAGATGTTGTTGTCAGAGTTGATGTCAATAGTCTCCTTTCCTAGTGGCCACTGTGAGTCTTTCTTATTGATACGTTTCTGGTACTTATCCTGACAAATGCAATTGTTAATAAATATTTATGCTTGCAAATTAACTTAACCATATATTAAATTTAATTGTAGCATTTATACTTACAACAATATTTTTTGCTTTGGTGGATATCCACTTCCCCTTGCGTATGTGAAGCCGTGTGAATAGCTCCCAATGCCGTGGATCTCTTTTCAATTGTTGTTTCAGGAAATATGTAAGGAAAAATAATATTCTGTTAAGACAAACCTAATTAACTTGAATCACAAATTTGATGGAAGTTACTCACTAATTTCTTCTTATGCGCTATTGCAGGAATTGAGCCTCAAATATGTTTTGACAATCCCTCCTCAGATTTTCTATTCTGAGTATTCTTGCTCTTCTTCTCCAACCATTTCGGATCTTGACGTCATTGTCTCTCCAACTCTTCCTGTACATGAGTTGGAATCCAATTGCCTTTATCATGATTGTGACGAACCTTGAACAATGCATTCTTTAGCAATTCAGATCCTTTATGGTCAAAAGATTTTTTGATACGTTTATCATCCTTAGGCAACCACTTATATTTTTTCTGCACTATTGAAAAATAATAATTATTTTATCACAATAATTTAAAATTTTAGTCCTATCAACATAGTAATAACTACAATTAGAAATACATTACCACAAACTCAATAAACCACATGTCTTTAACTTTATCATCAACCTCACGATAAGATTTCCAAGCTCCTTCAAACTTAGATTTCATAATGTTTGAGATTGCATGAGGTGGTCCAACTTCAGGTTCAAACCTATAACAAAAAAAGTCATAAAATGTGTGCGTATAACAAAATTGATTATATGAAATTAAAATGCACAAGTCACAAGTACTTACGTTATTCCTGGTCCAGGCCTAATCCACATAAGGCCATCTGGATCTATGGTCCCCGGGGTGGAACCTGTGGCAGAACAGAGGATGATACATGAGGATATGAAGAAGAGCTAGGTTCAATAATCGATGTGTGGGGATGTTGAGATCGGGCTGATGAAGTAGATGTAAGAGGAAGTGGAGCTAGGGCAGGTGAGCTACATGTAAGAGGATGTGGAGGTGAGATAGGTAAGCTAAATGTGCGAGGATGTGGAAGTGGGGTAGGTACATCAGATGTGGGAAGATGTAGAGGTGGGACAGGTAAGCTAGATGCCTGAGAGGTACCCCGACTTGTACCTCTGCCTCTACCTCTGCCTCTGCCTGTATGGTTATCTGCCATCTATACACATGTGGTAAAGAAATATTACAATTAATTTTGTTTAAAGTTACTAAGAAAATTAGCACATGTATTAAAATAACTAAAGTTAAAGAGATTAACATATATGCATCTAAATAAGTTAAATAAATTCACAAAGCATGCATCTAAATAAGCTAAAGAAGTTCACAAACAAGCATAATAATACAAATTAAGATACATAAATAAGCTAATCAAAAAATGTTTCTTCTTATTCTTCTTCTTCTTCTTCTTCTTCTTCTTCTTCTTCTTCTTCTTCTTCTTCTTCTTCTTCTTCTTCTTCCTCCTCCTCCTCCTCCTCCTCCTCCTCTGTTAAGTTCTACCTCTTCATATTTTTTTCGAATCAACTTGATTTAAAGACTCTCTTTCAACTTCTTCTATTGGACTAGTTATATCAACAAAACTTTGTTGAAGATCATCATTTGAAACTATCATAGGCATTACAGGGACTTCAGTTTCTTAGAATGGATCATCAACTTCGGGCTTCTTAGTTTCTGAAGCTTGAATTATGCTCTGTGCCTTGGTTTTCATCACACATAACCACCCTTGTTGGCCTTTAGGATACTTTATATAGCACACTTGCTCTACTTTTGCCAATACGAAAGGATCATAATTTTTATATCTCTTAGACTCTCTAACTTCAAAAATTCCATAATTTTTTATCTATCTTTATCCCTTGATTGAGAGTGGGATCAAACCAATCACATTTGAATAAAACTAACTTTTTGGTAAGCCGTCCAGTATACCCCAATTCAATAATATCAGTTAGCATCTCATAGTAATCATTCTCCATCATCTCATAGCCACCACCTCTAACACATACACCATAATTTGTCGCACTCATCCCATGACTTTGAGACCTTGTGTTGAATTTATAATCATTTACAAAATATGTTGTAAATTTGTTAACTTTTCTAAGTGGCCCCCATGTTAAACTCCTCAAAAGATGGTCTTCAATCATGTTACTTGAATCGAGAACCTATATTGTTAAATTGTTTGTTAGTTTAACTTAATAAGTGATATTATAAATGATTGAAAGAAGTTAACATACATGTTCTTTGTACTACCTACATTTACATTTTTTATAAGGACACCTCAACTTCCCTTCAAGCCTATATTGATCTTGGGCACACGCAAATTTAACAAACTCAAAAACCCCCTCTATAAATTCATTTGTTATTATGCTTATCATGACTTATCCTTTTATCCATTCACTTGCGATGTTCAAGAATTTCAATTTTAGAAGTATTAAAAATCTTATCAAATAACATCAAGTAACCAAATTAGAAGTACAATCTAAGAAGCACATATATATATTCATAAAGATATAACTTCAAAAAGAATGCATGCATTAGTAGCCATATGTATATTCATAATCGACTCAAAATGCAAAGGGATTAAGAATAAGCAACTTTATATACAAGTCAAGCCATGATCAAAACTTTCATTTTTTATTTTTTCAATTAGTGAACAGTTAAACATATACTCATCAAAAAACAGAAAATAAGGCAAGTGGATCAACTTTATCGCTATTGCTGATAAAACATTATTGACTCTACACTATCCAGAAAGCAGCATGCTTGTTCCAAGAACTAAACAGAGATAAAATTAATTCATGTTAAGATGAAAAGGATAACAAGGAAAAGACATGGGAAAGAAACTTGAGTCAATGCAAAGCCAGACACCATCCAGTATTAATTTATTAAAGAATCTACTAACATTGAAGTTAAAGCTACCTTCAATTTGAGAAGCTCGTGCAACTTCAAACTCTTTCCGTAGAAATGCAAATATTTTCTTGTCAGAATCCCTATGAACCCAACAAATATTAAAAAAAAAATGTTACTACAACATACAACAACTAATGGACATTCTGAAACAATAATCTTTAATTTAGCCATCCATATAGTGTATTTATCTAGGAAAAAAAGAAGTTGCAGTAGAAGTGGGTTAATAGCTTTGAAATCTACGTATGAACAACGCCATGATTAATATATATATATATGAGGGAGGATCAAGTTACATCAGTATAAGTTTTTTTTCTTATACCTATTTTCAACTGTTAGATCTACTTTCATCTAATAGTTACCTTTAATAAAATAATCTCAACCATTAGATAAAAGTGAAACTAACAGTTGATAATGAATGTAAGAGAAAAAAAACTTACACTTGTGTAAATTGATCCCTCCTCTATATATATATATATATGCACACACAGGAAGTATACGCTGTTTTAGAGAAGAATAAAGAATGCTATATAAAATCTTTAATTTATGAATAGATAGAATACTATTAGCCTATGTATCATAAAGCTATTAGCCTATATATCATTATTCATGAAGAATTTGACTATCACAATATTGTTTATAAAGGCTTTAAAATTTTAATGACGTGTTTTCAATTCTAGGTGGATTCATAACAATATTGTCCACATAAGACAAAATATTTAAAACAGAAATATAGGACAAAGCAGCAAAATTACAATGTAATCACATCCCATCTTACTATATTCCATCACATTGTGATGTAGTGGAATGGAATAGAGTTCCACGAAGCTGAACATGGAGTGCAGTAGGTAAAAGAGAATATAAAAATAAGAAAACGACTTCAAGATGCTTCTCCTTTAAATTACTCAGCTATTATATGTATTGTCTGTTTGTAATTACATGTCGAAAATACAAGTAGCTTGGAATGTGAAGTATATATACTATATCTTAGATAATCATGACTAGCATATCTTGTAGAGCAATGATATTTATATTGCAATCAACATTTTATTGAGATAATAAACTGACTGGGATGTTCTACTTTATGTAGAAAATGTTGGGTTATCTCTCTCTTATGAATTGTCCTTAAATATCGTGATGTTTTGGGCAATATAGATGAATTGTTTCATTGAAAACAAAATGGTATTTGTTGAGAAGATAAAACAGTTCTCAAATATTCCATTAGAAGCAGCATGGAATATTAAGGATCGTTTGCCTCCTTCAAATTATCCTGGTCAAGGCAATGTTGATATCAAAGACTTGCAAGTATCTAGAATATGACCAAATTGATTATTTCTTATGATGAATTTAATCATACATGCTAGTTATAGTCTATACTCTAGGGTCTTCCCTTTTTGTATATATATATATATATATATATATATATATATATATATATATGCATGCTCAAGCCTAGAGTATCAAAAGAGAGGCCATATACGTGTACATGTGACATGTCTCTGTCTATACGCATTATATTTAGATATCTACATAGACATTCTTGTCATCCAGTATAGTGGCATTATAATTGATCATATCAGAACCAAAAAGCACAAGGGAAGATAAGTAACGTGTTCATATTAAAGAATTTACTGTACCTTTTCTTTACATTTTTCCTAGTTTAGAAAGAAAGAGAGAAAACATACAATTAAAAAATGCACTTATATTATTTTATTACTTAAAAAGAAAATAAAGTAATAAAAAAAATGCTGTATAACTAACAAGTCTCTTGTATAATATGGATTCCATGACAGTATGAGGTCTAAACTGTCATTCATTTTCTTCTTTTATTTGTATTTTTTGTTCTTTTATTAATGAAAGAGATAAATATTGGATTTTTCTTCTATTGCCATTGTCCATTATAAATCTCATTGGGTTAGTATAGCATGAACAAATATGTGATATGTGAATATAGACACACAATTACTGATTAAAATCTAGAGTGTTGAATAATAATAAGTAAGAAAGAAAATGATAACTTACCAAAGAAAAAGGGAATCCAAAGCCAACCAAGGTGAGGAAGCAGCCTTGCTAGCAAAACCAAAATCTGAAAGTAACATAAAAAGGATGAAAGACAGAGGTATAAAAACAAATATAAATGTGTACAGAGGGGTTGCAACAAAGTTGAGGAAGAAGAGAGAATAGAAGAGAAAAGGGAAGGAAACATACCCTTTTGAGAGAGTTTTTTCTGAGGAGGGAGGAGTGACTTGCAACAATGGGAGGTGTTTCGGTAGTAATGGGGAATAGTGAGATATTGATTTATAGGAAATGGGAAAGGGGAATGAAACAACATTTAGGGCGATATAGAACAGATAGAGAATAGAAATGAGAGGAAGGAAAAAAAGGAGGGAAAGATATAAAAAATATTAATTTAATTATAAATATTTAAAATATGCAAACAAAAGCATGACCACCCAAGCAGGCGTAGTGGTAATTGGCATTTTCGTTTATAAACAAGGTATAGGGTTCGATTCCTACCCATCTGTTTTTTATAATAAATTTTTCATGTTTTTATATATAAAATTTAGCAACGGAATCTTTTCTGTCGCTATATATTACATTTTAATAATGGAATATACATGGTTTTATATATAAAAATTTAGCAACGGAATATTCCGTCGCTATATATTTCATATAATAAAGCATTTTTTTTAGAAATAAAGTAATTTATCAACGGAATTTGTCACGGATAATTTAGCGATGAAAAAATTTCGTTGCTAAATTTCGTTGCTAAATACAACAAAAGAAATCAGTAGTAATTTTTGTCGCTGATAGTCACGAAATTTTTTCTGTCGCTAAATTCCGTCGCTATTCACAACATTTTTAGTAGTGTAGATACCTAGGACATTCCTTGGTCCTACTAGAAAGATCCTTGTAGGTGCTTGTTCCTCCTTAAAGTTGAACATGAAGGAGTTGATCCCTAAGTCTGTAATAGACAAATTCTTTGGTTCATCCCAAGCCTTAAAGATTATAGATTTCACAACATTCCTGTTGAGGACTTTCTCTATTAGGATTTTGCCTACCAGAGTTAGTCTTGAAAGAGCAGATGCAGTGCTTTCCTCAGCTTCAAGAAATATGGTGTCTCATTCTAGTTCTTTCTCTAGTGTACTACTATTGCTTCCCCTTTGGCCATCCTAAATTAGAGCCATCTCATAGATTTGTAAACTTTTATTTTCAAATTTTTAATTCGATATAAAAAGATTGAGCCAAGTTTAGAAAAATTCCCATAACAGAAAGAAAAACTCCTACCAGAGGAGAAAACTCTCACAAAGGACCACTATTCACACCTCATTCATCTTGTTAGGATTCTTCCGTAAATAGGTCATTGGCTCATACGAAGCCCCATTTTGACATGGGTTATAAGCCATATTTGGCCTAGATTTTGGTTTACTTTTTTTTTTTTCCTTTTCAAGGATATGAAACATTGTTGTTTTTGGCCTAGATTGAAAACCAAAAAAAAAAAATCATTGAACCATTTTAGACTAGTGTCAGGTTAATCAATTCTACTGGTTTGAGGCCAGTTCAGTGGCTATTGACAGGTTTTTTATTACATTAGTTTTGAAGTCATGACTGGACCGATAAGATGACCAATTTTTTGTTCAATCGATTGAACTAGTTGATCCGGTCTGATTTTCAGAGTCATGGATAATATAGCTACTTTCATTGTTTATATCAACAAAAATTGATTATTACGTTAACTACTAGGGTGAAGGATGTGATTTGCATTGAGTCAACTATTAGCCCTCGTTATTTGTAATGTTTAGTCCAATGAAAACTAACTTAAATAGAAGATGTGATAGACTAATATAATGTCACATTCTAAATTAAAGCATGCTTGTGTTTTTAGCTACATTATCATTCAATGCAACAAAATGTAAAAATTTTTGGAAAGTAATAGAACAATAAACTAAATAACAAAAGGACCCTCAAACCCACCCTTAATAAAATGTAAAGAAGAAACCAAGGCACTTGAAATAAATGTAATCTATTATTCTTCTTCACTACAAAAAAAAAATATCGATATAAATAAGAATAATTACAGGTAAAGTAGTCAAAGAAATTGATAATCCTCTCAACTACTCTAGAATATATATCATTATCTTTATTATAAACAAGAATAAATAATAACAATGGTAGTACAAATACATGTTTGTCATCGTCTAAACGCTATCAAAGAAGACAAGAGAACAAGGCAAAAAGCTCCATCAAATTCCCTACAAATCCAAATCTGAGCTTCATCCAACGCACTTCATCTTTGTCCATTTATTAAATTGCGGGGAATTCACAATTCCCAAACTTTGCAACACAGATTCATGAAAACACAATTCATCATAAAACATCCATTAATTTCAGCTTTTTTATGCTCACAGTGTGAAAACTTCTACTTTAGTTAACTTGGAGTACCAAGCAATCAATAATCATACATTTTTGCCTATATGCTATGCAAAAATCTCAACATCTCAATATCGATTGATGTAAATTTGTAAACTTCTTCAATAATCATTAATCAATATAGGTTAAGTGTTAATCAATATAGCAGCTGATAAAGTATTACAAAAAATATACAAAACAAATTTTTTTTAGGTCATTTAATAAGTAAATTAGAGCCAAAATTTTGAAAGAAAAATTCCAAAAAAAATAAAAGCAAAAACAAACTACATGGGATAAGTTCACACAAAACACTAATTAGGAGGCTGAGTGACCACATAGACAGCACCCCCAAAATCGCACGTGCTGATCCTAAGTGACTTTTTTCTGGTAATAACTATTGAAAGCATATGAAGCATGTGCCGCCAATGTGTTGGGGTCGTAACACGTGGCACCTGGCTAGATGGAGTTACAATTAGTGCCACCTTCGCCGCAAGCATAATCAAGGGCCACTTGTAGCTTCTTCGTTGTAGCTCCACTGTTCGATGCCACCACCACCCCTCTTGCCGCTAGAATCTAGCTCTTGCTGATGTTATTAAACGACGTCACCTTTAACTCTATCACCGCAAGCGGAACATTATCATTAGGATAGAACAAATTGTAGTCCCTCTCCGATGTGGAACCCGATTCTATGTTCTCGTTTAACAAAGCAAAAATGAAGATGTTTAGTAGGTCTCTCAATCTTAGTAGGGTCCCATTTCCCACGAACTAGGTTGTCGTTATACGATGCCGCATTGACAGATCCAACACCAACCTCGTTTGAATCACCCCTTGAGGGCCAACTAGTTTTGGTAACGACCATCTTTACATCGTCATATTTGAGCATTGACATGGTAGCAAAAACGATGTCTATTTGAGCCTCGAAGAGGCTCCAATAACACAACCTGTTACCCAAATCCATGACAATCAGATTCAGCTTGAAGAGGGCGTAGTCCAGAGAGATTTTATCAGAGTTTGTAGTATATCCAAAAAACGAGTATATGTTTACTGTAATGTACGACTCGATTTGGCAAAGGAAATCCAGCATGGCTTGATAATAGGTTCGATGAGTTCAGGTCTAAAAGACCCAGATAAAGTCGGGTACAAGGTTTCCAGGGCAAAGAGCGTGATCAGCGATGAGATTTTGACGGCAGTGTTGAGGATGTGTTTTGCGAGTGAGGCGTGGACGTTCTTCATGGTGGGTAAAAGGAATTAGGTCATGTTGTTCGGGTTGACGAAGACTTCATTGCTGATAGTGATGGCTTCGAATTGGGTGGCGGAGTGGTACCAAGACATGTTAGGTTAGACCTATGCATCAGTGAAGGATTGGTTGGTGGCAACGGTGGAAAGGAGCTCGTTAGGCAGAGCCACCCTACCTGGATGCTGGTGTTGGCGAGTGTGGTGAAGACTTCGACATCGGTGTCATAGAACATGACGTGATTGAGGTCATGAGACTTCAGGAGCTCCACCACCTTGGACAGTAGGGGTGGATTGTTCGCCACCCTACCGTAGTTTATTCCGATGGAACTCGCTTCTGCATGAAAAAATATGCATGCAAATGAATTCACATTCACAAAACCATTTAAGAAAATTCATAATAAAGATACAAGTTATGTTATTAAATATGATGACAACATATTTATCATTCAATAGTTAATTTAAAATTATAAGTAATTATATGATATAAAATTTAATGATAAATATATTTTCACGTATAAAGTTTATGATAAAGGGATTTACCTAATAAATGAGATAGTGAGAGAAGAATAAGGAAGAAGGATAGTGCCAGTGGTGAAGCCATGCTTTGTTTCTAAAGGAAGCAAAACATGAGAAAACAGAGAGATATAATAGTTGTTTTCTTCTTCTCTTTGATGTGAAAAATATGATTTTTTATAGACACAAGAAGATTATCTCTAAATAATTTTGTAATTTCCATACCTCAAACCTATACACTTACACCTACCACTTTTAAAAAAAAATCAAATATGCTTTGGCATGTAAAAATAACAAAATTGATGTAAGAATTTCTCGAGAAGGAGAAATACTTGAGTAAACCTTGTCTACATAGTTGTGTATACTAGATTAATCAATACTTGAAAAATTACATAGATTCTTGTGTCACACAATTATTTTATATTAAAAATGGTAATGTATCAATTCTTAATTAGTTTAGTCTACACAATTTGTATGGATAAAGTTTACACAAGTATTTCTTCTCGAGAGGAGAGTAGGGCTAGTGGAAACAAGAAAATAGATACATTACTTATCGTGTGTGCAATGTGGGGGTAAAAATGGGATTTCATGATGTTGCAAAGGTGGAACCTATTTTGGGGACTGCAAATGCAAATAAAAAATGTCAATGGTGAACGTAGATTTAGAGACCCACCCACCAACATGATCGTACTCTTATAACCATTGATGTTATAATGTTAGGCAATGTTAACCTAAATCTCTCTATTTGAAACAGTATCATGTGCCCATGTTTTTACCCCACACATGGTGTGTCTACTTTGGGACAATCTCATTGAGGGGACACGTGTCTGCTCAAACGAGATTAGGATTGGAGATGAGTAGAGAATGAGGTGCATTTTTCTAAAGTGTAATTGACTTTGAGAATAAAAGTGAAACCATAATGATATTTGGGAACTAGTGTTGTGGCTTCAATTATTTTGCTCATATTTGAACGTTGGGGGTTTACTAGATATGCTTGATTTGATGTCAATGTGGTTGGTTCCTTTGTCTTTTCTTTTTGGGTAAAAAATGCAAAATAAGATTAAAGAAAGGCAGTGCTATAATCAAAATGAGGGCATGGAAATGGAATCTATACATATAGTAGTTCTTGACATTTTGAGAATGAATAGGCACCAGGATCGTACTATTATTGCTTTAGTGATGAGATTTAAGGTTTGATGTGTTGCTACTTGTTATAAATTTCATGTCAAAATTTTCTTACCTGCCATTACAAATGCAAAATATATATATGCTCGATCAAACATACTGTTTAGTTATTGCTCAACGAAAACATTAGTGTAATAATCTATTAAATTTGTTTCTACCATTTTTATATTTTTTATGGACTTTTTAGTTAAGGACAAAGATCTATTCGAGTTACAAGTTTAAATTACTAGCCTAATTTGAAAATGAAATCCATAATTATAGTTTGATACTTTTGATTAACCCTCTAAAATATATGAGCAAAAAATAATACACAAGCAAAGTATAAATTTGGACAAGTCCAAGCTCTCATTTAGCCTAAATGTGCTAGAAAATAAAAGAATTGAAGTCCAAGAAGGAATATTTATTAAACCAGTACAGAGTCAATCCAAATTTCTTGGCTTTCCCACTTGTGGGCAAATCCAAGAAACAAGTGTTTGAATTTGGTTGTTTCCTTTCCCTTCAATCAAATTGTGACAAGGTTAAGGCAATGATTCGTAGCATTTGGTTGGGAAGCAAAGCTCGTGAAAGAAAAATTCATCGGGCAAGATGGGAGAAACTATGTGACACTAAAAAGGATGGGAGTATTGGCTTTCAAAGCTTCCATTTTTTTAACATCACTTTGTTGGCAAAACAAATGTAGAAGATCACTTAATCCTCGGATACACTGATGGCATGAGTTTTGGGCAGTAAATACTTCTCCTCTGGTAATGTCCTACACTCTAAATTGATGACTAATCCTAGTTATACGTGGAGGAGTGTGTGGAATGTTAGATCAGTGATTGAATTGAGTGCTTATTAGAGAGTGGGAAATGGGTAATTTATTAGAATTTAGGGGTGATGGGTGGCTGCCTTTCCAGAACAAATTCAAGTTGTGGTCTCTTATGTCAGTTTTGGACAATGATGAAATTGTTGCTGCTTTGATAAATCAAAATATCACTTAGAATGAGGCTTTGGTGAATAGCCTATTCTTACATTTTGAAGCTGCACAAATATTAAGTATTCCCCTACCAGTTTTTAAAACTCAAGACAAGCTTGTTTGGAGTGCTTGCAAATGTAGAAACTACTTTATAAAAACAGGATACCACCTATACAAAGCTTCTCTAGACACAAATGTTAGTACTAGTGATGTTGATGAATTCCAATAAAGACTATGGAGCAAAGTTTGGAAGCTAAATGTGCCTCCTCAGACTAAAATATTTTTGTGGAGAGTTCTCCAAAAGGGCATTCCAACTAAAGCTAGTCAATGTAAAAGAGGAGTGTCCTGCCCTAATATGTGTCCCAGATGCTTGCTTAAAGAGGAGAATATAGATCATGCCTCGAGGGATTGTGACTGGGTTAGGAGACTATGGTTTATGTCTCTTTGTGATTTAATGGTTGATCAATCTGGTCATGTTCCCATAACCGATTGGTTATAGAAGAATTTTCTCAGTTGGCCTAATGAAGTCGTTGAGCTATTTGTTACAATCATGTATGAAGTGTGGCTGGCTAGGAATTAACTTTGCTTCGAAAATAAAGATACAATACCTGAGTTGGTGATCTCAAAGGCTGCCAAACTGTTACAGGATTTTCAAGTAATAGGTAGGAAAGACAAGTTGTAGACTTCTCACACCAATCTCACTGGTCTTTACATCCTTTGGATGTTTGGTAGCCTCCTAATCCTGGCTTTACAAAAATAAACATGGATGTTGTTATCTTCCCCAATGGTTCCTGTGGATTAGGTGCAATTATCAGGGATGTTGAAGGCAATGTGTTAGGGGTGGCTTGCTAGAAGAAAATGGCAATTTCACTCTAATCATTGCAGAAGCATAGGCCATTTGAGAAGGATTATTGCTGACTCGTGATATGTGTCTTTGGAATGTTTACATTCAATAAGATTCATTTGAATGCGTAGCTGAATTAAAAGCATCATTTTCTTAGGCTAACCACCAAAGTAGCATTCTTGATGACCGTAAAATTTTGGGAAAGGGTTTTAGGAATTTTTGTTGCTCACATGTTAGAAAAGGGTAATAAAGTTGCTCATAATCTAGCCCATCAAGCCATGATCTATAGTTGTAGGGTCTAAATCGAAGAGGTTCCTCATGAAGTCTATACTTTAGTAGATCTAGATATTCTGGCTATTTCTTCCAAGATGTAATGAAATTCCATTTGATTGTAAAAAAAAAAAAAATAATAAATAACTATTTAGTATCATAAAAAACAATATAAATGTATTCACAAGTATTTTTTATCTTGTATGTAATAACGTGAGGTTATATCACGCATTCATTGAAAATGGAAGAAGATAGCTAGTGTAGGGAGCATAGCTCAAAGAACACACTTGCTCTAAATGTCTCCCGTATAGGTAGAATACTCATATTTAAATCTCAATTCCCCTTAAATACTTATATAGGTACAAGGAAATGCTTGAGTGTATAAATGCTTGACATTGCTGCATTATATGTATTTTTTTTTATTTGTTTATTATAGAAGTTTACACATCTCTTAAAAAATGAATGCATTTGAGGGATGAAAGTCTTGAGTGTGCATGTGCTCGAGCGTTCTAGAGTAGCTTCTAAAAAATAAAAAGTATAGTGTAGGGTTTGAGATCTATTGAAAACACATTGTAGTAAGGGTTAAATAAATATTTGAGTGGATATTAATTCTACACTTTAAGGCTATAAGAACATCTTGTGCCTTTTTTAAAAAAAATGGAAAAGAAAGAGATATCATCATTATTTCTTATATATATATATATATATATATATATATATATATATATATATATATATATATATATATACACACACACACACACACACACTCTCAAATAAACACAAACCAAAAAGCAATAATAAAACTATATGTCATTGGGGTTGGTTTAACAAGATCAAAGCACTTTGCTTTAAATGTCTATTTAAGATTTTTAAGTTTCTTTTAGGACGATCTATAAGTTATTAAGGCTTGTGGCATGTCATGATTTTAGAATAGTATAATCTCACCTCCTCTCAAACTTTTTATTAAGAAAAAAATAAAAAATTGCATGATGTGTACTGTGTATATAGCAAATTGGTAAAGAAAATTACTTCTATGTATTTACATTTCTATTTTTATAAATAAAATGATACTAACGATAATTTACCTCAAAGACTACTGCTCAAAGTGTCGGTAATGACATGCTTGTGGTTCCAAAGGGATATGCATAGGTGATAGGCCCACAAAATTACCTTCAAGGAGCAAACATAGGCCGACACAAGACTATCTATAAGGGTTTTCTTTTTCCTCCCTAAAATGAGCTAATAATCTAGCCTATGGGCACCGGGGATCTTCATTGGTTAGGATGACAATCAAGTGAGAACCCATTAAGACGATTGCCTTCGGACTTTGTTTGGTATATTAAGAGAAAAAGAATAGAAAGGAAGATGTTAATACCCAGAGAATAAAAGCAAGATAAAAAAGAAAAGAGTTAACCTTTACCTTGTTCGGTATTAAGAAAGAGAAAAGAAAGGAAAAGTAATAAAAAATATTTTTATTTTTTATTAATAAAATAATTAATCAAATAAAAAAGAAATAACAAAATAACAAAAAATTGTTTGTCTTGTTCTTGTATCTCTTCCAGCTCATTCAATAAGGGAAGGATTGCAATAGTATAATTTTCAGTGAGTCTCACACAAATTCAATCTACTCCTTTCTTTTTCTTTCTTTCATAAATGTGATTCCAAATAAAAGAAAACTAACATTATGACACTGTAGTCCTTCCTTTCATTCCTAATCAGCTATACCACACAAAGCCTCAATATTAATTTTTTTTCTCTAATTTGAATCTTTGTATGAAGAGACCACCAAGTGAAACTATTAGTCAAAGAGAGGATTTGAATCTATATACATGAAAATTGTAGAGTGTCATATGTAAATATTCATATTGTCAATTTTAGGATGTTGGATATGGCCATTTTACTCGTTACTTTAACTTAAATTTAATAATGAAAAACATATCCTTTTAATATTGAGTGAGATGGATTTTGATTAATATCTTAAACAAATAGAATAATTAAGATCAAAAGAAGAAAATATTTATAGATAATAATGGATTCATAATTCATTATAAATAATTATTTTAATTTGTTTTTGCATTTATCTTTTAATCTTTTTCATTGATAAGTGATAGAATTAACATATCATTTAAGACAAGATTTTAATATAGTTGTATTTTTTTTTAACAAGGAAGAGGAATTACGACATTAATAAAAGTTTAGCGGTACTTACAAATTGAACAAGAAACATCATATCTAACAAGATAAAGAAACAAATATAGTCTATACTCTAAACTAAAATCTAGAAGAAGCTTTTACTCCTCGCCCAAAGACTTTCAATGACTAAGCATTTTTGTCATTGGAGTTCAACACGAGCAGTGTTGTAGTTTGAAGATTATATCTCATCACATCCTAAAGTATATATGAATATCTCTTATACATGTAAGGCTATGGAAATAGAAAGAGCTGCAAAGGGACATATAGAAACCACTCAAACAAGGGAAACAAAAGAGATAAATAAAGAGACGATAAAACAACCCAGATTTAACATATTTGAGCAAATTATTTAAAAGAAATGTATAAAAATATAAAAAGAGAAATGGTAAGCGCTATCGTCATACGACAACCTTACCACTCTAAATAAGACTTAGAGAAAAATGAAATAAGAAGAAGAGGAAGAAGAAAAGAGAAACCGAAGAAAGAGAGTGTGTGGCGATTAAGGGTTTTTAAGCAGGGGGCCAACACTCTTTGTCCCCTGCTAAAAAACCCCTCCTTGCTAAAAAACCCCTCCGCTAATAAGATTGTGGGGGTTTTCAACCACTGCAAGTTGTGAAAGTTTACAATCACCATTATAAAATTGTCGCAAATAATCACTGTTACAATGGTCATTGAAGACTGTTGCTAAATGGTTGTGGCAAGCATCAATGTGGTGGTTTTAGAAATTATCACAATTGAATTAGTGGAGGCTAACACCCCCCCAAGTTGACCCAAAAAAAAAACTACCACAATTCAATGTGTTTTTTTGTAGTGATTCTTTGACAAAGAGCATAAAAAAAAGTAGTTACCCACCCTTTCTTTTTAATTCAAATTATTAAATTCTAACAATAGTTAGCCAAAGTATGACCATGTAAACTAGTTTTTATTTTTCTATATCAAAGTTGCTTTTTCATAACCTTTCCAAACCAAATTATTTAAAAAACAATCATCACAATGTGTTAAGATGATAAAACAAAATTAATTACTTAAGAGTGAAGAACTTTCCAAGTTTTGTTATATGCAGTTGAGTTTGTACTTTAAATTCTCGTTTACTCAATCTTCTCTTTTGCTTTTACTTAACAATCTCTTTTTTCTATGATCATCCAAGGATTAGTAAAATTATCAATTACATTGATTATGTTACATACTCTTGATGATTGCAATATATAACTTGATTAATTCAAGAAAAAAAAGTAGTTTAAACATTCTTAATTTCATATAAATTGTGTAATTGACCCGAGTTTCATATCATTAGAGTTAGAGAAACTCAAGATAGATTTTAGATATAAACTAGTTTTTGAAATTATGGTTATTATTGAGAGAGTAGTTTATAATTGTTAGGTGGCCTAGGTGCATGGTCTAGGGAGGAGAACAACTTCGTCAGTACAATTGTTATCATATTTGCGATGAGGATTTGTAACTTTGTTATGAAGGTTTAAAGAGATTGAGAGAGTCATTTTTCAAAATGTGTACAAGGATATAACATATCCGTTGATAGTATGTGTTTATCCTCAACTCCAAATTAAGAAATGATAATAAGCCAAATATGTAGGTATTGACTATTAAAAATGTGCTTTATTGTATCAATTTGCAAGTGATTCTAGTAATTTTATGACATATTAATTATTTTATTTGAAAAAAATAATTATTAAATTATGTGCTAATTGTAGGTATTTGAGGGCAAAAATTATTATGTGAAAGTGAGACTTGTTAAGCCATTAAAGGACTCCCTCTCATTGAAAGCTTGAAGGCATAAAAAGGAATGTAGCTAGCGTGTTTGATGACCAATAAATAAAGGTGTTGGCTCACAGTCTAATTGTTCTAGGGTGTGCAAAGAATGGAAAGCATCATGGTTGAACAAATCGAACCAAACCGGTCAGTTCAAGAGGGAAGCCATCGAATTGACTATGTGTCTAGTCCATTGTTCTAGCAAATCCCCTTGATATGGTATTGATTGTTCTTGTAATCTCATTTTCCCAATTTTCTTCCATTGTCAAAGAGTCACCCCAAGGTGATCTTTCTTCCTAGGATTCCCTATATTCACGGGATGGCCTTTGTGTGTTATTCCTAGTTAGGAATCTTCGCTTAGGATCCAGAGATGGGGAATGTAGAGGACTGTAGCATCACTTTTTATAGTTCCTTCTTGAGGAACTCTTGGATCTCTTATCCCGAACCTATAGGACATATTGCCTTAATCGGTCCTCATGAATAAGTGTCTCGATGGTATCTTGAAGATTTATCTAGTCTTTTGTGGTGACTGTAGCCTCCATGAAAGTTGCACCTTTTTGACTTGTCAAGCCATCCTTATCGACACAAAGGGTGTGGCTTCAAAAGCTGGTTAATCTCGATGTGATATGCTTCATCTAGAATCCTACTCTAGGGAACCTTAAAGGGGCATATTCATTAAATCCCTTCACCAAATTCTGATGCAGCTGAGATTCTATGGTTTTCTTTTAGGAGACTTTATCATTTTTTTAAGCATCTTTCTTAGCTTTTATGACCTCTATGCTGATGTACTTCTCTGACTTGTTTTTGAGGTTGGCAAGATTAGTGGGAGGCTTTTTGGCCAGTGAAATAGTGAAAGGTCCTAGCCTCAATCCCACCATAATAGTGTGCATGGCCACAACTTTAACGAGGTCCTCAATTTACAGTGTCTTCTTGTAGAATCTAGTCATATAATCATAAAGGGATTAATCTTTTTGTTGCTTGAAATTAAATAGGCTATATGAGGTCTTTGGCTGTGCGTTACTGATAGTGAAGTGTGTAAGGAACATTATAATGAGCTCTAAGAACTCATTCACAAACTTTGAGGGGAATGACGAGAACCACTTGTTGGGAATCGTGGATGCATCACGCAGCGAAAAAATAGAATTCCTACCAAGGATCTATGTGAAAAAGTCATAATCCGAGTTTTTTAAAAAAAGTTTACCTCTTGAAGCGTGATCAAAATAAGTGACATGAATCACTAACACTGTAACAACGATGATATCTTTGCAGTATCCACACATCACCAACATCCAATGTCAACAAAATACATAGTTAGCCTCTCTCACATAGTCTGGATCAAACATGGCTTAGATCATGAAAAGAAGAAAATGAAGTTTCATGTCACTCTCTCAAAAACTTAACTTTGATCTTTCGTCAAGATGAATGATTTAGAAGAGTTTGCAATGCATGCCTTGACAACATCATGTATATTCAAGATCCATTTATAAATTAAAAGAGCTTGATGGCTTTTTATGAGTTTTGATCGAATGATATCTCTTGAAGAACAAAGATGAAATTTTTGATTTTTGATAAACCTTGAAGACTCATTTGTTAAGATCAAGATGAATGATTTTGAAAAACCAAATCCAGACATGGATCCTGTTTAGGTTTAGAAAATCAAGTTGGATGAAATTTTTGAGTGATGAAAGGTGCTCTTGGAGGGCTGGCCAAAATCTAGAGAAGAAAAGAGATGGAGAAAAATTTTAAGTTTACCTTGAAAATGAATCAATGAAGGCCAAGGAAGACAATAATGACTAAGGCGTGCAATTATGGTCTTCCAAACTCCTTCATGCAGCACCAAATTCGTAGTCCCCCTTCTTGCATTCTTCTTGAGTGCAAAAAAATCAAAAAAGCATTACGATGTCTAACTTGACCAAGACATAAAACGACATAAAGCTTGTTTAACTTTGTCTTCAAACACTTAAAATCCCATTTTAACATTATATAAACAAGCATTTCTAGCCATTGATTAATTGATGGTTAGGATTTAGGTGAAAATTAAGGTCAAGATTGCTCCTTCAAACTTTAAATCCAAGGGTCCTAATTAGTCTTTCTTCTTTTAAAGACACCATTGATTGATTCTTCATCCAATTGGTGTAAATAAATGGTCTTTGTTACTTTTTTTAAGATTAAATCTCCACCCTTGATTTAATCAAATCCAATGGTTATAAATGGTGCTTTGTTTTTTTCAAGACATTACATCTATGGTTGATATCAAAGCCTTCTTCCTAACTAAACGCATTATTTCACAATTGATTAAATCAATGATTATCCAATTAAGTTTGTTTCTTAACCTTTGATTAAATCGATGGTTAATTTGAAACATTCTCATCCACCTTTCTCTTTGTTGACTATGATCATATTTTTCTTGTATCCTACAAATAATAGTTTAGTCCCTTTATCTCAGATATCTAGATTGATATAATAAAATTTTCTAAAAGCGCATTTAGTAAGATCATCACCTTTGTATTTTTCAATCCTTTGTTTTTCTGATACCCAACAAATAAGAAAAATTTCAAAATTATAAAAATCAAAAATTATAAAATACACAAATATCAATTAGATTATATAATTACAATATTAAATTACAACGTTTTCACCAGCAATTTTTATTTTCCCGACACGGAGTAAATCACTCAAAACAATCAAATACGTGACGAATAATCAAATTAATTTTAAAGACATCCATTTCGTGAATCTCACTCACAGGTATCCACACGAAATTTGGGGCTCAAGATATCATCATCCATGTCTGAGGACAAGTCATCCCTTATCTAGAAGAAACATCACTCTCCACTTCCCACTTATGTTCCTCCGCATGCTTTGATTCCCTTAGCGGTATGTCCAATAAATAGTGAACTTTATAATCACCTTGCTATAAATGATGTTATGACGGCATTAAAATCCAAATCCAACTTGGATATTTATTACTCTTTTAGTATGTAGGAATCATAGTTTTCATGATTTAATATTAAAATCCCATTTTAACATTACAAACAATGAACGGTATCTAGTAACACACCACTGCTATCAAAGTAATGAGAATGTCAGTGATTTGACATAACCTTTCCGTGATCAATGTTACCATGTAATTTAGTCCCTTTGTCCAGATATCTAGATTGAACACAAGGCATGAAATGCGTCACCCTTGTATAGTTTAATCCTTTGTTTCCTGATACCTGAGTAGACTTAATAACAATAAATGAGATCGATATCTCATATTAACTCATTTGAGTGGATTTCACACGGTCTCACTGATATCACTCCTATTATGTAGGAGGGACAAATCCCATCTGGTCACTCATTCCTCCGCATGATTTGCGGTATTAACCGACTTTATAATCACCTTGCTATATGACGCTGTTAAAACACACAACTCTTCAATAGAATCGTAGATATCTCATCATCCATGACCCGTAACGATCCATGTAGCGTTTGAGATGTGACCATCAGTCTAGACTATATATACGTGTACTACTAGTCTCAATGCAATATTGTTGTCTTAATTAATAATAATACTTGATCAGGGATATTTAAGAATAGTATTTTATCTAATAGGATCTCACGATCAAGTTATCTACTTGATGTCCTACGGCATCAAACTTACTATTCTAAGGACTTTGTTATGTTTATAAAATAGAACACAATAAATGAAATGCCTCATATATTAAAAAATAACATAATACAATGTATGTAAATATAAACAAAAAGTATCGGCCTTTAGGGCATATACCAACACCACTTGAGTGTGACCTTCTTGAGAGTTTCGAGAAAGATGTGACACATGGCAAGATTGGTTCCTCCTAGAAGTAAAATGGACGAATTGAAAGAGTCAAGATGTTCTTGTGGGGTCTGAGGTCCCATTGCAGGGTTCTATGTTGACGGGAATCTTAAACCCCTTAGGGTGTGCCACATTCATAATGAAGTCAGAGAATAGGTGGTTGAGCATATATGGTGCACCCACTTTCTAAGAAAGGCAAGATAACTTAAATTGTTGCAGATTCCTAGTTGGTCGGCCTTCCTCATACGGTCCTTCATTGTTCTTTCCCACTCTTTCCAGGTTGACCTGCTTCTTTAAGTCCTTGATTTGTTTATTCGGAGCATAAATCTGCCTATCTAATTCAAGGCTCATGCTTCTTAGTTAACGACGATGGTCTCTTATCCTGTTGGTGGGAGTTTTGGGACAAGGTCTATGATGCCTTGTCGAGCCTTTTCCACAATGGAACACAAAGTTGGTTGATGAGGAGATAGAGGTAGTGGGGTTAGTTCTTTGGGATTCCCCTGACTCTTTGTCACTAAGGCCTCTGTGCCATCTCACTACTCTTGGTTAGTATTGGTGCAGTTGCACATGTTAGGCATGAGTGGAATGCATATGGGAATTAGAGCTTATGCGCTTTGTACATAAGGCACCAATGTTCTAAACCAAGGTTAAGAGTTGATGTACTTGGTCTCAATCAGGATAGTTGAAGATAATGGCATCTCCCAATGTTGTAATGGAGAAGAGGTAATATACTTATAAAACATTTCGATACTTAAGTAAAGATTTACATTAAGAAATTAGTATAAATATGAATATATATATATATATATAAAAGTGGCTAAACTCTTTATTTATATTATGAGGTTGTTTATTTGGATAAAAAAAACTTACTTTACATTGTTTTTATATATTTTTTATAATAAAATAAAAGAAACACATTTTTAAACATATTCTCACTATTTTTTTTTTCAAACAAGTGTAAATAAATAATATAAAAAAATGATATGAAGAAATCATTTCTCATTATTTTATTAAACTTGTAATCTAATCCAAAAAACTTGTGTGGCGGTATTGTGCGGATCCATCAGTTAGATTTTTTTTTAAAAGTAATAAATAAATTTCTAGCAATATTTTATGAGGGGGGATCATTTCTGTTAGTGTAAAAGTTTTTATTTCTGTTTATTTTCAACATTAGTCTGTTTTTTTAATTCATTTAAAAGGTGATTTCATTAAAAGTAGCAATTAAATGAAAATGAATCTAACGATTTGAGTGTAGCAATATTTTATTATTATTGTTATCTTAAAATTTAGAAGCTTTTTCTGCAACTTGCGAAGGGTTGCTTTCCTTTGATTTTTTAGGTTGAAATAATTTATTGGATATATTATATAGATCATTGATCAACTTAGGTCATTAACAGACGTGAGAAAGTTAACAAATTAAGAAATTCAACCCTAATGTAAAACCTAAAACATGAAAAAAAAAAAGATGAAAAAAAAAGGTCAAAACACTGTCGACTCTCATCCGTACGCCCCGGGCACCAAACCTCTCTGCAAAACCTAAGTCCTCCACCGTACACCCAAACCACCAACTCCTCACCATTTCTTTTATAATCACAAGTTTCTTCCTCAATTTCATCACCTCTTCCACACACAGGATTCCACTGTTGGCATCGTCATCCAGCACGGAACCAAGGAAGAGTAGGTGATTTTGGGGAGTAATTTGGCCAAGGAACACGCCACTCAGTACCACTACCCATAATCATTTGAGCAAGTATTTACAGGTTTGCAAATTTTTGTAGACAATGAACTTATGATTATGAATACTAAAGCTAATAATATTTTATTCATTAGTAGACTCAACCCTTTTCAACCCGACCGTGAACATTCTATTCACTGTTCCTCTGCTCTCTTTCTCTGCGTAGGGTTTTGTCTTACCGTAGGGCTTTTCTTTTTCTCTCTGAGCTCTTTTTGGCTGCTAAATTTCCTGGTTGAAGCGAAGTAGAGTGTTAATGTTTCTATAGAGCACAATGAAGGTCAAAGTTATATCACGCTCTGTTGACGAGTTCACCCGAGAACGAAGCCAAGACCTTCAGGTGATTTTCATGCTCTTCTATGAATGACCTTTTATCTATATAGCCCTTCTTCAATCTTCTGAATTCTAACTAATTATTTATAATCTTTCGCATCTTCTAACTAAATTTTTATGTTGCTCTTTTGAATTGAAAAAAAAAGAGGGTATTTCGCAATTATGACCCCAGCCTTCGGACTCAAGAGAAGGCCGTGGAGTATGTGCGTGCTCTTAATGCAGTAAAGTTGGACAAGGTCAGATTATTTTTATTTTTATTTTATTTTGTGTGGAGAATATGCTTCTATTGGAAAATAATATTAGTTGCACATAAAATTTGTACACATAATCTTGCATAGGAGTGCACCATTGATTTTTTTTGAAGAAAAAGGAGAGAGAAGGAGAGGGGAAAGGAAAGGAATGGTGATGATTGATATTATGTGATGTGAGTTATGTGAATTGCTTTTTAAGTGCAACTGTAATGGTAGCTACAGAGTGCAGGAAATGCAATACCCAAATCAATTAACCATGTAGAAATATGAGACTAGTATTACTGAATTAAGTAGGTGAAAGATTAACTTATAAACTCATAATCCACGGGTAGGATTAGATACAACACAGGTAAGCTAGAACAGAATTATAGAGTCACAGAGAAGGAAGAGAACAGAACCATAGAGTGGAAGGGTAGAAAGAGAAGAACTCAGATGCAAGAGAAGAAATCACACAATACTCAATGCCTCCCACTTCCATCTAACGTCCAGTTTATATCATGCATTTGGCTGTTGAGTTGAGGCTCCTTCCCTTTGGGATCCGTTGCGACGTGTCTCATGTTAGAATAGTTCATTACATATTGTCAAACAGGCTTGCTTCATTGTAGCCAATTCTTTCCCAATGAAAAATACCTCGAATCCAAACATGTATGATGAGTGTAACAACATAAAAAATTTGTTTGCACAATAGCCAAAGTGGTAAAGTTCGAATTGGTCTTTCAACATTTGGTGATTTGGTGAATAACTAATGCTATATAACACCCCTTTTTTGTCACGCACATGAGCAGATTCATTCAAATATAACTGATGGGAACTCAACAATAGAATGGATAAAATGCACTGAAACCAGATAATCTGATATACGTATTCAGTATTATTAACTATAGAATAGTGATTCTGGGTATTTGTTGGAATACAAGAACATAAAGAGAAAAATATAAAAAAAAAGAAATGACTCAACCAGAGATTGAGCCCCCAGCCTTAAGAGAGGCCTACCCCCAATTCCTTCACTAACTAATTTCCTGTCTCTCTCTTTTGTCCCCCTCTCATTTATATTCCCACTCCTCTAACCGACTGCCCCACCAAGCTTTCCTCTTTCTCTCACTACCACATCATCATTATGTTATGCTGCAGCCCATTAGCGTGAGCATTCTCAGTATTCCCCATCTTGCCCTCTTTGCATCTGTGGGTCTAACAATACTCCTCCCCAAAAGACTCACTTTGTCCTCAAGGTGAAAGTTTGCATAAGAATCCAGCAGAAAATGATCCTCTGGGGTCCCATTGCTCGAAACATAAGCACCAAGTTATGCTTGAAGCATAAAAACTGCCACATGAATCCCCTTGACCTTCTCCAATTCCCACAACAAGGAATAGCAAAGAGAACAACCAATTTCTTGTCTTAAGATCATACTCCTCAGAAGTTGGTTTAATGCAAAAAACAAGAACCTGCAGGAAAACATTTGTACTGCTTTGAAACTTAGTGCCCAATATACTGTCACTTAGCAATTGCTTTTGAGGTTTTACTTCTGCTTCAACAACTGACACATAATTTGATATAGCTTTAATATAAAATAAAGTAGCCTCTGCTGGATGCCATTCCTTGTGTTCATTATTACCTTGGCCAGAGATAGTCTCAAGAAGTAATGAAATATAAGGCTCCTTTTTGAAGTTCAAATGAAAACTGTGCCAAAAGTTAAAAGTCATTGAAGCAATATCATGTTTTGGATGTGAAGCATTTTCCAACAGTGCATGCACTATTATCATTGATGCATCTGAACCAGTTGCAATGCAATCAAAGCCATGTATGAATTACCCAAATTTGCCAATAACCTCACAATTGTCTTCACATCTTCCTCATCTATTGTAGGATCACTAAACTGTGTTCTAAGATTCTTCACTATAGGTACAATGACTTGACTTAATGATGCATAAGTAATTAGATTCACACAAGGTGTTTCCAACAATTGAATAATATTAATTTGACCTCTTTTGAAGGAATTTTAAAGTTTGGTGTCACCATGATAGTAGATATAAGATGTCCATGTACACCTCTGTTAGGAGTGGTAGTGGTTCCTTTCCCTACCAAGTATAAGTGAGTTTCCAAGGTGCTATCATTAACATTGACATCAGATTCCCCAATGATACCCTTACTAACTCCACCAGCTTCTTTCATAATATTAAAATCTTTCAGATATTTAGAACCTTGAATTGAAATAACAAATATGCACCTTCCAAGACTGCTAAAAGTCTGGTCATCTGAAAACATTGCCTCAACAAAATGGAGCCTTATTTTATAATTGCCCTTCTACATACAAACGCCGAGTGACAGGGAAGCAAAGTGTTTAATAGCACTGAATTGATGAAATATAGGGCCATCAAACTTGTTGGTGTTGGAGTCATCTCTGCAGAGCTGGTTGGTTGGAAACTGACTAGTAAGTGCACCTCTCCTTGAGTTCCATTACTTTTCTTCAATCAAATGGGTTGGATCTATTAGTTTAGAATGAGATCCCTGTTTGATGTCTGAATGAGGCCCATTGTTCAGTCCAAAATGTGATCCCACCTCCTTTTCAGAAATCACTTTTCTACCCTCGTTGAGTTAGGCTTGACCCATTAGGTCAGAAAATGAGCTCACTTTGCAGAATTCCCATTCTGCCTCTCCTTCTTCCTCTTCCTTCATGGTAATTACATGCAAAAACAGTTCTTCTTTTCTAGTGCAGCTTACCTCTCTAGTGCTCAACCACGGCGGCTTAGTTGGGAACGCCCCACCAGTCGCTGCATGTGGGCTTGAGTCCGGTGGCTTTGATGGTGGCAGTAGATTGGCCAGACCACTGGAGATGATGAGTTCGGTGGTCATGACGGGCAACTTCCACCTTTGTTTGCCCCACCGGAATTGCCCCTGTAATCGTGGGTTCGACTGGCCATTGTGGATTCTCTTCCATCACTGTGGTTGTGGGAACGACCAGCCATGGATACGGCTGTCCTTGTCTCACCACCGTGCTACCCAGATGATATTCTTCCTCCACCGTACTGATCTTCATTTGGAGCTCCTCTCCCTTCTTTGAAAATTCTCCAACGGCCTTTAACACCACCTCCATGTGCATTTCCGATTCTACAGCAGTATCAAGAACACTGCTGATTGACCTTTCACTCCCATCTTCTGACACCAATAATACCGATGTCAGTTTTGGTTCTGGTTCTTCATTCGGGACGAAGACCAATTGATCCAGATTGAATTCTGGTTGGAAACGCTTAACCAGTGCCACTGTGAAGCACAACCATGTCGCATTGGGATTCTGCCAATCCCACCATTGAAACCAATTGAGAGCTCGACCTTGCAGAAACCTCACAACCTCCGGTAGCTTATGAGCGTCGGGTGTTCCCATCGCTTCG
Organism: Ormosia emarginata; assembly: GCA_029884605.1. Taxonomy (NCBI): domain Eukaryota; kingdom Viridiplantae; phylum Streptophyta; class Magnoliopsida; order Fabales; family Fabaceae; genus Ormosia; species Ormosia emarginata. The sequence continues at coordinate 9,098,053 of JAQQTP010000047.1, read as the reverse complement.
AAGTGCTGCGCGACATTGATCAGCCACCAATAAGCTTCCTCTCCATCAAACACTGGAATCATCTTCAATTCAGTACCCATAGCTCTCAGATCGGGAGCTCTGATACCAATTGATAGGTACTCAACAATAGAATGGATAAAATGCATTGAAACCAGAGAATTTGATATATGTATTCAATACTATTAACTCCAGAATGGTGATTCTGGGTATTTGCTGGAATACAAGAAGAACTGGAAGAGAAAAATACAGAAAAAAAGAAATGACTCAACCAGAGATTGAGCCCCTAGCCTTGGGAGAGGCCTACTCCCAATTTCTTCACTAACTAATTTCCTGTCTCTCTTTTGTCCACCTCTGATATATATTCCCACTCCTCTTACCGAATGCCCCACCTAGCTCTCCTCTTTCTCTCACTGACACATCAGCATTATGTTATGCTGCAGTCCATTAGCATGAGCATTCACAATATTTCCCATCTTGTCCTCCTTGCATTTGTGGCTCTAACTATAACCAAGTTGGATAACTAACAAAGATGGGGTTTTGCTATGAAATCATCAACTTTTGTATAGCACCTGCTCCCCACCAATTGCGAAGGCGCTTGAGATTGCCATGAATTTTTGATTGAGAAATGTCTGCAATAGATAAAGGAACTTCATGCATGACCAGACTTATACCAAGTCCACACCACAAAGCAACCTTCCTCTAAAAGGATACCAATATTTGGGGCATAGGCAGTAATCGTGTAGCCAAGCAAATACAATAGAGATGCATAGTGTATCTCTAAAGTGTGGGCCATCTTGGACTATCTGATGCCATAAATGTGTTCAATTTTCTAATATCCCATGGAGAAGTATTAATTTGTTCACATCCATCTCCAGATCTTGGAGGCCTTTTCATTTGGATAGCTGGAAATCGCAAGGTAGTGTATGTCTCATTTTTCCCACAAAACCATTGCGTAGAGATGACAAGATCCAACTCCAAATCAGCTGTCGACATATCCCACTCATATCTTTTCTGGTTTTTAGTATTCAAAAGCACCTTGAAAACAGCAGTATCAATAGCACCACCAAACTTTACAAGGATACCCTTACTATGCTTGTGGTCATAAACATCCTTAAAAATTCTTATACCAGCCATAGTAAGAAAACATTTACATTGATGCATTTCAAATGCATGTTAACTGCCCCTTTCAAATACATTGGTAAAAAAACCAGACACCTCCACATTCCCTCCATGCTTCCCTAGCTCCCCGAAATAACTGTTGGGAAGTAACTGAAAAAAACTAAGAAAATAGCATTCTCACATCTTTTGAAGCAATTAGGAATAACATCCATTCCTACCAACTTAATATGATGAATTCTCTCAAAGCTTTGAGCTATCTTGGCTTTGACTCCCAAAAGCATGAAACCATTGGCAGCCCCATGTCTGGAATTGTTTCTATCATATTTAGCTATACCCAACCTAATACAATGGTATCTGTTAGAATATTTTAAAAATATCTCATAATATCTTTGTTGTATCTTAGAATATTTTAGAGTATATTAGATGATCTCATAAGAGTTATTTCTTATTCATTATTTCATGATTTGTTTCCTTATTTAATTAAGATTAAGAGTCTAGTATTAGAAAAAATAGGATAACACTATTAGGTTTGTCTTTTGTATCACATCATCACACCAATATCAATATAGTATTATTATCCTGAATATTCCTTTTCTCTCTTTTCCTCCTTCCCTTCCTAAAATCCTGCAATTCAACATGGTATCGAAGCGGTACATCCTCCGTGACCTGTTTCATAACTATTCTATAGGAAAAACGAGTAAACCTTAACTCCCTTCCCACCATCATGGACATGGATTTCAAACCAAACACCAAGCAGACATGCAACCAGGATCACAACAGCCAGACCTCAGCAGCAGGTCAAACAGCCCCTGCCTCTTTCCACCAACTCCTCCTTGCCCTCATCCAACAGCTGAAGAACCTATTCCAACAAGTCAAGGATGGTTCCAGCTACAAAGAATGGCTCATAGGATACCAAATATGATGAAGAGAACATCTTGCATTGATGACGATCATGATGAAGGAAAGAAAAGACCAGAGTCTGATATTCAAAAGCAAAAGCAGAAAGAAGAAAAAGAGAACAACATGAAGATGGTTGGTCAATCCTCAAAATGCTTTTGCGTATATGCTTTGATTTCAAAACAACGTCTGATATATTCCAAGGAGGTAAGTGCAACCACCCCTTTTGCATTGACTGCATATCCATGCACGTGGCTGCTCAAATACAGCAAAATATTCTCAAGGTAAACTGTCCAGATCCAAGCTGTCGTGTGGAATTGAAGCAAGAATATTTGCAACCCATTTTGCCTAAGGAAGTCATTGATTGATGGGAATCTGCAAAATACAAGTCTTCCATTGCTTTGTTGCAAAAGACTTACTGCCCCTTTAAGGATTGTTCTGTTTTGTTGGTGAATGAAGGAGATGGAGGAAATGTTATGACCAATTCTGAGTGCCCCTGCTGTCACATGCTATTCTGCGTTCATTGAAATGTTCCATGGCATGCGGGAATGAATTGCAAGGAATTCCAAGAGATGAAAGGGAGAAAAGGTGAAAAAGATTCGGATAGTAAGTTTATGGAGTTGGCCAAAAGGAATGTGGCAAAAATGTCCTAAATGCTCTATCTATCTCCAAAGACGTAGTGGATGTGAACACATGATCTGCAGGTGTGGATGTAACTTTTGCTACCGGTGTGGGAAGAATTGGAACTAAGGGCATCTATGCTATACTACAATTCATGCACCTCGTCCCTCTCCAAGCTACCCTCCTCATCGCTCTCCTAGTTGTTCTCTTTACGGAGCAAGAAGCTACAGTCCTACACCATATCTTTCAGATCATATTAGGCATCATAATAGGCAGGGGTGGAGCCACAATTTTAGTGTGAGGGGGGCAAAACAAAACATGAAGAGACTCTTAAAATCTCTTTCTTTCTTTTTCTTTTACTTTATCTTAATTTGTTCTTTTATTTTATCTTATATGATAGTAAAGATTATATAATTTACATAAAAATTTCAAACATTTAAAGGGGTTACATGAAAATTTAATTCATTTTATGGGGGCCAAAGGAGTACATTAAAAAAAAAATACAAAGTTGAAGACCATGGCACCATGTCCGCCTCCCTCCGCCTCTAGTAGTAGGAGTCATTCCTACTCATGGAGTGTCACTCCTCTGTTCGAAAGTTGAACTCAAGCAAGAGCTACTCACGAAGTGATTCCCATATAATAGTATCCTGCCCAGAATCCTTGTATCTCATTGCTGCATCAAAAACAAAAAGCTTCTCCCCTGTAGAAATGTAAACCATGGTGGGGCTAAATTTCGAAGTCAAGGGTCTGTGAACAAAGCAAATGTTGCCATTCTTATTGTCCTTCCCTGTCCTTATTGGTTCCTCAAAGCCAATGTTAATCATGCTAGCAAGAGCATAAAGAACAACTAGAGGAAACGAGGCAAAGTATTTTTGCAGTCCAGTATGAATTATATATTTTGTAACAACTAAAGGGCCGGGGGTTGACAACGACTAAAACTCTGGCACTGCTTCTCCTGCCCTTGATCTTCTTTATCATCTTAGCTCCTTCTACATAATCCCTGACAACTAATAAAATTTGCAGAATAGGCTGCACCTTTAACCTGGAATAAAACTTCTTTGCCGGTGAAGTTAACAATATCTCCTGAACCACATGTGGGAAGGTATTCCAACTGTGAAATTAGAAAATGGCTCCCTATTGCTTGCCAAAACAAATTCTGAAAACCACTTGCCAAATCAATTCTAGCCTTGTCAAGCTATTGCTATCAATATGAAGCCCTGCAGTTCTCACATCCCAAGACATCTGCGAGTGTCCATCGTTGGAGCCACTTTGTACAAAACCTGTGACAAAGAAGATGAATCCTCTCTCCTGCATATTATCAAACACCACATATGCACTATTCAAGTGCCTCATTAAATCATTTCCTCCCAATTGCTATATGTAGAAATTACCCTTTGCTGCAGCATTATTCTGGGGCATGGCATAATTGCTCGATTATGGTGGTTTAGGAGGTGGAGGTGGAGTGGCTGGAGTTGGGTCCGGTGGTCATAGATTAAAATATCGAGCCTCTTCTGCTTCAAAGTGGCCAATGCCAGTAGGAAGGTCCTTTTCATAGAGAGGTTGAACCCCTTGAGGGTTCTGGTAGTGCGAATTCATTTTGCTGTGTCACCTGAGTTATCCTCGCTGTTCTCCCAATCGAAATGGAATTGGGATTTCTCCATTGAGTTAGGTTTCCTGGAATCCTGATATTGATCTTTGAGGGACTCGATTTCTTTCTCATCGTCCTCTATATCATGTGTTAGCTAGTTGCTCTCATTGATATCCTTGACCAACTATTCTTCAGTAGGGATCTCCTGAAGATATTATGAGTTGCCGAGTGGCTCCTGCATCTCCATCTCAGTTTTCACAGGGAACATTTTCTGCTCAAGCGGTCCATCGATGGCACCATCAAGTGCAGACTCTTGGTCTCCTCATCGTTGTGATCTGTTGAGTTTAGATCAAGACTGGTAGGCATAGGTTGATTTGATTTTGGAGGCAAATTAATGTAAGTATAAACTTGAACAGTTTCTTGTTCTACTTGTTCAACTTCAACTTGGACCTTCTTGTGTGTCTGATTTGTCAGGCAAATTTCAACCGCAACTTGAGAGAAGATCTGGTTATCAAATACTGATGTAGCTACCTTTGAATCAGAGTTCGATACACTAGCTGACTCTAGAGGGTACAATTGCTCTATCTTCTTGGCAAGTGACTCCATAGATTTGGAGAGCTTAGCTAATGCTTGATCCAACCGATCAAAACCATGGTCCAGTCGATCAAAATGAGCTTCATCCCGTTCTGCTTGTTGTTTCACTTTCTCGGAGAGCTTCTTAATCTTAGCTTCTAGATCATCCAAAGTTATATCCTCCTCAGCCATAAGTGGTCAATGAAAGCACCAATATAATGGTAGCTACAGAGTGCATGAAATGCAATACTCAAATCAATTAACCAAGTAAAAATATGAAACTAGTATTACTGAATTATGTAGGTGACGGATTAACTGATAAACTCATAATCCATGAGTAGGATTAGATAAAAGTAAACTAGAACAAAATTAAAGAGTCACAGAGAAGGAAGAGAACAGAGCCATACAGAGGAAAAGTAGAAAGAGAACTCAGATACAGGAGAAGAAATCACACAATACTCAATACCTCCCACTTCCCTCTAACATCCAGCTTATATCATGCATCTGTTTGTTGAGCTAAGGCTCCTTGCCTTCGGGATCTGTTGCCACGTGTCTCATGTTAAAATAGTTCATTACAGCAATTCACATAACCCTTTATTGGAATTGGATGTGTACTATATCTGTTTCTGATTTTTTTTTTTTTTTGAGAATTTAGATTTTTGCAAGGCCGTTTATAGGAGCAATGGATGGGCATATAGATGCTGTTTCGTGTATGGCGAAGAATCCTAGTCAGTTGAAAGGGATATTTTCCGGTTCAATGGATGGAGGTACTTCAATTTTCCTTATTTAGTCACATTCTTGTCATTTCATGTGTAATTGTGGGAAATAATGGCTGACCAGAAACATTATGCCGTTGAGCTCCTGGTTTGGGAATGGGAAAGGTTGAAAGGGAAGCAGTGGAAAAGTTTTTTTTTTAATATAAAATATATTTTTTCCATGTAAGTTGTTTTCAAAACATGGTTGAGTTGGATAATGAATCCTAAAATTCAGGAGGAATAGAAATTTTTCTGTGAAGGGGAAATTGTTATTCAATGGGTCTATATGTTTTTGACATCCTAACAATGGAACTTGTAAGAGTAGAAGAGATAGGAGAAAACATTGGAGAGGAGAAAAGTGTGACTTGTTGTCACTGTTGTTCTGATTATATTAACAGAGAGAGTGAGCTTGCTTAGCAAGCTTAACAGCTGTACAAAGTATTTTAAAAAATAAAAGAATTGCTATGGCTAAGTATAGTAACTAAGAGTAACTAGGAAATAGACTATGGTTACATCTCTATTTATCTAACACTCCCCCTCAAGTTAGAGCATATATATCTGTTGAATTGGAGGGTTTTAGATAGGGAAGGAGGAAAAGAGAGAATATAGACTGAGATTGATATTGACTTGATGTGTTGATAATGTGATACAAAAGACAAATCCAACAGTTCTATTTATACTAATACTAGGCTCTTAATCCGAATTAATAAGGAAACAAATTAGAAAATATAATAAATAAGAAATAAATCCTAAGAGATCCTATGAGATATTTCAAGATACAATAAAGATATTTTAAGACATTTTTATGATATTCTAACACTCCCCCTCAAGCTAAAGCTTACTAAGCTTTAAGGTTGTTACAATTACATCTAAAAGAAAATAAACTAAAAAACATAATGTGCCAACCAGTGTGACAGTGGTAGGCAACTGAATCTGGGATGGAGATAGGGCCAATGCATTTGGGACTAAGACGGAAAGAGCCAGTGCATCTGGGACAAAGTCGAGGCCAGTGCATTTAGGACAAAGTGAAGGTTAGTGTGAGTCATAACTAACATAAGTCACCATCGGAATGATCGTCGATGGAAAGAAAAGTCACCACTAGCATGATTCATCTGTGGGAGAGAAGTCACCACTGGAATGATCGTCGATGGGAAGAGAAGTCACCACTAGTATGATTCATTTGTGGGAGAGAAGTCATGACAAGTATACGTAGATATGAATTTATTCCCATTCTCTCCCTCAATGCTATGTTAGCATTGGAAAAGAACCAAACAATAGCCAAAACCAGAGATAACCACCACAAAGAATGCTGAACAGCCACGTGGACGTTACAGATGGTGTGGTGAGGCAAACGAACAATGGAGGAGCCCGGAAAGAGGGTGAAATAGCCATGGGTCAGTGTATAATGACCAAAAACAGAAACCCCAATACACCTGAATGTCTCTACACAAGTGTACAAGGCCACACAGAGATCGGTTGATGGAGGTGAGCTCAGATTCGTGTAGAGGAGGCTGGGGCAAGTTGAACGAGACCGGCGGCTGCCAGAAAGGTGGCCGGACTCGCTGGAGAAATAGAGGCATGTGGGTCTATGTGCTGACAGTGGTGGTGGCGTGTGGGAGCATGTGAGACGGCGGCTTGAGGCGCAACTTCGGTGGATGGTAGATCAGAGGCTGGCAGTGTAGCTGGTGGGGTTGCCTGCCAAAAAAGGCGACGGCGGTGGAGGGTGGTGGCAGTGGCAAGAAAAACCCGTAAAAGAGAGGTTGCGGCAGACGATAGCAGAGGAGATGGTGTTTGCCGAAAAATCGAGGTGGAAACACGGTTGGCCAGAAAAAGATATAGAAAAAAGGTGCCGAAAGGAGAACTCGGCAACCAGAGACGGCTAATCGGAGTTCCAGATCTTTGGGAACTCGGCACAATGAAAGTGATGGGACAGGTCACGAAGGATGGTACCACTCTGATACCATATTGAATTAGAGGGTTTTAGATAAGGAAGGAGCAAAATAGAGAATATAGACTGATATTGATATTGACTTGATGTGTTGATAATGTGATACAAAAGACAAATCCAACCGTGTTATTTATACTAATACTAGGCTCTTAATCCTAATTAATAAAGAAACAAATAAAATATAATAAATAGGAAATAAATCCTTAGAGATCCTATGAGATATTTCAAGATACAATAAAGATATTTTAAAATATTTTCATGATATTATAACAATATCATATGATCTAAGCTTGTTACATATATAGTCAATTCAAGAACCTCGAAGGGATTTTGTGAGAATGTCAGCAAGTTGATCATTTGAGTTGACAAGGTTTGTAACAATGTCTCCTGAAAAGATCTTTTCTCTTATGAAATGACAATCAATCTTAATATGCTTGGTCTTCTCATGAAAGACAAGATTTGAGGCAATATGTAGAGCAGATTGGTTTTCACATACAAGTGTCATCTGTCCGACTTCTCCAAACTGAAGTTCTTTGAGTAATTGTTTCAACCAAATAAGCTCACATGTTGCTCCAACCATAGCTATGTATTCTGCTTCAGCACTAGATCTGGCAACTACCCTTTGTTTCTTACTCTTTCATGATATTAGGTTACCTCCAATAAACACACAATACCCAAAAGTAGAACGTCTATCTGAAGATGAACTTGCCCAATCTGCATCAGAGTAACCAGCTACCTATGTGTGTCCCTTACTCTTATAGAGAAGTCCCTTGCCTGTTGCTCCTTTGGTATATCTTAGGATTTGAACCACAGCATCCCAATGGTTGTTACACAGAGAATTCGGAAATTGACTAATTACACTCACAACAAAAGAAATATCAGGTCGTGTTACTGTGAGATAATTTAGCTTTCCAACCAATCTCCTATATCTGCCAAGATCACCTAACAACTCCCCTTGATTTGGTAGAAGTTTGACATTGGCATCCATTGGGGTGTCAATAGGTCTAGCATTTAGCATTCCAGTCTCTTCAAGTATGTCTAAAACATATTTTCGCTAACAAATAGCAATGCCATCTTTGGACTGAGCAACTTCAATCCCCAAGAAGTATCTAAGTTTTCCTAGGTCCTTTGTCTAAAAGTGATGAAAGAGAGACTGCTTAAGTTGTTGAATGCCATGATGATCACTACTTGTAATCACAATATCATCAATATACACAACCAAGTATATACATCCTTGAGAGGTATGTTGGTAAACACTGAGTAATTTGCTTCAAATTGAGACATGCCAAACTGTCCCACAACAGTGTTAAAGCGACCAAACTAGGTTTGGGGATACTGTTTAAGTCCATATAGGTATCTACTCAAGCGACATACTAACTCTCCCCTTGAGCAACAAAGCCTGGAGGTTGCTTCGTGCAATTTACCATGAAGAAAGGTATTTTTTATATCCAATTGGTGAAGAGACCAATGACAGATGACAACCATAGATAAAAGGAGGCGAATTGAGGCCATCTTGGTTACAAGAGAGAAGGTATCATTATAGTCAAGGCCAAAAACCTGAGTATATCCTTTAGCAATCAGACCTTGTTTTAAGGCGATTAACTTGCCCATTTGGGCCAATCTTGACAGTGTAAATCCAACGATAACCAACAATAGATTTGCCCTTTGGAAGTGGGACTAATTCCCACGTACCATTGGTTTGAAGTGCTGACATTTCTTCAATCATAGCTTGTCTCCATCCTGGATGAGAGAGTGTTTCACCTGTATTCTTAGGAATCGGTATAGAGGACAAGGAGGAGACAAAGGCATAATGGGATGAAGATAAACGATAATAACTCAAACCAGTATAAATAGGAAATGGGTTATGGGTAGAACGGATACCTTTTCTATGAGCAATAGGAAGATCAAACCCTCTTGATTGGTCCGGAACAAGAGAAGGTATTGGAGCAAGATGTGAGTCATCAATCAGAGTCATCAATCACCTTTTCAATAGTGTCTGGAATGGGAAAGTTAGCTGGTTTAGATGGTTGTTCTGGTTGTGGACGACGATGGTTAGTCAAGAGAGGTGGTGCAAAAGAAGGTTTTGGATCCACGCTTATTTGGTCAAGACTTTCTAAGTGAATAAGAAGTACCACAGAGGGATTAGGAAGAACCTCAGATATGTTTTGTCTATCTGAAGGTGGTGAGCTGAAAAATGGAGTTGATTCTAAAAAGCTGACATCGGCAGAAATGACATATCTCCTAAGATCAAGGAAGAAACACTTGTATCCTTTTGTGATTGAGGATAGCCAAGAAACATTTAAAGGGGTGGGCAGATAGTTTGTCTTTTCTCGGATTGAGATTATGAACAAAACATGTGAAACCAAAGGTGCTAAGAGTTAAAGGATAAAGAGGCTGATTGGGAAATAAAATTGAATGAGGAACTTGATGTTGGAGAACACACGATGGCATCGTATTGATCAAATAATAAGCAGTGAGAACTACATTACCCCAAAACCGTGAAGGAACATTTTGTGTGAAGAAGAAGAGTAATGGATGTCTCAATTAAATGTCTATTCTTCCTTTCAACAACTCAATTTTGTTGAGGGGTGTGACCGTGTGAGGACAAAAGGATTGATGAATGATAGATGTCATAAAGAACTGAAATTGTTAAGAGAAATATTCATGAGCATTATCACTTCTCAAGATCAGTGTTGTCAAATTGCGGCCATGGGGGCGCCATGGCGGATTGCGGTGGCGGGATTCTTGGAATCCACCATTTGCCAGCCGCTGTGTTGCGGTTTCCGCCTCGTTTGAAATGGCGGCCGCCACAGCCATGGCGCCATGGCGGTCATGGCGGTCATGGCGGTTCATTGCTGAAATAGCGGTTGTAGCCTTTTTTTTTTTTTTTTTTTTTAAGGGGCCTTTCAGGGTTTTCAGCCTTAGGGATTTTATAAATCCCTAACCCATTCGAAGGAGACCACCCACTTTCAGCCTTTGCCTCTTGAGACCTCCTTCCACTCCCACCCACCTGCCTCCTCCATCATCTCCGGTGACTGAGCGGCGGGACCCAAGCATCTCCGGCGGCCGACGACCTTCTCCGGCGAGGTAATGACAGAACGTCCTTCTCAGCTCCCTGTCTCTCTCTGTTCTCACTTCTCAGCCTCACTTTTCTTCTTTCTTCACTTCTTCTTTCTTTCTTTTATTTCTTTGTTCTCTGTTCTCAAACTTAGACCTGTTTGTTCATTGTTCTGTCCTTCTCATTCATTTTTTTTTTTCGTTTTGGGTTTCCCTTCTCGGCTCCCTGTCTCTCTCTGTTCTCACTTCTCACCACTTTTTCTTCTTTCTTCACTTCTTTTCTTTCTTTATTTCTTTGTTCTCTGTTCTCAAACTCGACCTATTTGTTCATTGTTCTCATTCTCATTCATTTTTTTTTGTTTTGGGTTTTTCACGTCTCTCCATTTTGGGTTTTACACACTCAACTCTCAACTCTCAAGCTCAACTCTCTGTTTTATACTTTTTAGTATTGTTAATTTTTATTTTCTAGTGGCCTTATGCTTAATTGCTTATGTTATGACTTATGAAGACTTTGATTATGTTTATGACTGAGTTATGACAGCTATGTTTTTCCCTTATGCTTTTGAATTGTGACACTTTTTGATGAATTTTATTTGATAGAATATATTTCTAATTTTATTGTACTAGGTGTATGTTATTAGTTTTTATTATTTATTATATTTAGCAGATTTTTTTTTGTATTTTTTCTGTATATATTTTATTTTTTTAATTAGCCGCCATGCTTCCGCCATTTTCCGCAACCGCCATCCGCCATTTTGTATGGCGGATTTTTGGCTTTCCGCCATGGACCGCCATCCGCCATTAACAATACTGCTCAAGATACGAATAAGAACACTAAATTGAGTTTGAATTTCAGAACAAAAATCCTTAAAGATGGAGAACAATTCTGATATATTTTTCATTAAGAATAACCAGGTACAACGGGAATAGTCATCAATAAAAGTTACAAAATATTGGTACCCCAATGTTGAGACATTATGACATGGCCCCAATACATCTGTATGAACTAAAGCAAAAGGAGACTTGGCTCTATTATAGGCACGACTAGGAAAAGAGCTACAAATGTGTTTGCCTAGTTGACAAGCTTCACATTCCAAAAAGACAACTTTGACAAATTGGGAACCATCCTTTGAAGTTTGGCTATACTAGGATGACCGAGTCGAGCATGGATGAGGCTAGGTGACTCTGTAACAAAACAAGCATTTGATGAGGTTGAGAGTTGATAGAGGCCTTATGACTCACGCCTTGTGCCAATCGTCCTTCTCGAGCTCCGGGCCTGCATAAGAACTAAGTCTTTAGTGAAAGTAATTGAACAATGAGGGTGCGATTCAAACGACTAATTGAGATTAAATTAAAAGGACATCCAAGAACATAAAGGACAAAGTCAATAGATAATGAAGGTAAAATATCAGCTCTCCCAGTTCCTCTAGCCTAAGTATGAGATCCATTGGCTAGAGTAACAATGGGAAGATGGGCTGGATAAGATAAGGTGGAGAACAACTATCTATTACTAGAAATATGGTCGAAGGCATCGGAATCAAGCATCCAGGGTCCAAGAGATGATGATTGAGAAATGCAAGCAATGAAATTTCCAGTGTGAGCAACTGACATAAGGGATCCAGAAGACTGTTTCATCTCATACCACTTCATAAACTCTTCAAAATCAGCTAGTAATGGCCGAGTAACCGATTGGTGACTTGGAACTTCTGAAGTATCATAGGTGACTGTCTCTGAGCGGCATTAGTAGTGCTAGGTGGTCTCCCATGCAAGGCCCAACAACGGTCAATAGTGTGGCCAATCCAATGGCAGTGATCGTACTTTGGACGAGTGTGATTGGCCATGCATCCTCCTCCTCCTCGTCGATTTCTGCCACTATGACCTCTATTATCAGCTTGGGAAACAAGTGCTGAAGATTCAGAAATAGGTGTTGAAACTTCTGTAGGTGGCAGTGATGTGGAAGGTTCCACAACTTTGAGGAGAGTGGAAAAGGCCTGTGTGAGAGTAGGAACAGTTGGACTTCCTAAGATCTGATCTCGGGTCGCAAAATACTCCGATGGCAACCCATAAAGAGCTAAGAGCATGAAGAAGTTACTTCTTTGTTCATAATCCTTTTCTAGACAACTTGCTGGAGGTAATAACTCATTAAAGTCTGAGATGGCAGCCTGAATTCTTCCCAAATAGGTAGACATACGTCCCTCATGTAAGTGGGGAGCTATTAGAGACACAAGATCAAAACAAACAACATACATACGCTGTATGTCATTTGTGTAAAGCTCCCTTACCTGCCTCCATACTATGTAGCATGATAGGTGAGGGCGAAAGATTTGTTTCAATGATGAGTGAATGGTTTGCTTTATCAGGCTATATAGTTGTGCATCAATCTTCTCCCATCTAGGTCTTTCAGCTGTTGGAATATCCTCAGCTTTCTTGGTTATATGGTCAGTATATCCCTGACCTAAGAGCCACAGTTTAATGTCTGAAGCTCATGTAGCATAGTTGTTCCATCAGCTTGTCAGTGGTGATTCCAGAAGAGACATAACTAGTGAAAATGGGAGAAACAGTCTTAGGAGTATCAACCTCAGCCTTAGAATGAGGGACTTCAGTTTCAGGTTCTGGTTCAGTCATGGTGACTCTTAGAACACACCTGGGATATTTTGAACAAGGGAAGAATATGGACAGAGGTGAAAGAGATTTAAACTAGCTGGAGACAGCTGGAACTGGCCAGAAAACTACCGAGAAGAGGCATAGGGAAGGGCCGGATGTGATATGGGTGGTGTGTCTTGTTCACGCGCTCAAAAGGAGCAGGTGCTTGACTACCACACGCAGAGGAAATGGCGGTGCGTGGAGGGGGCAACGAGCTTTTGGGTTCTGGCCAGGCAGTACATTCTGAGCCTCTCTGAGGTTGGACCCACTTGGGATGTTGAAGATCTTGAAGGCTGGAAGGGATCACAGCCTTGCGTGCACATTGAGAACTCACCACCACTTTGTGAGAATGGTGGGTATAAAGGTTAATGATCACCACTTGCAGTGGGCTAGTGGGTAGATGCAATGGTTTTCTACCCCCCCGCACTCTAGATACCATGTAAGAGTAGAAGAGATAGAAGAAAACATTGGAGAGGAAAAAAGTGTGACTTGCTGTCACTGTTGTTCTGATTATATTAACAGAGAGAGTGAGCTTGCTTAGCAAGCTTAACCGCTGTAGGTATTTTAAAAAATAAAAGAATAGCTATGGCTAAGTATAGTAACTAAGTAACTAGGAAATAGACTTTGGTGACATCTCTATTTATCTAACAGAACTGAAGATAATTGGGATACCCACTCTAATTGTCTAGATTTTTTTGAGGCGTCCTTGTCAAGTGGGGCAAGAATAAAAGAAATGTTGTCATGCTTGCCACGTAACCAATGCTGATCATAAAAATGCACAATTTTTAAATAGAATGCTTTTCTTTGGATAATTCATTATGCGTAACAATCAAATAGTCATGCAATATTTCCGGGTTAAAATCATGGAAATTAATTGTATAGGAAACGTCTCACATATCAATTCACTTTTACTATTCTTCTATAGTTCTATATCTTGTGACTTTGATCCATTTTATTACATCTATCTTTGTCATTGTTGGTATCTTTTCATTGATTTTCCTTCTATATGGGTATTGGGTAATATGTATCACTCATTTTCCTCACGTTATGCTCAGTCCATATTACACGTTATCTTCATGGTTTATACTATGATGGATGATTTGAGTTGCTTATATATTGAAAACCCGTAACATTTATCTTTGTTGTGTTTACAGATATTCGTCTCTGGGATTTAGCTTTGAGGTAATAGATTTACTTTTTAATTTTATTTTTTTAATAATTTTTCTCTTTCTATCTGAAACTTGGATTCAAGTAGATGATGTATAATATTCTCTTTGAAATGAAAAAATGTTTATGTATGTAATTATATAAACGTACATGTTTTTGTATTATTAACAATTGGTTTACTGGAGCTACCTCTTATTTCTTTCCTTTATTTTTTTTTCGTTTGTGGACTATTATAGTTAATAAGTAAATCTAAGGTGAAGTTATTAAGTTCTCTATTCTTAGTTATGAATGAACATTAGTTGGCTGTATCAAACAAATATGACATGAGGATTTCTTGTTATGTCGTTTGTTAAGGATTTATTGGCATTTTGAAGAATGGTCAGCAAATGTATCTTTTATTTATTTATTATATGATAAAACTGTTTAGTAAACTTAAATCTGAATATTTCTCTGTATCTTATTCACATTGCAATATGAATATATATACACTTGATACAAGATAGAGGAACCTGATTCCTAGAACAATAATTATCTATGCTAAGTCCTAGAAGTGTAAAATATAATGAATACATAGATACAATGAATAAAACTCCACCGTCCATACCGTTCACATATTATGATTATAATCAACACTCTCCCTCAAGCTGGAGCATATATGTTTGATGCAACCAGCTTGTCACATATGTACGCTATCCTCGGACCCTTAAGGACTTAGTCATTATGTCTGCTAGTTGATCTTTAGTACCCACAAAAGAAGTCTTAATGATGCTTGAGAGGATCTTTTCTTTGATGAAATGACAATCAACTTCTATATGTTTAGTCCTTTAATGAAAGATTGGATTCGAAGAGAGATACAAGGCTGATTGGTTATCACAAGCAAGTTCCATAGGACCTATCTCACAAAACTTCAACTCTTGGAGCAAATATTTTGGCCACAAGAGTTCACAAGTAGTATGAGCCATAGCACGATACTCTGTTTCTGTGCTCGATCTTGCAACAACAGTCTGCTTCTTGCTTTTCCATGAAATCAAGTTACCTCCAATAAGCATACAGTAGCTTGAAGTGGACCTCCTATTACTAGCATCGCATGCCCAATCTACATCTGTATATCCAATGATATTAGTATGACCCTTGTCTATATAAACAAGCCCTTTACCAGGTGATCCCTTGATGTATCTTAGGATCCGAACAACTGCATTCCAATGATTGGCACATGGTGAGTTGAGAAACTAACAACACTGACAGGAAAAGCAAGGTTTGGTCGAGTCATGGTGAGATAATTTAACTTCCTAACTAATCTTCTATATCTGCCTGGGTCAGGATAGGGCTCCCCTTGATTAAGTAGAAGCTTCACATTTGGGTCCATAGGAGTATCAACAGGTTTACAATCAAGCATCCCTGTTTCTTCTAGAATATCAAGGGCATATTTCCTTTGAGAAATAGCAACACCTGTTCTTGATTGGGCTACTTCAATCCCAAGAAAGTATTGCAATTGGCCAAGATCTTTAGTTTTAAAATGTTTAAATAGGTGTTGCTTCAATTTCTTAATGCCTTCTTGATCATCACCTGTAATGATAATATCATCTACATACACCACAAGATAAATAAGTTTATTCAATGTTGAGTGTTGAGCATTTAAAGAATATAGAATGGTTCGCCTCGCAACGAGTCATGCCAAACTGTTGAATGACTTTACTAAACTTCCCAAACCAAGCGCAAGGTGACTGTTTCAGGCCATATAAAGACTTTTGTAGCTTGCAAACAAGACCTGACTTTCCCTGAGCAACAAACCCAGGTGGCTACTCCATATAGATCTCTTCCTCCAGATCACCATGTAAGAAGACATTTTTAATATCCAGCTGATACAAGGGCCAGCGTCTCATGGCAGCCATAGACAAGAACAAATGAACAGACACCATCTTAGCAACAGGAGAAAAGGTATCACTGTAATCCAAACCATATATCTGAGTGTATCCCTTTGCTACCAGCCGGGCTTTCAATCGGTCCATCTGCCCAGTAGGGCCAACTTTATCAGTAAATACCCAGCGACAGCCAACTGTAGATTTTACAAGAGGAGGTGAAACAAGGGTTCATGTATTATTAGATTCCAAAGCAGTCATCTTATCAATCGTTGCCTGTCGCCACCCTGGATGGGATAGTGCTTCTTGAACATTCTTAGGAATGGTAACAAATGAGAAAGCAGACACAAAGGCACAATGGGAAGGAGATAATCGATGGTAACTTAGAAAATTGTAAATCGGATGGGGATCGAGAGTAGAGCGTTTACCTTTACAAAGTGCAATAGGTAGGTCAGCGGAAGTGTCAGGTGGGACCGCAGTGGGAGAAGCGATTGGAGTGGGAGCTTAATCATGAGAATCAATAGTAGGTGTGATCTCGGGAACTTTAGGATTCCAGCGCTCGTAAGTAATACCAAATCGACGCAACGGACGGCCATAATGTGAGTGTGGAGCTTGAGGTTTAGAGACAGGTATTGTAAAAAGAGGAATGGGTAGTACCTGAGATGGAGTAGAGTCAGATGTAGCTAATGTGACAATAAAAGGGGGGTATCCTCAAAGAATGTAACATCTGCAGATACATAAAAGCGATGTGTAGAGGGAGAATAACATTGATATCCTTCTGAACTCGAGAATACCCAAGAAAGATACATTTAACAGCCCGAGCAGATAATTTATCACGGCCAGGAGAGAGATCATGAACAAAACAAGTGGAACCAAACATACGAGGGGGAATAGTATAAAGAGGATCTTTAGGAAATAAAAGAGAGCGAGGAATTTTATTACCCAAAACAGAAGATGACATTCGATTTACTAGATAACAAGCTGTAAGGATAGCATCACCCCAAAACTTCAAGGGTGCATTAGCATTTATTAAGAGAGTCCGAGCTCTATCAACAAGATGACGATGTTTGCGTTCAGCCATACCATTTTGTTGTGGTGTGTGAGGACAACTGGACTGATGTATGATGCCAAGAGAACTAAGAAAGGATTTAAAAGACGCAGAAAAATACTCTTTTGCATTATCACTGTGCAAAACATGAATTGTTTTTCCAAACTGATTCTTTATTTCGGAACAAAAGGTTTGAAAAGCATCAAATAACTCAGAACGATCTTTCATTAAAAGTAACGAAGTACATCTTGAAAAATCATCAATGAAAGTAACATAATACCTATATCCTGAAACAAAAGGAACACGACTGGGACCCCAAACATCATAATGAACTAGATCAAAAGGAGACATAGTTTGACTATTGACACTACTAGGAAAAGATACTCTAACATGTTTTCCAAGTTGACACGATTCATAGTTCAAGGTTTTCAAATGTGAAAGATGAGGGACCATCTACTTTAACTTGTCCAAACTTGGATGATCGAGACGACGATGTAGGAGATCGGCAAATTCTGAAACATCACATATGGTGGAAGAGGAAGGTTGAAGGTAGTAGAGACCTCGTGATTCAGATCCAGCTCCAGTCGTCTGTCCCGTACTCTGGTCCTGTATAAGGAAGGAGTTAGAATTGAAGGTTATGGAACAATTTAAAGTGCAAGTAATTTGGCTGATTGAAATTAAATTAAAGGGATAACCAGGTACAAACAAGATTAAATTTAAAGGCAAGGATGGAAGAGGTGAAACTTGACCAATACCAGCGGCCTGTGCCTTAGACCCATCGACAAGAGTAATATTGTGGGATGTTTTAGGGTATGACCATTTAAAGAAAAAAGAAAGATTGCCAGCTAAGTGATCAGAAGCACCAGAGTCAAATCCAGGATCCAATAGATGCAGATTGAGAGAGACAAACTGTAGAATTACCGGTGTGAGCAACGGTGGTCGAAGAGGAAGAAGCCTGTTGAGTGGCTTTAAACTGAAGATACTCCTTATACTCATTGGCAGAAAGTAGATTTTTTTCGGACTTGATCTTGTGCTCAACTGCTGATTCAAGAGACTGAGCTACATTGGCAGTTTTATTCGGGAATCCATGTAGGGAATAGCATCGATATTGAGTGTGTCCATCTCACTATGTAAATTACCTCTACCACCTCTGCCATGACCACCACCTCTACGACCACGACTTCGGCCTCCTCGATCAGTTGAGTTTGAGACAAAAACTGAAGACTCGAATACTGTTTGAGAATCAACTTCAAGGGAAGCTGTCGGAGAAGGAACTCGAAGCAAACGATCAATTAGTTCCTCCACCGTAGGAATATTAGGATTTGTCAAAGTCTGATTCCGATCAGATTCAAAGTCTTTGTGGGGGCCATGAAGAACAAATACCATAAGCATGTTATCAAGCTTACCCGACATCTTTTGTGCATCATCATTAACCAGCATCAATTTAATCTCTTCACAAATGGATTGTGCTTTATTCAGATAGGAGGGCAAGTCAAGATCAATCATCTGCATTGTCGCCAAATTATGAATCGTCTCATACAGCCGTTGTATATCATTAGCATAAACAGTTTGAGCCTTCTTCCAAATTTCGCAACATGTCTTGTAAGGACGGAAATGAACCATTAATCTTGGTTCAATAGACTGCCACAACAACGATATAAGTTGATAATCTGCCCGTTGCCACTCATCCTTCTCAGATTCAGCAATGTTAGTAGCTTTTTTAGTGAGATGATCAGCAATCCTTGACCCAGAAACCATATCTCCACAACATTACGCCAATTCAAATAATTCTTACCATTCAACTTCTCGGTAGTAATGATGGGGGACCCAGAAAACGCGAAAGAAATTAGACTCTTAGTAGATTCAGCCATGGAAGAAGTTCAGAAGAAAACGGCAAAATGTACCAGAAACAAAAAACTCAAGCACATTGGATTCAAAGAGGGGTTGCACTAGTGATAGACCTAGAAAACAAACGGCCAAAACAAAACCAGGATGAGCCAGCGAACACAACGGCGGAAGCGGCAATGTCAATGGCAGCTGGGAGGGTGGCACGCGTGGATCACACTCGCAGGAAAATGAAGCAGATGGATACTGCGCATGAGAGTGCGTGATGGCGGCGGTGGCGCTTGGACGAACGGCTGGTCGGCGGCGTCTAAGGTGAACCCTGGTGTCACTTTGGGCATCAGACGGCTACAGACAATGGGTCAGCGCTGACAGCAGTTGAAACCCAAAAAACAGGGTAGCAGGAACAAACCAGTTACTCTCTGATGCCAACTTAAATCTGAATACTTCTCTGTATCTTATTCACATTGCAATATGAATATATATACACTTGACTACAAGATAGAGGAACCTGATTCCTAGAACAATAATTATCTATGCTAAGTCTTAGAAGTGTAAAATACAATGAATACATAGATACAATGAATAAAACTCCACCGTCCACATATTATGATTATAATCAACAAGTAATACATCAAAATTGTGTATATGGATAAAAACAAAATATAGGTGAATCGTGAATGCCATATATACATATATAGAAAGCATATCAAGTGAGAGAAGTGTCTTATTATGAGAGTGAGAGGAATACATCTTGTCCATTAGATCATGCATGTATGGTTAAGATTAGAAGTTAAAGGCATGTAACCCTTTTATGTGATCGTGAGACCTTTAAGTTAGTTTAAATCCTAATTTTTCATGGAAGATCTAAAGGTCAAGATTTGATCCTCTCACAGTAAGACAATGCTCTTACTTGATGTGTGTGTGTGTGTGTGTGTGTGTGTGTGTGTATAGGTCAAGATTTGATCCTTTCACCTCTGACAATAAGACAATGCTCTCACTTGATATTCCCCCTACATACACACTAATATATGTTAGCTTATTTTAGGCAGGGATGGGAGGTTGTTCGATTACCACCTTTGGGACTGTACTCCATGTATCTAACACCTGTTGCTTCTATTTGAAAAAAAAAAAGGCGCACAGTTTGTCAGTTTCCTGGTCACCAAGGTGCTGTACGAGGCCTGACAGTATCTACAGATGGACACATTCTTGTGTCATGTGGAACTGATTGCACGTAAGGATCAACCTTTTCAATCTTTCTCCTTATTATAAAGCTGTCACGTCTTTAGCTTTTAGCCTTCAATGACTAATTCTTCTGATGTAAACTGGAATTTGTGTTCAGTATCAGACTTTGGAATGTTCCTGTTGCTACTTTTATGGAGTCAGGTGACTCAACCAAGAATTATGTCGAGGTCGAATATTATACTACAGATGATTTTTTTTCCTCTCTCTTTTCAGTGGGTATTCTTCCTCACACAATTTATAAACTACTTTTTTTGCAGCCAGCAAGTGTTTATGTTTGGAGGAATGCATTTTGGTAATTTTGGAGTGAATTATCCAGGAAGATGTTAAAACTTGTTATTTTCATATTTATTTTTATGCTTACAGAACGTTGGTTTACTTTCTTTAATTTTTAGGGCTGCTGATCACCAGTGGGATGGCGAGCTTTTTGCCACAGCTGGTGCTCAAGTAGATATTTGGAATCACAACAGGTTTTGATCTCTATTTCTGATTAGTTTACTTATTTTACTTGAAGTGCGTGCAACTTTTCTGAACTATCTATTTATTTCCTGTTGATGTTTCTTCCCTTGTGCAGGTCCCAGCCGATAAATAGTTTTGAATGGGGAACGGATACAGTAATTTCTGTTCGGTTTAATCCTGGAGAACCAAATCTCTTGGCAACATCAGCTAGGTATGTGCAGATGCTTGTAGATCAACCACTAGGTTGTTGTTGATATCGATGATAGAAATTCATTTTTTTTTCCTTTTCTCCTTAAATATTCTGATCTTTTTTATTTATTTGCTGCGTTGTTCATTGTTTGCTGATCTCATTGAATTTGGTTTTTAAATTTCTTATTATTTCCTCCAGTGTTTTATTGAGTTGATATTCTGCTTGTTTTGATGCTGTATCTGAATGGTAATTTTAAATAGGTGCCTGAGTGTGAGAAAAATGTCCTATTATGTTGTTTTTTTCGGGTGGTAGTCTGGTAGATATTGGTCTTGATCTAGTGGCTTTTTGGTATTATTCGGATGAATCTGGAGAAAAATGTTGATCTCATTTACTGAATGGAATATATAATAAGGGAACTAGTTTATGTTTCTTTTCGTGTGCATTTTGTTCAAGTCTTGTTCAAGTCTTGTTCATTGAGATATTAAATCATGTTTACTTTAATAATATGCTTACCTAGTAAATCATTTTATTTCTCTCTCCCTCATGATCCATTAGGTGCCGCCTGTGTGTGTGTGTTTATTTCTCTCTCCCTCATGATCCATTAGGTGCCGCCTCTGTGTGTGTGTGTGTGTTATCTATTCTTTTAACCTTTTTTATTATTGTAGTGACCGGAGCATAATGCTGTATGATTTACGTATGGCTTCCCCAGTGAGGAAAATGATAATGATGGTAATTATTTCATATCATTAGTTTAAAGTCAACACGAGTGCAAATTTTGATTTTAATATTTCTAGTGGTCAATTTTACTGTTAGTTGAGCTCCTTATTCTTTTCTTTACTTCTAATTGCACAGTATGTTATATCATTGGTCCATTTCTCGACTACGTTATTACTATTAAGTCGAGAATTTTTCTTCTCTCTTGTATGATTTTAGCTAAAGTTACTTGTTCATGACTATAATGACTTTTACTTTGTTGTGACAGACCAAAACCAATTCTATATCTTGGAACCCAATGGAACCAATAAATTTCACAGCTGTAAGTTTATCAGATGAATTTAACCAGTAGTTTTGAAGCTATTATTGTGTAGGGTTTTGGTTTTGGCTAAGGTCAGAGATATTGTTGAGATGTGTTTTTAAGGTTTTATCTTGGAATTAATATTTGTAGTGATATTTGTATTCTTATAGACACATTTTATTTTTTATGGATAGAACTTAAAGACAAATCCATTACCATGCAGGCAAATGAAGATGGTAACTGCTACAGCTATGATGCTAGGAAGTTGGATGAAGCCAAATGCGTTCACAAAGATCATGTTTCTGCAGTGTGAGCTGAATGTTCTCTAAATATTTACTTTTCTTTTTTAATTCTGGAATTTATCATCCATAATTTTCATATTTCATTTGACAGGATGGATATTGACTACTCACCAACTGGTCGAGAATTTGTTACTGGATCTTATGATAGAACAGTTAGTTCCTTTGGATTTCGTTTTAATCTTTTGACATATGTTCGTACTGAATTAGAGTTTTATCCATTAACAATTTCTCTTTTGTAGGTGAGACTTTTCCAGTATAATGGTGGTCACAGCAAGGAGATTTATCATACTAAGAGAATGCAAAGGTTCACTTAGTTTATACATTTTGCATTGACCATTTTGTTTTGTTTGATTACTTATGCGACCTTTCAAACAATCTAAACCTTGGTTTTGAATCAGAATTCAGTTTCTGTTTGTGCGGAGTTTACTGACACATTCCTATGATGGCTTATGGTAGGTTGATCTTTTTCTTTGTTATGCAGGGTATTCTGTGTCAAGTTCAGCGGTGACGGAAGTTATGTGATTTCTGGAAGCGATGACACTAACCTCAGGCTTTGGAAGGCTAAAGCATCAGAGCAACTTGGAGTAGTAAGATTTCTTCCATACCTCTTCTTGCGTTGCTGAGATTTGGGTCAAATCATGGATGCATCAAGCCATACCCACAGCTTCATATGGACAATATGTTGTTGGCAGATGAATCCTAATTATTTCTGGTTTTCATTTTTTTTTTGTGGGGGGATTTGGATTTACTATTTTTAGCTTGTAACATGGCTTTGTCATTTTAGTATAGATAGATTCCATCTTGTATGGGAGGACCCACATTGTGTCTATCTCGCTCCCAAAATGACATGGTCATATTAAGAGCTGAAATGAGAGGATCCAAATACTTTTTATTTAGCCTAGTTGATTTTCTTTGTTGATTCATCCTCTATTTATTTAGTCATCTATTAATTGTGGAGCATCTTGGATTAAGAATGTTAAATTATCATAATTGGGAGGTCTGGTTGTTTCCCAATTTTGTTGCCCATTGGTTATCCTACTTATTTCTTGTCCAGGACCATTCCCTGAGGATTACTTTTTTGTGATCATGCTACAGATTCTCCCAAGGGAGCGGAAGAAGCATGAGTATCATGAGGCCATTAAGAAACGCTACAAGCACCTCCCTGAAGTTAAACGTATTGCAAGGTAAGATTTGATCAAGCAATTATTTTTGTGGGAAATGACTTTTAAAGTGAGTTTGACTCTAAAGTAAACAAGCAAGGGTATATCCATCTTTGGTTTTATAAAGCACGATGTGATCTTAATTCACTAAATGATCTAAAGGTAAGTACACCTTTACTTGCTCACTTTAGAGTAGTTTTTTTTCCATTTTTGTGAGCCACTGCTGACAAACAATTATGTTGTAAATTATGTATTTAGCGAAACAAAACTTGCTATGTGCTTATTTCTTTTCTGGGTTTTTCTTAACAGGCATAGGCACTTGCCAAAACCAATATTCAAAGCTTCTGCTTTGATGCGCGTTATGGCAGATGCTAGGAGAAGAAAGGATGAGAGGAGGAAAGCTCACAGTGCCCCAGGGAGTATTACAACGCAGCCATTACGGAGAAGAAAAATTATCAAAGAAGTTGAGTAAGGTTTTCATGAGCCAGTACCTGCTAAAATATCCGGCAAATATTTATGAGCTGGTAAGAGATTTTATACTGATGTCAACACGCCTGTGGTGGGACGTTCTACTTCCGGATTTTATACTTGATAATGGTTGTGCCATGGCTACAGTTTGATGCCTCGTTAGTTGAACTGCATGTGAAGTATGACCTCCTTCCATGTATGTACCGGATTGGTGAAATCAATAGGTTATAATTTTGTGATGTTACTTCTTGGTTCAGATCAGTCCCAATGCAAGAAATTTTGGTTTATTCTTGTATCTAGTATTATTTCTCCGTTTCCTTTAAAACGCCTCACATAATGTATAATAAGATCATAAGCCAAAAAAAAAAAAATCATTTTAATATATAACTAGTTTTACACCCGAGCGATGTTGGGTGATATAATTATAAATAATGATAAAATGATTAGAATAAATAACAATAAAAATGTATCTAACAATTTTTTTTTTTATCTAGTGTCTAACAGTTATTCAAAGAATATATGTTACAATTAATACTATAACTAATTGTTGTATCCGCGCAAGATGCCACAAAAAAAATTGGGATTTTACATGCTATTTTAAGAACTTATCTTCTATCATACATTAATTATTGTTTTGAAATTTTTTTATGACCTAATAATCATTTGAGCAAGTATTTACAGGTCTGCAAATTTTTGTAGACAATGAACTTATCATTATGAATACTAAAGCTAATAATAGTTTATTCATTAGTAGATTCAAACTTAAGGCAAAAAAATGAAAATAGAATAAAAGTTGAGATAATGTAATTAAAGAATCTCATGAGTGCAGCCATATTGTCAATATATATTCTCTGTACAAAAAACACACCAAAAAGAATTTTTAAAGTATGAAGTACATAATACAATAATTGAAAATAGTAAATTCTTCATGTAGATAATAGACACGAAAAGGAAAATTATTAATACAATACATGACCTTGTGTTAAAAAACAAAACAATCTTCTTTTACACCACACACACACACACACACATATATATATATATATATATATATATATATATATATATATAAATGGTGACAATGAGGTTTTATGTATAGGATGTACTTAATGTGTCTCAAAAATAGATGATTGTGTTGATTGTAAGAAGTGTGAATCTGCTTATGCGATAGATTTCTTAAGTGTTCAAATTATTTATGGCATGAAACGACTTGAAGCATGTGCTTAGCTTATTGATACGTTTCAAAAAATACCACATAAATACTTTATTGACAAAAACCCACGCTCAAAATAAAAAAGAAAAGATTTTTTTTCTATTTTGAGCATGGGTAATATAATTATAAAGAATGATAAAAATGATTAGGCTAAATAACAATAAAAAAGTATCTAACAATTTTTTATTTTTTTTTATCTACTTTCTAACATTTATTATTCAAAGAAAATATAAGTTATAATTAGTACTATAACTAATTGTAGTATCCGAGTAAGAGGAAAAAAAAGTGGAATTTTACATGATATTTTAAGAACATATATTCTATCTTACATTAATTATGGTTTTGAAATTTTTTTATATGACCTTATAATTATTTGAGCAAGTATTTACAGGTTTGCAAATTTATGTAGAAAATGAACTTATGATTATGAATACTAAAGCTAATAATAGTTTATTCATTAGTAGATTCAACTTGTATCAACCCGACCATGAACATTGTTATTCTCTGTTCCTCTGCTCTCTTTCTCTGTGTAGGGTTTTGTCTTCATCGTAGAGCTTTTCTTTTTCTCTCTAAGCTCTTTTTGGCTACTAAATTTCCAAGTTGAAGCGAAATACAGTGTTAATGTTTCTATAGAGCACACTGAAAGTCAAAGTTATATCACACTTTGTTGATGAGTTCACCTAAGAACAAAGCAAAGACCTTTAGGTGATTTTCATGCTCTCTTATGAATGACCCTTTATCTATATTGCCCTTCTTCAATCTTCTGAATTCTAACAAATTATTTATAATCTTTACTTCTTCTAACTAAATTTTTATGTTGCTTTTTTGAATTGAAAAAAAAAGGTATTTTGTAATTACGACCCCAACCTTCGTATTCAAGAGAAGGCCGTGGAGTATATACATGCTCTTAATGCAGTGAAGTTAGACAAGGTCAAATTATTTTTATTTTTATTTTATTGTGTGTGGAGAATATGATTGTGTTAATGCTAGGTCGTTGCCCCTAAGCAACGCGCTATATGGCTCGAGTACAATGTTAAATGAGCTAGAGCCGCTGCATCGCTGCCTAGGTGCAGTGAAAAATAAACAAGGGTTCCTACATTTTCGTGAACGGGTGGAGATAAAGAAGCTAGTTCACAAGAGTAGAATGCGTTTTGGTACTTAGAATATAGGCAGTCTTATAAGTAAATCTATAGAAATAGTTGATACCATAATTAGGAGAAAGATTAATTTTCTGTGCTTACAAGAAACTAAGTGGGTGGGAGAAAAGGTAAAAGAACTCGATACTTCAAGTTTTAAGCTTTGGTACACCAGCAAGGTAAAATCTAGAAATGGAGTAGGCATAATAGTAGATAAGAATTGAAAGAAAAATGTTGTGGATGTGAGAATGCTCGGAGATAGGATCATAGCTTTGAAGTTTGTTGTGGAACAAGAGACTTTTAATGTTATTAGTGCGTATGCACCCCAAGTAGGTTTAGACGAGCACTACAAGATAAAATTTTGAGAGGATTTAGAAGGTTTAATTCAGGGAATACCTTTAGGAGAGAAGATTGTTCTAGGAGGGGACCTAAATGGTCATGTAGGGAGTGAATCTAGGGGGTTTGAGGGTTTGCATTGAGGGTATGGTCTAGGAGTAGCTAATGCAGAAGGCAAAACGATTCTAGATTTTTTGGTAGCTTTTGATTTTACAATAGCTAACACTTGTATTAGGAAGCGGGAAGAGCATCTTATCACGTATAGAAGCGGGAGTTCTTGCACTCAATTTAATTATTTTCTTATATGAAAATCGGATAGAAAGCTTTGTATGGATTGCAAAGTTATCCCTGGAGAGAGCTTGACTACCCAATACAGGGTTTTGGTTATGAATGTACGGGTTAATATGAGAGTAAGGAGAAATTGTCGAAACAGAGTCCTAAGGATCAAATGGTGGCAACTAAAGGGAGGAAAACAAATGCTCTTTCAGAGGAGAATTATGGAGGAAGAGATTTGGGAGGTACAAGAGAGTGCAAATGATATGTGAGACGAAGTGGCTAAAGGGATTAGGAAGGTAACAAAAGAGTCACTCAGGGAATCAAGAGGCTTTGGACCTAAGGATAAAGAATCTTGGTAGTGGGATGTAAGTGTACAAGATAAGGTTAAGGTTAAAAGGGAATGTTATAAAGCTTGACACGTGTGTAAAAATGTTGAAAATTGGAAAAAATATAAGGCAGCTAAAAAAGATACTAAGAAGGCAGTGAACGAGGCGAAAGCTAAAGCATTCAATGGGTTATATTAATCTTTGGGCACCAAAGAAGGAGAAAAGAATATTTATAGGCTTGCTAAAAGTAGGGAAAAGAAGACATATGACTTAGATCAAGTGAAATGCATTAAGGATGAAGAGGGTAAAGTCTTGGTTATGGAACAAGACATCAAGGATTGATGGAAGGGTTATTTTCACAAGCTATTTAATGAGGAACATGGGACGTTAGGGGATTCGAACATTCTAAACACTAGAGAGGAGGACCAAAATAAAACATTTTATCGTAGAATTCGGGAGTTCGAGGTAAAAGAAGCTTTGAAGAGGATGAAAAATGGAAAAGCGATCGGACCAGATAATATATCTATCAAGGTGTGAAAGTGCCTAGGAGAGAAAGGTATAAGCTGACTCACAAAGCTATTTAACGAGATAATGAGATCTAAGAAAATGCCAAATGAATAGAGGAGAATCACTTTAATTCCTATTTATAAGAATAAGGGAGATATATAAAACTGTGCAAATTATAGAGGGATTAAGCTCATGAGTCATACCATAAAGTTATGGGAAAGAGTAATTGAATGGAAATTAAGATAAGAGACTCATATTTCAGAGAATCAATTTGGTTTTATGCTTGAGAGATCAACCATGGAAGCAATCTATCTTCTACGAAGATTGATGGAGAGGTATCAGAGGAAGCAAAAAGACCTACACATGATTTTTATTGATTTGGAAAAAGCCTACGATAGGGTACCGAGAGAGGTCTTATGGAAGGCTATGAAGAAGAAAGGAGTTTATATCGTTTATATTTAAGCAATCTAAGATATGTATGATGAGGCTAAAACTTGTGTGAGAACATAATGAGGGGTTACAGAAGATTTCCCTATAACTATAGGACTGCACCAAGGGTCAACTTTGAGTTTATATCTTTTTAGCTTAGTCTTAGATGTGCTTACTGTGCATATCCAAGAGCTAGTGCCACAATACATGCTTTTTACAGATGATATAGTCTTAATTGGAGAGTCGAGAGAGGAAACAAATGGGAAGCTAGAGCTATGGAGACGAGCTTTGGAAGAACATGACTTTCGTATAAGCAAGAGTAAGACAGAGTATATGGAATGTAAGTTTAGTAAAAAGTGTGCTAATACTAGCATAGCGGTGAAAATTGGGGACCACACCATACCACAAGTCACACGATTTAGGTATCTTAGATCTATCATACAAAATGACGGAGAGATAGAAGAAGATGTAAATCATAGGATTCAAGCTAGATGGATGAAATGGAGGAGTGCTTCAGGAGTGATTTGTGATAGAAAAGTACCTGTCAAGCTTAAGGGTAAATTTTACCGCATAACTATAAGGCCCACGATATTGTATGGTACTGAATGTTGGGCGGTAAAAAGCCAGCAAGAGCATAAGATCAGTGTCGCGGAGATGCGGATGTTGTGCTAAAGGTGTGACCATGCAAGATAGGATTAGGAATGAATGCATTATAGAGAAAGTAGGGGTAGCACCTATTGTGGAAAAGATGGTAGAATCCCGCCTTAGGTAGTTTGAACATGTAAGAAGAAGACCCTTAGAAACCTCAGTAAGAAGAGTAGATCAGGTGGAAGATAGTCCACTAGCTAGAGATAGAGGGAGACCAAGAAAGACTATAGGTGAAACTATTAAAAAAGATTTAGATTTGAATGACATTTCTGAAGACTTAGTGTATCATAGGGCACAATGGCGTCGTTTGATCCATGTAGCGGACTCCACCTAGTGGGAAAAGGCTTGGTTGTTGTTGTTGTTGTTGTTGTTGTGGAGAATATGCTTCTATTGGAAAATAATATTAGTTACACATAAAATTTGTACACATAATCTTATATAGGAGTGCACCATTGATTTTTTTGAAGAAAAAGGAGAACGGAAAGAAAAGGAATGGTGATGATTGATATTATGTGATGTGAGTTATGTCAGTTGCTTTTTAAGTGCAACCGTAATGGTAGCTACAAAGTGCAGGAAATGTAATACCTAAATCAATTAACCATGTAAAAATATGAGACTAGTATTACTGAATTAAGTAGGTGAAAGATTAACTGATAAACTCATAATCCATGAGTAGGATTAGATACAACACAAGTAAGCTAGAACATAATTATAGAGTCACAGAGAAGGAAGAGAACAGAGCCATAAAGAGGAAGAGTAGAAAAAGAAAAACTCATATGCAAGGGAAGAAATCACACAATACTCAATGCCTCCAATTTCCCTCTAACGTTTAACTTATATCATGCATCTGACTGTTGAGTTGAGGCTTCTTCCCTTTGGGATCCATTGCCACGTGTCTCATGTTAGAATAGTTTATTACATATCCTCCTCCATTGAAATTGACCTTGTCCTCAAGGTCAAATGTCAAACAGGCTTGCTTCATTGTAGCCAATTCTTTCCCAATGAAAAATACCTTAAATCCAAACATATATGATGAGTGCAATAACATAAAAAATTTGTTTGCACAATAGCCAAAGTGGTAAAGTTCGAATTGGTCCTTCAACATTTGGTGATTTGGTGAATAAATAATGCTATATAACACCTCTTTTTGTCACGCACATGAGCAGATTCATTCAAATATAACTGATGGGAAATCAACAATAGAATGGATAAAATGCACTAAAAGCAGAGAATTTGATATACGTACTCAGTACTATTAACTATAGAATAATGATTCTGGGTATTTGCTAAAATACAAGAAGAACATAAAGAGAAAAATACATAATAAAAGAAATGACTCAACTAGAGATAGAGCCCCCAACCTTAGGAGATGAAAGATTGAGCCCCCAACCTTATGAGAGGCCTACTCCCAATTCCTTCACTAACTAATTTCCTGTCTCTCTCTTTTGTCCCTCTCTCATATATATTCCCATTCCTCTAACCAAATGCCCACCTAGCTCTCCTCTTTCTCTCACAACTGTTACCAAGTGGCTTCCAGTACTCAAGAGGGGGGGTGAATTGAGTAACAAAAACTTTTGCAAAAATCTTAAACTAATAAACTTTGCTGAATATAAATATTAAAGAACGTGGAAGAGATGAGAAAAGAAAGAACAATTTAATAATTTAATTCAGGAATCAATAAATAAAGTGCATAAAATAAAGAGAATAAGGGAAGGAAAACAGGCACAGTATTTATCCTGGTTCGACCACCAACCACTTGTGGCCTACGTCCAGTCCCCGAAACACAGTTCGAGATTTTTCACTATTCAAGACAAGCTTAAACAACAGGTGCTTGCAACCTTTACAATACGGAGCACTTTTCACACACAGGGAAACTCTACCCTTGTGCTCAAGCCTCAATCAAACAAAAGGGATACCTCACCCTTATACAATCCTTGGGGATACCTCACCCTCAATATACAGAAACAGATAAAGAGATGAAATGAAACTCTCACTAAGAGTAGATAAATACAAATTGAAGTACTAAAGAACTGTTTCTCAAATATCTCAAGAGTTAAACAATTATAAGTTCGAAAAGAGAGAATAAAGCGAGCACGTTTTCAAGCAAGCAAAAATTGATCTCAATGTTCAGGGGGTTATCAGAGAAGTCCCAGGCCTCTATTTATAGAGCTCGTAGAAGAAAATGGCCGTTGGGAGCAATTAATTACGTTTAAAATTTTCTGATTCTCGTATGGAATTTGAAAACTTAACTCTGATTCTCGTGGGGTATTTGAATGCCTTAAGGAAGTATTCGAATACCTCTGTCAAAAACTCTTTTAGAAAACTGATTAAGTTGGGGTTATTCGAATACCAGTCAAGGGTATTCGAATACCTCACTAAAAGAAGGCATGTTTCGAAAACAGGGTATTCGAATACCATATGGGGTATTCGAATGCCTCATTTAAAAAGGTTCATTCTGAAACTAGGGTATTCGAATACCATATGGGGTATTCGAATGCCTCTGTTTTAACACAAAGAAAATATCGATTCGAAACAGTTATTCGAATACCATATTGAGGTATTCGAATACCTCACTTAAAAACAGTTGTAAAACCTTTCTAAAAAGCTTCAAATGCTTGTTTTTAATCCTCTAAAACATTTGATCTTTTAAAAACAACTTTAAGATTTTAGTTCAGGTTATCCTTAATCATTTGAGATATTTAATTGACAGCTCCATACATGATAGATCCTAAGTCCTAAGACTAATCTTGAAACACATGGACTTGATCTTCTTATCATCTTCATGTTTGTTATCATCAAAATACATCTTCATTGTTGCGTAGTAAACACATTCTCCCCCTTTTTGATGATGACAAACTATCATAGAGAAAAGCATTAGTACAGAAATAATTGGAATTCATAAAGTAAGAGGCTTACATTCATATCTAATATGTACGTGGCGTAGCTCCCCCTTAATGTTGGAATCCAATAATAGTTATTTTAAACCTGTCTTTTCTCATAGTTATATTTTTCTCCCCCTTTGGCATAATAAAAAAGATACAACAATATATAATGCATAAAGGAGGCAATAAGCATAAAGAGAAACTGATTGTATTAATAATTTAGCCAATATACATAATATAATGAAAGAGTAAACAACTAATACAAAAAGGCATCCAAACAAGAACAAAGCCTAGAAATAGGCATCGGCGGAGGAGGAGGGAATCGAACCCCGTGAAGATAGCAAAGCACGCAAAGCGCTTGCTCACGCTCAACACCATCAAGTCCGTCAAACGAACGAGAGAAGGTGTGTTCCAAATAAGCTCGGTTATCTTCCATGTAAGCACGGTTGGCACAGCCAGGTGGCCATGACTTGATCCAGTGATCGAACCGGCGGCGGGAGCGGGGGCGGCAGCCCAGCGTGTCGAGGTAGCAGGGGCTACCGGAGCAAAGGCAGGGGCAGCGGCGCGGATCACCGGGTCGTCCTCATCATCGTCAACTTCAACGGGAATACCCACCTTCATCGCCTTTATCATCTTCATTCGGTTCAGCGTATAAGAGCCAAACACATTATGGTGGGTCAGCTGAGTTTTTCACTCGGTCTCCACAATCTGCGGATACTTGCCTAGAAAGGCAGTGATGATCACCCCATAAGGTAGCTCGAGCGTTTTTTTCCCTTAGCTCTCATCATATGCTTCATAATGAAGACGGGCCGCTTTATCCGGTATCTTTCTTCGATCCACAAAGATAAACACATCATCTTCACTCGGGTAGGCGTAGTTCTCACCTCTAGGAGCTAAGATGTGGGCATAAGCATAATGTAAGAGCACATCCGGCTCTTCATCATGCCCCTTTGACTCCCTTTGAGTCGGAGGTAATGCCAACCCGGTCTAAGAACATCTTCAATGGCTCGAATCTTGTCGAACCGCTGGACAAACTCTTCACAGTCTTCATTGTTACGGCCAACAGATTCTAATCCGAAGAAGCGAACCCAGTCCTGAGGAGTGATCACAATGTGCTGATCACTGACGTCAGAGTGGAGCTCCAGACCTTCAATCCTCAAGTTGCAGTAGAACATTTTGACTAGATCGGGGTAGAGGACCGCCTTATAGGAGCAAAAACGAAGCACGCCCTCGGATGTCCACCGGTGTAGGAAATCAAAGCCACCTTCTTTTTCAAAGAATGCCAAGTCCAGATACTTGGGCTGCACAAGGTTTCGTTCTCTGAAATGAGAAATGAAGCGTCTAAGGGTTTCTGGGTGAGAGGAGAGCCTTCGCAGATCCAATGGGTTGTTGCAAGGCGCGGTTTTTGTGCGAGCACGCTTGGAGGAGGAAGCCATGGATGAAGGTTGAAGATGAGAGGAATGGGTTTGAAAAGAGAGGGAGTAACGGTTGGGTCAGACGAAGGAGAGGTATTCGAATAGGAGGAGATGAAAAACGGGGGAGAAGAAATGAGGGAGATGAGATGAGTGAACGGGTGTACGAAGGGGTTTATATAAAACTCAGACCCAAGGTATTCGAATGCCTCAATTGGTATTCGAATACTGCTGTTTGGAAACGCAAAGGTCAGGGCTATCTTGAAAGAGGGTATTCGAATACTGATGTAGGTATTCGAATAGACTGTCCAAAAAGCATTGGCCCAGTTAAGCAGGTATTCGAATACTGCTTAGGGTATTCGAATACTTCAGAGACAGAGATAAAAGCCTGATAGCAAGAGGCTTCAGGTTATTCGAATAACCACTAAGGTATTCGAATACACCTGGTTAATAAACCATGAAAGCATGCAAGGAAATGATGGTATTCGAATACCAGATGAAGGCATTCGAATAACTTAGATAGAAAAACATAAAAATTACGTCCAGAATGCAATTTTGAAGAAGAAGGACTTACCCAATTAAATGAGTACCTGCAAAACAGAATGGAGGATATCTCCGACGCTTAAGTCAGTAATAATTAAAGATCAATAAAACAATAAATGAGTATTAAATTTAACAAATTAAATACACGATTGATCCAAAATGCCAAGTTCTCTTCTTAAATGAAAGAACGAATCTTTAGGTAAAGGTTTTGTGAAAATATCAGCAAGTTGATTATTGGTTTCAACAAATTCTAACACACAATCACCTTTTTGAACATGATCTCGTATAAAATGGTGCCTTATTTCAATGTGCTTAGTCCTAGAGTGTATAATGGGATTCTTTGTCAGATTGATTGCACTAGTATTATCACATCTTATAGGGATGTGATTAAGCTGAAGACCAAAGTCTAGAAGTTGTTGCTTCATCCATAGAATTTGAGCACAATAACTTCCGACTGCCACATATTCACCCTCAGCGGTGGATAAAGCCACGCTATTTTGTTTCTTGCTATGCCAAGAAACTAAGGAATTGCCAAGCGGTGTGACATGTTCCACTAGTGCTTTTCCGATCCAATTTGCATCCAGCAAAATCGGAGTCGAATAACCAATAAGACTACAAGTGGTACCTTTGGGGTACCACAAGCCCACTTGTGTAGTGCCACCTAGATATTTCATAATTCGTTTTACAGCACTTAAATGCGACTCTTTAGGATTAGCTTGATATCTAGCACACATGCATACGCTAAACATTATATCAGGCCTACTAGCAGTGAGATAGAGAAGAGATCCAATCATACCTCGATATTTAGTAATTTCTACAGAATTACCTGCTTCGTCTTTATCCAAGTAACACGAAGTACTCATTGGTGTAGCCATGTGTTTTGAGTTGTCCATTCCAAACCTCTTGAGAAGTTCTTTGCAATACTTTGTTTGGCTAATGAACGTTCCACTCTTTGTTTGTTTGATTTGAAGTCCAAGGAAGAAATTGAGTTCTCCAATCATGGACATTTCGAATTCGCTTTGCATGATTTTGGCAAATTCCTTGCACAGATTTTCGTTAGTAGCACCAAATATGATATCGTCTACATATACTTGTACAAGGAGTATATCATGGTTTTTATTTTTAATAAAAAGAGTCGTGTCAACCTTACCTCTTGTAAAATCGTGTTCTAAAAGGAACTTACTTAACCTTTCATACCAAGCTCGTGGAGCTTGTTTTAAGCCATACAAAGCCTTTTTCAATTTGAAAACATGGTTAGGTAGATCATAATTTTCAAAACCTGGAGGTTGGTCAACATATACTTCCTCTTGAATAAAGCCATTTAAAAAGCACTTTTAACATCCATTTGATATAATTTAAAATCCATGATGCAAGCAAAAGCAAGTAACATCCTAATAGCTTCTAATCTAGCTACAGGTGCATAGGTTTCTTCATAGTCTATACCTTCTTCTTGATTATAACCTTTTGCTACAAGTCTAGCTTTATTTCTTGTTATTATGTCAGCTTCATCAAGTTTGTTTCTAAACACCCATTTAGTACCGATAATAGGATGATTATTAGGTCTAGGAACTAGTTCCCAAACTTGGTTTCGTTCAAATTGATTTAATTCTTCTTGCATAGCTAGAAACCAATGTTCATCATTAAAGGCTTCATTGATGTCTTTAGGTTCGATTTGAGAAACAAAGGCTAAGTGGTTACATGCATTTCTAATGGAGTTTCGAGTACTTACACCTTTGGATACATCACCTATTACTTGATCAAGCGGATGATATTTTGAGATACGCCATTCTTTGGGATGTTCCAAAGCTTGTGAATCCTCTTGTCTTTGTTTATCTTCTTGCTTCTTGATTTCTTTTTCCTTGCTATCCAAATGAGTTTCTGCTAAGGCTTCTGTAACATCATCAATAACAAGATCCTTTCTCGATCCATTTGGGTCAGTTTCATCAAATGCAACATGTATAGATTCTTCAATAGTCATAGTTCTTTTATTATATATACGAAAAGTCTTACTATGATTTGAATAACCAAGAAATATACCTTCATCAGACTTAGCATCAAACTTGCCTAAGTTATCTTTTCCATTATTTAAAACAAAACATTTACATCCAAAAACATGAAAATGTGCGACATTTGGCTTTCTTCCCTTGTATAATTCATATGGGGTTTTCTTTAAAATAGGCCTTATAAGGGCCCTGTTCATAACATAACAAGCTGTATTTACAGCATCCGCCCAAAAATACTTAGGAAGAGCAGCCTCATTAAGCATAGTTCTCGCCATTTCTTCTAAAGAACGATTTTTCCTTTCTACAACTCCATTTTGTTGTGGAGTTCTAGGGGCAGAGAAATTATGATTAATGCCATGTTCATCACAATAATTTTCAAAAACATTGTTTTCAAATTCGCCACCATGATCACTTCTTATAGAAGAAATTTGAAAACCTTTTTCGTTTTGAATAACTTTGGCAAGTCTTTTAAATGCTAGAAATGCATCATTTTTATTTGCAAGAAATAAAGTCTATGTAAACCTAGAAAAATCATCCACAATCACTAAAGCATAGTAATTCCCACCAAAGCTCATAGTTCTAGAGGGTCCAAATAAATCCATGTGCAAAAGTTGTAAAGGTCTAGTAGTTGAAACTATATTTTTTGATTTAAAAGAGACCTTTATTTGTTTTGTGAGTTTTAAAGATTCATCATGCAGTTCTTCAAAGGCATCTTGTAACTCATCATAAGAAGACAGTAAAGTAGAGTTAGAACTTACCTCATTTTCGCTTTCTTCTTCTTCTCCTTTGGCCATGAGACAAAGTTGAGCTTCTTCGCTATCTGAGCTGTCAGTTGAATCCATGTCGTTTTCATCCCATGCTATATAGGCTTTTCTTCCTTTTCTTTCTTTGAAGGGCTTCTTCTCAAGTCTCTCTTTCTTCTTTTGGTAAACTGGGCATTCCATTTTCATGTGACCAGGCTTGCCACATTCATAGCAAGTAGGAGTTGATGAAGCTCCTTCGCCTTTGTAATGAGTCTTCTTCGGAGGAAGGGAGGTCTTCTTTGCATTCCCTTTTTCTTGAGAAATTTACCAAATTTTTTAACTAACAAACTAAGATTTTCTTCGTTTACCTCAATGTTTTCTGAGCTTTCTTCATCTTCTTCATCATCATTGTCAATTGTTGAGGAAGTGGCTTTGAGCGCTATCCCCTTTTTCTTTTTATCGTTTTCTTCGCTTTGACTTAATCTGCTCAGTTCTAGTTCATTCTCATGAAGTTTTCCAAAAAGGGTAGCTAATGACATGGTTGTCAAGTCCCTTGATTTTGAAATTGCTGTCACCTTGGGCTGCCAAATCCTGCTTAAACACCTTAACACTTTATTAATCAAATCTTCGTTAGTAAAACTTTTTCCTAAAGATGCAAGATGATTAACAATGTGGGTGAACCTCTTTTGCATTTCTTGAATGCTTTCTCCTTAGTTCATTCTAAACAGTTCATATTCGCGAGTTAGAGAATTGATTCTCGACCTCTTAACTTCACTAGTACCCTCATGGGTAACTTGTAAAGTGTCCCACATTTCTTTAGCGGTTTTGCAATTAGAAATTCTAAAAACTCATCATACCCCAAAGCGTGGTAATGATGTTTTTGGCTTTTAAATTATATTGGACTTTTCTTTTATCCTCATCAGACCAATCACTTCTAGGTGTCTCGATTTTTACACCATCGACAACGCGTGTAGGTATAAATGCGCCGTTTTCGACAAATCCCACACATCTAGATCAATAGCTTCGATGAAGATTTTCACTCTTTCCTTCCAATATGCGTAACCATCCCCATTGAAAAGGGTGGTCGGTTTATGGAAGATCCTCCGAAAAACCATTTAAGGAAGCCATGTTCTCTTGAAGCGGCTAAGCTCTTTATACAAGAGTCTAGCTCTGATACCACTTGTTACCAAGTGGCTTCCAAGACTAAGAGGGGGGGTGAATTGAGTAACAAAAACTTTTGCAAAAACCTTAAACTAATAAACTTTGCTGAATATAAATATTAAAGAACGTGGAAGAGATGAGAAAAGAAAGAACAATTTAATAATTAAATTGCGAGGAATCAATAAATAAAGTGCATAAAATAAAGAGAATAAGGGAGGAAAACAGTACAAAGATTTATCCCGGTTCGACCACCAACCACTTGTTGCCTACGTCCAGTCCCCCGAAACACAGCTTCGAGATTTTTCACTATTCAAGACAAGCTTAAACAACAGGTGCTTGCAACCTTTACAATACGGAGCACTTTTCACACACAGGGAAACTCTACCCTTGTGCTCAAGCCTCAATCAAACAAAAGGGATACCTCACCCTTATACAATCCTTGGGGATACCTCACCCTCAATATACAGAAACAGATAAAGAGATGAAATGAAACTCTCACTAAGAGTAGATAAATACAAATTGAAGTACTAAAGAACTGTTTCTCAAATATCTCAAGAGTTAAACAATTATAAGTTCAGAAAAAGAGAGAATAAAGCAGAGCACGTTTTCAAGCAAGCAAAAATTGATCTCAATGTTCAGGGGGTTATCAGAGAAGTCCCAGGCCTCTATTTATAG
This sequence comes from Ormosia emarginata, assembly GCA_029884605.1. NCBI lineage: Eukaryota > Viridiplantae > Streptophyta > Magnoliopsida > Fabales > Fabaceae > Ormosia > Ormosia emarginata. The sequence continues at coordinate 9,059,810 of JAQQTP010000047.1, read as the reverse complement.
AGCTTGTAGAAGAAAATGGCCGTTGGGAGCAATTAATTACGTTTAAAATTTTCTGATTCTCGTATGGAATTTGAAAACTTAACTCTGATTCTCGTGGGGTATTCGAATGCCTTAAGGAAGTATTCGAATACCTCTGTCAAAAACTCTTTTAGAAAACTGATTAAGTTGGGGTTATTCGAATACCAGTCAAGGGTATTCGAATACCTCACTAAAAGAAGGCATGTTTCGAAAACAGGGTATTCGAATACCATATGGGGTATTCGAATGCCTCATTTAAAAAGGTTCATTCTGAAACTAGGGTATTCGAATACCATATGGGGTATTCGAATGCCTCTGTTTTTAACTTTTGGCACAACAAAATATCGATTCGAAACAGTTATTCGAATACCATATTGAGGTATTCGAATACCTCAGTTAAAAACAGTTGTAAAACCTTTCTAAAAAGCTTCGAAATGCTTGTTTTTAATCCTCTAAAACATTTGATCTTTTAAAAACAACTTTAAGATTTTAGTTCAGGTTATCCTTAATCATTTGAGATATTTAATTGACAGCTCCATACATGATAGATCCTAAGTCCTAAGACTAATCTTGAAACACATGGACTTGATCTTCTTATCATCTTCATGTTTGTTATCATCAAAATACATCTTCATTGTTGCGTACTAAACACAACAACCATATAATCATTATGTTATGTTGTAGCCCATTAGCATGAGCATTCTCAATATTCGCCATCTTGTCCACCTTGCATTTGTGGGTCTAACAATACTCCCTCCCAAAAGACTCACTTTGTCCTCAAGGTGAAAGTTTGCATAAGTATACAGTAGAGAATGATCCTTCGGACCTGGTCCTATTGCTTGAAACATAAGCACCAAGTTATGCTTGAAGCATAAAAACTGCACATGAATTCCCTTAACCTTCTCCAATTCCTACAACAAGGAATAGTAAAGAGAAAAACCAATTTCTTGTCTTAAGATCATACTCCTCATAAGTTGGTTTAATGCAAACAACAAGAATCTGTAGGAAAACATTTGTACTGCTTTGAAACTTAGTGCCTAATATCCTGTCACTTAGCAATTGCTTTTGAGGTTTTACTTCTGTTTCAACAACTGACGCATAATTTGATATAGTTTTAATATAAAATAAAGCAGCCTCTGCTGGACGCCATTCCTTGTGTTCATTATTACCTTGGCCAAAGATAGTCTTAAGAAGTAATGAAATATAAGGCTCCTTTTTGAAGTTCAAATGAAAACTGTGCCAAAGGTTAAAAGTCATTGAAACAATATCATGTTTTGGACATGAAACAACTTCTAACTATGCATGCACTATTAACATTGATGCATCTGAACCAATTACAATGCAATTAAAGCCATGTATGAATTACCCAAATCTCTAAATAACCTCACAATTGTCTTCACTCCTCATTTGTTGTAAGATCACTAAACTATGATCTAAGATTCTTCGCTAGAGGTACAATGACTTGACTTAATGATGCATAAGTAATTAGATTCACACAAGGTGTTTCCAACAATTGAATAATATTAATTGGACCTCTATTGAAGGAATTTTAAAGTTTGATGTTACCCTGATAATATATATAAGATGTCCATGTGCACTTATGTTAGGAGTGGCAGTGGTTCCTTTCCCTAACAAGTATAAGTAGGTTGGGTTTCCAAGGTGTTATTATTAATATTGACATCAGATTCCCCAATGATACCCTTACCAATTCCACTAACTTCTTTCATGATATTAAAATCTTTCAAGTATTTAGAACCTTGAATTGAAATAACAAATATGTACCTTCTAAGACTGCTAAAAGTTTGGTCATCTGAAAGCATTGCCTTAACAAATGGAGCGTCATTTTATAATTGCCCTTCATCATACAAACACTGAGTGACAGAGAAGCAAAGTGTTTAATAGCACTGAATTGATGACATAGAGGGCCATCAAACTCGTTGATGTTGGAGTCATCTCTGCAGAGCTGATTGGTTAGAAACTGACTAGCAGGTGCACCTTTCCTTGAGGACTATTTCTTTTCCTCAATCAAATGGGTTAGATCTATTGTTCAGTCCAAAATGCAATCCTACCTCCTTTTCAAAAATTACTTTCCTACCCTCGTTGAGTTAGGCTTGGCCCATTAGGTCAGAAAATGAGCTCACTTTGCAAAATTCCCATTTTTCCTCTCCTTCTTCCTCTTCCTTCATAGTAATTAGACGCAGAAACAAATCTTCTTTTCTAGTGTCCAGTGCATAACCACGACGACTTAGTTGGGAACGCCCCACCAGTCGCTGCATGTGGGCTCGAGTCCGATGGCTTTGATGGTGGTAGTAGATTGCTCGGACCATTGGAAATGATGAGATCAATGGCCATGACGGGCAACTTCCACCTTTGTTCACCCTTCGGATTTGCCCCTGTAATTGTGGGTTCGATTGGCCATCGTGGATTCTCTATCGTCATTGTGGTTGTGGGCATACCTTCCAACATGTGGTTTACGAGATATTGTTAACTTCAACGACAAAGAAGTTTTATTCCAGGTTAAAAGTTCAGTCTATTCTACAAATTTTATTAGTTGTCAGGGATTGTGTAGAAGGAGCTAAGATGATAAAGAAGATCAATGGCGGGAGAAACAGTGCTAGAGTTTTAGTTGTTGTCAACTTAGACCCTTTAGATGTTACAAAATATATAATTCATATTGGACTGCAAAAATACTTTGCCTCGTTTCCTCTAGTTGTTCTTTATGCTCTTGCTAGCATGATTAACATTGACTTTGAGGAACTAATAAGGACATGGAAGGACAATAAGAATGGCAATATTTGCTTTGTTCACAGACCCTTGACTTCAAAATTTATCCCCACCATGGTTTACATTTCTACAGGGGAGAAGTTTTTTGTTTTTGATGCAGTAATGAGATACAAGGATTCTGGGAAGGATACTATTATATGGGAATCACTTCATGAGTAGCTCTTGCTTGAGTTCAACCTTCGAACAGAGGAGTGACACTCCATGAGTAGGAATGACTCTTACTACTAGAGCTGGAGGGAGGGGGACATGGTGCCATGGTCTTTAACTTTGTATTTTTTTTAATGTACTCCTTTGGCCCCCATAAAATGAATTAAATTTTCATGTAACTCTTTTAATTGTTTGAAAGTTTTATGTAAATTATATAATCTTTATTATCATATAAGATAAAATAAAATAACAAATTAAGATAAAGAAAAAAAAAGAAAGAGATCCTCAGAAAGAAAAAGAAAAAGACTTTAAGAGTTTCTTTATGTTTTGTTTTACCCCCTCAAACTAAAGTTGTGGCTCCACCCCTGCTTATTATGATGCCTAATATGATCTAAAAGATATGGTGTAGGACTATAGTTTCTTGCTCTATAAAGAGAACAACTAGGAGAGCGATGATGAGGGTAGCTTGGAGAGGGATGAGGTGCATGAATTGTAGTATAACATAGATGCCCATAGTTCCAATTCTTCCTACACCGGTAGTAGAAGTTACATCCACACCTGCAGATCATGTGTTCACATCCACTACGTCTTTGGAGATAGATAAAGCATTTAGGACAATTTTTCCATATTCCTTTTGGCCAACTCCATAAATTTACTATCTAAATCTTTTTCACTTTTTCTTCTTTTCATATCGTGGAATTCCTTGCAATTCATTCCCGCATGCCATGGAACATTTCATTGCACGCAAAATGGTCTGTGACAGCAGGGGCACTTAGAACTGGTCACAATATTTCCTCCATCTCCCTCATTCACAAACAAAACAGAACAATCCTTAAAGGGGTAGTAAGTTATTTGCAACAAAGCAATGGAAGACTTGTATTTTTTAGATTCCCATCGATCAATGACTTCCTTGAGTAAAATGGGTTACAAATATTCTTGCTTCAATTCCACATGACAACTTAGATCTGGACAGTTCACCTTGAGAATATTTTGTTGTATTTGAGCAGCCACGTGTATGGATATGCAGTCAATGCAAAAGAGATGATTGCACTTACCTCCTTGGAATATATCCGATACTGCTTTAAAATCAAAGCATATACTCAAAAGCATTTTGAGGATTGACTAACCATCTTCATGTTGTTCTCTTTTTCTTCCTTCTACTTTTTCTTTTGAATATCAGACTCTGGTATCTTCTTTCTTTCATCATGATTGTCATCAATGGGAAATGTTCTCTTAATTATATTTGGTATCCTATGAGCTATTCTTTGTGGTTGGATCCATCCTTGACTTGCTGGAATAGGTTCTTCAGCTGTTGGATGAGGGCAATGAGGAGTTAGTGGTAAGAGGTAGGGGTTGTTTGACCTACTGCTGAGGTCTGGCTATTGTGATCCTTGTTGCATGACTGCTTGGTATTTGGTTTGAAATCCATATCCATGATGGTGGGGAGGGAGTTAAGGTTTACTTGTTTTTTCTTACAGAATAGTTATGAAATCGGTCACGGAGGATGATATTGCTCTAATACCATGTTGAATTGGAGGGTTTTAGGTAGGAAAGGAGGAAAAGAGAGAAAATGAATACTCAGAATAATAATACTATATTGATATCAGTGTGATGATGATGTGATACAAAAGACAAACCTAATAGTGCTATCCTATTTATCTTAATACTAGACTCTTAATCTTAATTAAATAAGGAAACAAATCATGGAATAATGAATAAGAAATAACTCTTATGAGATCATCTAATATACTCTAAAATATTCTAAGATACAACAAAGATATTATGAGATATTTTTAAAATTTCTAACAGATACCATTGTATTAGGTTTGGTATAGCTAAATATGATAGAAACAATTCCAGATATAGGGCTGCCAATGGTTCCATGCTTTTGGGAGTCAATGCTATGATAACTTAAAGTTTTGAGAGAATTCATCATATTAAGTTGGTAGGAATGAATGTTATTCCTAATTGTTTCAAAAGATGTGAGAATGCTATTTTCTTAGTTTTTTTTCCAGTTACTTCCCAATAATTATTTTGGGGAGCTAAGGAAGCATGGAAGGAATGTGGAGGTGATTGAGTTTTTTACTTGTGTATTTGAAAGGGGCAGTTAACATGCATTTGAAATGCATTAATGTAAATGTTTTTTTATTATGACTGGTATAAGAATTTTTAGGGATGTTTATCACCACAAGCATGGTAAAGGTATCCTTGTAAAGTTTGGTAGTGCTATTGATACTACTGTTTTCAAGGTGCTTTTGAATACTAAAAATCAAGAAAGATATGAGTGGAATATGTCGATAGCTAACTTGGAGTTGGATCTTGTCATCTCTACGCAATTGTTTTGTGGGAAAAATGAGACATATACATTACCTTGCAATTTCCAACTATCCAAATGAAAAAGCCTCCAAGATCTAGAGATGGATGTGCACAAATTAATACTTCTCCATGGGATATTAGAAAATTGAACACATTTATGGCGTCAGATAGTCCAAGATGTCTAGTGGCCCACACTATAGAGATATACTCTGCCTTTTTATCGTATTTGCTTGGCTATACAATTATTGCCTATACCCCAAATATTGGTATCCTTTTAAGAGGAAGTTTGCTTTGTGGTGTGGACTTAGTATAAGTCTAATTATGCATCAAGTTCCTTTATCTATTGTAGACATTTCTCGATCACAAATTCACGGCAATCTCAAACACCTTCGTAATAGGTGGGGAGCAGGTGCTATAAAAAAGTTAATGATTTTAGTGCATAACACCATCTTTGTTAGTTATCCAACTTGGTTATTATTAGACCAAAAAATATAAGGAGGACAAGATGAAGAATATTATGAATGCTCATGCTAATGGACTGCAACATAACATAATGTTGATGTGGCAGTGAGAGAAAGATGAGGGGGGCATTCGGTTAGAGGAGTGGGAATATATATGAGATTGGGACAAAAGAGAGAGACATGAAATTAGTTAGTGAAGGAATTGGGAGTAGGTCTCTCCCAATACTAGAGGCTCAATCTCTAGTTGAGTCTTTTTTTTTTCTATATTTTATTTTTCAGCTCTTCTTGTATTCTAACAAATACCTAGAATCACTATTATGGAGTTAATAGTATTGAATACATATATCAAATTCTTTGGTTTCAGTGCATTTTATCCATTCTATTGTTGAGTTCCTATCAATTGGCATTAGAGCTCTTGATCTAGAAGCTATGGGTACTCAATTGAAAATGATTCTGGTGTTTGATGGAAAGGAAGCTTATTGGTGGCTTATAAATGTTGCGCAACACTTTGAAACGATGGGAACACCGGATGCTCATAAGCTACTGGAGGTTGTGAGGTTTCTGCATGGTTGAGCTCTTAACTGGTTTCAGGGGTAGGATTAGCAGAATCCCAATGCGACATGGTTGTGCTTCACAATGGCATTGGTTAAGCGTTTCCAACCAAAATTCAATTTGGATCAACTGGTCTTCGTCCCAGATGAAGAACTAGAACCGAAACTGACATTAGAATCATTGGTATGTCAGGAGATGGGAGTGAAGGGTTAATCAACAGTGTTCTTGATACTGCTACAGAATCGAAAATGCACATGGAGGTGGAGTTGAAGGCTGCTGGAGATTTTTCAAAGAAGGGAGATAAGCTTTAGATGAAGATCAATACAGTGGTGAGACAAGGATAGCCGTATCCATGGCTGGTTATACCCACAACCACAGTGACGAAAGAGAATCCACGAAGGCCTATCAAACCCATGATTACAAGGGCAATTTCGATGGGCGAATAGAGGTGGAATTTGCCTGTCATGGTCACTGAACTTAGCATCTCCAGTGGTCTGGCCAATCTACTGCCACAATCAAAGCCATCAGACTCGAGCCCATATGCAGCGACTAGTGGGGCATTCCCATTTGAGCCATTGTGGTTGTGCACTGAAGAAATAAGCTGCACTAGAAAAGAAGATCTGCTTCTGCGTGTAATTACCATGAAAGAAAAGGAAAAAGATGAGGCAAAATGAAGATTCTGCATAGTGAGTTCATTTTCTGACCTAATAGGCCAAGCCTAACTCAACGAGGGTAAGAAAGTGATTTATGAAAAGGAGGTGGGATAACATGTTGGATTGAAGCAAAAGTAAAACCTTAAAAGCAATTGCTAAGTGACAAGATATTAGGCACTAAGTTTTAAAGCAGTACAAATGTTTTCATGTAGGTTCTTGTTGTTTGCATTAAACCAACTTCAGAGGAGTATGATCTTAAGGCAAGAAATTGGTTGTTCTCTTTGCTATTCCTTGTTGTAGGAATTGGAGAAGGTCAAGGGGATTCATGTGGCAGTTTTTATGCTTCAAGCATAACTTGGTGCTTATGTTTCAAGCAATGGGACCTCAGAGGATCATTTTCTACTGGATGCTTATGCAAACTTTCACCTTGAGGACAAAGTGAGTCCTTTTCAGGGAGGGGGGAGTATTGTTTGACCCACAGATGCAAGGAGGACAAGATGAAAAATATTGAGAATGCTCATGCTAATGGGCTGCAACATAACATAATGATGATGTGGTAGTGAGAGAAAGAGGAAAGCTAGGTGGGACATTCAGTTAAAGGAGTGGGATTATATATGAGAGGAGGACAAAAGAGAGAGATAAGAAATTAGTTAATGAAAAAATTAGGGGTAGGCCTCTCCTAAGGCTGAGGGCTCAATCTTTGGTTGAGTCTTTTTTTTTTGTATTTTTCTCTTTCTATTCTTCTTGTATTCCATCAAATATCCAGAATCACTATTATGCAGTTAATAGTACTGAATACGTATATCAAATTCTCTAGTTTTAGTGCATTTTATCCATTCTATTATTAGGTTCCCATCAGTTATATTTGAACGAATCTGCTCATGTGCATAACCAAAAAGGGTGTTATATAGCATTATTTATTCACCAAATCACCAAATGTTGAAGGACTAATTCGAACTTTACACTTTGGCTATTGTGCAAATAATTTTTTGATGCTATTGCACTCATCATTTATGTTTGGATTTAAGGTATTTTTCATTGGGAAAGAATTGGCTACAATGAAGCAAGCCTGTTTGACATTCGACCTTGAGGAAAAGGTCAATTCCAATGGAGGAGACTATGTAATGAACTATTCTAACATGAGACATATGGCAACGGATCCCAAAGGGAAGGAGCCTCAACTCAACAGCCAGATGCATGATATAAGCTGGACATTAGATGGAAGTTGTAACGCCCCTTTTTCTTAGTCATGATGGGTAAGAAGAGGGAGCATCGTATTATAGTGAAACGACATACAAATAAATACGAAAAATTTAGACATATTTTTTTTGATTTATTTATCTTAAAAATGAGTCCGGTTAAAATTTTCATTAATATACGTATATACCTGTTCATGAATATATAGCGTTAAATGAATTAAAAATTAAAAGTTTCTTTTCAAATAAAACGTTCGTCAAAATAATCGAAGTGAAATTAACGTAGAATAAAATATACAATCATACACAATATGGATAATTACATACATTGTACTAAAAATATAAGTCTGTTTAATTACATTTCCAAAATATACCAAAAGAAGCAAAATATGTACCCACTCAAAGAGATACAAATATACCCTAACATGTACAGATATCAGGCTTCCCAAAAATATATCTGGTTAGCCATCAGTAGCTACCAACAAACTTAGCCCCTAGGACTGACGAGAAGGGATCGTAGCCGGGTCCTTTTCAGGATCCTCTTCGTCCGAGGAAACCTCCATCGGAACTACAGAGCAACGGGCAGGAGCCCGAGCAGTAGACAAAGGAATCCTCCTACGGGGTATAATACATATTAGCCTATATGTCCCTCACAGGCAGGTAAAACTCCAGCCAAACAAAAGTATGAAAGCCAAAAATAGAAGCAGCATAACGTCCCCACGCCAAGGACACAGTCAATTCGCCGTGATACACACAACGATCAGTCTGCACGTTGATGTGCCAACAATCCGGACCACCATGAAAGTTGATCCGCACATAACCAAAAAAATCTACGGGGGCAATACGACATCCTTCGCAGCTTCAGTTTTCAGTCAAGATAGGGCCAGAAGCCAGAAACTCAAAAGTTTTCTTTTCTTCCTCGGGAGCGTCTTCAGAACATCATACGATAAAACAAAATGGTGGAATATACAGTAAATAGGTGAGATACTCGTCATTCATTATCAGTAATAGCAGCAAGAAACTAAACAGCGCAAAGCGCCCACACAATACAACAGGATAACAAACAACATAAAATCCAAGTAGAGGCAGTTTAATAATAATTTCAAACAGTTACAACATCAATAAAAAATCACAGATAGATATATATATGAATACAGAGTAGCAATTAAGTAGGCATGTAAGTACATGACAGAAAATATGTGACTCAAAATGCATATGCATATGATAACAAGATCCCATATTGGGTACTGACAAATTCCTACTCCATGGAGCTAGACATAAACGTTGGAGTGAATGATCAAGGAGACATGTCAGTATCTCGTCAGTCATAAAAACAAGTGCTTCCCATAAAAATAATATTTTTGCGCATCAAGGTTTTATACAGCGGCATTCTCACAAGATCGTGATCATAGGACAATGTCTCGGTCCGGATCGTTGGTGCATTGCATTGGTTTATCCCACGACGCAGAAGAGCTACTAACTGGCCACATGATGGGACACCCACACCCCGACGTTCCCAAGGTCAACAAAGACCTAGACTTGTCTATTCGCACCCGCACTAAGGTGTAATTCAACTCCTAGGCAACAGAGCCTTTTTAACAGTCACAGACTGAGCAAATATTTAATGCATGATGACCCCATGCAATCTCATATACGTATTTACAACTATGCACTTTCTCATCAATAAATAGTCATGCATCCCCAACAAAAGTGTAATCGTCCATATTATGCCTTATATGGCTCAATCAATTATCAATGGGATTTAGGTTCCGTTTTCGAACCTATAACGCTACAACGTCCGTCTTAACGTCTCACTTTAATTAACGTTACTCATAGGATTATGATTAAATTTTACTTTGATTACATCTCTAATGACATTACTATGACTATGTAATTACTTTAATTGCCGTTGAGTGACATTATTATTATGGTTTATCTTAATTGTCTTTTAATAGTATTAGTACTATAGCTCATGTAACTACCTTAATTACTTTTTAATAGCTTTATCATTATAACTTACCTTAATTACCATTTAATGACATTATTATTATATTTACCCTAATTACTTTTCCAAAATGAATCTTTATCTTTAAGAAAATTCTTTTATGTTTTCTATTCAATTCTTAACACTTTGATAAATTCATATTTCTCCTTAATCTTAATTATAGTTTACTTAATAGGTTTATCTCAATTCCTCCAACTCACACACTCATGATCTTCCTCTTAATTAAAATTTTCTAAGTCACCAAATTAAGTCTTTGATTAATTATTCTTACAAATTATAGATCCCTAATTACTTTCTAATGTCCAATTTAGCAATTCCTCATCCAAGTCACAATTTTTCACCATTCTTCCTCCCCATGGCCGTGAGCCATCATAGGGTTAGGGTCCAAGTTTTCATCATTTTTTTTCCATTAGTCCTTGTCCACTTAATCATCACCAATCAATTAGGTTACAAAAATTTTAAGCATCCTCACCCCACCAATGGGGACTTGGCTGTGAGCCTCCTTGCATAAAGCAAGGGGCTTTTGTCTCAATTTCATTAATTCCATCCCATTAGAATTATTACAACATTATCAAGAATCAAATCCAAACAAAAATTAAAGAAAGTCATAGAAATATAAAGAACCAAATAGAAGACAACAAAATTAAAAGAGTAACCCATATTAGGGTTTCTCACAAATCCTTAAATGAATAAGTTTCCAACCACCATTATAGGTTGAATAGAGTGATCTCCCTCTTACCAAAGAGGTGAACACGAAAATGAGCTCCTCTTTGTCCTTTGTAGTTTCGGTTTTGGGTGGCTCCACAACCCTAGGATTTTCAACCATCAAAAGCAACCATTAGACATGAAAAAGAATGGATCCATGGCCATTAAAGAAGCCATGAAACACGAAAATGAGAAGAAAAAAAAAGAAAAGTTGGATCTTGGCCTCAAAGCTAGAGACTTTACCTTGGAAGTCAATGAAGAAAAAGTTGGATTTTGGAGAAACTTTGTGAATGAAGGTTGTAAAGGAGGTGAAGAAAATGTAAATAGTGAAGAGAAATGATGAAGAGATGTGGAGGGAGAGGGGGCTGCCGAATGGAGGAGAAGAGAGGAAGAGAAAGGGTTGAGAGAAAATGAAGAAGAAGAAGGTGAAGAGAGAGAAGAAAAGTAGTGAAATGAATTAGGGTTTGAGTGTTACGTGTGTAATAGAAATTTGGCCAATTTTGGCTCCAAATGGGCTGCCAACCGTAGCCCTAGTAGAGAGTGGGAGGGAGTGTTGTGTCATTTCCATGTAGTTAGAGTAGGTAGTTAGGTAATTTTAGGTCAAAGCTTCTAGAAGCTTGATTAAAATAGCATTATATTTGAATTAAAATAGATTTATTATGACATAAAGTAGATTGCCTTTAGGTAATGTGATAGAATTTTTATTACATGCTATTATCCAATGGATAATGGTTACAGTAGACAGAAGTCAGTATTAATTTATCTGACGGATGAATTTTTATCAGTTAAATTTTTGAAAAACGTAAAATCTCGTAAACTATGTCTAGCCTCGGGTTTAGTAAGATCTCCCGTCGACGTTTTCATAGTTCAAGGTTCTCGGAGAAAATATCTCATTTCCCGAGTTTTGCTCAGTGTATACGCAAAACGAGGAATATATTAAAATATTCGACGTTTTCGAAAAAATCTTAGAAAATTCCCAAAAATCATAAATATTATAAAATAAATATTTGTCATAAAATTTTCTAACTTTCGAAGCGCTACAGTGGTTTTCCAGAGTCTGCTCAATATGCACGTAAAATGAAAAATATATTAAAATATTCAACGTTTTCAGAAAAATTCTAAAAAATTCTAAAAAATCACAAATATTATGAAATGAATATTTATCACGAAATAAATAAAATTTGGGGTGTTTTAGAAGTGGGAGGCATTGAGTATTGTGTGATTTCTTCTCTTGCATATGAGTTATTATCTTTCTACTCTTCCTCTTTATGGCTTAGTTCTCTTCTTTCTCTGTGACTTTATAATTCTGTTCTAGCTTACTTGTGTTGTATCTAATCCTACTCACGAATTATGAGTTTATAAGTTAATCTTTCACCTACTTAATATAATAATACTAGTCTCATATTTTTACATGGTTAATTGATTTGGGTATTGCATTTCTTGCACTCTATAACTACAATTACAGTTGCACTTAAAAAGAAACTCATATAACTCACATAACATAATATCAATCATCACCATTCCATTCCTTTCCCCTCTCATTCTATCTCTTTTTTATTCAAAAAAATCAATGGTGCATTCCTATGCAAGATTATGTGTACAAATTTTATGTGCAACTAATATTATTTTCCAATAGAAGCATATTCTCCACACACAAAATAGAATAAAAATAAAAATAATCTAACCTTGTCCAACTTCACTGCATTAAGAGCACGTACATACTCCACGACCTTCTCTTGAGTACGAAGGTTGGGGTCGTAATTGCGAAATACCTTTTTTTTTTCAATTCAAAATAGCAACATAAAAATTTAGTTAGAAGAAGCGAACGTTTATAAATAATTTGTTAGAATTAAGAAGATTGAAGAAGGGCTATATAGATAAATGGTCATTCATAGGAGAACATGAAAATCACCTGAAGGTTTTGGCTTTGCTCTCGAGTGAACTCGTTAATAGAGCATGATATAACTTTGACCTTCATTGTGCTCTATAGAAACATTAACACTCTACTTCGCTTTAACCTGAAAATTCAGTACCCAAAAAGAGCTCAGAGAGAAAAAGAAATGCCCTAGAGTGAAGACAAAACCCTACGCAGAGAAAAAGAACAGAGCAATAACGAATAAGAATGTTCATGGGTCAGGTTGATACGGGTTCAGAATTAAAACGACCAAACCAGCTAAGGGTGAAAACTGCAACTACATGGCATGTTGAAGGAAGGTCGGGTTTACAGGTAATCCATAGGATCTCGGGTTAAAAATTGACGGTCAGTTTTGGACCCAATTAAAAAAAAACATTTTAGGTCAATTTTGGGCTATAATTAGGTCTAATAATGAACTTCTAGTGTCAATTTTCGGGCTGCAGGAAAAGAGTTTAAAAGACTAGAAATCGAAGAAGAGAAAGGGGCTTGAGTCATCACCAAAAAAATTGACATGACCAAAAATAAAAAAGAAGAGGAGAGGAAAATAAAATATACATAAATTAAAATCCTACTTTAATATTCACTAATTTTCTTATTGTTAATTGAGTTTTTTATAATTTTTTTAATAATCTAAGTTTTAGTTATGAATATTATTGAATGTCACGAAAGTAAATTCGTGAAACGCATGTGAACGAAATAGATAAGAAACAAATACATGTCATTTTATTAGGTGATTTTGATTTTTTTAATACTTTATTACATATTAACTCTATAGTACCTTTGTACTTTCGTGAATGGTTTTACGAAACCAATTCGTGATAGCTCTTTAGTTATAAAATATGAGATTTGAATTTTTATCAATTGAAGGGCAAATTTTGATTTGGCTATAAGATATGTTTGCATAACTTCTTTGAGCACATTTTCTTTGTTTTTTTTTTCACCTGGTTTTTGAGCTGAAAAATGAATGAATAATAAATAAGCTGCCAAGTGAAAGTAAAAGGTTTGTTTAATAAGGTATCTATTTTTAGTTCCTTGGCTATGTGTCCTCTCCTTTTGGGGTTATGCACTTGATTTGTGTATGTTGAGAATGATAAGATGTTAGGGCCCTTAGGATGGTGCAATGTTTGAGAATTATTTACTGGATTTGCTTTGATGAATTTCTTTGTTAGTATTTTGAATGTCGTATGAACATTATGCTACTTGTAAGTTTTTTTTTCTCATGCACTGAAACCCCTATTGATGTATTGGTTAATCTTGAATGCGTGTTGTTTGCCTTATTAAAAGACCAAGGCTTAAAGTTTTTCTACTGCAAAAAATCTTATAATCAAGCTTTTACTAATCAATGACTAATTCTGGTTCAAATTCATGTCTTGTTGGCATAATGGTCTTGAGCATACCTTGTTTTTTCTTTTTTCTTTTTGGGATGCAAATGAATAAAAAGTTAACGGGTTTTAAGGTGGAAGTGAAATGCATGAAGTTTATACTATAGAGTTATTGTCTTAATGCCTTTGTTGTGTTTCTTTCTTGGGTTATGCATGTGATACACATACTGAACGTGAAAGGGTTGTTAGGCTTTAAGAATGGTGAAATGTGTGAGAAGAGTTTACTTGAGTTGTCTAGATAGATTTCTTTTTTAACATTTTGAATGCCTTGGTTGGTGAATATCGTATTGCTTGTAAATTGTTTGTTTTAGGACTTGGACGCATACTAAACTTTGATTGAGGTCTTGCAATTTATGTGCTTCTGATTAGGAGACTAGAGTTGATGTTGTTTTAATTAATATGAATAAGCTATCAATAGCTGATTTATCTTTTTTTATATTCCATTTTAGTTATTTGGAGAAAAAAAGGGGTATATGCATGTTTATTTTACCAATTTTTGACCTATTGAGGAAGTTTAGTAATTTTAGACTTTTATAACGCCACTTGCGCTTGACACGAGTTAGATAACATATGCTTATTGTTATGTGAAAAATTTTGAGTTTATGCAAGGAGTGATGTTGATTGTATAGCTATATGCTATCTTCATCGTCACTTTGTTTTCTCTAAGGATTGATTGTGTAATCCAAGGCTATCTTAAATCTTACCAAAATGATTAAAATAAAATAAAAGATAATTAAAAAATAATTTTTTTCTTTTAACTCATATGAGTATTCTTTATCTAAAACTCATAAAATATTTTTAACCCTTCGTGATGACTGGCGATAATGATTGTACAATTTTATGTTGTCTTTAATATTGCTCAAGCTATAAATGTTTATTGTATAGCTTGATGCTATCTTAAATTTTGTGCAAAAAATGGTTTTTGCAATATGAGCTTTGAAAAAGTGTTTCTTATTATTATAAAAAATAAAAGAGTAGATAAATAAAATAAAAAGGATAAGATGGAAAAGAAATAATAAAGGATAGTAAATAGTTTTTTATTTCAGCGCAATGTCTAATGGTAATAATTGTATAGCTCTATATTATCTTCATCACCATTTAAAATTATAAGAATTTATTGTATAGTTTAATGCTATTTTTAGATCTTTCCAATTTTTTTTACAAGTCTAAATACACAATTTTTTTTCTTTTCTTTGTTTATTTATTTATTCAATTAATCCAAAGAATTTTTTATTCATGATGGAGAAAGCAAATACTTTTAAGGTCATTAAAACTTGTAAAATTAACTTAAGGTAAATCTATCTTAAAACAGATGTGTCAGGTTTACAGTAAAATTAGGTTTTTGTTTTTGTTTATACATAAATAGACTTTCAAATTTAATTGAGTTCATGCAGACCTTTTTCTTTAAAAATGAGTTCTTTAAATATTTTTTACAATTCAAATAAAATTTGTTAGTGACTCTTAAGAATTTTTCAAAAAGTTCATTTTTTCTTTCTTTTTTGTCAATCCTATCGTGCTTTCACTCGTGACGCAAATCAATTGGTGAAGTGCATCATTCTTCACTGTCACACAAAGTGATGATAGAAAAATTTTACTTGGACAACCCACAAACTTAGCATTATCATCATCAAAGTGAGGACACAATCAAATGTATATGACCTTTTGACATTTAAAAGTACTTAGAAGACTTGTGGTTGTGGATGAAGATAATTCACTATGAATGAAACACCACTTTGACCTATTTTTTGAAACATGGCTATATTTTCATTAAGAAAAATGCTATTTGCTACGAGTGAATTTCATAAAAACGTACACGAATTAGTTTAAACAAATGCCATTTTGAATTCTATAATTTTTTTGGTTTGGTGTTTCAAATACCTGGTAGAGAAGTGGGTGGTTAAAAATATGCCAAGTCATTTGTGAATTTGTTTACGAAACAGTTTTCATACGGTATAGCCCTGCTCTTCTGTTAATTATAATTATGAGAAAGAAAAATATCATTAACGCTGTGTAGAGACTAGAGACATCTGGTGGAATTAAGTAAAAGGAAGGTTTTTTGTTTTTTGTTTTTTGGTGCAAAAAATAGCACGGAGTAAGGTTGAGAGCATTTTTCTTATTGTTTTTTCAACTTCCAGCCCCACAACACATAGGGCTTGGGTATGTGAACAATGAAGATATCAATGTAAAATGGTTGTGAAAGATGTAGGGGAGCTTGTTTTGTTGCTCTCTGAAGTCGATTAGGCTCACTCACAATGTTGGGAAGTATGAAATGTAACACCTTCAGTAACATGTTAGGCTGGTAAACGGGTTACAGAAGTTGTCTAATACTTTCTTAACATGTCGATTCAATTTTGGTGACAAATTAAGTTTGTTTAGGCACTTAGTTGCAACACATAAGTTTAAAAGTAGCCTAAAATGACTCAAAAAATAACTTTAAGGGCTAAGTTGAGGGAAACAAGTATGAATAACTTGCTTCTAGATCACAAATGATTTAAGTAAGGTGCAATTAAAATTTGAGAACAATCAGAGTTAGTTTGATATTTTTAGACATACTGGTTGTGCTTTTAATGGCAGATTGACTCCCAACAGATATGGAAAAATAGAATAAAAGTGAACTAACAATTTAGATGAATCCTATGATTTATTCTAAAGTTATTGGAAGTTGAAAAACTTAAATTAGTATGATTCAAGTGTCCTTAACAGATATAAGTTTTAGTGTACAAACTTAAGTTACCCATTTTCTCTCTATTTCTCTTTTCTCTCCACAGCCAAAAGAAGCATAAAACACATAAATAGAAGAAAAAAAAGAAAAAGAGAAAGGAGGGGAAAGGAAGAAGGGAAAAGGAAAAGGAAGAAAATGAAGATCCAAGACAAGATCAGAGGCTTCAAGATCTTCATCCAATTAAGAGGTAGTGAATTTCTATTCATCTTTTCATTTTGTTCATTTTGACTGAATATAGGGTTTTCTGAGTAGGAAAATGGACTTGGAGAGTCAAATTCAAGTTTTTAACTTAGTTCTTGATTCCAAGGAGTAGATTAGGATGTTTTTAGCTTAATAAGTGCTAGATGACCATTTATGGTTTAAGCCAAACCATTTTTGGTTCATGAGAAACTTGAAAAATGGATTGGAGTTAAGGTAATTTGTGAACCTAAATCTATGTCCAAGTGAATGAATAGATTGTATAAGAGTTATAACAAGTTTAGGGGCCTAAATTGGTGTTAGAAATCACAAGAAAATTGGTCAAGATTGGTGAGATTTGGGTGCTGGAACTAGAACCAGAGAATTTTTTGGTTTCTACAAGATTTCCACGGTCCAGTGGAATTTCCTACGGGGGGGCCGTGGTTCTCTCGACCAGCTTCCATGTTTTAGCACCAGAATCCACAACCCTATAGAATTTCCCACCGGGGGGGGGGGCGTGGTTCCCTCTGGAATAAGACTAACTTTTGTGGTCTTCATGAAAGTTGTAACTCTTTTCCTTAACTTTCCAATGCCACCGGAATCACCTCGTTTCGATTCCCGTAACTCAAGTTATGACCATTTTATCGTGCAAGGGTTAAACTTGAATTATGCAATGAACATGAATATGAACCTAGAGATTGACTCTCCTATGGGTTGAACCTAGATATTGGCTCCCTTATACAATAAGGTTGAATCATAGTAAATTGACTCATTTATGCAATAAGGTTGAACTATAGTAAATTGGAACCCTTATGCAGTAAGGTTGATCCAAAGTTTATCACAATTCCTAACTAAGGGAGTGAAGCAAGCTTCTTGACCTGGCAAAGGAGTGAGATAAATACTTTGCTATAGGTGGAGTTGTGATGAGTTATGTCCTATGCTAGGTTATGGATGAGTTATATCCTATAGTAGACTATGGATGAGTTATATCCTATGTTATGCTATGGATGAGTTATATCCTATGTTAGACTATAGATGAGTTATGTCCTATGCTAGACTATGGATGAGTTATGTCCTGTGCTAGGCTATGGATGAGTTATTATGTCTTATACTAGGCTAAAAATGAGAGACAAGATATTGTGGAAATAGTACATGGAACAATCCACACGTTACCAGGTAGTCAAAGAACTATTTAGCCTATTCTACATAGATAAGTACAAAGGAACGCGATTCCTAAGAATAACTAAGTTATGTGTATGAGTTTAGTATTGGATTATAAGATTGCTAAGTGAATGTTTACATAGAGTCAGAATATGAATATTCTAGTAGTAGTGAGTATAGTCTCACTTACTCGTGGCGATCATTAATCCAAAGCTAGCATGGTTATTCATTGATAGTGATAATTGTTCAGTACTTTTATCATGTTATTGAATAGCTAGACCAGAGAAGTTAGTATAATATGCCTACTTTAAAGAGTAAAGATGAGGCATAATAAGAATTTTGATATTTTATAATTGTATAGACACTTGTTTAATATCAATAGCAAGATATGAGTTATAGTTTGTAATTGTACCCTGGTGTATATTTATACTAGTGCCATGAGATTTATATATATTACTGAGAATTTTTATGTTCTCACTCCTTTATGTTTCATAGTTAGCAAGTCAAGGCCATACAAGAGGGTAAGAAGATGAAGAAAACAAAAGAACTAGATTAATTTAGTTTTAGTATTTTCAGTTCAAAACTTATGTAATTACTTATATTCACTTTGAGTATATAAAAGTTGTATATATATATGTATGACTTTTCATAATTATTTATTTAAATGTTATTGATTAGTTGTTGTTTAAGTTAGAAGTAGTATGACTGATACTACTTATCCATGTATATATCAGTTATACTAGAATATTAGTATTAGGATGTTACATTAGCACATAAACTAACACGGATATAGATATTGTAACACCCCAAAGTCCAAAAATTATTGGATAGGGACAACGCGCGCGCGCGTACACATACACACATACAAATATATATATAAAGCTTCAAGATTTTAATATATGTTATATATGTTAATATTTATTTTTTTAAAAAAATATGGAGTATCATTTTTATTGATATTTTTTAAAAAATTTCTTAAACTAACTTGTCCTAATAGAACTAGCTATGTACAAGTACATGCATAATAAAAAAAACTAAAGTGAGTATCTAAAGATTAATTCCACTTTTTTTATATGGTGATAATCTTCTTTGGGCATTTTCTTCATCCTTGCCCAAGAAGTACTTGGATTTCTTTGATCGGGAACTTTTGGAGTAAGACTTCAGATATAAATATATAGGATAAATTTTAAAAAAATTTCTTCAATTTTATTTGATCTGAAATTTATTCTCAAACTTTTATTTGGTATATAATTCTTTTTTTTCTTAGAATATCTCTCACTTGATAGGTGAGAGATTAATTTCTTGAGGTTCAATGAGGTGCCTAAATGAGGTTCCCTGCCAACAATATTATTTTTATTTTTATACACATGAATCACATGATCGAACCTAAGATCACATGCTTAAGAGACCCGAGTTTCTTTCACTCAAATTAATACACATTGATATTTGATATATAATTTTATAATCTATCTGAGTATGCAATTCACTGTATATAATACTATTACAATTGATAAAGGCTACTCCTTTTGTTTTTACATAATAATTGTTTAAGGTTTATGCACACTAATTAATAAACTAATTAAATAACCTAAAATTTAAGAAGAAAAATTGATATTTGACAACATTGTCCTTAAGAAAGATAAGAAACAACTAATATGAGAGAGAAAAAGATTATTAGTGGAGCTAACAAAGCAATAAATATTCTCTTAATTATCTACAAGTGACAAATAATTTGGAACAATATAAGTTTTGAGAAGTGACTATTATTTAAAAATGGAAGGAGTAATATTGAATGCGACGATTTGTATACTAATGAAAGAGTTTAATTTTGATATAAAATTAGTGTAAAATTTTTTACACCATCAATCAATCATATATTACCATATATATAACTTTTAAAATAGTTATTGTAAGAGTTAAACATTTTTAATAACGTGGAAATGCATGATTAAATGACAGTATAAAATTTTTTTTACACTAACAATGCATTTAAATTAAATTTTAATACTAATACTTTTCATTTATTTTATATCTATGCTATTATAAAGGATTCTTTATTTTAGTGTTTATTTTAGGATTTATGTACCAAATATAAAAAATTTAAGATTTAATATCAAATAAAAAAATTATAATTTTGATATTATGTCATATAATTATATATTTTAAAATCATTAAAGAAAATTGACTATTACAATAACTACTTTATA
Organism: Ormosia emarginata; assembly: GCA_029884605.1. NCBI lineage: Eukaryota > Viridiplantae > Streptophyta > Magnoliopsida > Fabales > Fabaceae > Ormosia > Ormosia emarginata. Next base: position 9,039,409 of record JAQQTP010000047.1, on the reverse strand, counting down.
AGTTTAACTTTTTTTTAATGATGTGTTAACACATTATTGAATAATAGTATAAATTTTTTTTATACTGATAATACATCAAATTTTAACATATAAATTAGATAAAATAGGAGGAATCGATCGAAAACCAAAAAGCTATCTTGGTAAGGTGATCAAAATCTCGTGACTTGAACAAATTACTGCCTATATCTAGATAAGTTTGCGAGTTAAATTGAGTTGAAAAATACTTCAACTCACAACCCGACCCACCCAAACCTTTTTTTTTAAGTAAAAAGTCGTTTAGATAATAAATAGTATATAAAAAAATAGAGTGAAATTAATGATTATGTTAATACATATGATATATGCGTGATGACACTGACTTCGATTAGTTAGACTAATTTGTTGTTTTAGTTATAACTAACTTTGTTTAGTTTATTTCAGACTTAGTAAGACTTGTTAGTTGTTAATTTGTTATGCACTTATTGATTTATGATGTTTAGTTTATTTGAGATTGATGTCTATTATATTTGAATAAGGTCAATTGAGATTTATAATGTTAAGTTGTTAAATTGAGACTTATTATATTTGTGATTGAGACTTATAGTATTAATTTATTAAATTTTATATCTTAATTTTTTTTTTAAGAATTTTTCTTTTAAAAAATCAGACCCATATGTTCGATCTAACTCAACTAATTCTTAAACAAGTTGGGTTAGGCGAAAAAATCTTTTCCACTCAATCAAGTCTAACCCACTGCTCTAATGAGTAACTTGAATCCAAAATCGCTACTAAATTCAGTCAATCCAACCTGCGGACAAGCATAAAGGTGGGAACAAATTTGAGTTTTTCTCTCAGAAGTCTGAACCGTTGCGATCAAATTAAAAAATCTTATCCTTTTCAGGTCATTCAAATTTAAAATTTTAAAACGACGGATGCCCATTAGCCATAGAAGAATTGGGCCTAATGGGCCAAAACAACAAAACAACACCTTTCATGGGCCCAGCAATAACTGCATCCGAGCCATCCACACCAAGCAAATCTGAACCGTCCATTCCCTTATCCTTAAAGAGACGCTAACGTCACGACCCTTCATACTTTTTTAGTTTCACGGCGCCCTCCACACACAGCATTGTCGGCGGTGACAGAAGAAGCATTGGGTTCCATCGGAGAGTTCGAAGATGTCGGGCGTCACCAACAACGAGGAAGACAAGAAGCCCACCGATCAGGGCGCACACATTAACCTCAAGGTCAAGGGCCAGGTTCGTTCGTTTCTTTCTATTCTTCAATTTCTAGGGCTTTGTGTTTTTTTTTTGGTTCGATCATGCTATTTGGATGCCTTCGATCCTCCATTTTTGTTACTTTTGTTACTAATCCTGTACAATTTCAGAACTTTTGGTGGGGTTTTTTATCGTGTGCCGAAGCATGAGAGTTTTCTTGCTTTTTTTTTTTTTTTTGATTTTGGTCGTGGGTGTGATTTGATCGAGGTTTATCTGTGTTTTGGATTCATGGGTATTGATAAAAATTAAACCTTGATAATTTCGTTTTTAAAAAGTGTTAGGATTTTGGTTAGAGGTTTCTTTTTTTTTTTAAAAAAAAAAGCATATCCTTTTATACGATTATTTTGTTGATTTTGCTTTTGTGCTGGCAATTTGATTTTATCCCGTTGTGGCACTTTCTTAATGAAATTACTGCTTTGAAGGATGCCATTAAGATGTTTATCTGCTTTTCAGTGTGTGAAACATATTTTCGAATACTACTAATGATTTTCTTGCCCTAAACTAATATATATTCGCTAATGTTTGTCTTTTCTGTTTCTACAGTATTAGGTTTGCCTTTAGATGGATGGCCATTCTAATATAATCTTTTGAAGGTCACACTTTTCAAAATGAACACGATTTTCTATCCTGGTTTTTACTTTAATCATTGAGAGGCCATTGAAAGTGTTGTTGATAGATTTATCCCAAATGGAAGTTAAATGCTCCAAGTTCTTGAAATGGTTATAATTTGCCATATTAGGCTTGGGTTAACGTTTATGAAGCACAGATATTTTATAATGTCTGTCGTATCCGTGTATGATATGTACTTGATACCGTACTCGGATATTTAATAAATGTTAGTTTAATTTTTTAACAAAAGTCGTATTTTTGTACTATATCCGTGTCATATCGATACCCGTACCCATACCTGTATCCGTGCATCATAAGTTAGCATCAAAAAATTGGAGATATGAAATTAACATGAGAGTTAACATGCTAATTTGGGCTTTGGATGTTGTAGGATGGGAATGAAGTTTTCTTCAGGATCAAGAGAAGCACTCAACTGAAGAAGCTTATGAATGCTTACTGTGATCGACAGTCAGTGGATTTTAACTCCATTGCTTTTTTGTTTGATGGGCGTCGCCTCCGAGCGGAGCAGACTCCAGATGAGGTTCGCCTTTGCCTACATCTGTTCATGATTTTGTCTCAATACCCTTGTATACTCTGATAATTGTTGGCTACGTTCTTGGTTTATGACTTAATATTTTTTGGCTGCAGCTGGAAATGGAGGATGGTGATGAAATAGATGCCATGCTTCATCAGACTGGAGGTGCTGTCGTCTGAAGGACGTGATCGTCATTTCTCCTGCATTATAAGTAGGATTAGTTTAACGTACACGTCCTTTCTCCTGCATTATAAGTAGGATTAGTTTAACGTAGGGCTAGGCCAATGCATAAGATGCATATTCTATTATCTACTATTTTACAGCCGATGGCGCTGGACTTTGTAGGCTTGATGTTTCCTTTGTCAATATGATTATGAATGGATTATCATTTCTACCTGTGAAATCTTATCGTCCTTTGTCTTAAGCTGTCTCCATAAGAGTGTGATATCTCTGAAGCATGTATTGGATGTTTAGCTCATGTCCTCAAGGCTTAAAAGGATTGAACTCAGATAGATATGTATGTGAACGGTCATGTGATTTTTCATTTCGATGGATTCAGGAATTATGAATTTAATTGTGTTGTCAGGGTCATCGTTAACTATAAAATCTCCATAATTGTGAAAAGGTAACGAGCAATATTTGGCAACATCATTTTTTTTTAATAGAAAGGGTGATAAATAGAATTAAGGTATAGTTGCACTTTTTGTTTTTCCCTTTTTTTAAAGGTTTGATTTTGTTCTTAATTGCTATTGTAAGTTTTACACTAATGTAATTAAGTTTTTTGTTCTTAATTGCTACTGTAAGTTTTACACTTATGTATTTAAGTTTTCTTATGAAATTGAAGTTGATCTGTCATTTTTTGTTGATGTGATATTGCGTTACTTGATTTAATCATGCAAGTGAAGTTAGTGTTGCATGTTGAATTTAGTTGTATTAATCTTAAGAATGATTGAAAAATAAAAATAAAAAAAATTAAGTTCATGTTGAGATTAGTCTAGTTTGTATATCAGTATGAAAGTTAAAATGGCTTAGCATCAAGCACAACAAAATGCTTGTTCAAAGCACCGAGTCCTCTCTAATTTGTGTAATGAAGACTGGCAAGGTTGATCAATTCTCTTACATTAAAAGAATGGCGAACGGATAGTATTTGCTACTAATTATTGCCTGTATTCTATGGTGAAAGAGAATTCTGAGGTTATAATTTAAATTTTATATGCTTTAAATATTTTTTTAAAAAATCTATGTGCTTTTATGCTAATTATTAGACACATGTTTTGTTTTACATTCTAAGGTGAAGTTGTTACACTTTATCAGCTACCCTGTTTGCTTATGCTGTGATTTCTTCCTGGCACTTGAAGCCTTAGGCTTCACGGCGAGGATAAAGTGTGAAACGTTGAGTAATTGATCATAGGCAATCTTTCAACTAGGCTTTTCCCTTTTTCGGTGCCTTCAACTTGGATCGAGTACAAAGGGAAGAACCTTTTGCTTGGATGCTGACTCTGCACAAAAAATGCCATCTAGTTTGCTGATTAGCTTACCATGGTTGCCATCTGCGGCTTCCTTTCTACGTAGTTCCACCAAATGCACCATTGCACCCTGATCCATTTTTGAATTTCTTGACTGTTTTTCCCCTAATAATTAATTCTTATGTTACATCCTTGATTCTAAATTAAATTTTCATAAAAAATAAGGTATGTGCTCTTTTTAGGCCCGTTAACCTGCCCATGTTCAAACTATGTTGTCCATGCAGCTTGCTACAAACGGTAGCTGAGCCTCAGTGATTTTGAGGATAAATTTTACTTGAACACGTTATACAGCCGAACAGAGAAAAACCATTTACATTTACTTCTACAATATCATGGCACAAAGTAAAAGGCTGAATGCTTTTCACTTTTCAGGGGCTCCCTGCTTTTGATTTGAGATTTTCCTGCTTGAAAAAGTTGATTGATGATATACTCCTGCCATTTAATAACAGGATGCCGTTACAGTTTAACTATGGAGGAAGCATACTTATTGACCTTGAAATATGCCATAGATACCACCAAAAATGGCTATAACATAAATCTTCAAATGTTATTAGTTAGTCCCGCTCCTATTGAGTTGCTAGCTCTTGGATTGATTTTTACTATGCATTAAATATGTGGTCCATCTGAATATAACAGACAAGCCTAGTGGAAACACAGGTAATTGATTCGATGGGGACAGGCTCTTAAATTTTCTTATTCCTAATATCTCCCAACTCTTCTAATAGGAGGCTATCATTAAAAAAAAGAATAAACTCTTCTAATGGGAGGCCGGCACAGCTAGCATCTCCATTGTGGCAACTGATTGTTTTGCCCGCTGGTGATAATTATTCTTGATAAAAATGATTGATTTGAAGTTTCTATAGGTGATCCAAACAAACATATAAAGTTTTTATAAAGTTGTTAGCATATTTTGATATTTACTATCTAGTTCTCATCTTTTTTTTTCCCTGTTTTTGACGCGATGTATTTCTTATCATATTAGTGCAACTTAGATGATTCTAAAGAAAATATCTAATTGCAACCTGGCCTCCATTCTTCATTCAGGGTAGGTATTGATATATGTTTTTGTTTTACTTTTACCTAATAAGAAAATATCTCCACTTGAAATCTACCCTAACCTCCCTGTATAAATTTTTTTTACCCCGCTGATAGGGATAGCTTTTACTTTTCTTAGTAGCGGCTAACCGTTTATTGCTCTCAATTTCCTTGAATTGACTATTATTTTAACCTTACATGGCAAGCCAGATAGATAAGTTTCTTTGACTGAAATTGAATCTTTGTTTTCTTTTGAATAGTCTCTTCAGGATTGAAATTTTGATATCATTGATGTTCAAGTTTGTGGATGTGATCCTTAGTCAGAACTATCATGGCACTCTACCTATATTTTTCTTTTCATTTTCTCTTCATTTTACAGAAGAACCCTCCTCCCTCCAACCCCCAAACCAAACAACACACAACATCCATAGGAATAAGGCCAGGTAGGTAATTCTTCAGCAAAACTTAAAACCCTTTTATCTTTCTTAACAGCCTAATCCAATTGCTATCGACCTAGCACGCATATGGTAGTTTTACAAAAGAGCTTTTGTATATGTGCGTAATCATATGTCTATCTGCATAGAAACATAACAAGAATGTGATTCTTTCAATCAAATCCGAGTAGTCAAAGACTTGTGTTTTGGCCCACTGCTTTACTTTTCGTGGTGTTGTATATGTCATGTGGTGCTAGTTGCTCTGTTTTAAATCAATTTCAAAATGGATAATACCCTCCAACCGCAGCGGAATTGGATAAGAACATAGCTTCAATGGAGGGGCCCTCCGGCACTTCTTTCACAATAAAGACACATCTAACCTAGCTACCCTTACAAAATCCTTGTAAGAGAAAATGAGAAGTGCTTAAATGGCCACAAGTTCTCGTCCTCTTAACACAAAAGAGAAAGTTTGGAGAAATTTTTAAGTAGATCCGGTCTTTCACGTTATCATTTAGTCATTTAAATTATTAGTTGATATATATAAAAATATTATTAATAATTAATATAATTTTAATAATTTTCATTATTTTATATATATCAAATAATAATATAAATATCCATAATACTCAGTGTTCAAAGAATTATTCAGAGAAAGCTAACCACATTATTAAATACATAAGCGCAAATTCCGTTGATGTGTTTGATTGCTTTATCTAGACATGAATGGCCACCACCAGTAAAACATATTCATGGATGATAAATAAAACAACACACATAACCAACCAAGCTAATGATAATCTAAAGAACAACGTCACAACCACTCAAAAAAAAAAAAAAAACTGCACTAGACCGATATATAAAAGCCTAATGATTCATGTACTCTCTAACAATCAACCAAAACATGGAGTTTAACCCCCCCAAACCCAGAATTTCAAATCAGTTGCATATTCATGAGTAAACATTGGATTCATAATACTTTTTAAGATACAATGAGCCAACATGATATTAAGAGAAATTCTTACATAACCATAATTTAGTACAGTCTACTATATAAAGACTAAAGCTTTCAATTGTTTGGTCTGTTTCTGCTGCAAAAAGCACTGAGAATTAAATAAGCTTTTGTGAAATAGAAGACAACCCTTATTCTAGCTGCATATATAGGCAGCTATATCTTATTCTAGCTGCATATATAGGCAGCTATATCTCTCAGAGTTAAAGTCAGCACAGCAGGTTCCTTAATCACCCCTCCTGCGGTAATTAGCCCCAGGTTCATGATCTTTGTACCTGTTCTTAACTGATTCACCCTTAGAGCTACCTATAGTAGCCTCTTCAGCACCATCGTATGTCTTATCTGCAGTCTGACTTGCCACCCCTTCCTGGGCTTCCTTGGCCTTCTCTTCAGCAACTCTCTGGAATTCTTCAGCCGTGGAAGGTGCCCTCTCTTCCATCAAGCGGCTATGGTGTCCCTTGTTTGCTTGCCCATAATTCTAATATGCATAGTTCATTCATTGAATAACAAAAAATTACAGTATTTCGTGATTACTGTAAACAGTTTCAGTGTTATGAGTTATGACATAAAATTTAAAAGTCTGATTACTCTTGTAGCAAACCCATATGAGTAGAGATTACATTTTCCAGTTCAACAAGCCAAAAACTTTACTTTCTCGGTGAGTTTTGATCCACTTTTCAACCCTTAATTTCCACTTCCAAGAACAGGATCATGCAGAAAACCCTACATTAAACACATGTATTCTTCCTCCTCAAACACCTACCAAATCTAACACTTAATTTCAACCAAGGACAAATTGAAATTCAAAACAATCAAAATCCTAGATTTGTTTTCTCCAATTTAATTTTCCTACTCGGATCATTCTTACACAAGTAAAAACTTTCACAGCAAGTACTTCACACAAAATTAGTAATTCTACAGCAAAGAAGGGTCATAGAAATTCAAGGTACACAAATTAAAGAAAAAATTATTAAAAAAAAAAAAGAGACTAAAAGATAAAGAGGAGGGTACCTTAAAGGGGTTATAGAAGAATGGCCTAGTGGGCTTGACTAAGGAAGATCGTGAAGAGGCATGGAGAAGAGTGAGGAATTGGCCACCTGCCATGGTGCTTCACTGCCTCTATCTACAGGCAAATATTTACTTGGAAGAGACGAGGTTTTGTATAAAAATATGCAGTTGGGAGAATGGGAACGTGTCTGTAGGAGGAAGCTAATGATAGGCCCGTGGTGTAGTTGAAATGTGCCACTTCATGCAACCCAAAAGGACAAGACTGCAGGCTGCAGGCTATGTCTATATGCTCTCTATATCTATCTCATTCCTAAATAAATACTAAATCCATCTCCACCCAATAAATTGAAGTGCCCTTCCTGTCCACATCCACCGACTGTGAAAATAAAAATTGTTAACGGATGTTCATAAAGTACTACTTAAGAATACACATATTTATATTTATTAAATAATTAAAATATTTAATAAAATATTAAATACTCTTTAAATAGTATTTTTTAGATTTTCGTTAAAAAACTATAATTACTTCATTTTAGATTTAATACTTTTTAGTTACAATGACAGTTAGAATGCATGAACATTAAATTTTCCAAATTATTCACTCAAATTATTAACTTATACATATATATATATATATATATATATATGATTTATATCAAGAAGTTTTTTTTTATATCTTATTTTTAATCGTTAGATCCACTTTTATCTAATGATTGGGATTATTTCATTAAAAATAACTATTAGATAAAAATGGATCTAACGATTAAAAATAAATGTAAATTAAAAAAAACTTATACTTGATATAAATTGATCTTACATATATATATAAAGGAGAAATTAATTATTAAATAATTTTATCACAAACTTTATCGTTAAATTAAAAATTATTATCATATAGATATTCTTATCATATAAATAATATTTATATAATTTTATATTAATTCAAAATTATTTACTATTATATATATATAAATAAAGGAGAAATTAATTTACATCAATCTAAATCATAATTACACTATTAAATAATTTTATCACAAAATTCATCGTTAAATTAAAAGTTTTTATAATATAAATTATATTTATAAAATTTTATATCAATTTAAAATTATTTACTATTTTATTGATATTTATTAATATTAACATAATATATACTTTTAAAATATATAAATAAAATCATTTGATAATATTTTTATTAATGTTTAATTTTTTTAAATTTGATACAAATAATCACTGTATTAAATAGTTATAATTCAACAATTGAATCAATAAAAATTATATTGTATATAAAATTATCAAGTAATATAAGTGTGTGAAGTTTTACACTAATATAAAAGTTATTCTCTTACCCCAATCTTTGACCATTACTTTTACTTTAATCAGATGGCTCAACGTCATCCCGAGATCGTGGAGTGTGATTATTTTAATAAATAAAGAGAAAAATAGAATAAGACTTTCATGATGGGAGTTGAGTCTAACTTTATTAGTAAATTTATTTATTATCATTTATATTTCTAATTATTAAATATTATAATATGGATTATATAAACATAAATTAATAATTTAAATTGATCATATTATAAACTAAATAATGGAATTAAATAATTGTTACCAAGTTTCTTAATTCGTTTCATTTTTTATAATAATTATTTATATTTGACAAAACCAAACATATATGACAGAATATAAATTATCATCCGAGTAGGGATAACAACGAATTTATAAATTTCTGTTCAGAAGACAATTAGCCAAAAAAAAAAAAATCTGTTCATAAGACAATTTCTATACTCACCGAATCCAACTATCCAACGATTTTAAGCATTTTATCATCTATTAGCGTTTTATGTAAAGGTGAGTCAAGTTTTTATGTTTTTATTTATTGTTATTTTTTTTTATAAAACTACTAACTGAAACTTTTATTTGGTAATTAAAATTGATTTGAAAAAATTCCCATTTAATTGGTACTTTTTAGTATATTTGTAGATGTAACTAATACTTTTATTTGGTAATTAAAATTGATTTGAAAAAACTCCCATTTAATTGGTACTTTTTAGTATATTTGTAGATATTAGACTTTATTATACATATTTATTTTTTATTGTATATTTTTATTTTCTGTAATTTAGCTTTATTTTAAGCAAATTATTATTGTCATAAGTCTATATAATGTTGATCATACCTGTACAATTGTGATCAAATAATAATATTTAGAAATATTCTTTCAAGTTGGTATCATAGTTTTCGATCTGAGAGTCTATTATTTTCGCTGCAATTAGTCTTCATTGCTGATCAGATTAGCCGTCATTATTGGGTTTATAGTTGGCCTTCATCGTTAAGATTCTAACAACCTTCATTGTTGCCTTTAATCAGCCTCAGGAGCATCGTCTTTGTCATTTTCCTTCACATCCTCAATAACAGGAGCATCGTCTTTAGTCCAACTCATGACCTCTCACTTTCCATCAGTTCCTATTATGTAGAGTCTACAGTCTCGTGCCTTTGGTTGTGTGGCTTTTGTTCATGTACATTGCCAACATTGCATCAAATTTGATCCTCGTGCTGTCAAATGTATTTTTATGAATTATGCTCCTGACAAGAAGGGGTACAAATGTTATCACCCTTCAAGTCGTCGTTTCTTCATCTCCATAGATGTCATTTTTCATGAAAATAAGTCGTTCTTTACTTGTCCTCAGCTTCAGGGGGAGAACACTCAGGAAGCTGAGGTTGAGTCTTTAACACTCAGGAAGCTGAGGTTGAGTCTTTCTCTCTTGGGTCATTTCTTCTTTTACCATCTGACTCTAGATAGGAATTAACATCTTCTTCTGGCATCCCACTTGAATTAGCTAAAGTCAGGGCCAAGGTTATCACACCAAAATTAGTGTATTAGAGGAGAAGGAAACTTGAATTGGCCCAACAACAACTTCAGTTGTCCAAACCAATGGTAAGTACTAAAGATATAAGTTCTCCTATCTCAGAACTTCCTGGTTTTAAACTTGACCTAGATATTATTGTTTCTGAACCTAATAGCATGTCTTTGAATAATTGTGAACTTGACTTAGATGACTTACACATTGCATCGAGGAAAGGGAAAATGTATTGTCTCAATCCCAAGTATCCTATTTGTCAATTTGTCTCTTCTAAACATCTTTTTCTGCAGCACCGAAGTTTCATTTCAGCAATAGATTCTATTAAAATCTCAATATTAGTACAAGAAGCATTGAAGGATAAGAACTTGATTCAGTCCATGAATGAGGAGATGGGTGCATTAGAAAATAATGGAATATGGGAGATTGTTGAGAGATTAGGTGACAAAAGGGCAGTAGGGTGCAGATAGATATATACCTTGAAATATCGGTTTGATAGTAGACTAGACCAGTATAAAGCAAGGTTGGTGGAAAAAGGATACACTTAAACTTATGGAATTAACTATGAGGAGACATTTGCTCTAGTAGCCACGATGAACACTCTAAGAATCATATTCTTCTTTTATGCCCAATTTGGGTGGGAATTACATCAATTTGATGTTAAAAATGTCTTTCTTCATGGCGACTTAGAGGAGAAAGTTTATATGAAAACTCCCCATAGATATGACTCCACTAGTGGGAGGAACAAGGTGTGCAGGTTAAATAAGGCTTTATATAGGTTGAAGCAGTCTCCTCATGCTTGGTTTGGAAGATTCACAAAAACAACGGTGTCCCTGGGATATATGTTGATACTCAATTTTGTCCATAAAATTTTATTTTTATTGCTTAATCAATAATTAATAAATTTGTGATTTCCAAGTTTTATTTATTTCTTTGAATAATTATTTTTTATTATTTGTACAAAAAAATCAAATAAAAATATAAAATATAAAATTATTTTTTAACGAAAAATAATAAATAATAAAAATAAAAAATATTTATAATTAAAATAAAAATAAAATAAAATAAAAACAAAAAACTCAGCCCACTCCCAATCATATACCAACTCTCACGCACCAACTCCCAATCATATACCAACTCCCAATCATATACCAACTCCCACACTAACAACTCTCTTTTTCATTAGCTTAGATAGTGTCACTTTTAGCGAATTTAATAATTAATAACTTAATTCTCGTGGGGCAACACTCTTACTTACTTTTTATTACTTTTACAATTCGGTGCACTTGTCGATTTTTACAACAAGCCTATCAATGGAAGTGTACACAAATGCTGACCATGCAGGTTCAGTTACTGACATAAGGTCAACATCAAGTTATTGTATATTTCTAGGTAGAAATCTAGTAACATGGAGAAGTAAGAAATAAAATGTAGTGGCACGATCAAGTGCATAAACTGAATTTCGAGTTATGATACAAGGAATTTGTGAGTTGCTATGGATGAAGATCATATTAGATGACCTGAAACTAAAGCGTGAAGAGCCTATGCAACTGTTTTGCAACAACAAACTAGTCATTAACATTGCGTATAATCCGGTTCAACATGACAGGATAAAACACATTAAGATAGACCGACACTTTATTAAGGAGAAATTAGATAGTGGACTCATAACCACAATATGCATTCTTTCAGGATATCAATTGGTAGATGTATTAACTAAGGGACTACCCATAGAGCACTTTCAAGATCTTACTAGAAAGCCGGGAATAATAGATGTCTATTCACCAGCTTGATGGGAAGTGTTGAACTTTATTGTATACATTTATTTTTTTATTGTACAAATTTATTTCCTGTAATTTAGTTCTATTTTAGGCAAGTTATTATTATCATAACCTATATAATATAGATCATATTTGTACAATTGTGATCAAGTAATAATATTAAGAAATATTCTTTCAAGTGTAGATTATTTAAATGAATTATAAATTGTAATTTTTCGTGGAAAGAGTTTATAATTCTGTTAAAAAAATTAGTTATTTAAATGTTAGATTTTGTATAAAATTTTCGTAATAATAATGTAATATATTAATATATCAACTAAGTATAAAATATATGAAATCAAAAGTCAAAGAAAGTTTCTAACTACGTAGAGATACAACCTATTAAAATGAGTTTTGTAATTATAAATAATATTAAAGATTGAATGTCCAAGAATTATAAGAGTTATATTACTGCTAGAATTATTTTAGACATTCATTATGAAGTATTATGTGAGTGTTAATATACATTATTTTTATTTATATCTCATTATGATGATACTTGTAATTTTATATAATTTAGACTTTATAAAAAGCCTTTCTTCACAACATCTTCCCTCCCATGCTCATCTTCGCCCTTCTCTTTACCAAGTCCAATTCCTCCTTCTTTTAACTGTCTTTTTTCTATCAATCTACATTCTTTCTTTTTTCATTGATTTCTATTTTTTTTTCTTTTTATGGTCTTTGATTAATGTGTTAAGTAATTGATTTGGTGTACGCATTTCGAATTAGGTTTATTTCATGCTGATGATTGATTTTTTTTTTTGTTTTTGGCATTTGTTTATTGAATGTGCATTTCTGGTGGCAAGCTTAGTGGCATATATTTATTAAATATGCTTTTTATAGTCATTTCATGTATGATCCTGTTGAGTTTAACTTGAAAGTCTTGGTCCTGCATGTTGAGCACAGCTATGGCGGGATATTTATTCAGAACACTGATTAAATCTGTTAGATTTTGGTTCATATCCTTACTCTTTCTTAGTGAAAGGTGGCCTTGCCAGAGAACTTGATTATGTATTGACTTGGGCAAATAATTTGCTATAACTAGTGTCGCGATTGAGATCATAACAGGAGCGACAAACAAATAAAATTATTAGAAATTATCACTAATTTTATTTAAAATAAGAAAAATTGAATTTTTATTTTTTAAAAAATAGTCTTTGAAACTAAATTAGATTCAGGAGTTGGTTATGCATAGAGAAAAGTAGAGACTTAACCCCACAGCACTCCTAATGCATCCGTCCTAAAACAGTTACCCTAAATTAGTTATGCAAAACTTAATAATATCATAATATATTTATTTTACTCCCTTTATAAAAAAATTAAAAAATAAATAATTTGTGAAAATTTAAATTTTGTCTTGACAGAATAGAGATTTTGCTCCTACGTATCCCAAGATGTAATGAGAAATTCAAAGTCACATAATTCTTTAAAAAAAATATTTGTGGATTAGTTGTTTTTAACTTTGAAAAATATTTGAATCATCAAGTTGTCACAACTCAGATGATTACAAAAGTTATAAGATTAACAAACTGTCATAACTCAATTAATCCTATTTTATTCTTTAAAAAAGTTTTAACGATAGTGGGTTGATTATTTTTTAATTATGAAAAAAAAAGAATTTTGAATCATCAAGTTGTCACAACTCAGATGATTACAAAAGTTACAAGATCAACAAGTTGTTACAACTCAGTTAATCTTGTTTTATTCTTTTAAAAAATTTTCAATTATTGTGTTTTTTTTAATTTTTTTTAACTTTTTCATTTTTTTATTTTTTTTTTCAATTTCGCCCAATAAGCCCATTCATTCAAGTACAAAAAAAAAAGAACTGAAAATTAAAAAAAAATAAATCAACAGAGGCCTTATAGAAAATGGAATAAAAAGAGGGGTTATTTTTGGGAAAAAGTTGTAGAGATGCAACTAGTGGCTATTCGGAGCGGCAAGCTTGGTGGAGTACCAAAGGCGATGGCGCGGGTCTGAGCAGATCTGGTTGGGTTCGTCTGCAGATCTGGTGTGGTCAAAGGAGCTCGCGATTTTCGACTCGTGCTGGAGCAGTCCTGGTTCGGGTTCGTGTGTGCGGTGGTTTCATGTGGGTCAGTGGGTCCGATGGCTTGATAACACAATAGTATAATCTTGATCTCTAAGCCAAGATGCCCAAGATGATCACCCAATGCTCCCTTTTATAGAGCTTGAGGAGTACAAAATAACAATGAAATTATTTAATGAGTGGGTAAATGATGAGTGGATAAGTGAAAAATGACAATGGAGTTATTTAATGAGTGGGTAGATAATGAGTGAATGAGTGAAAAATGACAATGGAGTTATTTAATGAGTGAGTGGATGATTAATAAGTGATGGATGATTAATGAATGCGTAGATGATTATTTAGTGGACAAATGATTAATGAGTGGGTGAATGATTATTTAGTGGGTAGATGATTAATGAGTGAGTGTATCATTATCATGCTTGTCTCTTCACTTGTACCAACTAATTCAACTATCTTCACATAATTATAACTCTATTAAAACGTTATTTTCTGAAAAAAAAATGGTCTTCATGAGAGTTGAAGGGTTTTGTCTTAACTTTCTAATGCCACTAGTTTCAGCTCAATGCAACTCCTATAGCCCAAGTTATGCCATGATTAGTACACACTGCTTATGTTCTATCACTAGAACCCGTTTTCTGACTTCCAAACCCAATTAGCTTTATTAGATGTCTAATTGAGATTTCGAACTCTTCATCAAAGTTGTAGAGTTTTCTCTCAGCTTTCCTACAAGGTAAAATTCATAATCATGGAAACCACACTACTAAATTTTAAAATGGTTAAAAACACAATTTAACTAAGGATTTAACTGCACCCCAGCAATTTGAAATCATGTTCGATAAACCCCTGGTATACGAGAGGAAGGAAGGGAAGCAGTGGATCAGCCCACAAGCTCATAAGTACAGTAAGGGCCGGATAGGAAATGTTGAGAATCTTCGTGTTAATGGACTTAGCATTTATGTGGCAGTTAGTGGAAGTAGAGAGACTAAAGAGGAGAAACAATGAGCATTTATAATTAGTGAGAGTGGAGAGAATAAAGAAAGGTAGCAATTAACATTTACCAAAAGGGATTATGACAAATGAATAGAAAGTTAGTGGAAGGAATAAATAGAGAAGTTGAGGAGGAGAGAAGGCATCTGTCATTTGAGTAAAGAATTTGAGCCTTCGGGCAGGGAAGAAGTAGACCATCGAAGTTATGTACTGTCTACCTTTTCTTTCTTTTTCTATTCTCTTTTTCAGTTTGTCTGTAATAGATTACAGAGACTTACCTGTGCTATAAAGAGTTAATCTCCATATTTTCTTAAAGAAATTAAGGTTTCAATCAATTGGTATTAGAGCTCCAAATCTTGGGAGCCCTAAACAATTTGTAAAGAATGGAGGATAATATGAAACAGATGGACAAATTACTGGATAGATTGGAAATGCAAGTTTTTGGTCATCAAAGGAGACTGGAGATTCCATTATTTTAAGGAAAAGAAGCCTATTGGTGGATGATCAACATCACCCAGTATTTCGATGCCTTCGGTATACCCAAGATGGAAAAGCTACCTAAGGCTATGAAAGGTCAGAGAGGTGGTGCTCTTAACTGGTGGCTCTAGTGGAAATTGGGCAACCCTCAGGCAACTTGGGTAGCCTTCATGAAGGCATTGCTCAAGCGATTTGAGCCTGAGTACAACCCTAACATGCTCGTATACGTTTAGGATGAAGAACCAGAACAAGGAACTGAAATGAAAACTGACCCATAGTTGGAGAAGTTGGAGTCGGAAGTCATCAAAGGATTTTCAAGAATAGAGGGATGACACCCACAAGGTAAAGAGAAGCAACACCCCTCTCAAGTAATTGTTGTTCCGTTGGGGGTGGTTGTAATGGAAAAAAAAGAGATGTGTCATGGGTCTATTAAGGAGATCAAGAAGGAATTCCAGAAAGAGATCGAGATGAAGGATGAAGGGGGTGACATAGTGGTGGTTTACCATTTCTAGGCCACAGTAGATAGAGAGAAGGAGGAGAAGCGCAAGTTATTGGAGGTGGATGTTGTTAGATACCTAGGGTGGACCATGGAGGAGGAATGTGGCCATGGTGGTGTCGAAAGGCAGTGGTGTTAATGTTAAAGAGGCTGGTGTTCATGGCAACGGCTGGGGTGATAGTCATGGAGGAAAGGGAGATGGTGCTAGGTTAGAGAAGGTATATAGGCTGTATTTCTTTCTAGAATTAGTGGGCCCAACCCAATTCACTAAAGAAGGGGAAGAGATTTTGATAAAAAGTAGAGTATTTTATGTGTCCAACTCAAAAATGGCCCAAAAGGATGAGAAACCAACAAGAGAATTTGGGTTGCAACTCAATGTGAAATCAACCTCTGGGTTTGCAGAGGGTGAAAAGATATCTGTTTCAATTGCAAGAACTCTTTATCAGGATTTGTTATCCAGTGATTGCCATATTGGGAGAACTGATAATATGCTATTTGTGCCTTCTGATGGAGGTGCAAGGGACTTCTGTTCCTTGTTGTCTTTTGTTGTGGGAATGAGCAAGGGTCAATGGGACCCTGGTAGAGGCTCTTGTGCCAAAAGCGTCACTTTGTCATTACGCTTCAAGCAATGTGACCCTTGTGAGAGTTTGCTTTCAGCTGATATAGGACTCTTACTAAACCTTCACCTTGAGAACAAGGTGAATATTTTGGGGGGAAGGGGTATTGATAGACCCCTAGTATACGAGAGGAAGGAAGGGAAGTAGTGGATCAACCCATAGGTGTAGTAAGGGCAGGATAGGAAATATTGAGAATCTTCATGTTAATGGACTGCAATATTTATGTGGTAGTTAGTGGAAAAGAAAAGGTCATGGGGTATTCAGTATGTTAATGGGTTGTAACATTTATGTGGTAATTAGTGGGAGTGGAGAGAGTAAAAAAGAGCAACAAGGAGCATTTATAGTTAGTAGGAGTAGAGAGAATAAAGAAAGGCAGCAATTAGCATTTACCAAAAGGGGTTATGGCAAATGAATAAGCAGTTAGTGAAGAGAATAAATAAGAAAGTGGAGGAGGAAAGAAGACACCCAGTCATTTGAGTAAAAAAATTAGGATCTTTGGACAAGGAAGCAGACTATCGAAGTTTTGCAACGTCTACCTTTTCTTTCTTTTTTTTATTCTTTTTTTCAATTTGTATGTGAGAGATTACATAGGCATACCTCTGCTGTAAGGAGTTAATCTCCATATTCTCTTAAAGAAATCAAGGTTCCTATCAATGTTAAATGCAATCACATTCCAACTGTAGTAAAGAAATACTTTCTGCCTGAGGGAAAATGTAAATCCATCACTCGGTCTAACCCATTAACCTTCAGATGTTAAATGAGAAGCGATTAGAATTAGCAATAAATGCTATTATACCTGCAATCATGCAGCCAGAAAAATATAACAGTTCCAAAGTAAAGCTGCTGAAGGACTACAGCGCAACACATCACTGAACAACCCTCTGGTTATCATCCACTCAGCTGGGAAGTGCCTTGATTTCCAATCACAAGAGCTTCTTGGTTTGAAACCTTTAGTTTAAACAAAATTATTTTTTCAAACTCTGAACTGCTATTATTGTTTTCCTTATTCTCCTCTGATCATACAGGTGAAGCACCAGAAGGTCATTTCATCTTAATATCTGATTCATGCTCTGCTGCAAATGCTAAAGTCGATAAGAGTGCCGTTTGGCCTGAGTTTGATGCATGTTTATGATATCTAGATGCTAGGCATTCTGAAGATTGTTGTGAAACAAATGGAGAAACCAGAAGCATAGATGAGGTCACAGTTGAAGCCTGAGAATTATCAGATGCCTTTTTTCCCTCTTCAACTGATTTACCATGGCTGTGATCCCCATGAGAGTACAAGCTACATTGTAAATCAGTCGTAGCATCATCTATTGAAGCTTTCCCTGGAAAATTCAATTTCATTCCTTCTGCCACAGATTGATTTTTATCTAAAATCTCATTTGAGAATACATCAGTCTGTGGTACACTTCGTTTTGTTCCATCACTAACTTTGCTGTAATCATCCTTATTTAGAGATGAACTTGCCTGCTCAGGCAAACCAAAATTGACTAGCTGAGGCAACTTGATACTATTTTCCCTATTTAGACGGGAGCTAATAGAACTTTTAAAACTGCAAACAGAACCTTTGCCAAAAGAAAGGAAGTTAATTCCCTTGGGTGTCACAGCTGGCAATTTCTTAGGAGTTTCAACCAAGGTTTGATTTGTGCCCGATGCACTTTGGTCAGCACAGGTCCCAATTTGGACAAGACTTTCCTTGTTTAGAGTTACCATGCCTTGTTTCGGTGTACTTGGACTGAGCAATGATGATTTTGCAACGTTGATGAAACTAATTCCTTTGGGGGGTGGCATAGGTTGTTTCTGTACTGTGTTTGTCACCTTATGTTCTGTATTGATGTGAAAATGAATTCCCGTAGAATTGGAAATACTAAAATTTGTATTTCCTGACAGGAGTGGAGACTTCAACTCTAGTCTGGAAACATTTGAAGGCGTAGGAATATCTTGCTTGGTTGGTACCTAAATCAGAGAAAGCCCATTTCAATTTAAGTGAGGATAAATACACAATACAGATGCATGCATACAAAAATACTTGATTGATACCATTTTTATATTAAGTTCATCGACACAAAGTCACTTACAAAAAGTGAAGTCATATAAAGTGGATGTGATACCTGGTGCGAAAACATGCAAGCGTCACCTCGGCTACAATAACCTCCGGACACAAAATTGGTACAAGGATACTTGGAGAGCTGATGATCAAATGGGCAGTCATCCCCTTTCATACAAGAGTGTCGAGCAAAATGACAGCATGGCTGCAATTTCAAAATCAATACAAGGTTCTGTAAATTTTAGAAAGCCTAGTTGACAGGATAATTCCTGATTCTTGTTACAACTTGATAAAAAACTAATAGGCAATACATTTTTAAAAATGCCAATACCTTGGATTTTGTCAAAGGCTCTGTATCATGTGAAAAGTGGCACTTATCACCCTGTCAAATTTGTTTTGGACGAGGCATGAGCAAAGGAAGTTAGAATAATTACACATTTTTCAATATGCTGATATAATATGTATTGCACAAATAGCAAAAATACGCTACTCTTACAATAATGACCTGGATGGGCTAGCGTTTTACAATACCACACTGAACAAATTTACAAGGGTTCAGGTCAATTCAAATGTCACATAATAGAAATATTGAAAATGAAGAACCTTTACAGGATTTCTAATTTAACTTTTTAATATGGAAATCTTCTCGCATAACAAACAAGTATTAACCATGGGATTTCACTATCTTGTTCTTTAAATAGAAGGACTGTATCGTTAATCCCAAATATAAATGAACTTCATGCAGGTCTAAGTTAGAAGAAATGAATATATCAATAACCTTCCTGAATCACATAGTTAAATAAAGTATCAACACCAGAATAACAAATTCTCTCATGCATCTTGTAAAAGCCCAAAGTAAAATGATCACAAAATCTAAAAACAATAAGAAAACCGATGACTTATTCCATATATGTGTAAAGTGAAAAATATTTCATAGTTCAATATAATTGAGTTATATGACAACCTCATGGCACCTTCCAACGACATAATGGCGACAGTATGTGGTAGTTTTTGGTTTCTGTAACAGAGGTGGAGGCAACTTCAACCTTTTAACACCAAGTTGTCTGTTCATTTCTGCCCGCTTCTTTCGTTTTTTCATCTACACAATAAAGTTTATCAAATAAAGAAATCAGTCATGTGATAAAACATACAGATATGTGGATTGTTCTTCACAAATAACAGAAAATTAATTAACTGATTTAGAGATGACTTCAAAGGAGGTTGAATTAAGTAGCTTCAAAATGTTAAGAACAATAATACAACATCAAGAAATAAAATTAACAACAAGTATCAGAAGAATACCTTCTTTTTAGCTTTCTTTTCCTCAGAACCAGGACCACGCTTTTTCTTACTGCTGACATCAACCTTCTGCTTCAGATAATCAACAATTATAACGAAAAACAAAATCAACATTACTAGTCTTAAAATCATAAAATAGTTGGTACCCATTATGGAACCCCACATTGGATGCCCAAACCTCTGGTTGCCCATAAAATAATTCTTAACCATAATTTCAATTTTTAATTAATTTTGCCAAAAACTCAAATAGTGCAAATAAATTGACAAAATTCATTGGAACTGAAAACCATATAAATAGACTTTGGGATATAGACATTCAACAAATGGGATTATACTTTTAGTTGTTGAGGGCAGAGGGAGGGGGACTCTGTAAAACATTGCAGCCTAAGCACAAAACTAAAAATAACAAAAGGAAGGACCATCAACAACAACAACAACCAAGCCTTTTCCCAAACTGGATCGAAATAACAAATCAAAAGGAAGGACCATCATGCAATCAAAATCTCTGGTTCATCATTGGTGGTGCATACTAACAAAATAATTTGAAAGTAACTAAAACAAAATGAAGCTTATCATTTAATATAGCAGATATATTTAAGTACAATGTAAACAGGAGAAGATCAAAATGCTTCATTGCATATTTTGCTGAAAGATTCAGGTGAAAATCATACCTTCACTACAGATGAGTTTCCATGATCTTTGGTAGCATCTACTTCCAATGAACTTCTGTGCAAGACTTGATTTTGAGCTAAATTTGTTGGCAAGTCAGTGACCCCTTTACTTCCTATGTGTCTGTTTTTACTATTTCCAGGCTTAAGCACAGAACCACACTCACTTGCCTCATCACATTTAATAATTTCCCGAGAGATTGCTACTTCAACTCCACATGCAATCCCATTTTTATCACTAGTCCTAGGTTCTACTTGTCCACTGTTATGGCCATCTAGAAGTGCTTTTACTATAAAGGAATTAGATTCATAACCTTCTTTCTTTTCTCCATTCCCTATCTTACAAGGAAATACTATGTTTTCAACTACATTTTTGGGCTTCTGAACCTCATCTATTTTCTTGTGTTGTAAAATTAGAGAATCTGCAGAAGACATATCAAATGAATTGCCATCGATTCCAAAGTCTCCAGAAATTTCTCCCTCTTCTGTGTCTCCTTTTTCAATTGGATTATTGGAAGAATTTGTTGCATTGCTCACACAAATTAATTTTTCTACTTTCTCTTCTTCATTCCGCATTTCATGTTTATCTTCCAAAATAGCGGAATCCAGTAATCCACCATCTTCACACATATTCATATCCAGATCTAACGAAAGGTGCATTGCTTCAGCAACCTTTTGACCACATTGTTCTTCCTTCTCAAACTCACCCTCTTCAGTAATAGGAAGAGAACCCATTGCAGCACAAACTGATTTCACCAATTCCATTTCCTTTTGTTGACTTTCATGATTTATACTTGATGTACTAATTGCTGATGCAGAGGTGTGTCCCTTTGTTGATGTGGACACATTAACCATTAAAGATGGATGAAAGCCTTCTGAGGCAAGTTGATTAAGCTCTCCTTGAACTTGCAACTTACCTTCATTTCCAGATTTGTTCACATCAGAATGCTGAAATTCAACATGCTCTACTTTGTAATCCATCAAATCAACTTCACTGCTTCCATTTTGTTTCTTATCTAATCCCGAGTTCAAAGGGTTTAAACCATTATCACAAACAAGATCTTCAGTTCCTTTCACAACCAGTTGCAACTCATCCATTAGCCTTTGTTCCATATTAAAACCATTCACTTGCATAGAAATAGCCTCTACACGTCTCCTCGAATAGTCCTCAACTTCCTCTATTCCCATCATAAACTCTATATCATCTAGAACCATCTCATTGGCACTAAACTCCCTGCCCCTGTCTCCAACCCCTTCAATGGTCTCATGGACCTCCTGTATTTCCTTCTGATGTACAGGATCACTGGGATCCTTAAAATCAGAACCAACAAATTCAGAGCACTCAGACCCCTTTTCCTGTTTTTCATGCCCCATTCTACCACTGCCATTATCTTGAAACAGGAATAAATACAATTTAAAAAAAAAAAAGAAAAAAGAGAGGCAAATAAATATGAGAAGTAGGCAATTCAATTGAAACTAACAGCAAATTAATCCATTACCACAACCTGATCTTAAACTTCAATGTCCAATCCAACAGGGAACTTAAAAAAATAATTAAAAAAAAAAAACTTTGTTGAAAAAAAAAAAGGGTGGGCTTTTGATTTCAATTTGACAAAATTCAAGTAAATTGAATTGAAACAATTTTCAAATAAATAAATATGAGAAGTGCGCAATTAAATTGAAACAAACAGCAAATTAGTCTATAACCATAATCAAAGCTTCAATATCCAATCCAAAGCAGTACAATGACTGGGAACTTCAAAAAAATCATTAAAAAAAAATAAAATTTCTTTAAATAAACGAAAAAAAAAAGGGTAGAATTTTGATTGAAATTGAAATTACGTACCAGGAATGTTGAGGTGGTGAGTTGCAGAATGAAGTAAAGTGGAGGAAGCAGAAAGGTGGGAGAGGATGCGAACGAGGGTATGGTAAGTATGGCTGCGTAAATGTGACCGACGATAAGGAGGGAAACCCATTGTGTTTTGAGAGGGTTTTGAGGTATCCAATTCAGCTTCAGCTTCCGCCATTGGAACCCCAAAAAAACAAGGATTCAAATTTGCAAAGCTCTTATCGGGAATGGCAAACTCAACAACAACGTGGGTTTTTGGAAAAGCTCAGCCCCTTTTAGGCGCCAACCGCCTCATGAGAAGTGATCAACACAACCAAGGTCCAAGGCCTTGTGTTGTGTTGTGGCAGCAAAACCTTTGAAATCTTAAAACCTCCGTGGTCGGTTTGGCGTAGTAAACACTGCCGTTTTGCCAGCACAGTTAGGAATATATATATTTTTTTGAAATAAAATAATAATAAAGTGAATGATTTTTTTTTTTGGTACAACTGCGAATGAAAAATTTAATTTGCACCATTTAATCCTAATGACTTGTAGTCTCGTTCTAATATATTTTGTCGTCTAAAGTTTTGATTAAGAAAGTAACTTTAAATATTTTTTTTATTTTTAAATATAAATATATTTAACTAAATTACTTCCTCATTCTATTAATATGCTGTCTCTTTTTATTTAATAAAGATATCAAGAAACAACAATAAAGTTAAAAAACATAATTAATGTCTTCTTATTTTATAAAGTAACAAATAAAATGAAATAAAATTTATTTTTAAAATAAAAAATATTTTAAAATAAATAGAGTATTACTTTTTATCTGGTTTTTATCTTATCCTTTACACCTATATTCTTTTTATTTTTATTTTTTATAGTGGGCTTTATACCTATATTCTATAGGTTTTTCATTTGTGTTTGACTTTTATTTTTATAATCATAAAAAGAATTATTTTTCTAAAACTACCATTATTGATTATTCATTTAAAAAATTAAAAAATTAAAAAATAATAATAAAGAGTATAAAATTATAACTATATTTTATTACTCATTTAAACATATAAAGGTAATTATAAAATAATATTAAAAATATATCTTATTACCTATTTAAATATTTAAAGATAAATATAAAAATATTATTCAAAATATTTTTAATATTATTTATTTTTTATCTTAACAAGAATAAGAAATCTAAATTGACAGGAACTATATATATATATACTATTATAAAGAAAATTTCACTAGGCTATCATTATTAATTTCAAGATTTAAAAATAAATATAAAAAATTATAAATAAATATTATTATTCATTTAGTGGTTTAAGAATAATTATAAAAAAGGAAATTCAAACATTTATTTTTTATCTTAACAAGAATAAAAAATCTAAATTGACAGGCACTATATATATATATATATATTATAAAGAAAATTTCACACTTTGGCTATCATTATTAATTTAAATATTTAAAAATAAATATAAAAGAATTATAAATAAATCTTATTTTTCATTTAGTGGTTTAAGAATAATTATAAAAAAGGAAATTCAA
The DNA here is from genome assembly GCA_029884605.1 of Ormosia emarginata. Classification (NCBI taxonomy): domain Eukaryota; kingdom Viridiplantae; phylum Streptophyta; class Magnoliopsida; order Fabales; family Fabaceae; genus Ormosia; species Ormosia emarginata. The sequence goes on along the minus strand of JAQQTP010000047.1, from coordinate 9,015,299 downwards.
ACATTTAATAATTTATCATTATTAATTACTCACTTAATGATTTAAAAAATATCAAACAGTAAATACATTTTATTAATCATTTAAAACTTTAAATTTAAAGATAAATATAAAAGAGATAAAATTATAAATATTTGTTACTATTCAAATATAATTGTTTTCAAGTACTTCTAAAACTCTCATCATACAGTTTGTTTTTATAATCATCAGATTAGATAGTTAAAATTCACTTCAAACCCTTTTCATTATTAATTACCCATTTAAAAATTTAAAGATAGATATTAAAAAAATGATAAAGTTGTAAATACATCTTATTATTATTTAATGATTTATGAACAAATACAAAAAAATCAAATATTTAATAATTTATCATTATTAATTACTCATTTAATGATTTAAGAAATATAAAATAATAATACAACAAATACATTCTATTAATCATTTAAGACTTTAAATTTAAAGATAAACATAAAAGAGATAAAACGAGTATATAAAGGGAAAAGATACTTTTACAAATTTGTTAACAAAATCAATGATAATTTAATTTGCATCATTTAATTATAATAATTACTACTTTTCATTTGGTTTCCATTTATGCTCTATATATAAAAAAGGAAAACATATTTTTATGTGTATAATTTGGACAATTTAACAAAAAATTAAGTTCACATTCCCACGTTGACATTCATAATCCTCATGCCCTTATCTCTGCTAGGGTTTGGTGGCGTGTAGAGAAATAGGGTTTCCCTTTATCGTGTCAACGAGAGGTTTTATCACCGAACAACAGACTCTACCCATTGTGAGGGTTTCTGTACCTAAGTGATGGATGGACAAAGGTTGTATGATAGGATCGTGGAGGAAAATGATGGACTGGTACAAGGGGAAGAAGTGGATGATCTATTGGTTTTTTATGATTGTGACATAGTAGAAGGCTTGGATGAATGTGAAAGAAGCTTGGTGGGATGAATTTTATCTGAGAACCCGATCATCAAGATCAACCTCCAACAAGCATTGTCAAATATATGGAAGAGTCCACAAGGCTTTTAGGTGGAAGAACTTGGTGAGAAGTTCTATCAGTTCTTTTTTTTTTTGTAGGGTTTGATATGCAATACGCCTTGAAAAGAAGCCCATGGCCATGGGTATGTAGGAATTCATGGCTTGTGTTAAGGAGATAGCAATGTGATATTGAGCCTGACAAGATTGACTTCTCAAGTGTTAAAATCTAGGTGCAACTGTGGGGGATGCCTGCTCATTTTAGGACAAAACAAATGGGCTTTAAAATAGGCAGAACCCTAAGAGAGATAGTAGAAGCATATTTGTTTCACATATCGGGTGCACAAGGTTTCATTGTTAAAGCCTTAGTGGAGATATATATTATTTCTCCATTGGGGGCATGGATCAATGCTGAAAGTTAGAATGATGGGGTCTTTAGGGTGAATTTTAGATATGAAAGACTCCTTGGAATATGTTACTATTATGGGGAGGTAGGACATGAAGAACAGTTTTGCAAAATAGCTATCGAGGATGAGGAGGCTGGGAGACAAACTCAAAGAACCTAGGTCCTTAGCTCAAAGCCTTTCATTCAGGGTGGCAAGTTATTTGATCTAAGAAGGAGTAGAAGGAGGAAGGTGGTTCAGGTCATAGGCCAAAGTTTGACAATTGCACCAAACCTTTTAACTTAGATGCTATCCTTTCTAAACTGGATAAGCTATATGTAAACGATAACTCTCGTGAAAAGAAGGTATCGAACGAAAAGGGAGATACTGGGAAATAAGGAAGAGATACAATGATGAATGTATAAGCAAACAAATGAGAAAATGAGGCATGATTATGAAAGAAAAAAACACCTCAAAGCTACTAGATGATAGAGTTGTTCTAATTCAAACTTCTCTGAGCCCAAAAATTTATAGATTTGATGGTAGGAAAATATAAAAGTTTGGAGCAATACAAGGTCTCAAGAAGATTGAAGATATAAGTATAAAGTAGGGGTGATCACGGGTCCGACCCGACCTGTGAACCCTACCAACTCGAACTGACCCGATATAATATATTCGGGACGGGTCGGGTCATCGGGTTAGTTCAAGTCAAGCCCGATTAACCCAACTTCTAATTGGTTCGAGTGATGGGTTGAGTAATTTAACCAAATTACCCGAGTAATGACGTTGTTTTAGGTAATTCCTATTAAGAAGTATTCACAATCCGACCATCCAACCCGACCAACCCGACTAACCCGACCACCCAAAAACAAGAAAAAAGCTTTTTTGTTTGAAATTTAATAAACCCGATTACCCTACTCGAACCAACCTGATTACAATCGGGTTGGTTTGGGTCGGTTATAAAAAAAATACCTGAAACCAACCCGAACCGACCCGACTTTGATTAATTAGGTTGGAAATTTTTTCTCCTCAAACCCGACCAAACCCAACCCGTGTACACCCCTAGTATAAAATGTAACATCCTTAAAAATTATTAATGATAAAAATTGAAGAACATAGATAAAATACATATAAAATAACTCATTATTCAAATAAAATAATGATTATTCGAATAATGAACAGATACGTGAAGAAACTATTCGAATAAAGGTTATGTAATTCGAATAAAGAACATATGATTCAACAAAATATAAGAGAAAATATCACTTTATTAGAATAACATAGGTCTTATTCGAATAAAGTTGTCAAAAAATTAGAAAACAAACAGCTGGATGCATAAAACTAAAAAGAAACTTGATTTACATTCAGTTTCTTTCCCCTGAATCTTTAGTTGAATTAGTTCCAAAAGAACTAGATTGAAGGACAAAAATTAAGATGAATGAATCATCAAGAGCCAAATCATCAAGAGCTAAGTATTATCTGACCAAAGAACAATGATTGGCAGCCATAAATAAGGATGACAAGTGTTAAAAAATGATTGGGACAAGAGGCAAGTTAAGAACCCATGCATATCCATACGTAAACAAGTGTTCCAACATTTAATGAAGGATGAACTCAGCACAAACAGATGTAAGAACGGGAAAGTTTATGAAGAAAAATCTAGTTATGATCATGATTACGGGAGGAGATAATTCTGAGTGAACAAATCTCGTTTTAGCAGCTAAGCCACCTTACATCATCTATACTTCATCAACCATACATAATGCAACCTTCCTCAAGTTCTATAAATACCCCTCCAGCCTCTCAATCTCGTCACCAAACCACCAAGCAAGCAACACTCAAAACAACTCCTGTTTTTCTGCAACCACTTACCACTTCCCACTTCCACCCTTCCATTTTCAAACACTTTCTATCCACCAAACTTAAACTCAAAATAGAGATAGGAAATGATAAAAACTCCATTTCTTACCCTTTATTTCTATTTTTCATATCTCCCAGTCCATAAATCCATGCACGTATGCTCTATTTTTTTACTGATATAAATGCTCTATTATATCTGATTTTTTTTACCCTGCTGCTCAACCCATTATTCTCTATTTTCTTACTAATTCAAATGCTCTATTTTTTTTTAACTAAAGCAATAGTATTATATCTGATTTTTTATATTCTGCTGTTCAATCCATTATGCTATGTTTTCTTATTAGCGTAAATGTTCTATTTTTATACAGCTGCAACAGTGTAATATCTAAATTTTATACCTTGCTGTCAGCTAATTATTCGAATAGCTACTAAACTCATTCGAATAAATTTCCTCAAAAGCATGTCAAAAGATATATTTCAATTGGTTTATTCTAATAAACCTCAAAGTATTCGAATAATAGGATGAATTTCAAGAGGTCTCATTCGAATAGAACCTCTACTTTTTCGATTAAACAAGATTTCAAAAGATTTTCAACAAAACTCACTTTTTCTAAACGTAACTCACGATTATCCAATTCCATGACTTAGTTACGTCAGTTTTGTTATTATACTATAATAGTTATATTATATCTATATTATATTTCTATTTCTATTATTTTATTTTCATGAATATTTTTATTATACTAATTTAATGTGTGTCACCATATTTATATTATTCATCAAGATAATTTTTACTAAATTTAGTTATTATATATATAAAGAAAAATTTTATGGAAAAGTTTTAAGAGATATATTATCATATAGATAAAAAGAATCAATGTGCAAAGAGGCTATTATTGTGGTCCTGATGAGAGAATCAAGGGACACCTTAATCAAATTTATTATTGTGACCATGATGAGATGATCAAGGGACGCCTTGGTCAAATTATTGTGAACATGATGAGATGATTAAGAGACGCCTTAATCATTTTTAATGATTGTAGTTAAGATGAGAGGATTGGAAGACATCCTAATCAAATTATTGTGGTCATGATGAGAATATTGGGAGACCCCTAATGAAGAAAAAGAGACACATTTGATTAAGAGTATTGAAATGGGATAACAGTAAAGAGATAAGGGTCAGTTATTTATTTTGTGACATAAAGAATTATTTATTTATTTATCAATTAATCTTTCTAAGATTATTTTACCAGTTTAAATTGTTGGACTTTCAGCTATGACTTTTAGAAATAGAGCATGATATAGAATGGATGGTAAATTTATATTACATATTTTTACATTTTTCTACTGAAATTTTTATCTTACTTCTTTTGGTGGTGCAATATTTCAGAAAATACCAACAGTCAGGATTCTTGTTGATTTTCAAGTGGAACAAGTTTATATGCCTAATCTTAGAGATTAAGTCTTTATAGTCACTTTTGGGAATCAGTTTCTGATTATACTACTCTTTGATGAGTAGTAAAAGAAAAGAGAATATGTTCTGTAAATATGTAAAAATGTAAATAGTAGCAGAAGTGACACCCTGAAGATTTTAGTAAAAGTCTAGTTTTTGAAAATGATGCATAACTTAGAGTGTGTTATGTTTGTATAATCTAACTTTTGCAGGGATTTAATCCCTGATGTAAGATATTTTATAAAATAATGTAAAATGCTATAGTTGTTATATACCATTTTATTTATAATTTTATAAAATTAGAGTATGACGTTATAGATGGTATCAGAGTCGGGATCTTTCCCAGTACGGTGTGGTTCGGGGACGAACCAAGCGGAAGTTGGTGGGCATGTGGCGTCGCGAGGCCGACGAGGGTGGCGAATGGTCGCCGGTGCTAAAGTGAAAGCATCAATAAGCGGCTCCTGGCAGGCTTCTAAGCGAAGGGTCCCATGAATGAACTGAATACGCACCGGAATGAGAGGAATTCAGAGACTGTGCAGGTATGAGACTGCATAGTTGATGATAACTTAAAGGAATTGATTAGACGTAGTCATATCAATAAGTTGCAACTTCTTTTCGAGAGCTTAGAACATAAGAACTCAATGGTTAAGCCTGCTTGACCTGGAACAATTATGGGATGGGTGACCTCCTGATAAGTTTCCTAAGATGCGTGTGAGTGAGGACAAATCACGTTGAAAAGACCTGTATTGATTTGTGGAGACACTCGTCATTTCTGCAGGCAGTTCCGGAATGTTACATAAAGTCTCTTCAAGATATTTCCAATATTCCATGCAAGACAACACAGGTAGGTAACAACAAGAAATGGATGAGGCACAATCGTGGGATTTTGGAATATGTCAACCCCTTTTAGGCGCTAATCACCTCATGAGAAGTGGCCAACAAAAACAACGCCTTGTGTTGTGTTGTGTTATGGCATCAAAACTTTTAAAATCTTAAAACTTCCATGGTCAGTCAGGCGTCGTAAACACTGTCGTTTTGCCATCACAGTTAGGAATATATATATTTTTTAAATAAAATAATAATAAAGTGAATGATCTTTTTTAATACAACTGCGATTGAAAATTTAATTTGCACCATTTAATCCTAATTACTTGTAGTCTCGTTTTAATATATTTATCATCTAAAATTTTGATTAAGAAAGTAACTTTAAATATTTTAAATTTTTAAATATAAATATATTTAACTAAATTACTTTATTACTCTATTAATGTTCTCTCCTTTTTACTTAGTAAAGATATCAAGAGACAATAATAAAATTGAAAAAAATAATTAATATCTTCTTATTTTCTAAAACAACAAATAAAATGAAATAAACTTTATTTTTAAAAAAATAGATATTTTGAAATGGATAGAGTATTACTTTTAATTTGGTTTCTATCTTATCCTTTATACATGTATTCTTTCTTTCTTTCTGTTTTTTTGAGTGGGCTTTATACCTATATTCTATAGATTTTTCATTTTGGTGTTTGATTTTTATTTTTCTATTCATAAAAAAATATTTTTCTAAAACTACCATTATTGATTATTCATTTAAAAATTTTAAAATAATAATGAAAGAGTATAGAATTATAGCTATATTATATTACTCATTTAAACATATAAAGGTAATTATAAAAAGATTATATTATAAATATATCTTATTACCTATTTAAATATTTAAAGATAAATATAAAAAATGATTCAATTTTTTTAATATTATTTAATTTTTATCTTAACAAGAATAAGAAATCTAAATTGATAGGCACTTTATATATATATATATATATATATATATATATATATATATATATATACACACACACACACACTATTATAAAAAAAATCACACTTTGGCTATCATTATTAATTATTAATTTAAATATTTTAAAATATATAAATAAATTATAAATAAATCTTATTATTCATTTAACTATATTTTACATTTGTACAATGTACAAGATAAATAAAATATATATAATAATTCATCAAGAAAAATAAAATTTATAAGTTTAGTTTAAAAAACATAAAATATAATTTTTATTATATTTTCATGAAAAAATTTCACTCTAATATAAATATTAAAGAATTTAAATATAAATTATTATAAAATAACCTATAAGCCTGAAAAGATATTTATAATATAAAAAAATATTTATCTTATAAATGAATAATTTAATCCAATAATTTTATAAAAGATATTTTAATCAATTAACTTGATTGAAAATTATATATAAATTAATTCAGTTTATATAAGTCAAGTGATAAAAAAATTTATGACAAAATCTTTTTGTATTTGGGGATCTTCATGGGAATTATCTCATTTTGGGACCCAAATTGAAAAAATTTTCCTGCGAGGTTCCCGCTCAAGAAATTACTAAATTATCTATATTGATATATGTAAATAAATTACTAAATTATCTATATTGATAAGTGTGTGTGTGTGGTGTATGTGTGTTCCATCATTATTTTTTATTAATTTTAAATTTTTAAAAAATATGTCTATGAAATAATTTGCAATTTTATTTATACTTGTACGATGCATTGGATATGATTTAATAAATTAAAAAACTAAAAAAATTAATAATTTTAAAAAATAATATTCAAATGTAATATAATAAACAAAATTTGAAAAAACAATTATAGAATTTTAAATATAAGTTATGTTATTTTTAACTACATATCAATGGTATATTAAAATCATCTTAGAAAAAAATTATAAAGAAAATATGAAATATATTATTTAACATTTACAATTTGTAACATTACTTTTATATAAATATAATGAATAATAACATTATTTATGTCTATGTGCTATGTATGGGGTTAATTAAGAATTGAGTTATAAAGATAAATATAATAAAATAGTTTTATTAAATGAAATATATAGACATATGTACAAAAAAAAAAAACAAAGAAATATATAGACAAAACTATCTAATATTAAAAATTCAATGCTCAATTGTTCTACTAATCATTTTTGTAAATTACATGTTTATTCTTGATATAATAACTTTTATTATTAGATACATATATGATTGAATAAAAATTAAGTTATACTTTATCAAGTAGGGTTTCATTAACTCCATTTACATCTTAGTTACACACTTTTAAACTTTTTTTTTATATTTTTAGTATAATTGATAACTTTAAATTATTCTTTCAAGTATTGAGTAAGTACCTTACTTGTGAAGTTTCTAAAACCAACGATTAAAAAAAGAGTGAGAGTAGTAGAAAAAGAGAAATTTAAGTGTATTGATATGTTATTTAAATAAGAGACACATGAAAGTGAAAATAAGAGATAACTAAATTAATATATTGATTTAATTAAAAATAATTGATACAAATTGTTGAAGAATTTAAGAATTTTCATATTTCCTTAAGATTTGTTATATTATTATTATTATTATTATTATTATTATTATTATTATTATTATTAAGATTTGTTTTCAGACTTTAGACTTAATTTTTTAATACATTTAAGACATTACAAACATATTTATGTAAAATTTATAGATTGATGAATTTGATTAATAATTTTTTAATATTATTAGCTATGATTAAAGCACTTTACTTGTTTTAATCAAATTAAATAAAAATTATTTTTTATTTTAATAATCATCAATATTATAGAAAGAAATAACCTGAAAGATATATAATAAAATATATACATTATATATTTATGTAGATAAATCAAATTAATTTACACAATTAAAACAAGAAGAAAATATTTAGGTTAATTATCTGAAATATTTGTACAATAATTGCCTAATGTTACTATATTAATAAAGATTCTAATTGATGATTAAATTATATAGCAAATGAAGTAAATAAAAAATTACTTCATACAACAATGAATTAAAATTAATAAATCAAGAATTAAATTACACAAAAAATAAAACAAAAAAAGACAATTACTTAGAGGTTTTCAAGTGAATCATCATCATCTTCTAAATCATATGAAAGTGAAATATGAGGTAACTAAATTAATATATTAATTTAATTAAAAATAATTTGTACAAGTTGTTGAACAATTTAAGAATTTTCATATTTTCTTAAGATTTTTTATTATATTATTATTATTAAGATTTGTTATCTTATTTTAGACTTAAATAAAATTATTTTTTAATATATTTAAGATATTACAAACTTATTTATGCAAAATTTGTGGACCGATGAATTTGATTAATAATTTTTTAATGTTATTAGCTATAATTAAAGCACTTTACTTGTTTTAATAAAATTATAAAAAGTTATTTTTTTATTTTAATAATCATTAATACTATCGAAAAAAATAACCTGAAAGATATATAATAAAATATATACATTATATATTTATGTAGAATGATCAAGTTAATTTACACAACTAAAATATGAAAAAATATTTGGATTAATTATCTCAAATATTCATGCAATAATTGTCTAATGTTACTATATTAGTGAAGAGTTCAATTGATGGTTAAACTATATAGCAAATGAAGCAAATAAGAAATTACTTCATATAACAATTAATTAAAATTAGCAAATCAAGAATTAAACTACACAAAAAATTAAATAAAAAAGAGACAATTACTCATAATGCTCACGTGAATCATCATCATCTCTTCTAAATCCTAAAAAAGTGAAATAGTAGGTAACTAAATATATTATTTTAATTAAAAAATAATTGATACAAATTGTTGAACAATTCAAGAATTTCCATATTTTCTAAAGATTTGTTATTATATTATTATTATTAAGATTTGTTTTCATATTTTAGACTTAAATAAAATTATTTTTTAATATATTTAAGACATTACAAACTTATTTATGCAAAATTTGTGGACTAACGAAATTGATTAATAATCTTATAATGTTATTAGTTATGACTAAAGCACTTTACTTGTTTTAATCAAATTAAATAAAAAATATTTTTTTATTTTAATAATCATCAATATTATTGAAAGAAATAACTTGAAAAAAATATAATGAAAGATATACATTATATATATATGTGGAAGGATCAAGTTAATTTACACAACTCAAATATGAATAAAATATTTAGGTTAATTATCTCAAATATTTATAATAATTATCTAATGTTACTATATTAGTAAAGATTTCAATTGATGAATAAACTATAAAGCAAATGAAACAAATAAAATTTACTTCATACAACAATGAATTAGAATTAGCAAATCAAATAAATCAAGAATTAAACTACATAGAAAATAAAACAAAAAAAAGAAGGGACAATTATTTAGAGGTTCTCACATGAATCATCATCATCTTCTAAATCTTTATATCAAACATTTTCTAGTGAAGATCAAAAAAGCTAAAGAGTAAGTGACTCTTCCCCTTTTGATTATTGTTATTGGCCTTCTTAGTGGGGTTTCCCTGCAGATTGATGTCCCTAAAGGTTAAACCTTGTACTTGATAAAACAAAGTTGTACTCTACTTCAACTCCTCATTTGAAGTCTCATTGATAGCACACATTATTTCTAATCTTTCATACTTTGTAAAGTGTTACCGAATGCACATGAATCTAATAATGGTTAGATCAAATTGTATGATTAGCAGTAGATTCTTTTTCTAATCTCTCATACTTTTGCAAGACTTCTGTAAGTGCTCATACATTTAAACATGGTTAGATCAAATTGTGTGAAAAGACAAAATTTTGATTGGTAGATTAGCAATGTATATATGTGAAAAAAAAATAATTTGTTGTGTGCCGTTGAGTGTAGGGAAAAAGGAAGAACAATATAAAACTCATAAATAGATGAACCTATAGCTCTATCAAAACATGAATCATTTAAAAGAGTGTGAACTGAATTAGTAGTGAAAATGTAGAATGGTAGTCTTTATATTGAAAAGCAATTGCTTTTGATTACCTGTAATTTAAAATCGAATTTGAAATTAATTACAGATTTTGATTAATTTACTAATGAGACAAAATAGGAAGGGAATTTCGATTTTGATTAAAAATATTCCCTTCCTAATTGAATATAAAATTTATTTCAATAATTATCAAATTTGACTACTTGAAATTTATTACAAATGAGCAAAATTAAACATTAACATAATAATGAATTAAAAACAGAATTAAACCAATTAAAGGTAATCAATCAAACCTAATAAATCAAAATATTCTACAAATAACATTGATTGAAAATTACCAATTAAAGCAAATCAAATAAGAAATTAATATAGAAAAGCAATTGTTTTTTACTACTTGAAATTTGAAATCAAATTTGAAATTTATTAAAGATTTTGATTGATTTACTAATAAGTCAAAATAAGAAGGAAATTTTAATTTTTATTGAAAAAATTCTTTTCCTAATTGAATATTGTATGATATGCCCTATGGCAGCTTATTGGAAGTGACACATGTCATAATTTAAAGACATGTACATTATCTTTATATATTAATTATATTATATTATATTATTATTATTATTATTATTATTATTATATGATGGTTTAAGAATAATTATAAAAGAGGAAATTCAAACATTTAATAATTTATCATTATTAATTACTCACTTAATGATTTAAAAATATAAAACAGTAAACACATTTTATTAATCATTTAAAACTTTAAATTTAAAGATAAATATAAAAGAGATAAAATTATAAATATTTGTTACTATTCTAATATAATTGTTTTCAATTGCTTCTAAAATTCTCTTCATATAGTTTGCTTTTATAACAATCTTATTATACAGTTAAAATTCACTTCAAACCCTTTTCATTATTAATTACCCATTTAGAAATTTAAGGATAGATATTAAAAAAAGATAAAGTTATAAATACATCTTATTATTAATTTAATGATTTATGGATAAATTAAAAAAATCAGACATTTAATAATTTATCGTTATTAATTACTCATTTAATGATTTAAAAATATAAAAAAGAATAAAACAATAAATACATTTTGTTACTCATTTAAAATTTTAAATTTAAAGATAAACCTAAAAGAGATAAAATGAGTATATAAAGGGAAAAGATACATTTACAAATTTGTTAATAAAATCAATGATAATTTAATTTGCACCATTTAATTACAATAATTACTACTTTTCATTTGGTTTCCATCTATGCTCTATATATAAAAAAGGAAAAAAATATTTTTATGTGTATAATTTGGACAATTTAACAAAAAGTTAAGATCACATTCACACATTGACATTCATAATCCCCGCATTGTTATCTCTGCTAGGGTTTGGTGGCATGTAGAGAAATAAGGTATCCCTTTATCGGTGTCAACGAGAGGTTTTATTGTCAGATGGTAGGCTCTACCCATCATGAAGGTTTTTGTACCCAAGTAATGGATGGACAAAGGTTCTATGATAGGATTGTGGAGGAGAATGATGGATGGACAAAGGTTGTATGAATTGTGGAGGAAAATGATGGACTAGTACATGGGGAAGCAGTGATCTACTGGTTTTTTTATGATGGTGACATAGTAGAAGGCTTGGATGAATATGAAAGAAGCTTGGTGGGACGAATTTTATCTGAGAAGCCGATCATCAAGATCAACCTCCAACAAGCATTGTCTAATATATGGAAGAGTCCACAAGGCTTTTGGGTGGAAGAACTTGGTGAGAAGTTCTATCAATTCTTTTTTTAATAAGGAGTTTGATATGCAATATGCCTTGAGAGGAAGCCCATGGGTGCAATGGAGTTCATGGCTTGTCTTAAAGAGATAGCAACATGATATGGAGCCTGACAAGATTAACTTCTTGTGTGCTAAATTCTGGGTGCAACTGTGGGGGCTGCTTACTCATTGTAGGACAAAACAAATGGGCTTTAAAATAGGCAGAACCCTAGGAGAGGTGGTAGAAGCGGATTTGTTTCACATATCGGGTGCACAAGGTTCCATTGTTAAAGCCTTAGTGGAGATTGATACTCTTTCTCCATTGAGGGCATGGATCAATGCTGGAAGTTAGAAGGATGAGGTCTTTAGGGTGAACTTTAGATGTGAAAGACTCCCTAAGATATTGTCGCAACCGAAATCGCGACGGGACGACCGATAAAAAATAAGATTTTAAAAATCAATGGAGTCGCCACCAATATTTATTTCATTTGGGAAAACATTAGAAAAACCCTTAAAATAGGCAAAACTGGTCTTTAATAAAAGTTTGGATTCGGGAGTCGATTACAGGTAGGGAAGGTGTTAGCACCCTACACTGCCGTTCCAAGAACGGTATCTTAAATTAGTTGTGCAAATTTTAATAATCTTAAATATATTTATTTTACCCCTTTAAAAAATAAAAAAGAAACAATTAAATTATGAAAATTTATTTTTTGGCTTGATAGAATAAGAATTCTGCTCCTACGTATCCTCGGGTGCAATGAGGAATTCAAAGTCACGTAGTTCTTTAGAAAATAATTGTGAGTTGGTTGTTTTTTTTTAATTTTGAAAAGATTTTTTATTTTGAAAACTCATTCAAATTTTTTAATGTTTAGAAAAATGTTCGAATCATCAAGCTGTCACAACTTAGATGATTCTAAAAGTTATAGGATTAACAAGTTTGTCACAACTCATTAATCCCAATTTATTATTGAGTTAATTTTAAACGAAAAAGTTTACAAAATAATAATAATAATAATAATAATAATAATAATAATAATAATAATACTAATAAATAAATAAATAAATAAATAAACTAATAAATGAATAAGCTAAAATGAATAACACATATATATAATGAAAGATAATAACACAAGAAAAAAATAAGCAAACTTAAGGTGTATAAAAATGATATGCTCAAAGAAGTTGGTGCACAAGGCCCCACACGTTCTCTTCGAATCAAACCTTGAAAAGCAACTCACTTGCAAGAGAAAATTTTTTACTAAAGTCCTCTAGCTCTTATACTTAGTATTAAGCCCAATAGTATAATTTCCTCTAGCTCTTATACTTAGTATTAAGCCAAAGAGTGTAAATTTTTGGATGCCCAAAACCATTGAGAACCACCCCTTTATATAGGAGGAGGAGAGGGAGAAAGAACATGGCCTCTCCAATGTGGGACTTTGTGATACAAGAAGACATCTTAGCTTTTCAAATTTCTTCTTTTTCCTTTCATTTTTTCTTTTTTTTTTCTTTTGGATTTTCATTAATCTTTTCTCTCTTTTTTGTTCTTTCTTTTATTTTATTATGAATTAAAATGTTTGAATGATCCAAACAACAAAAATTTTATGGACAAAATTGGGTATCAACAGTTGCCCCCCTTTGCTTTACATTTAGACTAAATGGAAAGCAAAGGAATTGATTCAATTTTGTACATGAAAATTTTCTTCTACAGATCGATGCAAGACACAATGGTCATCAAAATAAGATAGAAATGCAGGGTATGAGGGCCCTGAAAAGAAAACAGCTTGCGGAGTCAGGTATCCGCCGAAGCTTGACAGAACCTAAAGACAAAAGGTGCAAGGACCCGGAAAAGAAAAGGCAAATGGGTACGGGGACCTGGAAACTAAAGGCAGATGGGTGCGGGGACCCAGAATTGAAAAGACAATGGGCGCGAGGACTCGAAATTGAAAAGGCAATAGGCGCAGGGACCCGAAATTGAAAAGACAATGGAAGCGGGGACCCGAAATTGAAAAGACAACGAGCGCAGGGACCCGAAATTGAAAAGGCAATGGGCGCGGGAACCCAGAACTGAAAAGATAATGGGCGCGGGGACCCGAAATTGAAAAGACGATAGGCGCGGGGACTCGGAAACTAAAAGATGATGGGCGTAGGGACCCGAAAACTAAAAAGACGATGGGCGCGGGGACCCAGAAAACTAAAAGACGATTGGCGCGGGGACCCGAAAACTAAAAGACGATGGGCACGTGGACCTAAAAACTAAAAAGACAATGGGCGCAGGGACCCAGAAACTAAAAAGACGATGGGCCCGGAAACTAAAAGACGATGGGCACGGGGACCCGAAAACTAAAAGACGATGGGCGCGGGGACCCAGAAACTAAAAAGATGATGGGCACAGGGACCCGAAAACTAAAAGACGATGGGCACAGGGACCCGAAAACTAAAAGACGATGGGCACAGAGACCCGAAAACTAAAAGACGATGGGCGCATGGACCCGAAAACTAAAAGACGATAGGCACGGGGACCGGAAACTAAAAGACAATGGGCGCGGGGACCCGAAAACTAAAAGACGATGGGCGCGCAGACTCAGAAACTAAAAAGGATGGGCATAAGGCCCTGAGATCTACAAAAAGGTTTTTGTTATTGTTTTTTATTTTTTATTTTTATTTTTATTTTATTTTTGCATGTGATGCTTGAGGACAGTGTAAATGATGCCTGATATGATGCATGGTGCAATAGATGCATGATGATGTAATGGATGTGATGCTTGAGGACAGTGCATATGATGCATGATGCACTTAGTTCCACAACACCCTTAAGGACTTCTTCCCATAGTATGATCAAGGTTGAACAATAACAAAATTTGTTTTATGATTTGCCTGGTTATTCTTCTTTTTCTCATCAATATTCTTATCAGGAAATTCATCGCATTCCCCATTACCTTTCAAGATTGTTAAAACAAAACTGAATACTCTTGCAATATGATCACATGTTTCACATCTCATTATAAAACTACCATAAAAAATGCATTTGAATCAACAATGGGTTGCAACGAAAATGGTCTATCATTAGGGGAAGGAACACTACATAAAAGGCGGTACCATAAAGGTTAGAATTAAAAGGTTTACAAAAGAATGTTGGAGTAAATTTTCCCAGCTCTTCCAGCGATGCTCTCTAGGATGATCAGTGCAAATTTCCTATGTATAAGACCTTAAACACCCCATTTTCTATTTTTGAGAATATGATTTGACCCAGTTTTCAGACATTGGGAGCGTTCATGACAAGACCTTCCATTCAAACTGCCCTAGTTTGGCATAAAGAAACTCAAACTGCCCCAGTTTGTGACTCGAGGTGACTCCACTTCTCTGGATGTGGCAGAAACTATCTTTGACCCTAACTTTTTCCTAGGTCGCTCTTTTCGAGTTTTCAACCTAGCAGGTTGCTCTAATTTTTGCCTAGACCGCCTTTTCAGGTTTTCAGCCTAGTGAGCCACTTTTCTTTTTTTGGCTTTTTTTGGTGTTTTTTTTAAAAGCATAATACATTTTGACTGCATCTGAATTTACAGGAAGTAGTAAATCTGCGCCATCCATGTTTGTGAGAATCAAAGCTCCTCCCGAGAAAGCCTTTTTCATGACATAAGGTCCTTCATAGTTTGGAGTCCATTTTCCTCGATGATCCTTTTGAATGGGAAGAATCTTCTTGAGTACTAGGTCTCCTTCTTGAAACTGTCGCGGACGCACCTTTTTCTCATAGGCTTTCATCATTCTCTTCTGGTAAAGCTGGCCATGACACAGTGTCGTTAATCTCTTTCCTTCAATGAGGTTCAACTGATCAAGTCGAGTTTGGACCTATTCAGCTTCTTCTAATTCTACCTCCATTAGCACTTTCAATGATGGGATTTCCACTTCAATAGGGAGTATCGCTTCCATTCCATAAACTAAAGAGAAAGGGGTTGCCCTAGTTGAAGTACGAACAGACGTGTGATAGCCATGCAGTGCAAATGGTAACATTTCATGCTAATCCCTGTACGTTACAACCATCTTCTGAACAATCTTCTTGATGTTCTTGTTTGCTGCCTCAACTGCCCCATTCATCTTGGGGCGATAGGGTGAGGAATTGTGGTGCTCAATCTTGAAACTCTCACACATCTCTTTCATCATCTTATTATTTAGATTAGTGACATTGTCAGTGATAATTCTGCTTGGCAAACCGTAACGACAAATCAGCTCCTTTTTGACAAATCTAACCACTACATTTCTGGTCACATTGGCATAAGAAGCAGCTTCCACCCATTTTGTAAAGTAATCAATTGCAACAAGAATAAAGCGATGTCCATTTGAGGCCTTCGGTTCAATGGGCCCTATGACGTCAATTCCCCACATCGAGAATGGCCAGGGTGCTGTTAAAACATTCAAAGGTGCTGGCGGCGCATGGACCTTGTCAGCATATGTCTGGCATTTGTAGCACTTCTTCACATAATTGAAGCAATCAGTTTCCATTGTCAACCAATAGTACCCAGCTCTTAGTATCTTTCTTGCCATTGCATGTCCACTTGCATGAGTTCCAAAAGAACCTTCATGGACATCTCTGATGATTTTCTCTGCCTCCACTGTATCAATACATCTTAGCAGCACCATGTCGTGGTTCCTCTTGTAGAGAACTTCTCCATTTAGAAAGAAACTCATTGCAAGTCTTCTGAGGGTTCTTTTGTCATTTTCTGAAGCATCTGGAGGGTACTATCTGCTCTTGATGAAACATTTGATGTCATGGTACCACGGTTTCCCATCTGACTCTATTTTTACTATTTGACAATATGCCGGTTGGTCACGACTTTCTATTTTTATGAGTGGCAAGTCCTTATCATGGCTTACTTTGAACATGGACGACAATGTGGCCAAAGCATTTGCCAACTGATTATTTTCCCGAGGGATATGATGGAATGTGACTTCATCAAGTTGTTCAATTAACTCCTTAATGTAAGCATGATAAGGGATCAATTTGGTATCTCGAGTTTCCCATTTTCCCTTTAGCTGATGGATGACCAAGGCAGAATCCCCGTATACCTCAAGAACTTTTGCCTTTGATTCTATCGCTACTTGGATTCCCATGGCACATGCTTCATATTCAGCTATATTGTTTGTACAATCAAAGCATAATCTAGCAGTGATTGGAATGAAATTATTTTCAGGGGAAATCAGTATGGCTCCAACTCCATGCCCTATTGAATTAGAAGCTCCGTCGAACAACAAAGTCCATTTTTCTTTTTCCGAGGATTCTTCTTCTCCAAACAAAGCCATTATATCTTCATCAGGGAATTCACACTGCATAGACCCATAATCTTCCACTGGTTGACTAGCCAAGAAATCTGCCAGAGCGTTGTCTTTGACTGCTTTTTAGGTGACTTAGACAAGGTCATATTCTGATAGCAACACTTGCTAGCGTGCAATCCTCCCAGTGAGGGCAGGTTTTTCAAAGATGTACTTGATCGGGTCCATTTTGGACACTAACCATGTGGTGTAACACAACATGTACTGCCTCAACTGGTGGGCCGCCCATGCCAAGGCACAACACATGCGTTCCAACAATGAGTATTTTGCCTCATAGTTAGTAAACTTCTTACTCAAGTAATAGATGGCATGCTCCTTTTTACCAGTTTCATTATGTTATCCCAGTACACAACCCATGGATTCATCCAACACAGTCAAGTACATGATGAGAGGCCTTCCTGGCATTGGAGCTACCAAAATTGGTGGTTCTTGCAGATACTGCTTGATCTTCTCAAATGCTACCTGATAATCCTCATTCCATTCTACTGTCTGGTTTTTACGCAACAACTTGAACATTGGCTCGTACGTGGCAGTCAACTGGGATATAAACCTAGCAATATAGTTCAGCCTCCCCAAAAACCCACGAACCTCATTTTCAGTGCGAGGGGCTGCCATCTCTATGATTGCTCGAACTTTGTCTGGATCAACTTCTATCCCTTTCTCGCTAACCACAAACCCAAAGAGCTTGCATGATTTCACACCAAAAGTGCACTTAGCGGGATTCAGTCTGAGCCTGAACTTTCTCAACCGCTCAAAGAGCTTTTGCAGATCGGTTATGTGATCTTCTTCTGTTTTTGACTTTGCAATGATATCACCCACATAAACTTCTATTTCTTTATGCATCATATCGTGGAACAATGCCACCATCGCCTTTTGATAAGTTGCCCCGGCATTCTTCAATCCGAACGGCATCACTTTATTGCAAAAAGTCCTTCACAGAGTGATGAATATGGTATTCTCCATATCTTCTGGTGCCATCTTGATCTGATTGTGTCCCGAGAAACCATCCATGAAGGAGAAAAATACATGTTAAGCAGTGTTGTCCACCAAAATATCAATGTGAGGTGAAAGAAAGTTGTCTTTAGGACTGGCCCTATTCAAATCTCTATAGTCAACTCACATCCGTACTTTCCCATCTTTCTTCGGGACAGGAACGATGTTGGCGACCCATTGAGGGTACTTTGCGACAGCGAGGAAACCTGCATCAAACTGCCTTTTGACCTCTTCTCTAATTTTTAGGGACATTTCTGGTTTCATTCGTCTCAACTTTTGCTTGACGGGAAGACATTCTGGTCTTAACGACAATTTGTACTCAACTATGCTAGCATCTAGGCCCGGCATATCTTGGTATGACCATGCGAAGACATCGCGATAGTCGGATAAGAGCTTAACTAACTTGCTTCGCTATTCTTCTTTCATGGAAGTGCCAATTTTAATTACTTTCTTATCATCCTCTGTCCCCAAATTAATCACTTCAGTTGACTCTTCATGGGGTTGAATTTCTTTGGTCTCTTGTTCCATTAATCTCATTAGCTCAAGAGAGAGTTCCCAATTGTCATTATTATCCTTATCAATATGATTAACGGGATGGTCAAAATCATATAATGGGGTCATAGCACTGTCATTTTCAAGAGAGTCATTTTCAGATATGCATTTATTGATGTCAACACAAGTAAAAAAAAAAGTAATGAATAAAGGCTAATGTAATGGTTGAACAAAAAACTGAAAGGCAAGATAATTTGAAAATGCATTTTATTGATAGCAAATATTGAAATAAAAACATGTGAGCCCGCTTTTACAAAATATCTCCCTAAAGCCTTGGGCAGAGTAATAGGATTAGCATTACAGAATTACTTTGAAACAGTTTCAAAGGTCATGGGAAAATCAACGCTCTCCCAATTGTTGAGCTCTGCATCTGGGGAGCAAGGGTACACCAGGTTGACACCATGATGGATGGGTTGATCATCTTCGATAACGGTCACTTGGTTCAAAAACACCAATCCCGCGCTTCGGAAGCTTCGTCGGATGTCACAGATAGGGATCCCATCAGCTTTAGGCTCTCGATTTTCCAACCTAGCCAATCTCTTCTCTCTTTTCTCTTCTATGACCCTTCTCTTGTCAGCTTTAGTCGGTTTATACCCCAACCCAAACTTGTCCTTATTTTCACATGGCTGCAGAAACTTTGCAATGCCTTGTTTATTCATTCCCAGTCCATTTCCACTTTGATATCCTCTTTCAAGCATGACCTTAGCCATCATTATGGATGCACTAGATGACTGTGGTTTTGGAATTCGAGCTCCTTCTTTTACATAAATAGCGTTGACGACCTTGAACGCTTGGAATGTTATTTCAAGAGCTTCTTCTGCAGCTTCAATGTAAGGAGTTGATGGGAGCTTACTCACCAATAGGTCTTCCTCACTCGATATGATCACCAGTTTATTGCCCACTATGAATTTCACTTTCTGGTGCAAAGTGGACAGCATCGCCCCAGCAGAATGAATCCAAGGTCTCCCAAGAGGCAACTGTAAGTTGGTGTGATGTCTATCACCTGGAAGAGTACATGAAAAGTAGTAGGTCCAATTTGAACTGGGATCTCTATTTCTCCCATTACTTCTCTTCGGGTCCCATCAAAAGCCCTCACGAGTCACGATCATTGTACTTGGCTTCATGTAAGTCCAATCAAAAGGCAACTTGGAGAGAGTTGATTTTGGCATTACATTCAAAGAGGAACCATTGTCAATGAGCACCCTAGTCATTATATGATCTTGGCATTTGACGGAAATATGCAGCGCCTTATTGTGCCCCATCCCTTCAGCAGGTATCTTATCATCAGTGAAAGTAATATAATTATCAGCAGTAATGTTGCCAATAATACCACCCAATTTGTCGACTGTGATGTCATGAGAAACATGAGCTTGATTTAGTACCTTCATCAATACTTTTCTGTGCGGCTCGAAATTCATCAACAAGGACAAGAGAGATATCCTCGCAGGGGTGCGATTCAACTGATCAACCACCCTATACTCACTTTGCTTGATGAACTTCAGGAACTCACAAACTTCTTCATCAGATACCTCTTTCTTATACTCATCTGGCTTTGTCAACCTTCTTTTTTCTTTCACATCATTCTCCATGGGAGTCTCTCCTATCTTGCTCTTCCCCTTGTAATTTCTCTTTTCTTCTTCGTCTTGCCCCTTTCGCAATTCGTCAGGAGTGTAAATGTGACCACTTCGTGTCATCCCTCCAATCCCCGATATATTAGTGACACTAGAGGTCGAACAAGATGCAACTTTTGGCTGATCATTTGTGAGATTATTTCCAAGGACTTGTACATCATAATTCCACGGCACTGCTCCAGTGTCCTTGAATGGAAAAGGACTAGGAACTTGAATGGTGATGGGCCTCAGGCTATATGGAGGTGGCGAAGGCACACTTGCAGTGTAATAGATAAACAACGGTTTGATAGCCGGGTTAGCAAGGGAAGGGACCAGAGAGTTTATGGCTTCCCGACCTTCTTGAAACTGTGGAATAGCACATTCATCCACCATGCCTATAGCACCATTGTCACATAGATGACCTATTTGCACTAGTTGCATGTCCATTAGATCTTGGAGGATTTGTCTGAACTCATCACATTCCTTAATAGAATGCCCCACATTCTAATGGAGATTGCACATTATTTCATTCTCGTCGCCCCCTTTTTCTTCAATCTGAACTTCCATCATTCTGAATTTGCACAGCTCTTCAAAAATGGCCCTCATGAGAGTTTTGATATCTGTTGCTCGTCTTATAAGCAGCTGGGTAGAGTACTCCTCTATAGCATTAATTGTAGGATTCTCATGGTTAGGCAAAGGGTTGTGGCCCACATTGGGAGTATTTACTTTGAAATTCAACTACCTGGCGTCGATTAGGTCTTGCACCTTAAACTTCAGCGTTTTGCAATTTTTCGTGGAATAGCCTACGACCTCCGCATGGTAATCACATTTGGCATTTGGGTCAAAACCTTCAAGGTATGGGGGTTCCACTGGCTTCGTCGGGCAATGAGCCAAGAGAGAGTTATGAAAGAGTTGAGGTAGTAACTCGGTATAGGTCATAGGGATTGGGTCGAGATTGGCAAGCTTCCTTTCTTGGTTATTTGGTGATCTTCTTTGGTTTGTGTTTGAGTTTTGTGTCCATGGTTGGGTTGTTTGAGGCGGTAAGGTAGGAGGTGCCTGGTATTGAGTAGGAATTGATGTTTGGTGAGGCCTCATTGGGTGGTGAGGTTGAGGATAAGGGACGTGTGAAGCATTGGCGACATGGAGGTGATAAAGCTGGGGATATGGAATCGGTGGGGTAGTGGGAAAATATGGGTGGTAAGGTGTGAAAGGGGCTTAGAAGGATGATTGATGGTTCACTGGTGTTTGGTTATATCTCCCTTGGATGAAATTTCTTTGATCAGAGGTGACAGCATGGGTTTCTCCTTCTCTTTTCTTCCCCATCGGGGGCCTCTTGGCGTTAAATGTTCCTGTTAAACTTTCAACGATCTTCCTACTTCTCATTCCTCCCTCAACTCTTTCTCCGATGATGACCATGTCCGAGAAATTTGATGACACACTCCCTATCATTTTGTCATAGAAGGGTGGTTACAGAGTGTCAATGAACGTGGCCACCATTTCTCTTTCTGTCAATGGGGCTCTACTTGAGCAGCCATTTCTCTCCATCGCTGAGCATATTCCTTAAAGGTTTCAATATCCTTCTTAGCCATATTCTGCAATTGTAGTCTATCTGGTGCTATATCAATGTTGTACTTATACTGCTTCAAGAAAGCATTAGCCAAGTCTTTGAAACATCAAACATGGGCACGCTCAAGATGAGTGTACCAATTTGAAGTTTGCCTGATCAAGTCAGTTCTTGGAAGAAATGAATCAGCAGCTTGTCATCGTAAGCACACGAAGCCATCTTGTGGATGTACATGGTCAGATGGTTCTTTGGACAAGTGGTCCCCTTGTATTTATCAAAATCTGGAACTTTGAACTTCGGTGGGATCACCACATTAGGGACAAGGCAGAGTTCTGAAGCATCAAGGAGACCGTAGCTACTTGCCCCTTCTATGGCTTGCAGTCTCTCTTCTATAGTTTCCAACTTCTCTCTGGACTGGGAATTTTCAACAGAGAAGTTTAATGGGTATTGTGGTATAAAAGTGGGGATAAAATGTTGTGCTGGCAAGGTTCCGTTGGCAGGTGGTTGGGTTGTGTTCAAAGAGTTCGCAGTGGGATTGCTGCTGTCCGGGGGATTTGTCACTTGTGGTGGCATAAAGTTGGTAGGAAATCCATACGATGGAAGAAAGAAGGGGAATGAGTGTTGTGTGTGTGGAGTTTCATTAGCACTTGGCTGAGCAACCTGGGTTTCAGTAGTATTTGGCGGGTTTGGGATCGGTGTTACTACTGAAGTGCTATTATCAAGGGTTTTGTGGCCAATGGTGGTACATACCCAGGAGGGAGGCCATATGGTGGGAAAAATGGTGCCTGAGTTCCCTGCGAACTGGTGACAGCAGGTTGAGTGGTGCCGTTTGGATAAACAATTAGTGGCATCATAACTCCTTGAGGATTAACGCCTTGATATTGCAGAGGGGCTGGAGAGAAGCCAGGCGGGTGAAGAGGTGTGGCTGGGTGTCCTTCGTTTGCCACTGAAGGATTCCCATCTGTGTTCCTTCTATTCTCCATAGATTGCAACATCTCCATCATCTTGGACATTTGCTCTCTAAGCTGGTTCGCTTCATCCTTCAACTCTTGAGTTTGCTCTATCTCATCCATGATCCTTGCTTAGGAACGAGTCCTGTAAGGGTGTCGTGGAAGCAGTTTTCCTGCTATAGTGTCTCTTTTCTGCTTGGGAAGACATGATATGAGTATGCAAATGTCAGTATTGACTGAACCAAGTTGGCATGTATGCAAAGTATGCATATTGTTTTTTTTTTTAAATGCTATGAATGCTATGAATGTCATGATATGAATTTTTTTCTTTTTTTTTTAAAAAAAATGTTATGAATGTCATGGTGATGTAAGATGATGATTCTTTTTTAGAACTGGTTTTTTTTTTCTATAAAAAAAATGCATGAATGAAAATGCAAAATGATAAATTTTTTATTTTTTTTATTTCTAAGAATGCTATGAATGACATAAAAATGCAAGTCATAAAGAAAATGCATGAATGAATGTCATGAGAAAAAGATAAATAAACAAAAGTATGCTCCCTTTGTGTCCTAAGGAAATTCCTTAAATTTGAGGAGTTTTATCTTAAGGATCTATGGGTCTTTCTGATTCGTGAAAATTTCATTGGATGGCTCTACTATTCTAAAGGCCTCTAGAGCTAAGTCCCTTTTCGGAATGTTGACCACAAACAGCGGGTAAACCACTAGGTGCAGGACATTCATGAAAGGGCACACTTTAGATGAGGTTTTCGCAATAATCAAACATGATGTACATCCAAAATGGCTACCACTACGCAATCTTTACCTAATTTATGCTTCACTCAGACCCGGGTATAGGGCCCCACTCGAATATGTGTGACAAACGTGTAAGTGCAGTGGGTATAGGAGCATACAAAACTTCATAATCCTAAGAATTAACCTCATCCTTCCTAAATAATAATCAAATAGAACATATATAAAATAGCCAACCAGTAATCATCTACCCTAAGGTTTCAACAATTAAGACAAAAAAAAAAATATACAAGTAAATAAATAAAAAAAACAGAATAATGCTAGCAAATATTTACATACAAAAATATTCACAAATAAATAATAAAAAAACAAAGAAAATAAATAAATAAATAAAAATTATTAATAATTTGCACAACTAATATTAACAGACTTGACTTTCTAAATGTCCCAATGGAGTCGCCACCGTCATGAACCGAAATCGCGACGGACGACCAATAAAAAATAAGATTTTAAAAATCAATGGAGTCGCCACCAATATTTATTTCATTTAGGAAAATATTAGAAAAACCCTTAAAATAGTCAAAGCTGGTCTTTAATAAAAGTTTGGATTCGGGAGTCGATTATAGGTAGGAAGGTGTTAGCACCCTACACTGCCCGTTCCAAGAACGGTATCTTAAATTAGTTGTGCAAATTTTAATAATCTTAAATATATTTATTTTACCCCTTTAAAAAATAAAAAAGAAACAACTAAATTATGAAAATTTATTTTTTGGCTTGACAGAATAAGAATTACTGCTCCTACGTATCCTCGGTGCAATGAGGAACTCAAAGTCACGTAGTTCTTTAGAAAATAATTGTGAGTTGGTTGTTTTTTTTTAATTTTGAAAAGATTTTTTATTTTGAAAACTCATTCAAATTTTTTAATGTTTAGAAAAATGTTCGAATCATCAAGCTGTCACAACTTAGATGATTCTAAAAGTTATAGGATTAACAAGTCATGTCACGACTAACTAATCCCAATTTATTATTGAGTTAATTTTAAACGAAAAGTTTACAAAATAATAATAATAATAATAATAATAATAATAATAATAATAATAATAATAATAATAAATAAACTAATAAATGAATAAGCTAAAATGAATAACACATATATAATGAAAGATAATAACACAAGAAAAAAAATAAGCAAACTTACCTCCAAGGTGTATAAAAATGATATGCTCAAAGAAGTTAGTACACAAGGCCCCACACGTTCTCTTCAAATCAAACCTTGAAAAGTAACTCACTTGTAAGAAATTTTTTTTTACTAAAGTCCTCTAGCTCTTATACTTAGTATTAAGTCCAGAAGTATAATTTTCTCTAGCTTTTATACTTAGTATTAAGCCAAAGAGTGTAAATTTTTGGATGCCCAAAACTATTGAGAACCACCCCTTTATATAGGAGGAGGAGAGGGAGAAGGAACATGACCTCTCCAATGTGGGACTTTGTGATACAAGAAGACATCTTAGCTTTTCAAATTTCTTCTTTTTCTTTTCATTTTTTCTTTTTTTTTCTTTTGGATTTTCATTCATCTTTTCTCTCTTTTTTGTTCTTTCTTTTATTTTATTATGAATTAAAATGTTTGAATGATCCAAGCAACAAAAATTTTATGGACAAAATTAGGTATCAACAGATATGTTACTATTGTGGGAAGGTAGGACATAAGGAACAATTTTGCAAAGTGGCTATCGAGGATGAGGAGGCTGGGAGACAAAACTCAAAGAACCTAGGTCCTTAGCTCAAAGCCTCTCATTCAAGGTGGCAAGTTGTTTGATCTAAGAAGCAGCAGAAAGGGGAAGATGGTTCAGGTCCTAGGCCAAAGTATGACAATTGCACCAAACTTGTTAAATCATATGCTATCTTTTCTAAACTGGATAAGCTATATGTAAATGATAACTCTCGTGAAAAGAAGGTAGCGAACGAAAAGCCAGATATTGGGAAAGAAGGAAGAGATAACAATGATGAGTGTAGGAGCAAAGAAATGAGAAAATAAGGAATGACTGTGAAAGAAAAAAAAACACCTTAGAGCTACTAGATGATGGAGTTATTCTGATGCAAAATTCTCTGAGTCGATAAATTTATAACTTTGATGGCAAGAAAATAAAGTTTGAAACAGTGCAAGGTCTCAAGGAGATTGAAGATATAACCATAAAGGCTCTTCAAGATATTTCCAATATTCCATGCAAGACAACACAGGGAGGTAACAACAAGAAGTGGAGGAGGGTTGGAGGGGAGATGACAGAAAAAGCTAATAAGGAGAATCATACTAAGGGGATCAGTTTTTCTAAAAAATAGGGACTTGACTTTGTTAATATAGAGGTTGATCATGAGGAGGGGAAGGCAAAGAAGAGGGCACTTTTGTAAACTACTCAATTGGCAGTTGCTGCTGGGTAGGCTTGTCAAGAGCCATGAATTGTATTAGTTGGAACTATTGTGGGCTTGGGAAACCACATATAGTTCGAGCTTTGAAAATTGTTCAAAAAGATCCCTCCCTTGTCTTTCTCATGGAGACAAGGAAGAAATCACATGAAATAAATAACATGAGACTTTGGGAGGTTTCCTACTATGTGTGTGAGGAGTGGCGAGTGTCAAGCCCTTGTTCCATCTTCAATTCTGCTATTTATACTTCCTTTAACTTCAATGACTCTCGCTTCCTTTTAAATTTTAAGTCTCTGGGATTTTGGGCGCCGCCCTTAGCAGTAACTATGCTTCCTTTCAAGATTATCATCCATATTCTCATCTTCACAACGTGTCCTTAGTAGTTACAAGTAGTTTCTGAGCAGTTTCCTTAGAGTCTCAGATAGTTTGTGGCATTTACTCTGGTTAACGTGAGTTTGATTCAGATCTATGTCAACTTCTTCCTTTTTGTCAACCCTGGCTCTTGCATCAATATTCTCTCCATTGTTGATTCTCTCCTTTGGCCACATGTTCTTTTTATTTATTATTTCTCTTTTAAGACTCCTTACCCCTTTTCCAAGTTACTAAAAATTTTCAAAATGCCCTTAACAATATAATATTCAAATTATTTTCTAGATGTAGCACTTGGAGTCACTTTGGCGACTTCATTCTTTTATGGACCACGAACTCTCTTTTCCTTCACCTGAAAATCGTCGTTCCTCACCACCATGAAGCACACAACCTAGCAACCAACGTGTGACTAGACGAACCACCACGACGTCAACAACACCTCATGAGCAAGCAGGGGCAACCAACCAACCATGAATTAGATCCACTGCATAGGACAATTAGAGACAAGATGACCAACCTCTATCACACAATTGAACAATCTCCCTATAGAGCCACTTCTCTTATTTGTCTCAGTGTAATTTTTTTTTCTTTATCTGGGTCTTTATTTTGATAAAGGAACACTCCAGGAATGCCTTATAGAGCCACTCCGCTTAGTTTTTGATTTCTAATTTTGTTGTTCTTCAATTCATATTTTTGTTCTTAAAAGATGAATTGGGTTCTCATTTTTTTTTTCACATGAGAATAAATTGTGAATATACAAATATGTCAGTATTATGCTTATTTTTTTTTGTTTTTTTTATAAAAAAGAACAAATGGCTAGAATATAAGATGCTAAACATGGCATGATTTCAAAACATGTACAAATAACTAGAATTGTCATATAGTAGAATTTTAAGACATATAAATTCTTTTCATATATTAAATTATTATTATTATTATTATTATTATTATTATTATTATTATTATTATTATTATTATTATTATTATTATTATTATTATTATTATTATTATTATTATTATTATATCCCGATATACTCAGCTTGCTTTCTTTGACTATTTTTACTTTTGCAATACGACAAAGATGGCTGATTAGTTTTATCCAATATATGTTGGACAATTTTGAGTAAGTGTGTGTTTGGTTCAGCTGTAAAATTTTTGATTATTTTAATAATTAATTATTATATAATTTTTTATAATTAATTATAATCGATTTATTTTTATGTTTGAATATGTTAGTTGAAAAGTGATTTTAAATTAATCTGTTTTGTTTAGTTAGTATAAAAAGAATCACTTTTACACATTAAATTATCAAAATAGATATAGAATGATTAAAAAAATTATTTGATGAAATACAAAATAATATTTATATATCAAAGTGTAAGAAATAATCTATAAGGTAGAATTATAAGTTTCAATTTTTAACATTATGAAAAAAAAAACTTAAATTTTTTTTTACATTGAATTTAGTATAAAAACTAAAATTAATTTTATCAAACATAATTAAATACTATTACAACAATTCTTTTTAAAAAAAACTAAAAAAAGCATTTTAAAATTCAACCAAACATGCATTAAAGCTCAAGATTATGATCATTTTGATCGGTTAAAAATATATTTTTGATCATTTCAATTTGTTTGACTTTAATAGTGACTACATCTGTTTGACATCATTGATTAAATCTATTTGACTTTTATCCACATATATTATTTATAGGTTACGATTTTACGTGAATTTGAGAGACTAGTTTTAAAAGGTTCATTCACATATTTGTATTCACATATCTTAGTCATGCGATGCACGCATGGAACTTTTCTTTTGGATAAACAGAGCATAGAAATAATACATCTAATTTTAGATAATTTTATTGCATATGTTTAATTTAATAAAAAGTTTAATTTTGATGTATTATCAATATATTTTATACTATCAAGTATCAACTAATAATGTATTATTATGTGTATTATTTTTTTAAAATAATTATTATAAGTCAAACATTTTTAATAATATGTCAATATATGATTAGATGATGATATAAATTTTTTTTATACTACCGATAATATAAATTAAATCCTTTAATAAAACTATTTTTATTTATATTATATTTTCTTTGTCATTTAATTTTTAGTTTACCCTATACGGGTACCAAAACCTAGTTTATTCATAATCATGTTTTATAATGATTATTACTTTTTCATTTGGTTTCCCTCTATGCTCTATATGCATATATAGTTCTAAGAATTTGTCATTATTTCAAATACTTATATTTTTCATCCACAAATTTTTTTTTTTGAGTTGTTTTCATCCACAGTTATTAGTTTAATTTTTTTATAGTATTATAATAATTTATTACTTAACACATTTCCAAAAAAAATTGATTTTTTTAATATTAAAGCTTAAATATATTAACACTAAAATATTATGTTATGAATATGATAACTAAATCATATGCATGGTAGGCTTAAGTCGGCTTGGAAAACTACTGGAGGGTTTGATATTATGGATATTGACAATGGTTTTTTCATGGTAAGATTTGATCTTGAGGAGGATCAGGGCAAAATTGTTAATGAATGATGTTCAATCATTATCTCTCAGTTAGGACTTGGTCGATGGACTTTGTTTCGTCCATAGCAAGAATCGCAAAAACTCTTGTGTGGGTGAGATTTCCTAGTCCTAACCTGGTCTATTATGATGAGAGTGTGCTTATGGCTGTAGCTAGTGTTGTAGGAAGACCAATCAGAGTGGACATACGGACAACCAATGATACAAAGGGAAAGTTCGCGAGAGTCTGCGTTGAGATTGATCTAAGCCAACATGTAGTAGGGAAGGTCGGGATTCAATATCATTGGCACAAGATAGAATATGAGGTGCTCCATATTATTTGTAGTCACTGTGGTTGTTACGGTCATATTACTCCTGATTGCTTGATGAAGAAGCCTTCATCAACAATGGAGGAGCCCAACAAAGGCGTCATTGGCCAACTGGTAGAGGTGGAAGCATCGCAGCAAATTATGGGAATATCTGGCAATAATGGTGATCACCCAATTGTTGTTGGTAATGGCGTCAATCAGGAATTATTGGAGGAAGGAAATTTGCATGTGGATTGGTTGGTGGCCTCATGGAAGAAACACCCTTCACATCGTGCCATGAGTGAGCAAAGAAATAATGGTGGTGCAACTAAGTCTGTTGGGAAAAAATTTGGCAAATTACAGGGTCTTAATGATTGCTATAATATCCTTGAAAAAATAAAAAATTTAAATAACCAACCAGTTATTCGAATAAAACTTCTATTAGCTGAATAAACAAGTTATTGTAGTAAATTATTCGAATAACTAATAGGTTATTCGAATAAAGGCTTCTGGTAGCAAAAAATAAAGGAGGAAATAAGTCATCTTATTTGAATAAAGTTTCTTTTATTTGAATATATAGACTGCTAACTGTATATATACGTTGTGAAAGAATGAGTTATTCGAATAAACAAATTGTTATTCGAATAAATATCTAAAAAATATTATAGTTAGTTGTGTTAGCACATGAGTTGTTCGAATAAGGCTACTGTTATTTAAACAAAGTGATCGATATCAGAATAAATGAGAGACATGTTCTACTGTAACAAAGAAAAAAAGCTTAGTTATCATTTAGTTTCTTCAACTGAGTTTTCTTTATTTGGTCTATAATTTCCATGATTCTAGTAGAACTAAATGGATGAATGGTTCTAACTAAATAAATGAGGTAAGTTATCACCAAAAGATTTCAAAGAGGAAAGACTCTTGGAAAGACTTGGAAGACTTGACTTGGAAGACTTGGAAGAAGACTTGAAATTTTGAAAAAAACAATGAATTACAAGGAACAAGTGTCACACAAATGAAGAAATGAAGGAAGAAATATTAAGCAAATTCACCTTGACAAGCAAAGAAGCATGACTGCGAAGAAGAACAAGTGTCTACACATTAAATAAAAATGACATCAACTTATAAAATCATCATGGACATGTGTCAATTTAGGGAAGTTCCTGAAATCATGGTAATGATTACAATGATAGGTGGCAAGCAGATCATGCTGCATAAAGAAAAATCTAGAATGAAGTGTGATGAAAGGAAAACAAGTGTCTAATGATAGGTGAAACTTAAGACAACATCAGAAACATGTATTAAACATGATGAAAAACTGATTAAAGGCATGATTACGGGAAGGAGATTTTTGTGAAGAGATGTTCCCTGTTTAACGCCTAGACACCCTAACATCATCACTTACATCATCCCAATGTAAGACAAGCCTAAATTGGGCTCTATAAAAACCTCACCTTTCCTCCATTTACGTCACAAGCAAACTCACCCAACTCACCAAAATCAAAAGCTCTATTTTTATCATCATCAACTTCACCATCTTCGACCTCCTTATCACCAATCCAAATTATGTAAAATAGGTAGGGGATTGCGAAAAAATCACTCTTTCTTCTTTATTTATTCCAGCCATATACCTCCTGGTCCATCCATTTCAATTTGTTTCCTTATGCTCTGTTTTTGGATAATGAAATAGTGACATTCTGGTTTCTGCAAACTGGTTTTCGAATGATTTATTCGAATAAACATTAGTTTATTCAAATAAACCTTATTTAAAAATACTTTCAGAAGCTGATAGAGAACTGATTTATTCGAATAAGGTTTTCTTTATTCAAATAAAGTTTAATAGAAAGCCTTAAAACTGATTTTTTATGAAATCTATTCGAATAAACTTTTTTTTTATTCGAATAAATATCCTACGAAAAATTAATTTTGAACACGAAACATTTCCCTTATCCACTTTTATCATACTTTACTCTTTTAAATTCTTTATTATTTAAAGTCTTATAAATTATTGTTTTGAATGATGAGCTATTTTATGACTCTTTTTTATCAAACTTTTATTTAACCAATTTTATTATGAACTATTCTTTATACTAATTGTATTAATTATTGATTTTTATTAAAATAAAGCTCCTAATATGATTTTATGTGATTATTATGTTAAATATTTTTCTATAAAGAATGTTCATCCCATGAATAAAAGTGAATTAATGTGGAAAAGAGAAGAGAATTATTGCGGCCGTGATGAGAGAATTGAGGGACGCCTCAATTAGAGATTATTATTATGATTACGATGAGAGGATCAAGAGACGCCTTAGTCAAATTATTGTGACTATGATGAGAGGATTAATGGACGCCTTAATCATTTATAATGATTGTGATTATGATAAGAGAATTAAGGGGCGCCTTAATGAAAATTATTGTGGTCATGATGAGAATATTGAGGGATGTCCTAATGAAGAGAAAGATGCACATTTGGTTTATAGTATTGAAATGAGATGATAAAGAGATATTAATGATGATGTTTTTAAAGAAATATTAATGATGACAAATTTAAAAGAGAGATGATGATTTACAACAAGATGATGAAAAGTTAATTATATTTTTAACATGAAAATTGTTTATTATACTCTTCCAATTTCTTACAGAGATTCTTATTCCTTTCTTTCAGATAATTATTTTTTTATCACTATATTGAGATACTCACTTTTTCTTTGACTTACTTACTCATTTATTTCGAATTATTGATTTTTATCATAAATTATTTACTCAGTCTTCTTATGCTATTTACTCTCATCAAATTTATTTGTTATTTATTATTTTTAGACTCTCATATATTATCTTAGAAAGAAAGAATAACAAATAGTAGAATATGTATAATTTTTTTTACTCTTTCATACTAAGATTGTATCTCACCTCTTTGTGGTATAATATTTTAGATAAGGACGACTGAAAGAGTTCTAATAGATGTTTGTGTAAAGCAACTCTTTAAGTCATAGCTTGAAGATTATATTTGTAAATAATGGTATCTTAAGAAGACTTTTGTATACCTCAATTTTTGATAAATAGATGTTTAATTTAAAAATATTTATATGTATCAATTAACTCTAAAAGAGTGTAATCTCTTTAAATTATGTAAATTACTGTAAACACGAGTTAATAATAATGCTAGAAAATGTTTGTAATATATTATTCTAATTAAAGTTAAAATATTATATAATAATAAAAAATAATAAAAATTAGAATAAAAAATTACAATTGCAATAATGAGATGGATTCTAATAGGTTGGTGAACAAAGATTGGGAGCAAATTGTGGGGAAAGCTGACAAAAAAGGCTTTGCTTTGAAGAAAGTCAACCGGAGGTGGCACTTCTTTGGAAGAGCAACATACTAGGCCAAGAAGAAAAATGACTAAAACTAATAAATCAAAGAGAAATATTAAGAATATATTCTCTGTGATATTTTTTTAATATATTTTTTATTAAATTATATTATATATTAAAATATATATTTAAATTTAATTATATATTAATTAATTTAATTATATATTAATTAAAATTAAATATATACTTTAATATATGATGTAATTTAATAAAAAATATATTAAAAAATATAATAAAAAATATATTACTAATATTCTTCATCAACCAAAGTCGCATGATACAGAGGTGTTTTTGGAGGTTTTCCTAAGGTGCATGGTTTGTCTAAACCAAAGAAGTAAAATTCCTTGGGCCAAATTAATATGAAGAAAGAAATATTTACTTTATGATAAATTTTTATATAAATATAATATATTATAATTAAATATATTAAGTCAATCAAAATTTAATATTTTTATAAATTTTTATATTTTATAATTAATTTTATAATATTTTATAAAAATATTAAATTTTAATTATTTTAATATAACCAATTAAATATATTAGGTTTAAATAAGAATTTCTTTTACTTTATAACTTATAAACGTACCTTTGGATACCATTGAGTTGGTACAAAGTCAGAGTCTCTCTGCTAAAGAAAAAAGCAAGGGCTCAAAACGCAATAATACCAAAATTCCACCATCCTCTTCTTGAGCCAAGGTTTCCAGACGGTGATGAATATTGAACCAGTGGATGGAAGCTCTTGTAGATTCCGTTTTGTGGAGACCGTTGAAGAGAAGCCGCCTGATACCGTGGATGAGGAGCTCGTGGCGGAGACTATTCCAAGCAATGATCCAGTTGTTGTTTGCGTTCAAGAGAGCCAACTCAGCGCAGTTGGTGGTGGACAAGAATGGCACGTTGCTCTTGGGGAGGACACGATGCAAGTGGTTTTGGGACCTTCTAAGGATAATTGAGGTCTGTGCCCTTCCTCTCTGCTTCTGTTTTCATGATTGAATTTAGAGATTTAAAAGTTATCTCTTGGAATATTAGAGGTTCCATGAGTGCTAGAGGTAAGTGGCATGTTAGAGACTTGGTCCAAAGAATTAAGCCGGATATTTTCATCTTACTTGAGACCCATGTTCATTTCCATCGTTTGGAGAGGTTTTGGGAAAGTTTGGGTTTTTCAACTGTTGGCATTGTGGATCCGCAAGGACACTCAAGGGGTATTTGGGTTCTAAGCTCCAATGATGTTTTTTCTATCTCTGTGGTGCATAATTTTCCGCAATGTCTGACGTTTATGGTAGCCTGTGGTGATGAGCAGTTGCGGTGTATGCTAGTCCTACCCCTTCTATCCGTGAGAATCTTTGGCATTATCTCCATTCTCTTCAGGCTACTATTGCTACACCTTGGGTTCTAGTGGGAGATTTTAATGAGGTATTAGCTCCTTCTGAGGTCCGTGGTGGTTCTTTTTCTGCTTCTCGAGCTTTGGCTTTTGTGCAGGTTTTAGAAGATTGTAACTTTGTTGATCTTGATATTACTGGTGGTCTTTTTACTTGGTTTAGACGAATGCAAAATGGGCCGTGTTTCTAAAATGCTGGACAGAGTCCTTGCAAATGATGCATGGCGACTTTCTTTCCCAGAAGCTTTGTTGAGAACTTGGGCAGATTTCTACTCGGCTATCCTTCTTCACTGTGGTTGTTGTCACAGCTATCCTCCTAAGCGACCTTTCCATTACCAGGCTGCGTGGCCTACCCGTGCTGACTTTCTTGTGGTGAGGCTGATAAGAGGTTAGTGGATACGCTTCTGTTCATTATTCGTAAGGTTGATCACCCGACTCACCTTAAGGGTATGTTTGGATATTTAGTAAGTGGTGAAATGAAATAGAATGAAATGGAATGAGATGAGATGGGATGAGATGGAATGGGAAAAAAATACTATTCCATTGTTTGAATATTTTAAGATGGAATGGAGTAAAGTTACCATCCATTGTTTGGGAAGTGAATGATTTTTGGTGGAATGAGATGGTATTTATATTAAAAAAGATGATTCTATCCCATACCACCCAAATTGGAGGGAAAAAAATTGATGATTTCTGGTGGGATGGGATGAAATCCATCCCACCCACTCCCATCTCATTTCATCCTTTTTTAACATAACCAAACAATAGAACATGTCTCTATTCTATTCTATTCCCTCCCATTCCACTCAATACCACAAATTCAAACGAACCCTAAGGAGCTACGGCTAATTAATAAGCCCAGATATTTTTAGGTGGATCATATTAGATTTGTATACTCACAAAAAATTTAAAAATAAATGAATCTTATTAAATTTATTCATTATAAAAAATTATTTTTTTTTAATTTTTTATAAATACATATAAATCTGAAATGTTAGATTTATGTTCATTTAAAAATATATCTTAATAAGCCTCTATAATGTTGCGTACAAAATCATAACTAGGGTCCCGGTCAACTAGATTTGCCCTTTCTTGGATGAGTTGATTGATCTTCTCTCGAGTAGCTTTATTCAAAAAAGAGGTACCACAAATAATGCAAACACTGATCAGGAAGTTTTTCATTTTATGCACAAAACACGAAAGAAGAAGGGTTGCATCGCTTTCAAAATAGATCTAGAAAAGGCCTGTGATCGAGGGAATTGGGATTTTTTGCAGCAAACTCTAGTTGATTTCGGCTTCCCCTGACAGATTATCACTCTTATTATGTGGTGTATGAGGTTCTCTAATCTTTCTATTCTTTGAAATGGCTCTAGGCTGATGATTTCTCTCCTACCGGGGTTCTCTGACAGGGTGACCCAATGTCTCTGTACTTGTTTGTACTGTATATGAAGAAATTAGCACTAATGATTAGTCAAAAAGTTGAAGATAAGAAATAGTTGTGTTGTGAATAAAGAATGATCAAGAACACAAAGAACACACAAAAAGTATAGTGGTTCAGAGTTGCAGTATGCAAACTCCTACATCCACTCTTCAAATGCTCTTGGGTCTGGTTTATTGATTAGAGCCAATACAATATTTTCCAGTATTCTCACTTGCACTCTTATGCTCTCAATCACAGCATTTCACCTTGAGATATTCTCTCTCTCGTATGTCTATTACAAGCACCTACCTAAGGCTTTATATAGGTGACTTAGACCAAGAAAAGGAGTTAGTTACAACCAAACTAACTACCTATCCAACTACCCATCTAACTACCTATCCAACTAGCCATCTATCACTTAGCTAACAGTAAACTAACTTCTAACTAACTTAACCAATTTGGAGATCCACAGAGCATAACAATTCTCCACCTTGGATCTTCAAATCCAAGACCATAGTTAGAAGTTCTTCAAGCCTTCAACAGAATTTACTTGGAACAATTTCCCACCTGTACCAAATTCAAGCAGTGACTGAACTTGGAAGTAGGAACCACCTTTGTTAACATATCAGCAGGATTGTCTTCGCTTGCTACCTTCTTCACCTCAATTATTCCTTGATCAATAATGTCTCGGATGAAATGTAGCCTACTGTCTATGTGCTTTGTCCTTTCATGGAACACTTGATTTTTGGACAAGCATATAGCACTTTGGCTGTCACACAGGACTGAAATAGGAACATCCCTGCCTTCTAGCTGATTCACAAAACCCTTCAACCAGATTGCCTCTTTAATTGCTTCTGTAAGAGCAATGTATTCGACTCAGTAGTAGAGAGAGCTACAATCAGCTGCAGATTTGCTTTCCAACCGACCAAGTTACCATACAAAGTGAATAAGTAACTTTGTTAATGATCTTCTCTTGTCAAGATCACCAAAGAAAGTCTGCATCTACATATCCAATTATCTCACCGACTTGAGAATTGTATTTGCGAAATTTCAAGCCAACTTGTTTAGTGCCGTTTAGGTATCCGAAAATCCATTTCTATGCCATCCAATGCTCCTTGCCGATTTCCCATAAATCGCTTACCAAGCTAGCGCAAGATACGCAAGATCTGCCTGGTGCAGATCATTGCATACATTAAGCTACCAGTAGCATTTGAGTAGGGTATTGTCCTCATCAAGTTGCATTCCTCATCTGTTTTAGGTGACTGACTTGATGACAATTTGAAATGACCAGCAATTGGTGTTGTTACAGTTTGGCATCCATCATGTTGAACCTCTTGAGTACCTTCTGAACATAATTCGATTGAGTGAGGAATAAAATTCCTTCTGACCTCTTTCTAACTATTTCCATACCAAGTATTTTCTTAGCAGCTCCTAGATCCTTCATTTCGAATTCTGAACTCAATAGTTGTTTCAGCCTGCTAATTGCTTTTATATCATTACTTGCAATTAACATATCATCTACATAAAGAAGTAGATATATGTACTGACCAGTTTCTTCCCTTTTGAGATATACACAACTATCATAAGAGCTTCTATGATATCCATTTGCCATCACAAAGCTGTCAAACCTTTTATACCATTGTCTTGGGGATTGCTTGAGTCCATACAATGATCTCTTCAACAAACAAACCAATTGCTCTTTGCCCTCTACCACATAACCTTCAGGCTGATTCATATAAATCTTCTCATCCAAATTACCATGCAAAAAAGTCATCTTAACATCCATTTGTTCAAGCTCAAGATCGTATACAGACAACTAGAGAAAGAATTACTCTAATGCTTGGAATGTTTCACCACGGAGAGAAGATTTCGTTGAAATCTACCCCTTCTTTTTGGGAAAAACCTCTTGCAACCAATCTTGCCTTAAACTTTATTCCTTCACTTCCTGGAACCTCAGATTTCTTTTTAAAAATCCATTTGCAACCTATGGTTCTCTGACCAAGAGGCTTCTCTACCAGCTCCCAGTGTGTGTTCTTCATGAGTGAGTCAAACTCTTCCTTCATGGCTACCTTCCAGTTGTCACTTTCAGGCCCAGAAACAGCTTCTTTGAAGTTAATTGGATCTATGCCTTGATCTTCAATTTCTATGTTGAGAGCATATGCTATGAAATCTGCATATCCATACCTTTCAGGAGGTCTTGTTTCCCTCCTCTCTCTATCTTTAGCTAACTGATATGTTGTCAAATTAGTTTGCCTTTGACTACTTTCTTCATCAGTATCTGATTTTCTGATCAGTTCTGCATTTCCTTTTGTTTCTGTTTTCTCCACCTGCAATTGAACTTCATTACCAGCTTCCTTGTCTTCTACTGACTGTTCAGATCCCTTGTTATCATTGCCAAGGACATTATCTTCGTTGAAAACCACATCTCTACTGATCACTGCCTTTTCTACCCCTGAACCAGTTAACCAGACCTTATATCCTTTTACACCTTTTGGATACCCGAGAAAAATCCCTTTCTTTGATCTGTTTTCCAACTTGCCTTCATTGACATGTATGTAAGCAGTGCACCCAAATATTCTGAGATGTTTGAAGCTAGGTGACTTTCCTGTCCACAGTTCTTCAGAAGTCTTGAATTCTATGGCTGAACATGGAGACCTATTGATCAAATAGCATGTTGTAGTGGCAGCCTCACCCCAAAAACATTTGCTGAGATTTGCATTTGATAACATGCACCTGACTCTCTCCAAGAGAGTTCTGTTCATCTTCTCAGCTAATCCATTTTGCTGAGGTGTAGAGTTAACTGTCTTGTGTCTTTGTATGCCACTATCCTTGCAAAATTCATTAAATTAATCACTCAAATACTCAAGACCATTGTCAGTCCTGAGCACCTTGACCTGCCTGCTTGTTTGCTTTTCAACCAAAGTCTTCCACTGTTTAAAATATTTGTAAGCTTGATTTTTATGTTTCAGCAAATAAATCCACACCTTCCTTGACCAATCATCAATGAATGTGATAAAATATCTTGCACCTCCCAATGTAGGAGTCTTGGCTGGTCCCCAAATATCAGAATGAACATAATCCAATATGCCTTTTGTTGTGTGTGTGGAAGTTGAGAACTTAACCCTTTTCTGTTTGCCATTTAAGCAGTGTACACATAGTTGTAATTTCTCTAAATTCCCTTTACCCAACAGTCCTTGTTTATGCAGTTTTTCTAAACCCCTTTCACTTACATGAGCTAGCCTATGATGCCATAACTTTGTAGGAATTGCTTTAGAGACTATTAAAGAACTAGATGAATTAGAAATGGTTTTACCTAGAAGCCTGTAAAGACCATTCTTCCTCACTCATTTCATGATCTGTAGAGAACCCTTGCTGATTTTAAGTGTATCACCTACACCCTTGAAGCAGCATCCAGCTTGATTCAGCATTCCCAATGATATGAGATTTCTTTTAAGTTCTGGCACATGCCTAACTCCAGTGAGCAGTTTTGTAGAACCATCTTCAACTTTGATCTTCACTGTCCCTATTCTAGCCACCTTGCAAGCCATAATATTTCCCATCAAGACCCTTCCAGTGTCAGTTTTCTCATATGATTCGAACCATTCTAGATTAGGTGTCATATGGAATGAACAACCTGAATCTAAAATCCATTCATCACTGCATATCTTGTCAGTGACAGTCAGAACATCAACCAGCAGATCTGATTCGTAACCATCAGCAATCACAGTAAGATCCCTTGCATCTTTATTGTTGCTGTAATTTTTCTTCTTTCTTTCAGGACAATTTTTCCTGAAATGACCTTCTTTGTGACAAAAGAAACATGCTTTCTTGGTCTTGGACTTGGACCTGTGATCCTGTTTCCATTTACCATTCCTTTTCTCTGATCTTCCTCGAGAAAAAAGACCCTCAGCATCTCCACCTTCACCCTTGTTGTCAGTGATCTTTTTCTTCATTTCCCTAGCATTCAGGGTTGCCTTGACCTCTTCCAGTGTGAGTGTTTCTCTCCCAAACATCATGGTGTCAACCAAATTTTCAAATGAGGGTGGGAGAGAACACAGCAACATGACTGCTTGATCTTCTTCATCAATAGCCATATCAATGCTTCTTAAATCAAGAATTGCTTTTGTGAACATTGCAACATGTTCCCGAATAGATGCTTCTTCTTCCATCTTGAGTTGATGCAGTCTTTTCTTCAGGTACAACTTGTTGGTCAGTGATTTCGTCATGTATAATTTCTCTAATCGCAACCAGACACCAGCTGCAGTTGTTTCAGCTGCCACCTCCCTCAAGACTTCATCTCCCAGACAAAGAATAATCGAACTATGAGCCTTGCTCATAAGATCTTTCTTTTCTTTGTCTAAAAGTGTTGCAGGCAGCTTACTTTGGCCTATAAGTGCATCTTCAAGGCCTTGATGGACAAGAAAGGCCTTCATCTTGATTCTCCAGAGGCTGAAGTCATTTTCACCTGTGAACTTCTCGATGTCAAACTTTGTTGTGCCCATGATTCCTCCAATCTTTGTGCACTTGAAAAAACCCAGCTCTCTGATACCAATTGTTGTGAATAAAGAATGATCAAGAACACAAAGAACACACAAGAAAGTATAGTGGTTCAGAGTTGCAGTATGCAAACTCCTACATCCACTCTTCAAATGCTTTTGGGTCTGGTTTATTGATTAGAGCCAATACAAGATTTTCTAGTATTCTCACTTGCACTCTTATGCTCTCAATCACAGCATTTCACCTTGAGATATTCTCTCTCTCGTATGTCTATTACAAGCACCTAGCTAAGGCTTTATATAGGTGACTTAGACCAAGAAAAGGAGTTAGTTACAACCAAACTAACTACCTATCCAACTACCCATCTAACTACCTATCCAACTAGCCATCTATCACTTCGCAAACAGTAAATTAACTTCTAACTAACTTAACCAATTTGGAGATCCACAGAGCATAACAAGTTGCCTATTTATCTCTCTAACAATGAGCTACCTATCTCTCATTTGTTCTTCGCAGATGACGTACTTATATTCTGCAAAGCCAAAAGTAGCCAAGTGTGCTTGGTCAAATCAATTTTGGAAGACTTTTGCAAAGCTTTTAGGCTTAAGGTAAATATTGAGAAATCCAAAGTCATGTGTTTTGCGGCCATCCCCAGAGTTAAGAAGGATATTTTTATATTTCCTCAATCCACTTTTCTAATGATTTGGGGAATTACTTAGGATTTCCTCTTTTGAAAGGAAGGGTAAAAAGAAGTGATTTTCATCCTCTTATGGATAAGGTGCTGAGAAGGTTTGCCTCTTGGAAAGGAAGGCTCCTAAATAAACCTGGTAGAGTGTGCCCTGCCAAGTTTGTTCTTACCTCATTACCTACCTACACGATGCAAACTCTCTATTACCCTTCTGGAGTATGCAATCAGCTTGATAAAATATCCAGGAATTTCGTTTGGGGAGCAGGTGGAGATAAACGAAGCTTACACCTTGTGAATTGGGCAACCTTAACTTGTCGTCCTAAACGTTATGGTGGTCTGGGCAAAAGGGAAGCTAGAAACACCAACTTGACTCTTCTTTTCAAACTTGTGTGGAAGATGATTAATGAGAAAAACAAATGTTGGGTCTAAGTTCTTGATCATAAATACCTTAAGGGCCTAATCTATTCCATGTTGCAAAAAATGCAAATGCGTCTTATTTATGGAAGGGCATCACCAAAGAAGCTGCGTCCTTATAAGGTGGGTTTTCTTTTCGCTTGGGTGATGGAAATTTGTCCTTCTGGTATGATGAGTGGCTGCCAGATTCGCCTCTGCATGAGAAGGTTGATGTCTTGAACTTATTAGATGTGGATTTCCAAGTTAAAGACTTTTGGAAGGATGGTGTTTGGTCCTTTTATTCTCTTGCTACTTCCCTTCCCTGTTACCTCCAGGATGCTATTTCCCAGATTCCTATTCCCCAATTTAGCGTCTTTCCTGATGTTTGGTGTTGGAATGAGAACATTCGGGTAAGTACACTGTGGCTTAAGGCTATAAGTGGTTACTAGCTCAAAATAGGTCTTAGAGTGATGATGCAGCCTAGTCCTTGATTTGGTGTCTGCTGGTCCCTAAGAAGGTACGTTTCCTCCTCTGGTTGCCATGCACGATGCCATTCCCACTAATGGCTTTCAGTTACAATAAACCATGGATTTAAATTGCAGTTGCCGTCGTAGTCACTATGATTGTGGGTATTGTAATTGTTGTGATGTAGTTTGTGATTATTGCAAAGTAATTTTTTTTTAAATTTACATAAAATGTAAAAAAAAAATTATAATTATTATAACTTTTTATATATTCTTATTTATAATATTTTATAAATTTTAGTCATTTGATAAGATTTTACACTATTTTAAAAATAATTAAAATTGAATTCATAACCAAAATTGTTATAATAATTATTAATAGATTTTTTAAATTTTTATTTAGATATATATAAGTATAAGAGAATAAAAAACTAAATAATATATAAACTTAAATAAGTTTCAAATAAAGTTCACACACTATTCTCAAAATTTTTAATATTTTCACAATTTTTTTTATCCAATTCCACTCTTCCCCAATTTTTTCTACTCTTTTTCTCAATTTTTCCCCAATTTTTCTAAAAACATTTTCCCCATTTTTTCCTTCCTCCGCCCTAAATCCCTCTCAAGCCCAATTTTCCTTTACCAACCCAGATTATACGCACACCAAGCACCAAATCCCACTTTCCCCAATTCCCCCTTTCTCTCTCACCGCCTCTCTCTCCATCTCCATCTCCATCTCTAATTCTCTTCGTTCCTCTTTCGGACTCTTTCTCTTCATTTCTCAACTCGGATCCCCTTCTTCCTCTCAACTCAAATCGCCGCAGAATCGTGCCCCTCCACCCTTTTCTTCCTCTCTCGTTTTGCCGCACGACGCGCCCCCACCTCCCTCTTCCTTTCTGTTTCGACGCCGTGGAATCGCGCCCCACCCCCTTTTTCTCTCTGTTTGGCCACCGCGAAATAGCGCCCCCACCCCTACCCCTTTCTTCCTCTCTGTTTGGCCGCCGTGAAATCGCACCCCTCACCCCCTCTTCCTCTCTGTTTGGCTGCCGCGATGAGAACTGATGACTTTGTCTGTGACTATTACGACCCATTGCGGACTGTTGCGGTTCGTTGCCATCACAACACTGTTACGTGTCGGCCGCAACACTGTTACGTTGTGGCCGATTCGTGTGATTTTGGTTCACAACACAATTGCGGCTTGATGTCGTTGCAACACAGGCCACAACTGCAATATTGCGGCTACATTAGGTGATGTGGACCGCATTTTAGAACCATGCAACGAAGCTTAGCAGCCTCTCCCATATGTTGTCGATGTCACCATGGTGATGAGTACTGGATCCATTGTCTTTGAGATTGTGTCCATTTCAGGTACATTTGGACTCAACTTGGATTTGGTTGTGATTCTCGCTTCTTTTTTGTTGATGCTAAATGTTGGCTGATTACATATACAAGGATGGGAGGTAAGCTCTTTCTTAGTACAGTTTGGTGGCTCTGGAGATGGGGGATAATATGCTTTTTAGTGATGATAAATGGCAGCCCTTGAAAGTTGTCCATATGATTTGCAATTTTAAGATGGATATGGATTGTTTCTTGTAAACTGATTCTGGTCATAGGAATGTAATTAAGGAAGTTAGAATTCAAACCCAGTCATGGAAGTATAAAACTCAATGTGGATGGGATTTAGATCCTCTTCATGTTATTTTTTCTCTCAAGTGATCAAGTAGAAAAGAGAGATAAACACAAATGTTAGAAAAGAAATTTCACAAATTTTAACTGAGTTCCACCAATAAAAGAAATCTCTCATCTACTTGACAACTTGAGAGAAAAATAACATAAGAGATTGCAAATCCATGTGGATGGTAGCTGTATGGGTACTCCAAAACAGGTAGGTTATGGAGGGATCGTTTGGGACTCTCATGCTAATTGGGTGGCTGGTTT
The DNA here is from genome assembly GCA_029884605.1 of Ormosia emarginata. Taxonomy (NCBI): domain Eukaryota; kingdom Viridiplantae; phylum Streptophyta; class Magnoliopsida; order Fabales; family Fabaceae; genus Ormosia; species Ormosia emarginata. The sequence continues at coordinate 8,971,466 of JAQQTP010000047.1, read as the reverse complement.
CAACAATTTTTTGGGTGAAACAAATAGTCTTATGACTGAGTTGATGGCTATCAAACAAGGGCTATTATACGCATAGGAGCTTGGGGTTTAAGGATGTACTTTGTGAAGACTGATTCTATGGAAGTCATGAGACTTGCTACGACTTCTGCCCCACTACCTTATCATGCTTATATCACAATCGTTAGAGATATTCATGCCTTGCTTCGTCGTCAAAGGCTAGTGCAAATAAAAAAATTATTACATACATACGTATGTATCTTACATACACTCACATGGGTGAACCCCACCCCATAATAAGACTCACCCCATGTGAGTGTATGTAAGATACATACTTATGTATTTAAGAATTTCTCGTGCAAATCACTCATGTTCTATGGAAGGTGAACTTCTATGCAGACTTCTTGGCCAAGATGGGAACTTCTTCTCATAGTAGGCTAACCTGTTGGATGAACCCCCATCTGGGTCTCATGAGCCTTATTCAGGCTGAAGAAATTCTTGTCTAAACCTAGAGCACCTAAGTTGGGTGTACTAGGCAAATCAGTACTTAACATTTTCATAGATCTTTATGCTTTCAATTATGTGACACAAAGATCTATAAAAAAATTAAGTACTAATTGGTTTGGTACACCTAATTAGGTACTCTATATTTATGCAATAATCTCTCTTCAGACTGATTGCCTTGGTATCTTTTCCTATCGTGCTTAGTCTTGTTTTCATTCCAATGCACCCAAAAAAAAAAAATGCATGTGCCACATGCGTATTTTGATAACTCTAATTCAAGGCTCTTTGTGATAATTTCTATATTTGATAACAGATAGTTATTAATTTTTATCATTATCATTAGTAATATATTTCTCTTTAATTAATGTAACTATTTTCTTATTAAAAGCTAATCCTATTTTATTACATATAAAATTAATGTTTAACTATATATATATATATATATATATATATATATATATATATATATATATATATATATATATATATATATATATATATATATGAAGGAGGATCAACTTATACTAGTGTAAGTTTTTTTTGACTTATACTTATTTTCAATCGTTAGATCCACTTTCATCTAATGGTTACTTTTAATGAAATAATTTCAACCATTAGATGAAAGTGGATCTAACGGTTAAAAATGAGTGTAAGTCAAAAAAAAACTTACACCTGGTATAAAGTGATCCCCCCTTCCTCCCTCTCTCTCTCTCTCTCTCTCTCTCTCTCTCTCTCTCTCTATATATATATATATATATATATATATATATATATATATATTTATTTCCTTCATCAAATAGAAAGGCTTCAAGGTTTTCCTAATTCAGAATTTTAAAAATTAGAATTAATTTTAAAAATAAATATTTTGAAATGAGAAAGAAGTAATTATGTCAAATAGATATCCAATCAATATTTTTATGTATCTCTATAATTATGTCAATTAAAACCAACATTAAGTAGGAAATAATTATTGCTTCATTATCTCACTTTTATAAATTAAATTGCTTCATTTATGTTTTTCGTTATAAAGAAACCATTACAAGTGTCAAGTTTTCATGCATTTGCTTTTTCCTCTACTAGATGTTTATTTATTTTTTTGGTGTGGCAATCAAGTAGTATCTTACTAGACTAATTTGCGTGCACCTCCTCGAGTAATTCATCTTTTCACTGCAGTCAAAGACAAGCCATCAACATCTAAACTAAAAATTCACAACAATATTCCTTTCGATTTGACCTTAAAAAATTGACATAGTTAATATTCGAACTTATGAACATGTGTTTTTTCCTCCGAAGAGCACTAGATTAACTCTCATATAATGTATGCAGTTAAGAAAATCAACAAAAAATTTTAAAAAAATGAATTATATAATAAGATATTAATGAATCATTTTCATAATAAAAATATTAATGAATATGCAAACTTTGATTTATTTGTGATAAATTAAAAAATTAAAATTTTATTATGTAATAATTTGTTAATGAATTCTTTTTATAAATAAGATATTAATAAATATTCAAACTTTGAATTACTGTCATAAAATAATAATAGAAATTCAAATTTTAATTTATTTGCAATATATTTTATTGTGCAAAATTATGACACATCTAAAAATTTTGATGAAACATTAGTGTTGCAATCTGGAGTTGTAAGTCGGTAGAATTTTACAAACTCAATTCTATTTTTTATTATTATTATATTGACATTGATTTTTTTCTTCAAATATGAAAGGTTTTAAAATTTTCATATTTCAAAAATTAGAAAACGGGAAATAATTCAAAAAATAAATATTACAAAATAAGGAAACAAGAATTATGTCAATTAGATACCTAATCTAATATTCTTACACGTTCCAATAATTATGTTAACTACAATCAACAAGAAAGAGTAAATAATTATTGCTTCATTACTTCTTTGCCTATATTAATATTTTGTTAGGGATTTTTTTTTTTAGATTTTTCATTTTTTTGTACATTATTGTTATATATTTTTCAATAGTTGATTATAGCTTTTCTTCATATTATTATTTTTTATTCAAAAATTTTTAGAAATGGATTTTTTTCTCCAAAACCGTCTTTTTAAAAAATTATCCCGATTCTCTCCCATTTTATATGAGCCTCAGCTTGTAATTTTAGAAAATTTTTTTATTGCAATTTTTTATCCCATTCTAGATTTAATTTATTTCTGAATGTTTGTTTTCATTTTTATTAGGAATAAGTTAAATTATCTAGAGAATTTAGATGTTATATTGGGTGAAAGTTTCTCATGAAATACACCAAAAAAATTTTAATTCCTAGATGAAAACTTTACGTGAACATATAATAAAATTAATTGAAACCTATTTTATTATTACAACATTTATTTTATTAAATTTATTTATAAAAAATATTTTTTAATTATATTTTAAATTACTTCATAAATAAAACTTTATTTATTATCCTATGCATTACACATGTGTAGAAAATGCTAGTTATAATAATTTATTACTTGACACATAAAAAAATTGAAATCTTTTAATATTAAAAACTTAAATATATTAATAAATTAAATATTAATTAATTTATATCTAAAATGTTATGTTATGAATCTAATAACTATGTCATATGCATTAAATGTGCTACATGTCCCACTCCTATTAACATAAGAACTGGAAGTGGAATGAAAGGTATGATCCATGAAGATTGATGTGTATTTGTTATCTTGTTATTTGTTATCTATACTTCTATACATCAATATAAATGGAATTTCCCATTTTTTTGTCTAATTTTTATTTTTCCAAAACTTTCCTTATTAATTTGTCACTTAAAATTTTAAAGATAAATTTAAAAAGTATAAATTGTAAATACATTTTATTACTCATTTAAAGATTTAATGATAATTGTTGGAGGGCGTCCTAGTTGTGACAGTGCCTGAGAGTTAGTCTCTCAAATACTTGTGAAAAACTTGGTCAAAGACCTAAAAAAAGATTGAAAGATAAATATAAAAATAAGAAAATTGTAATATAGATAAGAATGATAAAATTATAAATACATCTTTTTATCTATTTAACAATTTAAAGATAAATACAAAGAAAATGATAGAAATAAAGATTCATTATTATTATTATTATTATTATTATTATTATTATTATTATTATTATTATCTCAACAAAATAAAAAGCAACTTGACAGGCGTCAATATGCTGTATATATAAAAGGGTTCTCTACTTTAATTATTTTCTTTTAAAACTTATCATTATTATTCATTTTAAATTTAAATATAAAATAGATAAAATTATAAATATATTTTAGTATTCATTTAAATATTTAGAGATAAATATAAAAAAATTATAAATACTTCTTATTCTCTAATTATAAATGTTTTTAAACATTTCTTAACTTTTGGTTTTTTGTCAAAGAAGTTAGATTTGGGAAACTTTACAAGTTTCAACATATGCTACACAGGGAAGGGTGAATGTGAGGACTTTACAATCAACTACAAAAGACTTTTATAATATGTTTAGAATTGGATTTTGAGGGTTACTTAAGTAAGTATGAATTGATGAGCTCCTCTGTAATGTAGCCACAACAACAATGAGTTGGGGGCGAGTATTTGCAAAGACACTCCGATGCTCAAGTCAATAGGTGCACAAGGAAGGTATAATGTTTTTGGGAAATTAGCTCATACATTTTCTCCCTTGCTTATTGTATTTATATGAGCATTTTTAAGGTATGTGGTGTCTGAGCATTTAGTGTGTTCCAAATGTTGTTACTTGAGATCGTAGCGACACGATCGTGGAGACATGATTGTGGAATCCGTTTCCCCTTTGTCCTATTCTCTTGCCTATATGGGATATGATTAGGATTTGTCCTTGTCGTTACGCCTAACATTTAGGCTACTTCATGTGCACTGTACGTTTGGGTGCCAGCCTGATAGGTCAGGTTGCTCTAATTCTATGGACCCATAACCCAGTCCAGAACAGTTGCTCCTAACTTGGCACTTTGATGGGACATGAAAGTTTCAAGATACGAGTTTATCTGGAGCACAAGGTGCGCGATGGACAAAGGGATCTAAGTTGTATTATTGATGTCAAATCTCACAATGTTTTTCCTAAAGAGCTGAGGTCCGTGATGTATCATAGTAGGCACATGGGGTTAATGAGCAAGACCGGGATCCGAATTAGATCGCTCAGCTTACATCATTATTCCGTTGTCTAGGGTGTATAATGTAATGCCCCCTTCTTGGAGAGGGAATGTCACACCAAAACCACAATGTAGAAAATGAAACATAAACTAAGATCGAGTTCATTATAATATAGATAGTAACCTGATCATTTGTAAACGTATAATAATTTGACTAATTCTTTTTTTTTTTCTTGTTTTTGTAAGAAAATGATAAAACGTTATTATAGCATAAGTTAACACAAGTAGTAACCCATACATTCATACATATATATATATATATACATATATATATATATATACATATATATATATCATACTTATATATATATATATACATATATATATATCATACTTATATATATATATATACATATATATATATATATATATATATATAAGTATGATATATATATATATACATAAGTATGATATATATATATATACATAAGTATGATATATATATATATATACATACATATATATACATATATATACATATATATACATATATATACATATATATACATATATATATATATATATATCATACTTGTTTAGATACATCATCGGATATATAAAAAGCGAAGCTTTACATGCCTCAAAATGATTACACATATACAGCCCACCAAAAAGACAAGACATCAGGCCTCTAAATAGATTTACAGATAGCCATCAGTGGCTATTAATAGCATCAGCCCCTAAAACTAACGAGAAGGAACCGTGACTGGATCCTCCTCGGGATCTTCCTCATCAAAGGAAATCCTTATCGGAGTAACCGAGTTACGAGCGGGGGCTCGTGCAAAGGATAAGAATGAATCCGCTTGTGGGGAGTGGTAACGTTCACGCCACATATCACGAATAGGCAAGTAAAACTCTAAATACAAATGTGCATTAGCAGTAAAAATAGGCGGATCATGACGACCCATGGTAGATACAGTGATCCACGCTCAGGTTGATGTGCCAGCAGTCTGGACCTCCATGAAATGTCAGCCGAACATACCCCAAAAATCTACGTGGACGGGACGTCATGTTCCAAACAGGTACTAATCACAGTTAGGTCAAAAGCCGGGGAATTCGTGTACTTCTCCTTCTTCACCAACGTCTTCAGAGAAACACATAAATACATAGAATAACAGAGGTACAGAAAAGAGGTGAGACATTCTACATTTAGTACTAATTATGACAGTAAAGAAACAAAATGGTGCAAGATGCCCACATAGCATAACACGAATAATAATCAGCATCAAGATTCATATAATAAACAAATTAACAAATCTAGGCAATTATACATCAATAAACAACAGTTCCATCATCATATGAATAAATGCCAAATGATATGTTGACTCACTATGCATGTGCACATAGTACCAAAATCCAACATTCGGTACCAAAAATTCTACTCCATGGAGCTAGACAAAAACATCGGAGAGAATGATCAAGGCGACATGCCAGTATCTTATCAGCCTAAAATCAAGCGTTTTCAGAAAAATCAATCATTTGTGTAACAAGGCTTTATACAACGATATTGTCACAGAATCGCGATATAGGACATTGTCTTGGTCCGGATCATCGGTGCGTTTGCATCGGTTTATCCCACGACCTAGAGGAGCTACTAACTATCCATTCATGAGACACCCACACCCCGACGTCCCCAAGGTCAACGATATGACCTACACTAGTTTATTCGCACCTGCACTAAGGTGTGATTCAACTCCTAGGTATATAGCCTTACTTCAACAATGCATGATGACTCAATGCATAATCATGTATATTTAGTAATAATATACTTTTCCATAACTTGCCACAATTTTGGTCAAGTTAAACACCAACAATTTCTTGGTCCCACACATGAACCCACAATAACATATTATCAAGCTCTCAAAAGTGACAACACACTTTTTAAGGTTCATTATGGAATTTCACTTTAACTTAACATTTCTTATAAAATCTTTCTCTAGAGGAATTCTCTTGAAATTCTCATTCAATCTTTATTTCTCTTAATTAGTCAAGTTCTTTACTTTAACTTAATCATAATCACTTAGAAAATTATTATAAGGTTCTCTAAATCTCACACAGTCTCTTGTTCTTTCCTTAAGTCCAAAGTTGTTCTAAGTTATAGGATAAGGTCTTATTCTTTATTCTTCCCATTTTATGAACTTCCAATAGATCTCTAATTTTCTAATTAACCAAGTCTCCACTTTGACACTACATTTTTTTTGGCACTTTTACCTTAAGAGTCCGTGAGCCTCAAGGGAAATAGGGCTTCTAGATTTTTATTTCTCCATTAATTATTATCCACTTGAATAGTTATCTTTCCAACTTATTACAAAATTTTAACCATGAATACCCTATTGAAGGGTGTATGGCCGTGAGCCTCCATAGGGAAAGCAAGGAACTTTTGCTTCAAATTCATATTTCTAATCCATCACAATCAATCCAAGATCATCAACATACACAAATACAACCAATAAAACCACATGAAAGGACATTAATACAAAGATCATTAGAAAAATCATATAATCAAGAGAGCAATCCTAACATGGGTTTCTCAAAATTAACACACAAACAAACTTTTCACTACCAATAGAGGTTGAAGTGAAAAATCTCCTTCTTACCAAGAGAAACAACAATGAAGGCAAGCTCATTTTTCTTTAAGAATTCGTCCTCCACCACCTCAAAGCCCTAAAATATTCAAACTCACAAAAATTACAATCAAAACTTGAAAAAGGTATCCATGATCACCAAAGTGACCATGGATCACAAAAATGAGATGGAAAAATGAAAAAGCTATGAACTTTTACCTCAAAGTTTCAAGCTTTAAAGCTTGATGGAAGAAGATGAAAATTGTAGATTCATGGGATGGTTACAAAAGGGAAAACGTTTCAGATGATGAGAAATGATAGGAAATGTGGTTGGTTGAATGAAAAACTTAGATGGCCAACAATGGAGTCTTGACCGTGGGGTGGTGAGAAAATGAAGAGGAAAAGGTTGAGTTTTTGAAGATGTCTTCCAACAAGAATGAAAAGCTTCAAAGGGATAGTTAGTTCAAGCAAGGTCTTTGCTTGAAATCAAGCAACAATGGAGGAGGAAGATGGTGTGGGTGCCGTGGAAGAGGAGAAGAGAAGAGGAAGAGAAAAAATTTTGAGAGAAAAGGTGAGGAGTGAAAAAGGTGATAGCTTTTTTATGATTCATAATTAGAATGAAAAATAACAAAGTGAAAAGCTAACTTTTTAGCTCCAATTTTGGCCCATTACCGTGGAGAGGTGAGAGAGAGAGAGAAATGGCTTCTCAATGTGGAAATAGGTTTGCCTCAATGGTTTAATATGTTAAGTTTTGATGATGACAAATACAAGACAAAAAGAATGATGCTTATGCTTGATAGATGTGCTTTGTAGATGACAAATGCATCATAAAAAAATATTGATCATGTTACATATATGTGCTTAAAAGAGATATATTGGATCATGCATGATTATGTACTTTATTTAGTTATACTTCACTTAATAATCATGCAATAAGATATATGCAACATTCTTATATGCATGTTAGACTAACTAGAGTTATACATTTATGAATCACGCATATTAAGATATTAAGTTAAGAATTTGGACTAACTATGTTTGTTTTAAGTTAGCAATACTTTATAAGATAGTCTAAATATCAAGAGTGAGCATTGCAACAAGAAAGCAAAAGATTATAATCATGCTCAATTCAAGAAGAGTGATAATGATAAGATGTTCCAAGCATTTGCAAGATTTAAAGAGAAGAAATTTGTGGAAGCTTGGATTACATCAGAAGCCTAAGGACTAGAATTGATATATTTTTCTTTTAGGTTTTCTCCTATGTAAAGAGAGAGGTTTTACAAGAAAAGGGCTCAAATATGTTTTAAAGTCTTTAAAAATGGTTCTTACATGTTTAAATTCCTAACAAACTATTTTTGGAAAGTTATTCTTGGTGGTAGTTCACACCTTTGAAAAATAGCCAAGTTTGTGTTTTGTAAAATTGACATTTAGTTACTATTTTGATCATAACTTTCAAACTACTTTTAGTTTTATTTTGAAACTTATTGCATATGAAAATAGACTCAAATATCTTTCCAATGAGTGGTCATTTGCTTTAAACAGATAAGAAATGAAGAAGTTATGACTATTTAAAGTCAGTTTTCAAAAACAGTCAAGTTTGAGTTTTGAAAAGCTGACCTTTGGTCACTATTTTGATCATAACTTTCAAAATACTTTGAGTTTTATTGTTAAAATTATTTCCTTTAAAAATAAACTCAAAGATCTTTCTAATGACTGGTCATTTGCTTTAATCGGATAAGAAATGAAGAAGTTATGACCTTTTAAAGTCAACTTTCAAAACCAGAAATACTGTAATTGATTACACAAGTCCTGTAATCGATTACAACGTTGACAGAAGCTATGTAATCGATTACCAGAAGTGTGTAATCGATTACCAAGTCCCAGAAACGTTCCCAATGGCTATAAACGGCTAGTTTTCATAAAAAATCATTTCTAAATACTACCAACAACTATTTTATCACTTGAGCTCTATATATAAGTGTTGTATAAAGCTTATACACCTCTTGAACACTTGATTTGATCCTTGAATCACCAAAATCATATTTTGAGCTCTTTATTGCAAAATCCTTCTATTCTTTTGTTCTTCAATTTGTATTATCCACTCTTAAGAGAGTTTTCTATCATCCATACTTTGTTTTTCAAGTTGTATATCTACTCTTGTGAGAGTTTCTATTCTTTCTATTCACCTTGAAATCATTGTAAGAGGGTGAGGTATCCCTCAAGAGAGAAAAGGGTGAGGTATCCCTTGTAGTGAGACTCAAACACAAAGGGTGAGGTATCCCAAAGGTGTTGTGAGTGCTCTTGATTATAAAAGTCATCAAGCACTTGTGAAGCTTGAAGAATTGGAGGCTCTAGCACAGGGTGAGGTATCCCGAGGTGTGAGGAGTGTTCTTGTTTGTACAAAGGTTTTCTTAGCACCTGTGAAGTCTAGGAGATAGTGAAGAAAATCTCAAGTTAAGCTTGGGGATTGGATGTAAGTCACAAGTGGATTGGTGGCTGAACCATGATAAATCTTGTGTTTGATCTTCTCAACTCTATCTCTTTACATTTGTGCCTTAATTATGTATGCTTGAGTTGAATTTGATATCCTTTGTTAAACTTATTCCGTTGCATTTATTAATTGAGTTATTCAAAATGCTTAATTTCTCAAAGGTGTTTTAAAATTTGTAATCACCCAATTCACCTCCCTCTTGGGTGATGGTTGTCATGGCTAACACTCAAGTAAGCCAATAGGAAAGTGCAAGGAAGCTTCCTTTAAGCTTCTCCAACAAGCCAAAATCTCACTTTTTGGAAAAGTCAAATGTGATGTCATTAAATGATGTCATAATTTGTGATGTCATTAAATTATTCTCTAGAAAAGATGACTAACACTCTACTAAAATTATTATCCAGTGTACAAAGGTTACAGTTAATAAAAACAATGTTTATTGCCCAATAGATAATAAAATTGTTCTGTAATTTTTATTTATTAAATAAAAATATCAAAAAACGTAAACTTCGTAAACTGTGCCCGACCTCGGGTTTAGTAAAATCCCTCGTTGACTTTTCCACATTTCAAGGTTTACTAGCTTCGGAGAAAATATTTCATTTTTTCGGCTCCGCTAAGTGCGCACGCAAAATGAGAAATATATTAAAATATTTAACGTTTCTAGAAAAATTCATAAAAATTTACAAATATCACAAATATTATAAAATGACTATTTATCATGAAATTATTAATTTTCGGGGTATTATAACTCTCCTCTTCTAAAAAGAAATTTCGTCTTCGAAATTTTCATACCTTAGAATATTTGTGAATGTTGCTCTTTCATCTTGTCTTCTAACTCCCACGTTGCATCTCTGATTGTGTCATTCCAGATTACTTTTACTAATGGGATCTCCTTCCCTCTGAGTTGCTTTACTCACCTATCTTTAATTCTTACAGGAGGTGTCTCATATGTTAAGTTCTCTTTCAATTGTATAGTATCCGATGCTATGACATGGCTTGGGTCAGGAATATATTTTTGTAGTTGTGACATATGGAAAACATTGTGAAGGTTAGAATGAAAAAGTGGTAAGACTATTTAGTAAGCTACTGGACCTATTCGGCGAAGAATTTGGTAAGGTCCAAGAAATATGGGAGTAAGTTTTCTAAATTTCAAAACTCGGCTGACCCCAGTTGTAGGCGTGACTTTCAAAACACATGCTTGCCTTCCTCAAACTCAAGAGACTTTCTTCTTTTGTCGGCATAGCTCTTCTATCAACTCTGAGCCGTCCTCATCTTTTCCTAAATCATCTTGACCTTTTATGTTGTTTGTTGTATAAGTTCAAGTCTGATGGTAAGGCGCACTCCATCTTGGTACCAACACAAAGGTGTTTTACACCATCGTCCATATAGAGCCTCATAGGGTACCATCCATATGCTCGAATGAAAACTGTTATTGTAGGTAAACTATACCAATGGTAAAACTTCATCTCAACTTCCAGTTTATTCCAAAGCGCAAGCTCTGAGCAAATCTTCCAATGATTGAATCGTCCTTTCTGATTGACCATCGGTTTGAGGATGATAAGCAGAACTCAAACGTAACTTCGTTCCCATTGCTCCTTGCAAACTTTTCCAAAACTTTGATGTGAACCTTGGATCTCTATCAGAAATAATACTGGTAGGCATACCATGCAGCCTAACAATCTCACCAATATACAACTGAGTCAACTTCTCTATGTTGTACCTTATGTTGATTGGTAAGAAATGCGCTGACTTCGTGAGTCAATCAACGATTACCCATATTGAATCGTAACCCTTTCTGGTCTTTAGTAATCCAACCACAAAGTCCATCGCAATACTATCCCACTTCCATTGGGGAATAGCTAGGGGTTGCAACATTCTTGACGGTCTTTGATGTTCAACCTTTGCTTTTTGACAAACCAGACAAGACGGCACACATCTGACAATATCACTCTTCATTCCGTGCCACTAAAATAACTGTTTCAGGTCTTGATACATCTTGGTTATTCCCAGATGCATACTCAACTTGCTCGTATGAACGTGTTCGACAATATACTTCCTAAGCCCTTGATCTTTGGGTACACAAACTCTACCTCTGAACCTTAGGATTCCATCAGTTCCTTCCTCTAATGTTGTTACACTGCCTTGCTTTATTAACTCCCTTTCTTCTTGCAAAAACTTGTCAACTTTCTTTTTCTCTCGGATGTCTCCCATTAAGTCACTTGAAATAGTGACCATGTTCATACAAATCTTCCTCGGTGCCAATTCCACAAAGGACCATACATCCCTGAATTGCTCTATCAAATCCTTTTCCTTGACCATCATAGTAGAGATACTGAGCATTTTTCTACTTAAAGCGTCTGCCACGACGTTTGCCTTTCCGGGGTGATACAAAAGTTGAAAATCATAATCTTTTAGAAATTCCAACCACCTTCGTTGTCTCGTATTCAACTCATTTTGGTCATACAAGTACTTCAAGCTCTTGTGGTCGCTAAATACGTTGAACGTCGCCCCATAAAGAAAGTGCCTCTATATCTTCAAAGTGAATACTACAACTGCTAACTCCAAGTCATGTGTTGGGTAGTTCTTCTCATGTACTCGCAACTGTCTCGAAGCGTAAGCCATTACTTTTTTATTTTGCATAAGCACACATCCTAATCCTTGGTATGCAGCATGACAATACACTTCAAAGGGTTCACTTGGATCAGGTAGAACTAACACTGGTGAAGTAGTTAGTCGTTTCTTCAATTCTTGGAAACTTTCTTTGCAAGCATTAGTCCACTCAAAGGCTTGATTCTTTCTCGTGAGCTGAGTAAGAGGCCTTGCTATCTTATAGAATCCCTCAATGAATCTCTGGTAATATCCAGCTAATCCCACAAAGCTCCGAATTTATATCACTGTCTTCGATCTTTCCCATTGTAGAATCACTTCCACGTTTGACGGGTTTACAACAATCCCTTCCTTCAAGATTACATGGCCTAAAAACTTGACCTCTTCCAGCCAGAATTCACACTTCGATAGCTTGGCGTACAACTTTTTCTCCTTCAGAATTTGGAGAACTATACTGAGATGTTCAACATGATCCTCCTGATTTTGAGAGTAGATTAGAATGTCGTTAATGAAGACAACAACAAATCTGTCCAAGTAAGGACGAAAGATTCTATTCATGTAATCCATGAATATGGCAAGGGCATTCGTTACACCAAACGACATCACAAGATATTCGTAATGATCGTAACGGGTATGAAAAGCTATTTTGGAAATATCTTCCACATTAACTCAAATCTGATGGTAATTGGATCACAAATCGATCTTAGAGAATATCACTGCTCCTTTCAGTTGATCCATCAAGTCATCTATGCTCAGAAGTGGATACTTATTCTTGACTATGACCTTATTCAGCTGACGATAGTCAACATACAATCGCGAAGTCCAATCCTTCTTTTTGACTACCAATATTAGTGCTCCCCATGGCGACACACTGGGTCTAACAAACTGTTTTCCAAGAGTTCTTCTAACTATTTCTTGAGCTCAACTAATTCTGACGGTGACATTCTGTAGGGTGCTATGAAAACAGGACTAGATCCTGGCACAAGATCAATGGTGAACTCTATCTCCTGCTTCAACGGTAGACCAGGTACATCATCAGCAAAGACTTCAGGAAACCCGTTAACCACTAGAATTTCATTCACATCAGCCTCACTCTAAACTTTTAAGGAAGACAACAACATGTATTCTTGAGCTCCTTCTTTCAAGAAAGCTTGAACTTGGTTGGTCATAAAAAATCTAGAAACTTTATTCATGGGAAAAACTATGGTCTTACTAGAACAGTCTAACAGGATATAGTTAGAAGACAACCAATCCATTCCTAGAATTACGTCTAATTGGGAAAGAGTAAACAACTTAAATCGACAGAAAAGATTTGACCTTCAACAATTAAAGGACAATTTAAACAAACTTTGGTGGTAACAACAAGTTTAGCAGTAGAGGTAGAAACAGTCAAGTCAAAAGGTAAAGAAGACACAGGTAACCTAAGTCATTGCACACAGTCATAAGAAATGAAAGAGTAGGTTGCCCCAGAGTTATATAGTACAACTAAAAGATTACCTCCTATAGTACCCTCTCATTGTATCATATCTTCAGATTTAGAGGCTTCCGCTCCATTCATGGTGTAGACTCGGCCTCTTGCCTACGGTTTTGTAGCTTATGCAGTGTTGACCGAAGGCTCTGCCTTAGCTTGGTTGCAGTCACGAGAGATATGCCCAGGCTTCCAACATCGAAAACAAATGATTCCTTTGATGGTGCAATCCTTTGTTAGGTGATCCTTCCCGCACTTCATACACTTTGGCATAGACGCCACATTCTGACTAGTTCGATTTCCACCAGAACCTCCACTGGGACCTCCACCAGGTGATTGTTGTTGATTTCCCGGTGATTGGGAATAAGGTTTCTTCTGAAAATAGTTTGCATTGTTGCCACCTTTTTTTTAGAACCTAGTAGATCTAAAGTTACGATTTCTCGTGTCCCGCGCCTGATCCAGATCTTCCACTCGACGACACATGTCCAACAGCTCTGAAAACTGTTTGATCCTCAAGGTTATGACCGCTCTTTTCACGTCATGCCTCAATCCTTCCTCAAATTTCTGACATTTCCACACCTCATCCGGATGGTGCTAGAAATACATTGAAAATTTGGACAAGCTCTCAAACCTCACAACATACTCGCTGACAGTCATGTTCCATTGCCTCAAACTGAGGAACTCATCTCTTTGGCATGTCTTGCACTTGCTGGGAAATACTTCTCCAAGAATCTATCCTTGAATACCTCCTAGGTGAGTACTCAGCCTTCAGCTTCTAGTAATCTCTGCACTCCATTCCACTAATCTTCCGCGTCTCCAATCAGCATGAAAGTAGCATAAGTTGCCTTCTTATCATCAGCACAATTCATGCCCTTGAAATTTTTCTCTAGAAGCTTGATCTAAAGACTAGCCTTCTCTGGATCAAATTCTCCTTTAAACTGAGGAGGCTTGTTACGACAGAACTCCGATAGATTTTGAGCATCAGCTGAAGCTTCTAACTGTTGTGCAGCCCTTTCCTGCTGTTGAGCAGCTCTCTCGGTCTATTGTGCAATAACGTCTGCCATTCGTTGCATGGCCTCAACAACTGCAGCAATACCTCCACCGCGTGCCATTTCGCTTTTTTCAGAGTAGACTGAATGAAAACACAAGGAAGAATTATATGTATTCTTTCGAAATACCAAACATAGAGAATCACACAGCACAAACAAGATAGATCTAACTACAACGACCCAAAAGAAAACTTAAACCGGAGCTCTGATACCAAACTGGTGTAATGCCTCTTTTTGGAGAGGGAACGTCACACCAAAACCATAATGTGGAAAATGAAACACAAACTAAGACCTGGTTCATTATAATATAGAAGTACCCTAATCATTTGTAAACATATAATAAGTTAGCTAATTTTTTTTTCTTGTTGTAAGAAAATGATAAAACATAATTATAGCAGAAGTTAACACAAGTAGTAACCCATACATTCATACATCATACGTGCATATATATATATATAATGTCATACTTGTTTAGATACATCATAAGATATACAAAAAGCAAAAGCTTTACATGCCCCAAAATGATTACACATATACAACCCGCTAGAAAGACAAAACATCAGGCCTCTAAAAAGATTTACAGATAGCCATCAATGGCTATTAACAGCATCAACCCCTAAAACTAACAAGAAAGAACTGTGACTGGATCCTCCTCGGGGTCTTCCTCGTCAAAGGAAATCCTTATCGGAGTAACCAAGTTACAAGGGGGGCTCGTGCAGAGGATAAGAATGAATCCTCTTGTGGGGAGTAGTAATGTTCACCCCACATATCACGAATGGGCAAGTTAAACTCTAAATAAAAATGTGCATTAGCAGTAAAAATAGGCTGATCATGATGACCCTATGCTAGAGACACTATCACGTCTCCGTGGTAGATACAACGATCCGTGCTCAGGTTGATGTGCCAACAGTCTGGACCTCTATGAAATGTCAGCCAAACATACCCCAAAAATCCATGTGGACGTGACGTCATGTTCCAAATAGGTACTAATCAAAGGCAGGCCAAAAGCCGGGGAATTCGTATACTTCCCCTTCTTCACCAACGTCTTCAGAGAAACACATAAATATACATAATAACAAAGGTACAAAAAAGAGGTGAGACATCCTACATTCAGTACTAATTATGGCAGTAAAGAAACAGAATGGTACAAGACTTCCACATAGCATAACAGGAATAATAATCAACATCAAGATTCACGTAATAAACAAATTAACAAATCTAGGCAGTTATACATCAATAAACAACAGTTCCATCATCATATGAATAAATGCCAAATGATATGTTGACTCACTATGCACGTGCACATAGTACCAAAATCCAACATTCAGTACCAAAAATCCTACTCCATGGAGCTAGACAAAAACATCAGAGAGAATGATCAAGGAGACATGTCAGTATCTCGTCAGACTAAATCAAGCGCTTTCCATAAAAAAATCAATCATTTGCGTAATAAGGCTTTATACAGTAGCATTCTCATAGGATCGTGATATTGGACAGTGTCTCGGTCCGAATTGTCGGAGCATTTGCATCGGTCTATCCCACGGCACAGAAGAGCTACCAACTGTCCATTCGTGAGACACCCGCACCCCGACGCCTCCAAGGTCAACGATATGACCTATACTAGTCTATTCATACTTGCACCAAGGTGTGATTCAACTCCTAGATATACAGTCTTACTTGTGAATGGCAATGGTCTTGGTTTTGATGATCAACAAACAAGAAAGCAATGGTTTTGATGATAACAAACAAGGACAAGAAATGGAAGTGCAATGATTAAGTCCCAAGAATCTTCAAGAATAGCTTATAGGACTTAGATCTTGTGTAAAGGTAAATGGGAATCACACTAAGCTCAAATATGTTTTCAAATCTTTAAAAATGGTTTTTACATGCTAAAATGCTCAACAAACAAGTTTTGAAAAGCTAGTCTTGGTGGTAGTTCAAATCCATGAAAAATAGTCAAGTTTGCATTTTTCAAAGTTGACCTTTGGTCACTCTCTTGATCATAACTTACAAACTATTTTGATTTTTATTCTGAAACTTATTTCATATGAAAATAGACTCAAATATCTTTCCAATGACTAGTCATTTGTTTAAAACGGATGAGAAATGAAGAAGTTATGACCATTTAAAGTTAGCTTTCAAAACCAGAATGCCATAACCGAATATGGGAATATGCATAACCGAATATGGCTTCTTTATATTTGATTATTTGGTATTTCTAAACGTAACCACCTGTTTCTAAATGGCCATATTCGAATATGGCATAACTCATAATAGATTATGAGTGTTTCATAACAGGTTATGAATTCCTTCATATTCGAATATGAGTAATCCCATAACAGGTTATTTTGCAAACCAGAAACGTTGGAAACTCTTCTTACATGCCATAACCGATTATGGCTTTTGCCATAACAGATTATGGACACGTTCTGAACTTTTCCCCAACGGCTCTATTGAGCACTAAATGCCCTCCACAAGCCTCCAACGGCTCTTAAGTCTCTTGGGCTATAAATGAAAGCTATTGGGCATTGCTTACAAGTTGGAGAACAATATGAAAATCACTCTTGAGCATTAAATTCGTATTTCATCATCTCTTTCTCCAAAACTCTGTTTTGAGCTTTAAAGTGTGATTCCTTGATAGCTATAGTACTTCAATTTGTATTACCCACTCTTTGAGAGAGTTTCTATCATTCAAACACTTTGATTATTCTGTAAAGAGGGTGAGGTATCCCTCTAGTGAAAAAGGGTGAGGTATCCCTTGTTGAAAAGAAGATGAGGTATCCTTCAAAGGTGTAAAGAGGGTAAGGTATCCCTCAAAGATTGTAAAGGGTGAGGCATCCCTTGTTGTAAAGAAGGTGAGGTATCCTTCAAAGGTTGTAAAGGGGGTGAGGTATCCCTCTAATGAAAAGGGTGAGGTATCCTTATTTTGAGGCTCAAGCACAAAGGGTGAGGTATCCCAAGGTGTGGTGAGTGCTCTATTGTGTAAAGGTTTTCAAGCACTCATTCAAGCTTGAAGTTTAGTGGAAAATCTCGAGTGGTTTGCTTGAGGACTGGACGTAGGTCACAAGGGGTGGCTGAACCAGGATAAATTCTTGTATTTGCTTTTCTCAACTCTATCTCTTTACATTAGTGCTTTAATTATATATGCTTAAGTTGAATTTGATACATAGCTTATTTACTTGATTTATCCTTTAACCCAAGTTGTATTTAAGTAATCTTTATTAGTTGTATCTTTGTTAAGCTTATTCTGCTGCAAGTGTTGATTGAAAGTTTCAAAATGCATAATTTCTCAAAGTTGTTTTAAAATTTGTAATCACCCAATTCACCCCCCCTCTTGGGTGATGGTTGCCATGGATAACATTACTTCAACAATGCATGATGACTTAATGCATAATCATGTATATTTAGCAATAATATACTTTTCCATAACCTGCCACAATTTTGGCCAAGTTAAACACCAACAATTTCTTGGTCCCACACATGGACCCACAATAACATATTATCAAGCTCTCAAAAGTGACAACACACTTTTTAAGGTTCATTATGGAATTTTGATAATCACATATTTTATACATTAATAACCCCTCATTTTTAGTCATTTACACTCTCCATGTACTTAATTGATTAAGCCTGGTTATATTTTGTAAGTTTGGACTTAAATTGGACTTAATTGATTTTTTCAACACTATTTTTATCTTACACTGTTTCTGTATTTCATCTATATCTTGAGTTCTAGATGTCTTATAATTATTTATCTTACCTTGTAAGAAAGATAAGAGAAAGCTCTATAAATTTCATAAGAGCTCTAGGGAAAAATCGAACATCTAGTGCAGCTAATTGGGCTTGGAAGTCAGAACATGAGTTTTATGACTATAACTCGAATAGTGTGCAGTAATCATTGTATAATTCGAGTTTAAGGAACTAAAATGGGCTGAAAATTTGGCATCTGAAAGTTAAGACCCATATCTACAACTTTCATGAAGAACACAAGAGCTTAATCGGACAACTTAGAGGTCATATTGGGTCTTGAAGTAAAAATAGAGGTGTTGAAACTGGGCCTGAATAGTCTGCAGTAATTGGGGCATATCTTGGACTGTAGGATGAATTTTTGGATGATTTTGGTGGCATTAGAAAGCTGAGATAATTTCCTAGAACTTTCATGAAGACCACTTTGCTTCATTCTGACGTTATCCATGAGTTCATCACTGAATGATTTCGGAGATAAGAAATTTCAATAATTTTCCACTCATAAAAGTTCTTTGGCATTTTCCACTCGTCCACCCACTCATCCACTGTTCGCTCTTTTGCTTACCGCAAGTGCACGGGTCGCACTTGTAATATAGCTAGGAGTCCGATATAGTTCCCATGAGGACTATTGCTAATTCAGAACTAATTGTTAACCAATAGTTTAATAATTTCTATCTAAGAACATTCAAATTAAAGGAGTTATGCGTAAGCTAATGGAAAGATGTAAATGCTAGCTAATTGGAATTACAATTGTTGATTAAAGAATAGGGAATCCTTCTTCACCTTCTACTTCAATTGATGATATGCAAACCTCTTTATTAACATACATGATATGGAATTTGTTAGCTTGAGAATCTCATCTAATTAAAAGCCTATGTCTAGGTCATTTAATCATGCTTCCTTTACCTAATCTCTATGTGTCCATAAGAGCTAGATTCATTAAGAGCAAGCCTCATGATAATCACATATTTTATACATTAATAAACCCTTATTTTTAGTCATTTACACTCTTCATGTACTTAATTGATTAAACCTGGTTATGTTTTGTAAGATTAGATTCAAATTGGACTTAATTAATTTTTTCAGCATTATTTAGGTCTTACACTATTTCTGTATTTTGGTCATATCTTGAGTTCTAGATATCCAGAAATTATGAATTTTATCTTGTAGGAAAGCTGAGAGAAAGCTCTACAACGTTGATGAGAGCTCCAGGTAAAATTCGAACATCTAGAGGAGCTAAATGGGCTTGGAAGTCAGAACACGAGTTCTGAGTCCAGAACCCGAACAAAGGTACAATCGTCAGCATAACTTGGACTGTAGGAATTATCTTGGGCTGAAATTTGGACATTTGAAAGTAAGACCCATATCTACAACTTTCATGAAGAACACAAGAGCTTATTCAGACATCTTTGAGATGATATTGGGTCTAGAAGTCAAAACAGAAGTGCTGAAATTGGGCCTGAACAGTCTGCAGTAATTGGGTCATATCTTGGGCTGTAGGACGAATTTTTGGATGATCTTAGTGGCATTGGAAAGCTGAGACAAAATGTTACAACTTTCATGAAGACCACGTTACTTTATTCTGATGGCATCCATAAGATCAGCACTAAATGATTTCAGAGACAAAGAATCTCAATAATTTTCCACTCACCAACTCACCATTTGGCATTTTCCACTCATTCACCCACTCATCCACCTACTCTTAATCAGCCCCATTATCATTTTGTATTCCTAATCCTCTATAAAAGACACCATTGGCTAATCATTTGGTGCTCTTGGTGTTAGGCTTAGTTTTTACAAGTTATGGTTATGCTTGTTTATTGTTTTTATTTGTTGTAATTTTCTCTTATTCTAAATTGAAGCTATGTTCATCTTTCTCTTCTTCTCTCTTTTTTTCTTCTTATCTATGAGTAACTAAATCTTCATCTTGCTTGGGTGAAAGAGTGAAGCTCTTGGTAATGAAATAAGGTTAGATTATTCTATTTCTTGTGCTTAAATGATATATTATCAAATGGACATTATATGTGTTGTATTTTGTTTCCAATCAATTTAGAAACCTTCTTTGTATAATGGAGATCTTGATTTATTGTAGACAATAGGATTGACATAGTGAATGCTTGAACTCATTTACAAATATTGGTAGATAATTAAAGGAATCATAATATGATTGCATATATAATTGAACTTTGAATGTTATATTTTCTGATTGGAACCTCCGTTGTGTGTGGATTTCAATTGAGTTATAAAGAGAAATAATCTTACCTTTAATTTATTACCAAGAGTGGATCTCCTAACCCAAGCAAGTTCTTAAATTCATTTGTGAACATCTTTTATTACTTTTGGTGTTGTGACAAATCATTTTCTTACCTCAATTAATTTTTCTTCATCAATTCCCTGTGGATCGACCTCGGACTCCCGAGAAATTTATTACTTGAGACAACCTGCACTTGGGTTTGCATCTTTAAATCCCGCAGTCAAGTTTTTGGCGCCGTTGTTGGGGACTTGATTTGAAGTTTTAATTTATTAAGGTTCTTTTTCTTTAATAAAATCTATTCTCTCTTCTCCCTCACTGGTGCAAAAGATCAGCTTGTCGATCCTTCGGTTTCTTTACTAACTCTCTAACTTTCTAACTATCTAACTTACTAACCTGCTAACTTACTAACATACTAACTTTCTAACTTTTAAATATATGTCATTTATTTTCTCGCTACTAACTTTTTATTTTCTGCACTCTAACTTTTTATTTTCTCATTATTTATTATTGCTTTCTAACATAACAAAATAATCTTTCTTCTTTTTTTCTCTTTCGCCGGCTCGGTGGGGCTCTCTCTCTCCGATTTTCATATTTTAAATTTATTTTTTATAATTTATTTTCTCAGTACTTTACTTTCTGCTCTTTATTTTCTACTCTTTACTTTCTGCACTTTCTAACTTACTAATTATTAACTCTCTAATTATCTAACTTTTTACTTTATCAGTTATCTAACTTTTTACTTGTTAATATTTATTAGGTGGTTGGTTTATACCATATCCTTGTTAATATTTAATGGCGGGTTATACCTCCAGCTTGTACATTATTTTTGTTTATTTATTTTAAGTTATTTATGTATTTATTTTTAATTGATATCGTGATTTAAGTTCCGGTTGTCTAGTTAAAATTAATCCTGGTACTTTATATATTGATTTGTTTGAATCACAATCACACATAATTGACACAATGGCTAAAAATGAAAGTGTACATGATGAACATGAAAATCAACCGTTGCGAACCATGCGTGAATATTTGCAACCACCTCGAAATTCTAGTCCATCATGTTTTATCTTTCCACTCAATGTCAACAATTTTAGATTTAAGGCAGGTATGATTTCTTTACTTCCTAATTTTCATAGTTTAGAATATGAAAGTCCATATTTACATCTGAAAGAATTTGAGGAAGTATGTATTACTTTCAATGACCAAAATTACACTGAAGAAATTGTTAAGCTTAAATTGTTTCCTTTTTCTTTAAAAGATAAAGCAAAATCTTGGCTTAATACTTTGAAACCAAGATCAATTGGCATATGGTGTAACACCCCAAATTTCCTAAATAGTTGACAGTAATTTTGACAGTTAACAGAATTCTATTGTTTAGTGATTTCTGTGTACTGTAAAATTATTTTGAGTATTCCATCAACGTATTTAATCGTTTTGAGTGATTTACTCTGTGTCAAGAAAATAATAATTTTCGAGACGGGGGAAAATCTTTATGTATTTATTTCTCTTGATTGTTAATTATTTTTAACAATCTGATTTGATTTTCATATGTTTTCTAATATTTGTGATTTTTGTGAATGATTATAAATTTTTATATTTATTGAATTATTTTTGGGTTGTTTGTGGGCCTAGGTGGCCTTACGTGGGCCCAAGTGGGTCCCACAAAGTGAAAATTTTTTTATGTATAGAAAAATTTGTACTGTTTAGACAAAAACGGGGGATCTTACTAAACCTGAATCCGAAAACAGTTTCTAAAATTTTATTGTACTGTGTTTTGTATCGTATTTAATTATCTAGGCGATAAAAATACAAAGAAATATATTCTTTCGTGGGGTTTTAGCAGATAAAAATAGAAATTATACTGCTTAAGTCAACAATAGTGGTTATGACAACTTTTGACGGACCAATAGGAAACAAGTTTAATTCTTTTGACGGACCAATAGGAAGCAAGTCTAATATTGAAGACTTTGATATCAACCGTCGATTTAATCAATGGTGTAGGATTAGTCTAATAAAATGGCTATGACCATTTATAACCGTTGGATTTAGATTTAAATCAAGGGTGGAGATTTGATCTTATAAAGTGGCTAGGATTATTTGTGACCGTTGGATTTGAATTTAATCAACGGAGGAGATGGATCATTTATAACCATTGGATTTGGATTTAATCAATGGTGGAGATTTGGTCTTCTAAAATGGCTATGACTAATTATGACCCTTGGATTGAAAGTAAGAAGGAGTAATCTTGACCCTTCATTTTGGAGATGCATCTAATGGCTAGGATTTCAAGGAGGAAAGATCTAATGGCCTAGATTAAGTCTTCTAATCAAAAGTCTACCTAAATCCTAACCATTGATCTAATCAATGGCTCTAAATGGTGGCTAGAAAAGATGAAAACTTATTGAATGCATAATGCTTGGAGGGGGGATGGTTTTGTGCTTCATTTTGGAGCTAAAGAAAAGCTTTATGACCATTATTAGATGCCTTGGTCAATTATGCATCATTATTGATCATTTAGCACTCTTAGGAGAATGCTTGGAGGGGGGGGGATGGTTTTGTGCATGCTTAAGGGCATAGAATGGTTTCAAGACCATTATTACTCCATCTTGATCATTATTGATCATTTTCAAGAAGCTAACTCTTCAAAAATTTCTCTCCATCTCTTCTCCAAGCTAATTTCGGCCAAGC
Source organism: Ormosia emarginata (assembly GCA_029884605.1). Taxonomy (NCBI): domain Eukaryota; kingdom Viridiplantae; phylum Streptophyta; class Magnoliopsida; order Fabales; family Fabaceae; genus Ormosia; species Ormosia emarginata. The sequence continues at coordinate 8,947,921 of JAQQTP010000047.1, read as the reverse complement.
ACCCTAGAACCACCTTCCATCACTCAAAAATTTTATCCAACCTTATTTCTTGAATCTTTACCTTATTCTAAGAACATCTCTAGTTATGAGTTTTCACTAAATCATTCATTTTGAGCTTCAAATCCAAGCTTCAAGTTTCTACCAAAAATGATAAAGTTCATATTTCTTTACCCAATCTTTTAGTTGTGATTTTCTAAGCCATGCTTGAATCATGGTTTACCTATTCTTTTACTTGTGATTGATTGTAACATTTGTTTATGATTTTTAGGGATTTTCCAAGGAGCTCCACGAAATTGATAGGAAGGGAAATCAAGTGTTTTCACTTCATTCTTTACCTTAACCAAGTTTGAGAAACCTTTCCCTCACAAAAATAAAAAATTCCATCTTTGTTCTTTAATAGGAACCATTCGGCCATACCACCCAAAATCACCATCCAATCTCTTTTAATTTCATCCAACCATAGATCTTAAATCTACATGATATTCTAAGCAACTTTCATGTTGGAGACTTTCTCTAAATCATTCATCTTCAACCTTGTTCTTCAAGCTAAAGATTGAAGCTTTATTGGTGAAGTTTGTTAATCTTCACTTTTCTTTTGATTTTCAAGGTTCTAAGCCATGTTTGATCCATGGTTTATTTTGTTCAAGCTTGATTTACTAATAAATATATGTTTTGTTTTGTATTTGAGAAGCCTTTGGTGGTGAAGGACTTGGAAAGCAAAACAAGGAGCTTTTGAGAATCTTCAAGAGGTAAGAGGGAGATTCATCTCACCAACCAAGTATGGTGGTGAGAGATGGTTTGTGTATTTGATGGATGGTGAATCCATGTGAGGATTCATATCCATGGTCATGTAATAATTTGTGGGTGTTTATATGCTTTGATTATTTGCCTATGCTTGATATGATTTGCATGATTTATTACTTTGATTATGGCATGCTTGTGATATATATTTGAATATGTATGTGTATGCCATGATTTGATGATAGAAAGGAAATTGATTTTTGGTTCCAGAGACCAAGAGGATTTTGGCCAAGACACCTCAAAATAGGTGTTCACAAATTAATATTTTCATGAATGATAAAATTAAATGATTAGAAAAGCAAGGAAAATAAACAAAGGGTTTGTTTTTCAAGAAATAGTGTTCATGGTTTTGAGAAGGATTTTTACTGATTTATTTTGTCTAAAAAGTTTCTAAGCATTTTACTAAACAAGAGTTTTAAATGAAAAGAGTAATGAGTTGATGATTTTAAGGATTTGTAAAGAAAGTGAAAAATGAAAATGAACAAATGATTTGATTTCAAAGACCAAGTGCTCACGGTTTTTGTTAAAGAATTTTTAATGGTTTTGTTTGTGTAAAACCATATTGACTTAGAAGGAAAAATATTTGATGGTTTAAATAATCAAGTACCACGATTTTGAAGGCTTATGAATGCCTTGATTTTATGAAACAAAGTGATTTTCAAGTGAAAATATAATTGATTTGGTATAAGAAATTTAGAAAGGGAATCAGAGTGTTTTATCACTTGAGAAATGAAATTTTCATATGGGAATGGAAAAGAGAGGTTGAAAGTGTTTGAACCTCAATTTATTTTAAAGAGAATTGATTTTAGAATTGATTTGAGAAAAATGAAGAATATAATAGCGATTTGATATTTTCTAACGTGTAACTCATCCTTTGGGTTTTGGAAAGCGTTAGTAATTTTTAAAGTGAGAAACATTGATTTAATTCAATGGAATTGTGAATTTGTGGAATTTGTTACAAAAAGATTTTTCTTGAGTAAGAAAATGTGGAAAATAATGTGAGTAGTCATATTATTTTGAGAAAGGTTGAAATGAAATTTTTGAAGGTTGAGAAATATTTTTCGTAATGGAATTATGGTGAAAAATGATTTACGTAACTTAAAAACGTGATTTTTAAGTTACGCGATTTGAAAAACGTTTAAATATTTCCACGCGATTTGAAAAACGTTGAAATATTTCTACGCAATTTGGAAAGCATTTAAATATTTTTACACGTTTGAGATATTGTTGAAAAATCGCTACGCGATTTAAAAATGGTAGAATATTTTTACGCGATTGAGAAAACGTTGAAAAATCACTATGTGATTTGAAAATGCAACAGAAATGTTGTAAAATTGTAAAAAGGTAACAGAAATGTTGCGCGATTGTGAAAACATGATGAAAGTGTTTTGTGACTATGAAAACACGATAATATGATTTCGCTGTCGAAAATACAGTATAATTACTGTTGGGCCAGTGTGTGGACCCTGATTATGAGATAATGAAATTAAAACTGAGAATGGGCCAATGTGTGGACCCTGAATATGAAAGTGTGAATTTTGCCTATGATTGGCATTGGTGCATTAAACATGCATTGGAAATGAGGAATTTTGCCTGTGATTGGCATTGGTGCATTGAACATGCATTGAAAAGATATGCATTGAGGCATATGATAATTTTGAATTGAACAAAAATTGATAGCTGATGCTATTAGGACCCTTGTGGTTGAAGAGGGAATGTGAATTGATAGTGAGGTCTATGATGGATCTTGGGGTGCATCGAGGCGCGGCGGTCGACTAGTGGATATCTGTCTGTGGGCTATGGCTGGACCATATGCCACTTAGCGAGGTAGTCCGTTATAACGCATTGACGATACCCGACAAGAACACGATTCTTTTCAAAAGCTAGACATTTGTCTGTGGGCTAATCTGGAAGATTGTCTTTGGGCTAAGGCTGACAATTAATAGAGCATTCTTCTCGAAATTGTGAAAACCTCCATGGAGTAGGACATTGAGTCTACATGCATAACATATGCATAAATCTGAGTATCTATATCTGCATGATATAATAATTGAGGAATATTGGATGATGATGATGATAATCATGTTGATAACATTATTGTGATTATTGTGTGATGATAATAATGTTAATGGCATGATGATGATAGTTGATTAATGTTGAGTGCATTATTGGAATTATAGTATGATATATCTGTATGATATATTGTTTGTGTTATCTCTGTGCTACCATATTGGTATTGGTGTAGGTGATCTCACCTCTTTGTTATATTTTGTTGTTGTGCTTATATTGGTAAAAATTATATAATAGATGAAACGAGTTATCTTAGACATACGAGTGATAAATACTCTGAGATCGAAGACAACATCAGAGAATGACCATTCCAGATTTTGATAGCGTGCAGTGTTGACAAGGAACAGATGTCTGATGCATCAAGATGGATACAAGAAGAAATAAGTATGTTAAGTTTTCTCGTTAGTGTTGTACCGTGTTATTAAGTAGGACCCGTGATGGAGTTTGCTACTGTTAAAAAAAAAGAGTCTGTTAGTTTTATATTTCTCTTTAAATTGTTAAATATTAATTGGTGTCAATATTGTATATTAATTAGTTTAAATATATTTTCAGTAATACTTATGGATTTCAGTAAGTTTATGTTTCTGTAAAAAGAAATTTTAAAAACTCACTATTTTATAACTCAAACCTTTTATTAAATATATTTTCAAATTGGGAGTTGGTAGTCAGAAATGTGATGTCCTAAGGAGGGTGTTACACATGGCAATAAATGCAAGGTGAGTTCTTAAAAAAAAATTTTCCAACACATAAAACCAATGATATGAAAAGACAAATCCAAATTTTTTTTCAAAATTCAAATGAATCATATTTTCAATGTTTGGAACGGTTTAAAGATTTGTTAAATTCTTGCCCACATCATGGTTTTGAAAAATGACGCACTATAAGCTTCTTTTGTAAAAGTTTAACACTTGAAACTAAACAATTTGTGGAAATAATGTGCAATAGTGAGTTTCTTGATAAAGAACCTGATGAAGCTTTAGACTATTTGAACCAGTTGGCTGAAAATTCTCAATCTTAGCATAGTACTAACACTTCTGAAAATTCAGTTAGATCTAATCTTGCAAGTGCTAATAAAGGAAAATATTACCTTAGTCAAGAGGAAGTTCTAAATGCTAGGTTTGCCAGTTTGGCTAGAAAGGTTGAAGCCATGGAATTAAGAAAAGCAAAAGAAATCAAATCTGTGCAAAATGAAGAAATTTGTGGTATTTATGATGACTTAGGACACTCAACACATGAATGTCCCAATATTCCTATTTTTAAAGAAGTTGTACATGAGCAAGTAAATGCAATGAATAATTTTAAAAAGTCATTTACTTCTTCTTTTTCAGATACATACAATTCGGGATAGAGAAATCACCCGAATTTCAGCTGGAGGAATAATAATTAGTCATAATTCGTGCAACCACCACCTCCTCAGGCACAACAGGACTCTCAAAATTCTCAAGGATATGCACCTTATGTCCCACCATATAGGAAAAACCTTGAAGAAACACTGCATGCAATCATAGAAAAGCAAGAGACTATTAATAAACAAAACAACCAAACCATGAATGACATAAAAGACACTCTTGCTAAACTTTCTTCTGCACTCACCATTCACGAGAAAGGAAAATTTCCTTCTCAACCTCAACCAAATCCCAAGGGTCAGTACAGTCTAAATGAGGGGAGTTCAGAAAACCAACAAATGGACCAAGTCAAGTCAGTGATAACTCTTAGGAGTAGAAAGGTTGTTGAAAAACAAATTCTTGAACCCTGTGAGAAAGAAGATGAACCAATTCCCCAAGAAAATGAAGAAGTTGACCAAAAGGAGACTAAACTCTCGCCTTTACCCATATTTCCTCAAGCATTGAATAATCCAAAGAAGTTGGACCACCACACTAAATTTTTTGAAATTTTGAAACAAGTGAAGATCAATTTTCCTCTATTAGATGCTATCAAACAAATTCCTTCTTATGCCAAATATTTGAAGGACTTGTGCACTGTTAAAAAGAAATTAAATGTGAAAAAGAAAGCATTTTTGGCTGAACAGGTAAGTTCCATTCTTCAGAATAATAATGCGTTAAAATATAAAGACCCACGTTGTCCTACAGTTTCATGCATTATTGGAGAATATAAAATTAAAAAAGCTTTACTTGATCTTGGTGCTAGTGTCAATTTGCTTCCGTATTCAGTTTATCAGCAACGCAACTTGGGTGAGTTAAAACCAACTTCTGTAACTCTTCTACTTGCTGCTAGATCAATTAAAATTCCAAGAGGAATAGTGGAAGATGTATTGATTCAAGTTGATAAATTCATATATCCTATGGATTTTATTATCTTGGATACTGAACCAATGATTGATAGTTGCAAGTCAATTCCTATTATTTTAGGCCGTCCATTTTTAGCAACATCAAATACTTTGATAAATTATAGAAATGGAGTGGTGAAGCTAACATTTGGAAACATGATACTGGAGCTCAATGTTTTTAACATGTGCAAGCAACCACAGGAAATCCTTGATGAAAAGGAGGAAGTTGAAGGAATTGAAGCCATTATAGATGATCATCTTCAAACAAGGAGTTCTTCTGACCCATTAGAAATTTGTTTAGTCAATTCATTTGATTCAGGCATGCAATTAGAAGATGATATCTCTGAAATATGCTCTTTGCTTGATTGTACACAGGTAATGGAGTACAAGGGATGGAAGCCAAGATTTGAAGAGCTAAAACCCATGAATGATAATGCCCATGAAGAAGTACCCACACTGGAACTAAAGCTATTACCTGTTGGGTTGAAGTACACATTTTTTGGAGAAAAGAAAAACTTTCCAGTGATAATTTCCTCGTCTCTTACTGAAGAACAAGAAGGTATATTAATAGAAGTACTTAAAAGCCATAAAAGTGCAATTGGATGGACATTAAAGGTCATAAAAGGTATTAATCCATTAATTTGTACACATAGAATACATTTAGAGGATAATGCTAAAACTTCTCAACAACCTCAAAGAAGATTAAATCCACACATGAATGAAGTAGTTAGAGCTGAAGTCCTTAAATTGCTTGATGTTGGAATTATCTATCTTATCTTTGATAGTCAATGGGTAAGCCCTACACAAGTTGTGCCTAAGAAATCTGGAATAACAGTGGTTGAAAATGATAAGGGTGAATTAATACCTACGCGAGTCTCATCTAGTTGGCGTATGTGTATTGATTTTAGAAAATTAAATGCTGCTACTAGGAAAGATCATTTCCCCTTACCATTTCTTGATCAAATTCTGGAAAGGGTAGCAGGACATCCATACTACTGTTTTCTTGATGGTTTTTCGGGTTATAATCAAATACCAATTACATTGGAAGATCAAGAAAAGACCACTTTTACATGTCCCTTTAGTACTTTTGCATATAGAAGAATGCCTTTTGGCCTTTGTAATGCTCCGACAACATTTCAAAGATGCATGTTAAGCATTTTTAGTGACATGATTGAGCATTATTTAGAGGTTTTCATGGATGATTTGATAGTTTTTAGAAATTCTTTTGAAAATTGTCTTAATAATTTGGAAAAAATTATTAAAAGGTGCGAAGAAAAAGGATTTGTGCTAAATTAGGAAAAATGTCATTACATGGTTACCTCAAGAATAGTGTTAGGTCATGTGATATCTTCTAAAGGAATTGAAGTTGATAAGGCCAAAGTTGAATTAATTGCTCATTTGTCTTCCCCAAAAACAGTCACAGAAGTTCGTTCATTTTTAGGACATGCAGGATTTTACAGAAGATTCATTAAGGGCTTTAGTGCCATATCTAGACCATTATGTAATCTTCTATTGAAAGATACACCATTTGATTGGATTCAAGAATGTCAAAAATCTTTTGAAAAATTAATTAGTCTTCTGACATCTGCTCCTATCATGCAATCTCCTGACTAGTCTTTGTCTTTTGAGTTAATGTGTGATGCTAGTGATTTTGCCGTGTGTGCTGTTTTAGGCCAAATAAAGGAAGGTAAGTCTCATGTGATTTGTTACGCAAGTAGAACTTTAAACAGTGCACAAATGAATTACACCACTACTGAAAAATAATTACTTGCTATAATTTTTGCTCTGGACAAATTTCGATCTTACTTAATTGGTTCTTCTATTGTGATTTTCACCGATCATTTTGCTGTTAGATATTTGATGTCTAAGCAGGATGCCAAACCAAGATTAATAAGGTGGATCTTGTTGCTTCAAGAATTCAACATCACAGTAAAAGATAAGAAAGGAGCCAAAAATGTTGTCGCTGATCATTTATCCAGACTCACAACAAGCTCACCTTTTGATAGCACACCTATCAATGATTCTTTTCTTGATGAATTTTTATTTTCTATCAATTCCATACCTTGGTTTGCTAACATAGTCAACTTTCTTGTAATAGGAAAGATGCTGTCTCAATGGATGCACCAAGATAGAAGGAAATTTTTGACAGAGGTGAAAATTTTTTATTGGGATAACCTATACTTGTTCAAATATTATGCTGACCAAATCTTTCGGAGATGTATGCCCGACAGTGAGGTAGGTAGTGTCATTAAATTTTGTCACTCAGAAGCATGTGGAGGTCACTTTTCTTTAAAGAAAATAGCTGTGAAAATCTTGCAGTGTAGATTTTATTAGCCCACTTTATTTAAGAACTGCTATACTTTTTGCAAAAGTTGTGAAAATTGTCAAAAGTTGGGCTCAATTTCAAAAGGAAACATGATGCCTCTGAACCCCATCCTTGTCATTGAAATTTTTGATTGTTAGGGAATTGATTTCATGGGTCCATTTCCATCCTCATTTGGATTTGTGTATATTTTGGTTGCAGTTGATTATGTCTCAAAATGGATTGAGGCGATTCCATGCCGACACAATGATCATAAAACTGTTCTCAAATTTTTAAAAGAAAATATCTTGTGTCGATTTGGAATCCCTCGAGCTATCATCAGTGATGGGGGAACACATTTTTGCAATAAACCATTTGAATCTTTAATGAAGAAATATGGTATTACACACAAAATTGCCACCACTTATCACTCTCAGACAAATGGATAAGTTGAATTGGCAAATAGGAAGATTAAACAAATTTAAAAAAAAAACGGTTAACCCAAATCGTAAATATTAGTCTTTAAGACTAAACGATGCACTTTGGGCTTACTGTACTGCTTTCAAAACATCTTTGGGCATGTCACCCTATCAGTTAGTCTATGGAAAACCTTGTTACTTGCCTGTAGAATTGGAACATAAAGCATTCTGGGCCATTAAAGCTTTCAATCTAAATCTTGATGATGCTTGTAAGATACGCAAATTGTAATTAAATAAACTTGAGGAATTGAGAAATGATGCATATGAGAACTCAAAGATTTATAAAGATAGAACAAAAGCTTTTCATGACAAGACAATTTTGAGAAAATCTTTTGAAATTGGTAAAAAAGTTCTGCTTTATGATTCTCGTCTGCACCTATTCCCTGGAAAATTGAGATCTAGGTGGAGTAGTCTTTTTGTTGTCAAACATGTGTATCCTCATGGGGCTATAGATATTGAGAATCCTAGGAATGGTAATGTGTTTAAAGTCAATGGACAAAGGCTCAAACCATTTCTAGAAAACCAAGTTGATGAGGTAGAATTCATCTCTCTTTTTTATCCTTGTTATGAATAGAATTCACTCTAATTTTGTTGCCTTGTTTTTGCAGTTCTTTGTGTTTCCAGTTAAGTGGTGGATAACGGTACTCTGTGACTCTCAAGTCGGTTTGTTTTTCATTTTCCCAAAATAACTGAATCCTTTCTCTCCTTTAAAATGGATGTCATTCTTTCAAACCCGAGAAAACATTTTCCTTCTCTCCCTCAAAATGCTCTGAAAAAAATCTACAAAGTTAGATGTGAAAGATTGAGACTGTTAATGCACAAAGGTATGCCAGAAGATGTACGCTGGATAATTGAAGCAAAGGTCTGACTAGCAGGTGAGTCTTCAATTGCATTTGACTCATACATGCCAGGTCTTGGAAGAAGTTCGTATTCTAAAAGGAGAAGAGCAAAAAGGTTACAAGTCTGTCACAAATGTAGATGATGAAATTATAACAAGCAATGTCGTTCTCTGGGGATGGTTTCCGCAAACATAGAAGATAAAATTTTCTTCATTAAGAATGGACTGAGTAAGGAGTCATTAGATGATATCTTATTGACTCTTGAGACGCATTCATGTGGAATAGTGCATCATGAACTTCTTAATTTGTGGAATCTCTTCAAGGATGAAGAAAAATAATACAGTCTTGGGAATATGACTCTAAAAGACCCTGTTTGCCAATTTATAAGAAAATTGGATGTGAAGCTTATCCTCGACTCATAGAAGATATTTAAGCCGTTACTAGATGTTAAACCAGAGGCAGATGTGAGCCATATCCACAACAATCTGTACATATCATCATCATCTTCTTCATATTATCTTTCAAAAAAAATTAAAAAAAATTAAAAAAATTTAAAAAAAAAGAAGAAAAAAATGTTTGAACATGGGTGATCCGGAAGGAGTACCATGACTTTAATTAGTTGTGAAGCCCCGGCCTTTGGCTGACCCGTCATTGACTCGGGTGGACCTTTGCACGCTGGTCCTTAAAAAAGTTCGTGTACCATGCTCTGTAGAAAGCCACACTCCATAACCCAATATTTACCATCTAGGTACTGTGGAGTTGATGGACAGGCAGAAGCGTCCCACTCTGGTTATTAGTGAGAAGTAACCTGCGACTGCCAAAGCATATGAGGCATCTGAGCTTGATCCTTTCTTTTATTAGAAGGGGCTCTCAGCGCCCAGGGATGGGATGTTTTGGATCTTGGATATTACAGGTTTCAGATTTTAGCATCTTTGTTGATGTTACGAGCCCAAGTGTGAGCGCTCCAGGTTCCAGACCCAGGATGGAAACCCACGATGGTTTCTTCTTTCTCCTTTCTTTGAATAAACGGACGTGAGTGTCTACTGCACTGGTGACACGCAGTATAAAGATATGCCACTACTGCACTCATGACGCGCAGTATAAAGATACGCCATGAAAGTTGTACATACAGGTATGTCATCATTTGCTATTATATTTCTTTTATCTTTGTATGATTTTGCTGTATTTTAGTTTTGGACAGATGATCCTTTGAGCAGGGTCCTTCAGGGGTTTCTAGACTTCTTTACCCTGATGGTTTTCTTGAAGTAAAAAAAAAACAAAACAAAAAAAAACAAAAAAAACAAAAAAACAAAAAAAATAATTAAAAAAAAGATTTTGTGTTTCTTAATTTCAAACTTTTCTAACAACAACCAACCTACCCTTATAGGTGCTATTATTATCCTTTCCATTCTTTTTCCTATTTAAACACTTCATTTTCTCTATTTTCTTCCAACTCAGAATCATTCAAGGGGAAGGTAAGTATAGGAATGGAAGGTGTTTCTGTTCGTCAACTTAAAAATATCTGTGTATTTTATAGGTCTAAGTATGGGAAGGGTTTAGAGTTTTTAAACACAGCTACCACTCTTGGTCGGTCACTTGCTGCGAGGAATATTCATCTTGTATATGGAAGAGGTTGCTATGGGTTAATGGGGGCTGTATCACTTGCTGCATATATAGGAGGCAGTCAGGTTTTAGGTGTCATTCCTAAACCTTTAGTTCAATAGAACATCACTGGAAAGACAATTGAAAAGGAACTTAAGGTATCATTAATGCATGAACGAATGAAGATAATGCTTGAAAACTCTGATGCATTCATTGCCTTACCAGGTGATTTTGGTACCTTGGAAGAAGTTTTTCAAATTATCTCTTGGGCCCAACTGAACATCCACCATAAACCCATAGGTTTGTTGAATGTAAATAATTTCTTTGATATTTTGTTACTTTTTCTTGACCATGCTGTGGAACAAAAATTTATCACACTTTCAGTAAGACAACTTCTTATCTCTGCTTCCACTATTGAGAAGTTGATTGATAAATTAGAAGCTTTTGTTCATAAACCTGACCCAGCAATAGCTCAGATAGATTGGTCAACAGGAAGCAGTGAGGGAAGCAGGATGAAAAGAAAGCCAGATCTGACACTTTGTTTATAAATCTCCTTTACCTTTGATTTTATTTATCGTACTTTGTTTCTGTTTAAATTTGTGTTAGATTTCTCCAACAGGTAATATCTTCTATCCTTTACTCATCTATATTTTAACATTGAGGACAATGTTGTGATCTAGTTGGGGGGAAGGATAGTTGACCAAAAAAAAATTTTTTTTTTGGGAAGTATGATATGATTGTCATGGACTTACTAAACTAATGAATGATGACAGAGTAAGGAGTAATTTTACTTCTGAAACGCATCTAAATTGGGAAGTATGTTTAGTGATATGACTATTAGAAACCTATTCGTAGTAAAACCAATTAGTGATGGCAGAGTAAGGAGTAAATTTTGGAAATAATTTATTACTCTTGAGACGTATCTTAGTTGGGGTAGTAGGTATTTAGTGTTTATTTGTGGAAGTAACAAAGTTTTGCTATTTGATTTCCTTTGAAAGATTCAAGCAAATGCACTCTCACATCTTTTGAAGCAATTAAAATTCAGGAATCATAGCATGATTGAATAAATTATCTTCTTTCTTAAATTTTACATGCTTGGTTATAGATGTTGAATTGGTGGATTAAGAATGATAGAAATATGCATTGTGAGATTTTGAGCCTATTGATGAATGGATTGAATATCTGTACCATTCTCTTCTTTCTTGTGTGATTTTCATTCATGGAATTGTTACTCTAGAACTTGCTTTGATTTTTTTTGAGGCTACATTTTCACATGCATACATTAATATAATTGAGGCATTTTGAAATAGCTACTTTGACCAAATAGCCATCCTTGTATATTTTCTATTGTGTAACCCCTTTGAACTTATTTGACCATTCCTTGTTTTTAGCTCATTTCGTCTCTTCAAAAAAAAAATAAAAAAAAATAAAAAAAAAAGAAAAAAAGAAAAAAAAAGAAAAGAAGAAAGAAAGAAAATATGTTTTTACCCAACCTTAGGGAATAAGAGAGCATTGACCTTGTTCTTGAACAAGTGTGGGGGTGTGTGTGCAAAATGATCAACAAAAAAATTTTTTGACCACCGTTGCAATCAAAGGATTATCAGAGTCTAGAATAAAGGTGGATGCTTGGAAACAACAGGAAGAAAAGGAAAATGTTCAAGTCTAACAATGAATTCAATTCACCAATTTGAGATTGATCTTCAACAAAACATTAGTCAAATATTGGTGATTGTCCTTTATGATGAATGTTCTCAAACATTTTCTCCACTCTAACTGTATCATAATGCTCTTTTATTCTCTTTGGTATTTATCTTTTCATATCCATATTATCTTCTCTCCTTTACCATGACCCCATTACAACCTTGAATAAAGTCCTCTTGATTTTTATATGCATGTGTTTTGAGTAGCAGAGAAGTAGAAGATAAGCAAGCTTATGGTAGTGCAATTGTTCATGGGTTGAATAGAGTGAAATACTTACCTTTTAAATACTTGAGAGATTGAGAGTGAATTCTGTAAGGATCTATCATTCTTGATTCATTTTTTTCAACTGAAGTTTCCTTGCTTGTTGTTTGAGATGTGAAGAAATGTTACCTCATTAATGCTTTAATCCCTTGAATTTCTGATTGCTTTTCTTGTTTCATCGAGTCTTTTAGAGTTTTTAGCTTTTGAGTCTATATCGTGTTTCTTTGTTTCCTAACTTTGGTCTTATGTGTTTTGCCCAGAAGTGCAAAAAGCTAAGTGTATGGGAATTTGATAATCACATATTTTATACATTAATAAACCCTCATTTTTAGTCATTTACACTCTTCATGTACTTAATTGATTAAGCCTGATTATGTTTTGTAAGATTGGACTCAAATTGGACTTAATTGATTTTTTCAGCATTATTTGGGTCTTACACTGTTTCTGTATTTTGGTCATATCTTGAGTTCTAGATGTCTAGAAATTATGAATTTTACCTTGTAAGAAAGATGAGAGAAAGCTCTAAAACTTTGATAGAGCTCCAGGTAAAATTCAGACATCTAGAGGAGCTAAATGGGCTTGGAAGTTAGAACATGAGTTTTGTATCTGGAATCTGAACAATGTATAGTAATTAGAGCATAACTTGGGCTATAGGAATTATCTTGGGCTGAAATTTGGACATATGAAAGTTAAGACCCATATATACAACTTTCATGAAGAACACAAGGGCTTATTCAGACATCTTGGAGATGATATTGGGTCTGGAAGTCAAAATAGAGGTGCTGAAATTGGGCCTGAACAATTTGCAGTAATTGGGTCATATCTTGGGCTGTAGGACGAATTTTTGGATGATCTTGGTGACATTGGAAAGCTGAGACAAAATGCTACAACTTTCATGAAGATCACGTTGCTTCATTCTGATGGCATTCATAAGATCAACACTAAATGATTTCGGAGACAAAGAATCTCAATAATTTTCCACTCACCAACTCACCATTTGGCATTTTCCACTCATTCACCCACTCATCCACCTACTCTTAATCAGCCCCATTGTCATTTTGTATTCCTAATCCTCTATAAAAGGCACCATTGGCTGAGCATTTAGTGCTCTTGGTGTTAGGCTTAGTTTTTACAAGTTATGGTTATGCTTATTTATTGTTTTCCTTTGTTGTAATTTTCTCTTGTTCTAAATTGAAGCTATGTTCATCTTTCTCTTATTCTCTCTTTCTTTCTTCTTATCTATAAGTAACTAAATCTTCATCTTGCTTGGGTGAAAGAGTGAAGTTCTTGGTAATGAAATAAGGTTAGATTATTCTATTTCTTGTACTTAAATGATATATTATCAAATGGACATTATATGTGTTGTATTTTGTTTCCAATCAATTTAGAAACCTTCTTTGTATAATGGAGATCTTGATTTATTGTAAACAATAGGATTGACACAGTGAATGCTTGAACTCATTTACAAATGTTGGTAGATAATTAAAGATATCATAATATGATTGCATATATAATTGAACTTTGAATGTTATATTTTTCGATTGGAACTTTCGTTGTGTGTGGATTTCAATTGAGTTATAAAGAGAAATAATCTTATCTTTAATATATTACCAAGAGTAGATCTCCTAACCCAAGCAAGTTCTTAAATTCATTTGTGAACATCTTTTATTACTTTTGGTGTTGTGACAAATCCTTTTCTTATCTCAATTAATTTTTCTTCATCAATTCCCTGTGGATCGACCTCGGACTCTTGAGAAATTTATTACTTGAGATAACCTGCACTTGGGTTTACATCTTTAAATCCCGCAGTCACCTTAGCAATAGCCATGCATGACTAATAGGTATATTTCTATCCTATTAGCTAATTAATTTATTCAAGCCAATTAAATGAAATCAAACATGCATAAACCATATTTATGATCTTAAATCCAATCTCCTATGTCTAAAATCATTAGATTTAATCAAAACATATTAAACATTGGCCAAATATTCAAAAGCATTAGGAGCAATATGATTGAACAACTCCTAACCATATATATTAACTTAAAGGTTTACAAAATCATCAATATTCATAGAAGGATCCAAGGAAATCCTTATACACAGACTAGCTACTTATGACAAAAAAAAATACAGTAAAAATACTCATTGTCATGATCTGAATAGAGAGGAAGATGAAGGAGAGGAAGTTGCAAGCTTGATAATGGTAGTCCTTGGTGCTTGAATCCTCCTTATGGAAGGATTTGGCCTCTAACTTTGGTCCTTTTAGCTTCCCTTTAGTCTCACAAATGAACCCTAGCAGCTGTGTTTTTAAAACAAAAAACGTTCCTTTTTAAATCTGATAGAACAGTATTTATAGGACTCCAGAAAACTATCTCACGCCGCGACGCTCCACATTCCACGCTGCAGCGCATGGTAAAATTAGGTCAAGCATGCTGTGTCGTTAATTCATCATGTCGCGGTGCTCCAAAATGTGTAGCTTCTGCCTGAACAGAGGAATGACATACGCCGCAACGCAAACTTGCGCATACCGCAATGCTGAATGCTGAACTTCATCTAGTGCTTTCTCTTCCAATGCAGCTCTAAGTTCTTGATCATTATTCTCCTTTTTTGAGTCCTTCCTACAATTAAGAAGTCACCAGAATAATGACAATAGTGAGTTCACAAAATCAATGGAAGAATTATATCAATTTGCTCAGAAAACATATAGGAAGATATCACAAATGAAATCAATACATTTAACTTAGAATCTTCCAATTATGCCTGATAACAAAGACTAAGCAATCAATACAGCGCAGATATAGGGTCACAATAACACCATTTTATGGAGTTATCACACCCCAAACTTAGGATTTTGTTAGTCCTCGAGCAAAACAAAGCCTGATAAGAAAATCAACTAAACAACACACGCACCTCATTCACTCAGCATTTATCAAGAATTCCCAGTATTACTGAAACCACTACTAGTGTATCCAGATTGATTTAATCCTCAGAGATTGATAATGCCATACCATCAAATTCACACATATGTACTCATCAGCATGCAAATATCCAAAATCTTTTCTCAAGTAGAACACATATCCCACTAGCATACTAGTTACACTTATCCTAATCAAATCATATTTATATAGATAAGTTTATGAACATACATGCATCAGAATCACATAATCCACAAAATTATATGTAAACTCTCTCTCCACTAATGTAAACCGTATATAATTGAGGATCAAAAGGGACTTCAACAGCTTGTAATGATAGGCCAATGGTAATGGGATAAAGAATAACATGGAATGGATATAATACAAACATTAAGACACATAAACATGCTATTTCAAGATTTGAGCCTCCAAGTGATAATATATGGGTGTTCAACAAAATTAAAAGATTAGAACTCTTGAGAACCATTCAATGCCTTTAGGATTTAACTTTTATTTTTCTTTTGCTTTGCTTATCTCTTTTCTTTTCTTTTATAGTTACACAAAACTTTTTTTTTCTTTCTCAGCGGATGGTTCTCTCAAGCTCAATTGACATTGAACATTCACTCATACTCTTTAAACACAAGACTCAAGTCAAGAAATAACCTATTATGCACTTAACAAACTATGACGGTAGGATGGAATTGCAATGTTTTAACATGCATTTAGGTTAGTTACATGGATAGGGAATATATAGGTGATGAAAAACATGTAAGGCCACTCATACATCAAGCTTCAAGGGGGACCTATGGATATATTTATATCAGGGCAAGCTTTTTAAGGCTCAATCGGTCCAAACAACGCCCTAATCATTTCCTCAATCCTGCACAGTCTAGGATTTCGCCTCAAGAAAGTTTAAACATAATTTCAAGATAATCAAAACTTCAACATGCACTTATTCATAAACCCTCTCTAGACAACACTCATATCATGATCAAAGTTGTACCAGCATACAAGTAGGATCTAAATCATGCATTTGAAAAACGACTGGATTGTTGAACAAGCTTTTTGATTACAAATGGTTTCACTCAAAAGATGGCACTTCGCATGCAATAATATCATGGGACAATCAACACTACACCAGCAATTGGCACACGATGTACATCAAAGAATTTCAACATTTCAAACATACATGTAAACCATCATGCACCCTAGTGATATACATCAGATCCATACTGTAAAAGGGAACGAAAATTGTATCTTAAATGGGATTTTCACATTTGCATTCTCCTTCAGATGATATCATTCTAACTAGTATTTAATTGGCCCAGAATGATGCATTTCAATAGATTCAAATTCAAATATCTAAAACATGCACTTATTTGGGTATTAAAACATAAAACTAAATATTCACAATTTGTTTACTCAGAATACTAAATATAAACACAATAATAACATAATATTCACTAATTATCAAGCCAAAAAGTCTAATATTATAACATGCTCTTGAACATTAAAAACATACACTCATACATGTTCTAATGCCCACCCCCAAACCTATGGGAAACAGTGTCCCACTGTACAAAAACAAAATGAATGACAACGAAAAAAGTGCCCTGTATGCTAGTTATCTGTGTCCTCGTCATCATCAGCATTAGCATCAGGGGCATCTGGCTGGGGCTGGGGCTGGTCAGCTACCACTTAGGGTGGGAACTCTGGCACAAGATAGTCATTCATGGGAAGCTGGAGACGCTCGGCCATCCATCGCTGAGTCTGGCGATTGTAGGAGACCATAACTTGAAGTTGTGCGATCTGAGTACGCAAGTCTCCATCATCAACTGGGGTAGCAACTCTCGGCTGCTGGCAGGCCTGCCGCTGTCTAGCCAGGGCTGGGGCTGCAGCTCCTCCCACATGCTCCATAAATGAGTCATTGAGAGGCTGTTTACTATCCGCAGGCTCCTCATTCAGCCCCCACTGTACCCGCTACCAGTTACACAAAGTGTGGATCAGATATGGAAAGAAGAGACTAGTCGACTCTCGAATACAGTGCTGGATCTGATTATGAATGATTTGTGCTACGTCATGCGGCAGCGCTCTAGGATGCAGTAAATCAGGATGACCCGATCACGTGTAACCTTAGATAGGTTAGTAGATGGAAGGATATGAGTGGTAATAAAATGATACCAGACCCGCGCCTCCAACGTCAAACATGATCATGGAAAGTACCGAGGCCGGTTGGTCTGAATGCTCATGACCCACTGCACTGGTTGGGAATCTGCCTGACAGATCCGGGCTGTGACGATCACAAGATCTATGCCCTCAACTGGCTCCCACGGGCAAAAGGCTGCATAGTCGTATAAGAGCGGGGGCTCAGGCAATCCTAAAGCAACTCAGACAGCAACAGAGGAGTAGGGTACATTGCGCCCCCCAACGCGCACAATAGTAGTTCCCTCTGCAGCATGGAGGGCGTTTGCATAGAATTCGCGAA
Organism: Ormosia emarginata; assembly: GCA_029884605.1. Classification (NCBI taxonomy): domain Eukaryota; kingdom Viridiplantae; phylum Streptophyta; class Magnoliopsida; order Fabales; family Fabaceae; genus Ormosia; species Ormosia emarginata. The sequence continues at coordinate 8,930,179 of JAQQTP010000047.1, read as the reverse complement.
CGATAGGTAGAACAGCTGAATCCTCTGGATGCTAAGCAAACTGGCTCCAGTTGAGCTCGTTCAGGAGACCCTCAAGCTCGGGGTGGATCGCCCTAGAGAAGGAGAATCCCTTCTCTGCTATAATGGTCTTGGTAATTGTGACCCTGTAAGTCTGAGCAGCAGCGACTGAGATAAAAATCCTCCTGTCAAAATCAGGAGGCGGGGGAGAAGGCTCTCTACGCTGATGACTGCTCTCTCCTTGCTGGCGTTTAGGACCTATGGTACATGTCAAAAGAAAACATATTTTGTTAGAATTGAATTGAATTGATAAAAGAAACTGTAAAAAGAATCAATTCTGCAAAATTATGGACCAAGCGCCGTGGCATTCCTTATAGCGCCGCGACATTCAACAGATTCATGAACACGCCGCGACATAAACATTACGTGCCGCGACATTCAACACCATATACAAGAAACACAGCGGCGTTATATGTGAACTCCGCGGCATTTGAATAAGATCCAAATCAATGCCGCGACGTTAAATGGACACGCTGCGACATTCATCAAAATAAACTAGAATGCCACGACTTTACATGGTCACGCCGCGACATTAATGCAAAAATCAACAGAAACATAAATATTAACAGAAAATATGTACAATAAATCAAAATAACTAAATTAATCTTATACATACCTCGTAAAGAGTGGAGAAATGAGAAAGAATGGGAGGGAAGGCAAGAAAATAGGAAGAAGAAGACAGAGAATCACAAAGAACAGAGAAATATAGAAACGTAAAAAGGATAACCAACTGCCGTGGCACATAAAACCACAGGCCACAGTGCGCCACGACGTAAGTTGTGTAACATCGCGACGTGCATTAATTGCACAGAATTTATTAATTATTATTATTATTATTTTTCTTTTTTTTTGAACAGTGCGCCGTCACGCCGCGGCGTGAGAGGCTAGCCTACAGAATTCTATAGAATTTTGTATTCTGCTGTTGTTTTTGCACATTTCCAGCCTTTAACACCTGCAAAACTTGCTCAAAAGGTTAAAACATAGTTTGTACAACAAAAACTTAATCAAACTGCAAAATCAACATATTAACATATTAAAGACTTAAAACACCTAACATTAAAAATTTGGGTTCCCTCCCAAAAAAGGCCTTATTTATAGTCCCGGCAAGACTTTCTAGACCTCATGTTGAAGCTATCAAAGTGAGGGAGGTCTTCCCCATTTGAATCTCTCCTCCATAGTAAGGTTTTAGGCGCTGACCATTAACCTTAAAGCTTGATGAACCATCCAGGGGAGCTATCTCCACTGTTCCATGAGTGAACACTCTCCTTACCTTAAAGGGTCCCGACCACCTAGATTTCAGCTTTCCGGGAATCAATTTAAGCCTAGAGTTGTAAAGGAGAACTTGTTGACCTTCTTCAATTCTCTTTTGCACGATCTTCTTGTTATACCAGAATTTCTCCATATACAACTTTACATTCTCATATGCTTGATGCCTAAATTCATCAAGTTCGTTGAGTTGCAATAATCTCTTCTCCCCAGCAGCTTGTAAGTTGAAGTTTAGTTACTTGATTGCCCAGTATGCGTTATGTTCAAGCTCAATCGGCAGATGGCATGCCTTTCCAAATATCAGCTTATATGGAGACATGCCAATGGGACTCTTATAGGTAGTCCTATAAGCTCACAGTGCGTCGTCCAACCTTTTTGACCAATCCTTTCTAAAAGGACACACTGTTTTCTCTAAAATTCGCTTAATCTCACGATTAGACACCTTTGTCTGCCCACTTGTCTGTGGGTGATAGGCAGTGGCAATCCTATAAGTTACCCCCATACTTAGCGAGAAGAGCTTCAAAGGACTTGTTATAAAAGTAGGACCCTTCATAACTTATAATGGCCCTAGGTGTTTCGAATCGGGTGAAGATGTGTTTATTTAGGAAGCCTACCACTACCTTTGCATCATTGGTAGGAAACACATGCCTCCACCCATTTGGACACGTAGTCCACAGCCACGAGAATATACAAGTTTCAATAGGAGGGAATAAAGGGACCCATGAAATCTATGCCCCAGACGTCAAAGACCTCAACTTCTAAAATGAAATTTAGGGGCATCTCATTCCTTCTTGAGATATTACCTGACTTTTGACACCGCTCACAACTTTGCACAAATAAATATGCATCTTTAAAGAGAGATGGCTAATAAAAGCCAGATTGGAGCACCTTTGCAGTTGTCATCTCACCACTATAGTGTCCACCATATGGAGAAGCATGACATTGGTCCAGGATTTGCTCCATTTCTTCCATAGGTACACACCTTCTAAGCATCTGGCCAGAGCACTGTTTGAACAAAAATGGCTCGTCGCAGATGTAGTGCCTGACATCATGCAAGAATTTCTTCTTTTGGTGAGAAGTTAAATCATGTGGCAACACACCACACACTATATAGTTAACCATGTCAACATACCATGGACATGATTGAGCGGTGGTTGCAAAAAGCTACTCATCTGGAAATGTTTCCCTAATTATAAGCGGTTCAACTTACTAGTCTTCATTCTTAAGCCTTGAAAGGTGATCTGCAACTTGATTCTCTACACCTTTCTTGTCACGAATCTCTAGATCAAATTCTTGTAATAGCAAAACCCACCTGATCAAATGTGGTTTTGCATCTTTCTTGCTAATCAAATACTTAATGGCAGAATGATCAGTGTAAACAATCACCTTAGTCCCCACCAAATAAGCTCGAAATTTATCGAATGCAAAGACCACAGCCAGCAGCTCTTTTTCTGTTGTTGTGTAATTTAGTTGGGCATCGTTTAGTGTTTTGCTCGCATAATAAATGGAGCGAAACACCTTATCTTTTCTTTGACCCAACACTGCACCCACAGTATAGTTGCTGGCATCGCACATGAGTTCAAACGGTAAGTCCCAATCTAGAGTGATAATTACTGGCGCTGAGACCAGTTTCTTTTTCAGCTCCTCAAATGCAACCTGACACGATTCATCAAAGATAAACTGGATGTCTTTCTCCAGCAGGTTGCAGAGAGGCTTGGCCATCCTTGAAAAGTCTTTTATAAACCTCCTATAGAAACCCGTATGGCCAAGAAAACTGCAGATTCCTTTGACAGAGTTAGGCGGAGGAAGCCTCTCAATCACATCTATCTTTGCCTTGTCCACTTCTATCCCCTTGATAGAAACTTTATGGCTAAGAACTATGTCTTCTTGGACCATAAAGTGGCATTTTTCCTAATTGAGAACAAGGTTAGTTTCTTCACATCTTTTCAGGACGAAAGATAAGTTCTGCAAACAGCTTTCATATGTATCTCCAAATACTGAAAAGTCATCCATAAACACTTCTAGGCCATGCTTAATCATATCCGTGAAGATAGACATCATACAACGTTGAAAAGTCACAGGAGCATTGCGTAGCCCAAATGGCATCCTTCTAAACGCAAATGTACCATATCTATGAGTGTTCTCCCTGTGGCTAGGAATGGTCTGCCTAGGATCAAAGGCACCCTTTGATCCTCTTCTATATCCAGAATCACATAGTCTACAGAGAATATGAACTTGTCCACTTTCACTAGGACATCCTCCACAATTCCCCTGGGATAAGTATAAGAACGATCCGCAAGATGGAGGGTTACGGATGTGGGCTTGCATTCCCCCAAACCTAACCTCTGGAATATGGATAGGGGTATGAGATTAATACTTGCCCCCATATCGCACAATGCTTGGCCTAGGAAGTTCTCTCCTATGGCACAAGGAATAGTAAAGCTCCCCGGATCCTTCAACTTAGGGGGAAGCTTCTGTTGCAAAATGGCACTGCATTCTTTAGATAATGCAACCGTTTCAAACTCGCCCAGCTTACGTTTCTTTGAAAGAATATCCTTTATGAACTTGACGTAACTGGGCATCTGCTCTAAGGCTTCAGCAAAAGGGATGTTTATGTGAAGTTTCTTGAAAACTTCTGAAAACTTCTTGAACAGCTCATCCATCTTATGCTTAATTTGCCTGCTTGGAAAAGGTAAAAGATGAATATAAGGCCTGTTCTTTACCTTCTTGTTATCGACCTTCTCTTCACCTTTCTTTTCTTCCACCTTTTTGTGGACAACTTCTTCTTCTTTTGGGCTTTCTTCACCCACCTTCTCTTGATCTTTACCATCAACCTCTTCTTCCAACAGCTTTGTCTTCGGATTACCTTCAATATCTTTCCCACTTCTCAGTGAGATCGCTTTACAATGATCAGTGGAGGACCCTTTTGGATTATTGACAGTATCACTCGGGAAAGTGCTAGGGGGTCTATTATTGATTGCATATGCTAATTGCCCCACCTGAGTTTCCAAAGCCCTCATAGAAGCCAACTGGCTCTGTATCACTGAATCATTCTTTGCTAAGTGAACTTCTGTCTTTGGCATGAATGTATCAGTTTTCACCATCAATTGCATAAACATATCTTCAAGAGATGGTTTCTTATCTTGAAACTATTATCTGGGTTATGAAGGGAATCTAGGAGGATTATAAGGTCGCTCAGCTCCAGGCGCTGAAGAAGAGGCTCCTTGATTATCCCTCCAAGAGAAATTTGGATGGTTTCTCCATCCAGGGTTATATTGGTTGGAGTATGGGTTATTCGGCTGGGAGTAATAGTTGCCAACATAATGTGCACTTTCAGACATACTAGGGCACCTATCACTCGCGTGATTATCTCCACAATTGTCGCAAAGGACAAATGGGCTTTGATGAGATCTTTGCTATCCCATATTGTCCATCTTGCTTGCCAATGCCGCAACCTATGTTGTTAGTAAGGTTAAGGCATCCACTTTATGCACTCCAGTTATCCTCTGTGGAGTATTCCTTGTGGCAGGCCATTGATAGCTATTAGCAGCTAATTCCTCCAAGAGTTGGAAGGCATCATCGAAGGATTTGCTTAACAAGGAGCCTCCGGCTGCATCATCAACTATTGGACGGTGGTGGTAAAGCAAGCCCTTATGAAATGAATAAATCTGGTGCTAAGGTGGTATCTTATAATGTGGGCACCTTCTTAACAGATCCTTATACCTTTCCCAGGCTTCATGTAAGGATTCTGAGTCAGACTAGTACATACCTCTGCCCAAGTTGTAATTGATCCCATTGGAAGATAGTGCAACCAGCTTTTGGCTCTATCCCTTAAAGAGAAAGGAAAAAGCCTTAGGCAAATAGCATCCTCGGACACTCTATTATGCCTAAACGTGTCACAAATCTCCAAGAAGTTAGAGAGATGCGCATTGGGATCCTCATTAGATAAGCTGCCAAACTGTATAGAAGTTTGGATTATTTGGATGATGGCCGGCTTAATCTCGAAGTTATTTACTTGAATAGCAGGACATCTAATGCTAGATTGTAGATTATCCATCTGAGGGCTAGCAAACTCCCTCAGTGGCCTTGTACGACTATTGTCCTCCACCTTGTGCGTAGCGACTTCTTCTGCCATCTTTAAAACTTAACTAAACAAATTAAAGAATTGCAACTTAAAATAATATGCACAAAAGACTTAGACTAGAACTAATTAAACTCGTTGTTAATAGTAGTTCTACCAAAATTATGCCGTAGTCCCCGGCAATGGCGCAAAAAACTTGTTCGCTCTTTTGCTTACCGCAAGTGCACAGGTCACACTTGTAGTGTGGCTAGGAGTCTGATATCGTTCCCACGAGGACTATTACTAATTCAGAACTAATTATTAACCAATAGTTTAATAATTTCTATCTAAGAACATTCAAATTAAAGGAGTTGTACGTAAGCTAATGGAAAGATGTAAATGCTAGCTAATTGGAATTACAGTTGTTGATTAAAGAATAGGGAATCCTTCTTCACCTTCTACTTCAATTGATGATATGCAAACCTTTTTGTTAACATACATGATATGGAATTTGTTGGCTTGAGAATCTCATCTAATTAAAAGCCTATGTCTAGGTCATTTAATCATGCTTTGTTTACCTAGTCTCTATGTGTCCATAAGAGCTAGATTAAATTTCACTCATTAAGAGCAAGCCTCAGTAATAGCCATGCATGACTAATAGGTATATTTCTATCCTATTAGCTAATCAATTTATTCAAGCCAATTAAATAAAATCAAACATGCATCAACCATATTTATGATCTTAAATCCAATCTCTTATGTCTAGAATCATTAGATTTAATCAAAACATATTAAACATTGGCCAAATATTCAAAAGCATTAGGAGCAATATGATTGAACAACTCCTAACCACATATATTAACTTAAAGGTTTACAAAATCATCAATATTCATAGAAGGATCCAAGGAAATCCCTATACACAGACTAGCCATTCATGACAAACAAAAATACAACAAAAATACTCATTGTCATGATCTGAATAGAGAGGAAGATGAAGGATAGAAAGTTGCAAGCTTGATAATGGTAGTCCTTAGTGCTTGAATCCTCCTTATGGAAGGATTTAACCTCCAACTTTGGTCCTTTTAGCTTCTCTTTAGTCTTACAAATGAACCCTAGCAGTTGTGTTTTTAAAACAAAAAACTCTCCCTTTTAAAATATTATAGAATAGTATTTATAGGGCTTTAGAAAATTGTCTCACACCACGGCGCTCCACATTCCACGTCGCGGCTCGTGGTAAAATTAGGTCAAGCATGCTGCGACGTTAATTCATCATGCCGCGGCGTTCCAAAATGCGTAGCTTCTGCTTGAACAGGGGAATGACATATGCCGCGACGCAAACTTGCCCACGCCGCGGCGCTGAATGATGAACTTCTTCTAGTGCTTTCTCTTCCAATGCAGCTCTAAGTTCTTGATCATTATTCTCCTTTTTTGAGTCCTTCCTGCAATTAAGAAGTCACCAGATTAATGAGAATAGTGAGTTCATATAATCAATGGAAGAATTATATCAATTTGCTCAGAAAACATATAGGAAGATATCACAAATGAAATCAATGAATTTAACTTAGAATCTTCCAATTATGCCTGATAACAAAGACTAAGCAATCAATACAGCGCAAATATAGGGTCACAATAACACCATTTTATGGAGTTATCATCCACTAACTCATTAATCAATTCCCTTGTCATTTTGTATCCCTAATCTTCTATAAAAGGGACCATAGGCAGATCATTTGGGTAATCTTAGCTTAGCTGAGATTATGCTATTGTGTTATTTGTTATAATTTTCTTTTGTTCTAAGTTGAAATTATGTTCATCTTTTTCTTCTACTCTCTTTCTTTCTTCTTGTTTATAGGTAACTAAATCTTCATCGTGTTTGGGTGAAGGAGTGAAGCTTTTGATAATAAAATAAGGTTAGATTAATTTCCTTCTTGTGCTTAAATGATATATTATCAAATGATCATTATACATGTTGTATTTTGTTTCCAATCAATTTAGAAACCCTCCTTATAAAGTGAAGTTCTTAATTCATTGTAGACAAGTAGTTTGGCATAATGAATGCTTGAACCCATTTACAAGTATAGGTGTTGGTAAATAATTAAAAGAACCATAATATAAATATGTATATAATTCTAAATGGACTTTGAATGTTTTATTCTTCGATTGGAACCTCCGTTGTGCGTGGATTTCAATTGAGCAATAAAAAGAATTAATCTTGTCCTTAACTTATTACCAAAAGTGAATCTCCTAACCCAAACAAGTTCTTTAATTTAATTGTAAATAAGTTTTATTATCTTTATTGTTGTGACAAAGCCTTCTCTTACCTCAAAGAATTTTTCTTCATCAATTCCCTATGGATCGACCTCGGACTCCTGAGAAATTTATTACTTGAGACAACCTGTACTTGGGTTTGTATCCTTTAATTCGCATCAAATTTCACTTTAACTTAACATTTCTTCTAAAATCTCTCTCTAGAGGAATTCTCTTGAAATTCTCATTCAATCTTTGTTTCTCTTAATTAGTCAAGTTCTTTACTTTAACTTAATCATAATCACTTAGAAAATTATTCTAAGGTTCTCTAAATCTCACACTGTCTCTTATTCTTTCCTTAAGTCCAAAGTTATTCTAAGTTACAGGATAAGGTCTTATTCTTTATTCTTCCTATTTTATGAAGTTCTAATAGATCTCTAATTTTCTAATTAACCAAGTCTCCACTTGACACTACATTTTTTTTTTCATTTTTACCTTAAGAGGCCGTGAGCCTCAAAGGAAATAAGGATTCTAAATTTTTATTTCTCCATTGATTATTATCCACCTGAATAGTTATCTTTCCAACTTGTTACAAAATTTTAACCATGAATACCCTATTGAAGGGTGTATGGCCATGAGCCTCCATAGGGAAAGCAAGGAACTTTTGCTTCAAATTCATATTTCCAATCCATCACAATCAATCCAAGATCATCAACATACACAAATACAACCAATAAAATCACATAAAAGGACATTAATACAAAGATCATTAGAAAAATCATATAATCAAGAAAGCAACCCTAACATGGGTTTCTCAAAATCAACACACAAACAAGCTTCCCTACTACCAATAGAGGTTGAAGTAGAAAATCTCCCTTTTACTAAGAGAAACAACAATGAAGGCAAGCTCCTTTTTCTTTGAGAATTCGTTCTCCACCACCTCAAAGCCATAAACTATTCAAACTCACAAAAATCACAATCAAAGCTTGAAAAATGTATCCATGATCACCAAAGTGACCATGGATCACGAAAATGAGATGGAAAAATGAAAAAGTTATGAACTTTTACCTCAAAGTTTCAAGCTTTAAAGCTTGATGGAAGAAGATGAAAATTGTAGATTCATGGGATGGTTACAAAAGGGAAAACGTTTCAGACGATGAGAAATGGTAGGAATTGCGGTTGGTTGAATGAAAAACTTGGATGGCCAACAATGGAGTCTTGACCGTGGGGTGGTGAGAAAATGAAGAGGAAAATGTTGAGTTTTTGAAGATGTCTTCCAACAAGAATGAACAGTTTCAAAGGGATAGTTAGTTCAAGCAAGGTCTTTGCTTGAAATCAAGCAACAATGGAGGAGGAAGATAGTGTGGATGCCGTGGAAGAGGAGAAGAGAAGAGGAAGAGAAAAAGTTTTGAGAGAAAAGATGAAGAGTGAAAAAGGTGATAGCTTTTTTATGATTCAAAATTAGAATGAAAAAAAACAAAGTGAAAAGTTAACTTTTTGGCTCCAATTTTGGCCCATTGCCATGGAGAGGTGAAAGAGAGAGAGAGAGAGAGAGAGAGAGAGAGAGAAATGGCTTCTCAAGCAAGCCAATAGGAAAGTGCAAGGAAGCTTCCTTTAAGCTTCTCCAACAAGCCAAAATCTCACTTTTTGAAAAAGTCAAAGGTGATGTCATCAAATGATGTCATAATTTGTGATGTCATTAAATTGTTCTCTAGAAAAGATGACTAACACTCTACTAAAATTATTATCCAGTAGACAAAGGTTATAGTTAATAAAAATAATGTTTATTGCCCAACAGATAATAAAATTATTCTGTGATTTTTATTTATCAGATAAAAATCTCGAAAAACATAAACCTCGTAAATTATGTCTAGCCTCGGATTTAGTAAGATCCCCTTTCGACGTTTCCACAGTTCAAGGTGTACCAGCCTCGAGGAAAATATATTAAAATATTCAACATTTCTAGAAAAATCCACAAAAATTCACAAAAATCACAAATATTATAAAATGACTATTTATCATGAAATTATCAATTTTAGGGGTGTTACATATAATAAGTTGGCCCCATGTGTAGTTTGTAGGGTCTTGTATCATGAATTTGCCCTTGATTTGGATCGAGATCCGATGAGTTGTTATACCGTGGTGTCTCCTCAAGGATCTGTTATCCGGTTAGGTGTTCCAGAGCTCATTTCCCCATTAGGTTCTATAGTTTATAGCTGTGGGTCAATCTCGACGCTTTTTTCCATAGCTCATTTATTGATTGCTACTTGGAAAAGGGGATAGAGATTTTATTGCCCCCAAGGATCTGATGTCTTTTTGGAAGCCTTTGCCTCAGGTGTAACACTCTAAAAATTATTTGTTTCATGATAAATAGTTATTTTATAATATTGATTTTTTGTGATTTTTTGTAGATTTTTTCGGAAATGTTGATTATTTTAATATATTTCTTGATTTGCGTACGCGCTGAGCGGAGCCGGGAAAATGAGATATTTTCCCCGAGGCTGAAAAATCTTGAATTATGAAAACGTTGACGGTGGATCTTACTGAACTCGAGGCCGGGTATAATTTACGAGATTTGTATTTTTTAAGATTCTTTTTCGATAAATAAAAATCACAATGCATTTTGTTATCCATTGGATAATAAATACTGATTCTTGTGTTAACTGTAACATTTGTCCATTGGATAATAGTTTGTAATAAAATGCTTATCATCTTTTCAAGAATGTTATCTTTATGTCACATCATGTTAGCTATTGCAAAAAGCTAACAAAGCTTCTCAAGGAAGCTTTACCCAAGTTTCTAGAAGTAATTTTCCCTCCCCTTTTCTCCCATGTGGCCATGGCACTGAGAGGGAAATGTGACTAAATTTTGTCACATTTTCACTTATGCCATCCATCCTTTCTCATTTCAAAAACCCTAAACACTTTTCTAACATTTTCTCTCTCTACCTTTCTCTTCTCTCACTTTCTCTCAAACTTTTCTCTTTTCTCTTTCTCCTTCATATCCCCACGACAGCCCCCACCATTTTCTTTCATGGTGATTTCAAGCAATTACCTTGCTTGAATCCACTTCTCCCTTGAAACTTTTCTTCTCTTGTTAAAATCACCTACAAAGAACTCAACTTTCTTATCCATTTTCTCACCATCTCCACGGCCAAAGACCATCATTTTTGGCCATCTAAGCTTTTCACTCAACCAACATCATTTCCTACCTCTTCTCATCATTTTGAACCTTTTCTCTTTTGTGACTATCTCTTGAATCCACCATTTTCGTTTTCTTCCAACAAGCTCTAAAGTTTGAAGCTTTGAGGTAAAAAGTTCATGACTTTCCCTTTTCCTTCTCATTTTCGTGTTTGTGGTCCTCACCATGACTATAAATCTCTCCTTTTCAAGCTTGAAAATATTGATTTTTGTGAGTTTGAATGTGCTAGGGTTCTTGGGTTGGTGGAGGACGAAATTCAAGAACAAAGGAGCTTACTTTCCTTGTTATTTCTCTTGGTAAAAGGGAGATCATCCACTTCAATCTCTCTTAGTAGTGAGGAGCTTGTGTATTTGTTGGTTGTGAGAAACCCATGTTAGGGTTGTTCTCTTTGTTATGTGATTTTGATAACTTTTGTATTAACTCTTGTCTTGTATGACTTTATTGGTTACATTTGTATATCTTAATGAAATTTTAGAGTGTTTGAATGGATTAGATTATGTATGGGAATCAAGGGCTCCTTGCCCTCTTTATGGTGGCTCACGGCTAAATGCCCTTTTATAGGATGTTCTTGGTTAAAATTTTATAACAAGTGGGAAATTGACTAATCAAGTGATTAACAATTAATGGGGTAATGGAAAATTTAAGTTCCTAGCTCATTTGGAGCTCACGGCCTCTTAGGGAATATATGGACAAAATTATGTATTAAAATGGAAACTTGGCTAATTAGTCAATTATAGGTTAATTAAGGATTCATAAGATGGAAAAGACATAACTTAGAATAAATATGACCAAGTGAAGAATATGAGTGAAAGTGAGGTATTAGGTAACTTGGGTTAAAATTTCCCTAAATGAAGTAGGTTTAAAATTTGAATGAAGAACTTGCTTAATTTGAGTAATAAAGACTTGTTGAAAATGCAAGAGAATTCTTCTAGAGAAAGACTTCATAAGAAATGTTTAATTAAAGTGAAATTCCCTAATAAACCTTAAAAGCGTATTTTCACTTTTGAAAAGTTGACAATGTGTTATTGAGGGTCCATATGAAACCAAGAATCTGTTGATAATGACATTGGCCACTCGTGGCATGTTTATGGGAAAGTGTATGATTATTGAATACTTGTGAATATGCATTGAGTCATCATGCATCGTAAAAAGTCCGGTGGACTTTATTGTAAGGCTTTATGCCTAGGAGATTGAATCGCACCTTAGTGCGGGTGCGAATAGACTAGTGTAGGTCACTCGTTGAACTTAGGGACGTCGGGGTGCGGGTATCTCGCAATGGACAGTTGGTAGCTCCTCTATACCATGGGATAGACCGATGCAAACGCACCGGCGATCCGGACGGAGACACTATCCTATATCGCTATCTTGTGAAGAATGTCTTATATGAGCCATATTATGCTATTTTGTTGAGATTGAAACACTTGATTTGAGGCCGATGATATACAGACATGTCTCCTTGATCATTCTCCCCAATGTTGTAATTTAGCTCCATGGAGTAGGGTTTGGTACAATAGTGCATGTACATGGTCAGTTATCATATTTATCTATCTTACATTCATATGATTATGAAACTGTTTCTTTGATGATGCTATGGTTGCCTGGATCCTTAAATAGCTTATTACTTGATCTTGATGTTGTTTACTGTCTTATTGCATTGTTTAGCATTATGCACCGTTTATGCTTCTTTACTACCATAATTAGTAATGATGTTGTGTATCTCACCTCTTTACTTTGTTACTATGTTTGTATATATCTATGTTTCCGTAAAGACCAAGGCGTGGACAAACCTGAGTTTCCTAGATTCTGGTCCAATTAGTTTCTTGTTCTGCGATGGCATCCCGACGAGGCTTTTTGGGGTATGCCAGATTAAGGTTCCATGGAGGTGGTGATAGTTGGCACGTGGATTTCGACACGGAGCATTTTGTTTATACTGGTGACATGACTGTGTCTCTAGCATGGGGTCGTTATGACCCTCATGTGTTTTCCTTTGATTTTCATGTTCGGTTGGAGTTCTACATGCCTGTGCGAGATGTATGAGGTGAATGTGTGTACACCCCTCGCGAGGATTCAGATTCATTTCTGTCCTCCACACGAGCTCCTGCTCGTGGGTCAGCCACTCTTATAAGGATTTCCTTCTTCGAAGAAGATCTTGAGGATGACCCATTTGAGGCTCCTTCTTAACTGTTGATGGAGGCTTGACTCTTTTTTTTTTGGTAGCCTTATGGCTGGCTGGCTATATATCGCTTTGGGCCCCTAATGTATTGCCTTTTTGGTGGGCTGTAAATGTATAATCCTTTTGGGGCATGTAAAGCTTCTGGTTCTTTTGTATAACTTTTATATATATATATATATATATATATATATATATATATATATATGATGTATTAAGGTATGGTTTATTCATCATATTAATTTCTGCTATAATTATGTTTTATCATTTTTGTACAAAAAAAAAAAGAATTCGTCAAATTATTATACGTTTACAAATAAACAGGCTATTATCTATATTTAAAATGAACTGGGTCTTAGTTTATATTTCATTTTTTGTTCGTGGTTTGGTGTGACAGTCCCTCTCCAAAAATGGGCGTTACATCAGGGATATGATGCCCTTTTGGCAGCCTTTATTTTGCAATTTGTAGCAGTCTGTGCTTGCTTGGGAATCGCTGCTTTAACTTTATTAGGAATTAAAATTGCTGTAAAGAGGATAGCAATTTTTTGCTCCATTTCTCAACTACCCGCTGCTCTCATGACCAATCACAGGGGAGAACCAATTAAATGTGGCTTTGATCGTGTGGTTAGTTCACCTCTTTCAGAGCTAATTGGGGAGTGTCACTCCCTTTATAAATTGGGGGATTGCAGTGGGGTTCTCATTTGTTCTTTTCTTTCGTTTTATGGCTTCTTCTTTAGAGGGTGGCCCCTTGATACTTTTTGTGAGCATGTTGAGGGTCTTGTCCCTTTCTAGAATCATTTTCCAACTTTTTCCCAAGTTTTCGAAGGTGTTCCCCATTCTTCCTACATACTTTCCTGATGGAGGTCTTTCTCTCCAGGCGTAACCAAGTAACTGCTTTGTGTGACTTGGCCAATGCATCTCCAAGCTGTAGAAACCTTTCTTTCCAGAAATATGCAATAGCAAAATGTTATACTGCTCGTGCAGGAAAGGCTTACAGCTTCTGCTTTAACTCTTGTGAGGCGTGGAGGGATTTCATCGCTCTCCCACTTCTGATCCCCTTGACTATCTTCCATGGTGCTACTAAGCCTTGGGTGTGATATTTTGGAGTCGTGGGATCGTGAAGCCTTCTCCTCATGCTAATCAAAAGGGAGAAGATGGGTGCCCGCATCTTGAGGAACTATTGAAGTGGTCATGGTTAGCATTTTATCATTATCGTCATCTTTCAGGCTACCTTCTTGGCTCCTCTTTAGTGGGCATTCTTGGACAAGTGTAGCTTTTAGGGGCCCCTTGTAAAGTAGATGATGTTTAGAATGTGAATAATAATAATATCCCTTTCGAATATTTCATTCTTTGTTGTTTGTATTTGTCACTAAGATCAACTTAATGCTTAACCTTGGTGATCGTATGTCTATGGGAATACCGAGATGAGTTGGATGCTCGACCTCGGTATTTAGCCACTTATTCGCATGGTTTATCGAGATGGGTCAAACGCTCGATCTTGAGTCTATATTTAACGAATGCTAGTTTTTCCAGCCGAGATGAGTCCAAAGCTCGAACTCAGTGATTGGGTTCGTTTAGTTTGATGAAGACTCATTTTGCCCAACTAAGATGAGTACGAAACCCGATCCAGGTGGTTAGGTTTGTTTAGTTTTGTAATGTCCTATTTTAATTTTATAGATTTAGTTATTACTCTAGTAGATTTACAAAATAGTTAGAGATATTTTATCATACATATCTCTGCCATTAATAACATTTTACATTCAAAAGGGGGGTAGATCCCTCAAAGGTGTAGTTAGTGCATACATTACGTAATTTTAAGTAGCACTTCTAAAATTAGTTAGCACCTACTTTTATAAAAATTAGGCTCAGCTAGGCCTAATTATGGTGCTAAAAAAACTTGAAGTACCCATGAAGTGCTACTTTTAAACATATTTACAAGACTTCATTATTACTACTAGTCAAATATTAGTATAATTAAGCAAACTTCTCCCAGTGTGAAAGAGCAAACTTCTCATAGTTCTGGTTTCTGTACTTGTTCAACTTGAAAGTCAATTATGAATCTCAGGATTGACATTGTATAAAATATCACGCTTAAAATAAGTGAGATAAAACTCAGTAGAGGTAAGAAAAATAATGGGATTTTTTTTAACTAATGATATTCCCGCCGTTATATGTATGAAAAACAATTTTATTGCTTCCCTTTTTTTCTCAATTTTCCATCATGCTATAACCTAAAATTCATAAGTCTTTCTAAAACAGTTTGTATCAAAGAAATTAAGTAAAAATTAACATTAATATTAAATAATCATAAATTAAAAGAAACTATGTGTATTTCTTGAAAACTCAAAAAAATCTTTTCTCATCCCTTTTGAATTCTTGTACCATCATTTTAGGATTTTAATCCCAAATTACTTATTCTCTTGATCACTTATGTACACATCATATAATATGAGCTCATATCTACTCAGGGCGTCCCCTAAGAATTTCTTCTCATGGTCATAAGCTTGCACATTTGATCTTGGTACCTTAGGGATATACTTTCTTATATTTCCTTCATTTTACAAAGTTATTCTTTTATCTATTAAAAATATTAATAGGTTATACATGTTTCTGTACAAAGACAAAGTTTGTGAAAAAAAATTCACATCTTCCTTTTGTCTTGGCCAAGATACTCCAGGAACATATATCATTCATTAGTAAAAATTAATAATAAGCTTCATTTTCAAACAAACTCTCTATTATCTTTCTAACAAAAATAAGAGCAGAAAAATAATATTAAACAAAAAAATAGTGTAGAAAAGAGTATAAAAATAATATTAAACATAAAAAATAGTGCGAACACAATAAGAGTAGAGAATAATAATGTCAAACAAAAAAATAAGAGCAGAAATAATAATAGTGAATTTACAGTAATGTAGAGCAAAAAATAAGTTTAACAATCAACAAAATAATCAAAGTCTCAGAGAACACTATTGTAACACCCTAAAATTTGCTAATTTACACTAACGTCGGAATTGCACTGTTTTGTAATTTCTTTGTGCTGTAAATTTATTTTGACTATTTCGTGACTATTTTTTATCTGTGTGTGTGATTTACTCTGAGTCAAGAAAATAATAATTTTTGGACCGGAGAAAATCTTTATCTAATTATTCGGAGTTGAGGGATCTTACTAAATCTAATTCCGAGTGATATGTGTACTGATCTTTTAATTTTAAGAATTTACCTGCAAAATAAAAATATTTTATATTTTAATATTATTTTATTACCTGTTGGACAGTACTTACTGACTTAAAAGTAGTAGCTTTTGCTCAGTGGACAATAGGAAACGAAAAAGTCTTTGTGACTTACAACTTGGTAAACCTAGTTAACGTTAGTGACTTGATTTTTTCTAAGCCAATAGGATCTAGTCAACAATAATGGTTGAACTAGTTAGCTTAGAATCTAGAAAGCCTAACTAAGTTAGCCTAGATTATATGTAGTAACTAAATGGAATGAAACTTAGTTTGCTATTCTTTAGGGATTCTTGTTACAAGATTTTTCTAGTATATTCTATAAGCTTGTTAGTTACACCTAAGTAACTAGGAAATCTAACTAAGTTAGCTTGATTTAATTAGAAGCAATGGAATTAGAAACTAGGTTAGCTTAAGCTTAACTAGGCAACTAAATGAACCAAAACTTTGTTTGCTTTTCCCTTTAGCTTCCACTGCTAAGATACCTTCAAGGAAGGTTCAAGGCTTAAATTTTCAAGCCTATCACTTATGGTAAATATCCTAGCCTCCAAAAATATCTATATGGTAAATATCTAACACAAAAATCTTACCTATTCTCTCCATTCACTCCACGGCAGCTACAAGGAGGAGTGGTCTTCATTTTCATTTCACTTCTAACTTCATCTTTATCTTACTTGACAAAAATATTAATTCTTTCCATTCTCTCTCTTCCAAGAACACAAAAACTCCATTTCTCTCTATTTTTGGAGCTCTCGGCCTCCACTCTCCAAAACCTACATCCACACTTCTATAATTTCATCCAACACCATTTCTTGAACCTAAACACAATCCTAAATACTTTTCTAGTTGTGAACTTAAGCTAGTTCATCCATCTTGTGCTTGGAAAACAAGGTTGAAGTTTTTTACTCAACAAGGTAAAATCCTTATGTCTTGTTTCTAAATTGATTCTTGAGTTCTAGAGCCATGATTGATCCATGGTTTTCCTTTTTCAAGCTTAGTTTATGACTTTAAGAATTGTTTAAGTTTGTTAGGGTTTTTCTTGGAGGGTCACGAAATCTTTACGAAAGCATCCAAGAAGAGTTTGTCTTCCTTAAAGGTAAGAGGGAGATTTAATCTCATCAACCATGTCTTGGTGGTGAGAAAATGGATTTGTTTGCGGTGAAGAATCCATAAGGATTCATTCACTTGATTGTTTAAAGCTTTTCTTATTTGTGATGATTTTTGATGCAAGCATATTTATAGCTTTGATTATATGTTTTAATGAAGGTATGATAGTTATTGTATGTAGTAGGATGTGAACAATATGATAAGGAATTGCATGAGGGTTCCAAAGAACCCATGAGGTTCACGGCCTACACCACCATAAAGAGG
Source organism: Ormosia emarginata (assembly GCA_029884605.1). Lineage (NCBI taxonomy): Eukaryota > Viridiplantae > Streptophyta > Magnoliopsida > Fabales > Fabaceae > Ormosia > Ormosia emarginata. The sequence continues at coordinate 8,912,577 of JAQQTP010000047.1, read as the reverse complement.
ACAAAGTATTCTAAATTATTTTCCTAATCATGGATTAAGTGATTTAATAATAATAAATTAGATTAAGAATTTTTACAAGAGATTAGATGATGGAAACCAATTAAATATGATTTATGGAGCATATAATGATTTTCGGCCAACATGTCTACTTATGATGTTTTTAATCCAAAATTATTTTCAAAGTATGGACTTATGTAATTAATTTAATAAGAACCTAATTAAATGGACTTTTGGAAAAACAATGGAAAGTAAATCAATTTTAGAGTTTAATTAGTGAAATTAAGCAATGATATAAAATAGAATAAATACTTGAAAAGTACTAACGTATAGCTCACCCGTTTGGTTTTGAAGTGCGTTAGCAAGTTTCAAGCTGTAAATATTAGTTAAATCTTAGAAGGGTAATTTTTAAAGGAAACAGTAGGAAATATTACTTACAGAATTTTTTTTATTAAGGAAATATTGTAAATAAGGCTAAAAATAAATATATAATGAAGAAAGTTTCAAAATTTAATTTAGAAAGCAAAGAAATATTTTATGCAATTAAAAAATAGTAGAAAAACCTTACGCGTATTTAAAATAATAATTTTTAAGCTATGCGATTAAGAAAACAATTTAAAGATGCTACGCGAATGCAAAAACGTTGAAAAATATTTATACGGTTAAAATAATAGTAGTTTCTTGTCAGGTTAACGTGGTGGACCCGATTAGGTTGGAAAATGGTACTGCCAAGTGATGTCGTGTGATTGTGAAAAATAATGATAATATTGTTATATGTGTACTTTTGGATCATGCACCATGCATAGAGAAACGTGTCAATTTGGTCGATATTGGCAAGTTGTCTAAGAGATGAATTACATCGTAGTGCGGGTGCGATAAGGGTAGTGTTGTTCATTGATTGAACTTGGGGGCATTAGTGTGCAGAGGATTCCACATGTGGACAATTGGTAGCTCCTCTGGGCTGTGGTACCCGGCAACGCACTAGAGATCTCGACAAAGCACTATTCTAAATCACGATCTAGCGTAGACTGTCTAGTACAATTCCTGTTGTACACGATGGATAGACTGTGTAGTACTTGGCTTGAGGCAGCCGAAGCTACAGACAGATCTTCTAGATCATTCTCTCTGAAAATTATGGTTAGCTCCATGGAGTAGGAACAAATTTGTGTACATATGCATATTTAGTTTGCATCATGATGTGATTATTATATTGATCTGAGGTATTGTGTATGATGTGATAAAATGATTTGATGTATTGAATGCTATATCTGTATGTACTGTTGTTTTCTATAATGCCATGCTGGTAATGATGTAGATTATCTCACCTCTTTGTATGCATTTTTGTATTATTATTATGTTCGGTAAAGATTTTGAGGAAGGAGAAGAGGAGCAACCTTTGGGTTGTTAGTATGAGGAGGAACAACATTCTAGTGATCAGTGCGTAGAGGGTGAGCCTCTAGATCATCATTATTGTTTGGATTGATTTGACGTGACATGACGCTACCGAGTTTTCTGGGATTCGTGAGACTGGAGTTCCAAGGGGGCTCTGAAGCCTGGCGTCTACACGTGGATAGGGAGACTGTTGTCTATATGGGACAATTGATTATGTCCCTTAGTAGGGAATATGATGGAGTTCCTATGTTTTTTTTATGACTATTTATGTACACATAGAGTTACCTTTATCTATTAAGCGCTATTAGGGTGGTCATTTCCATTCCCCTAGTGAGCTTAGTAGTGTGTCGACACAGACTCCTATCCGTAGGGCTACATGACATCCAGGGTTTCTGTCTTCTGATGATCCAATAGAGGAGGATCCTTCGAAGGATCAAAACTTTTAGTTCTGTACTTGGGCTAGTTTGTGGCTTATTTTGAGTCAAATAGTTTATAATTCTGTCAAAATAGTTTGTACTTATTGTATCCTTAAAAAAAAAATTATATGTATAATTATGGTGTGTATTTATTAGTTTGCTTTATTTTATGTTCTGTTTATTTTGTTTAATGATATAATGTACAAAAAGAAAATTTTTACAAGTTATATTATTATATGTTAACAAAATGATTTATAACTTGGGTAAGGTTTTATTATAATTCGTCGTAAATGTAATGCCCTACGGAGGGTGTTACAATTATCACATAGGATTTCAACCCTATTCAAAGCCCCTACATGATCACAAAGTCAGAACTGAGTTTGAAAATTTCGGCCACTAACGAGTTGGGAAGTTTGTGAAACTCTAGAATCAAAGATTAGAGCAAGAGAATTATGGACAAAAAGAAAATAGTTTTTCATTTCCCCTACCTAATTTGGAAAACAAGAAAAGGTTTATGAAGTTTCTGCAAAACGAAACTCTTTGTCAATCTTTCATTTAGCTTTTCTATTATGCTGAAGGGTTGAGTAATGGAGGGGCTTTTTATAGACTCTCATAAAGTGAGGGTCATTCATTCCTTTAAAAAAAATATTCCTCTACTAGATTCAGAGAATCTATTGTTGATATAAATCATAGCACTTCATGTGTTTCTTTCTGTTTACTTTCCATTTTATTATTTTTTTAATCTTTTTCTTATGCATTAATTACATTAGATTGCATATCTTTCAGAATCTCCCTAACGTTACTTTCAAATTTTATTTATTTTTTATTTTTTTAAACTTTATCTTCGTATTCATTGTCTGTAAATTTATCTTTTCATATCTTTTAAAATCTTCTCGCCGCCATTTCCTTATTTTTTTTAGTAGATATTTAAGGTAAAGTAACACATTACTCTAATAATTAGTCTATATAAAATATTTATTTTCTTTTTTAATACCTTATTAATTTTAAAGATGTCACATAGATATTATTATTATTATTATTATATTATTATTATTATTATTATTATTATTATTATTATTATATTTAAGGATGTTACAAGTTTGACGAACACTTGTGTGCCCAACTGAGATGAGTATGAAACCTGATCCCGGTGGTTAGGTTCGTTTAGTTTGACGAACCCTCGTACCCACAACTGAGACGAGTACGAAATCCGATCCTGGTGTTTGGGTTCGTTTGGTTTGACAAAGACTCGTGCCCAACCGAGATGAGTCGAAACCCGATCCTGGTGGTTGGGTTCGTTTGATTCGACGAATACTCATGCCCAATCGAGATGAGTACGAAACTTGATCTCGGTAGTTGGGTTCGTTTAGGGATGGTTGTGGTGACTCGGTAGCCTCGTGGTGTGGGGTCTACTATCCCGGGCTACGGTTGGTTACGCTTAACCAATGTTAACTTGGTCGGTTTATAGGTTAAGGTACGACTCAAAAGAATACAGGTTAAAACCATTGAATGCACTACTTGACCCCGGAGGATGTTCAAGTGGTTTCCCTAATTTTCCTATCTTGTAAGATTTTGGGAATAACTGATCCTTTTTCGGACCTTGTATTCCTTGGACCTCGCCAAGACATGATAACCTTGGGGGTTGTGAGTGGCCAAAATACTCGTGGACTCAGAGTCGCGATGAGGTATTAGCTTGGATGATGTTGGACTGAAGCATTCAGGGACAAAGTCACTGCTGAGATGTTGGATTTCAAATGAGACAATAGTAGAAAGAACTGATTCATTGATATCCAAAGGTGTTGTTATATAGCAGAAAGTAACTTATAGCTCGTAAAGGTGACAAACATTCAACTGTAACATTTTCTTAATTTGTCTGCATTCCAGAAGTTCTTGATCACATTACCAGGGATGGTTTCAAGAGTGTAGGCTCTTGTATTGGTTTTGGACATGATTCTGTATAGTCCTTCCTAGTTAGGGGCTAACTTCCCATCTTTTGTGTTCTTGCCGCTGATGTCCACCCTTCATAACACGAGGTACTGTCGTGGATTCACTTTTGAGTTGTGCCATGCAATGACTTTCTGTTTGAGGGAAGATTCCCAGACATAGGCAATGCAGTGTTATTCCTCCAATAAGTCAAGCTCCTAGCAGATGAGGTCTAGGTTGATTTCTTCATAGAAGTTTTGTTTCCTCCAACTTCGTTCTCCAATCTCCACTGGGATCATGGCCTCATAATCATACATAAACTTAAAAGGGGTTTTCCAAGTGGAGGAGTGTGGTGTGGTCTGATATGTCCATAGGACATGATCGAGTTATTCTACCCCATTCCCCTTGGCGTCATCAAGCCTCTTCTTGATCCCTCTAAGAATGACCCAGTTGGTGGTTTCAACTTAGCTGTTGGTTTTTAGATTCTCTACCAAGGTAAAATGTTATTTGATTTTGAGCCCAAATAGGAGATCCTCAAACTTCTGGTCTATGAATTGGGTTTCGTTGTCCATAACAATCGACTCCAGGACTCTAAATCTACTGATGATGTTCTTGTAAGTGAATTTTTAGATTCTCGCAAAAGTGATTAAGGACAACGGTTCTGCTTCAATGTACTTGGTAAAGTAGTCTATAACCGCCACTAAGTACTTGACCTGCCTTGGTGCTTGGGGAAAAGGGCCTAAGATATCCATTTCCCATCGGTAGAACGACCATAGGACAAACATTGTTGAGAGCTTTTCAGGAAATGCTATATAGATGTCTGAATAGCACTGATATTTGTCACATTTTTGTACATGTTCTATACTATCAGCTTCTATGGTGAGCCAGTAATATCCTGCCCTCAATGCTTTCCTTGCCAAGGATTTCCCACCGAGGTGGTGGCTTAAGCTTCATTTATGGATCTCGGTCAAGACATATTATGCTTCTTTTGGGCCAAGGCATTTGAGGAGAGGAGAAGAGAAATCACGATGATACAGTTGGTCATCAAGAATAGTGTACCAGGCTACCGCCCGCACTAGTTTTTGGGCTTCTTTTTGGTCCTCAAGTAGTCATCCATAGCGGAGGTAGTCAAGTATAGGTGTTATTCAGGTCTCATCATCTTCCAGTATGAAGACTTCAACGTCCATGATATTAGGAGTGTGTAAAGTGCCCTAAATCCAGGACCTATTATTGCTTGGACTCTTTGTACTAGTCAACTTGGATAAGATGTCAGCTCTAGAGTTTTGTTCCCTTGGGATGTACTCGACTCTGACACTATCAAAGTTTTCCATAAGCCTTTTAACCCTAGCTGAGTACTTCTATAGTAAAGGCTTTTTAGCTTGGTATTCCCCTTTTATTTAAGACGTCACCAGCTGCGAGTCGCTACAGGTGACTATGTGTTTGGCTCCTATCTCCCTCGCCATGTTGATGCCTGCTATACACGCTTCATACTCGGTCTGGTTATTGGACTTGCAGAACTCGATTCTCAACAAATTCTCTAGCACGAGGTTGGCTTCGTTTTCCAACATGACCCATGCTCCACTTTCTTTGGATTCAAGGATCCATGTCACGACCGGGATCACAGCGAAATAACAACTTACGGGTTTTTAAAAAGATGAAAATGGAGTTACCACCAATTTTATTTGAATCAGGAAAAAATTAGAAAACCTTTCTTAGAAAATTGTCTTTGAAAACCAGATCGGATTCGGGAGTCGATTATGTATAGAGAATGGTGAAAACTTAATCCCACAGCACCCCCTATCACACCCATCCTGAGACGGTATATTAAGTCAATTGTGCAAAAACTTGAAAATCTCAAATATACTTATTTTACTTCTCTTAAAAAGACTTTGTAACTATTTTTATTTTTTATTTTTTAAGAAAAAAAGAAAAGAAACAACCAAATTATGAAAATTTAATTTTTGATTTGATAGAATGAAAGTTCTACTCCTATGTATCCCGTGGTGCAATGAGAAACTCAAAGTCACGTAGTTCTTTAGAAAATAAACGTGAGTTAATTTATTTTAATTAACAAAAATGAAATCTCCTAACAAAAGGGAACATAATAAACTACTAATAAAAAGATATGAAAAGACGATATTCACGAAAAGCACCTTATGTTGATTATTACCATGGTTCCTGTCATCTTTATTACTTGTTAACTTGTTCAATCTTGCTTGTTTTCTTTTGGCATTTCATTATATATCAATTCAAAATGATTTGATTCCCTTCATTTCCACATTTTCAAACTTGATAAGAATGCTAACTTATGTACAAGAACCACTGGCCACACAATTATCCATATCTCTAGATTTCCTTCCCACATAGAAATACATTAAGCACATATATAAAGCATTTTGTACAAGCGTAATTGAAACAGGTTATCCAATGGAAATCGCTATTAACTTTGGAATCAAATAAAACAACTAGCAACTAAACTAGTGCACCACAATCAAACACAGACCAACATGGACAATCATATTTAAAAATAAAACTGTCATGGAACACATAAGATCAAATCTTAGCCAAAACTCTATCATTACGTGGAATGAAGAATCACAAGGAAAAGAAAGACAGAACATGACACGAGCACTTAGAATTCTAGCCAACTAATATTAAACCTAGGCATTTCCAAGAAAATATTTTTGCTTCCAAACATTGCCACAATAGAGATTCATTAATAACAAGAAAAAAATTCAGACCAGAGACACCATGAAAATAAATGAAAAGAAATTAAACAGGGGAAAACAAATCTGATGAAAGCTTTGCTTTCTCACTTCTATGAATAATCAACAATAAACGAGTATACAAATTCCGAAATATAGCAAGCAATAGTAAACAAAATGAAATCCCTCTTAAGCATCTTTATTAACTCAAGTCAAAGTTGTACCAATAACATAGAAGATACCCTTTAGGAAAGAAAACCAAGGATTCGAACAGAGCTCTCCAAATGGCTATGTACAATTGTTCCTAATCTTTCAGTTCCAAATGATTTCCCCAAAATACAAAACAAAAACTAGAAAAACCCTCTCATAATATTACAAAATTTCTCTTAAATTTTCTCTCCGAAAAATACATAGAAAGATTCCTTCTTTAAGATTGCATCCCCCTTTTTTTCTCTCTGATTTTCGTCCTTTATAGAGGCTTGGATGAGGGGGAAATGGTGGTTGCTTGTGTGTCTTTCATGTTGTAGAGCTTAAGTACCCTCAAATTAGCTCTTCCCCATCTCGAGTCGTGTCTAGTTATGATTTTTCTCCACTTAATCTTGCAAGACGTTTGTTGCTTTGTGCAGAGGAGTACAAAGCTTGGATATTCACGGGTTAAAGCAAATCCATGGAGGGGAAGAACCGGTTGGCTGTTGCTCTTGTCCTTGTGGTTACCGAGTGTTGCCGCTAGGGCCTGCTAAGGCTAGAGGGTTGACAGCTAGTTGTAGGTCGCATGGGCGAGTGATGTTCAGCTTGTAGCTAGGTTAGGGATGAAAGGTGGCTAGGGTTCTTAGGGGGTAAAGGGGGCTGCAGGGATTTTCTTTTTGTGTTTAGACTAATGAGGCTTAGCTTGCAAAGAGTGGGGTTCAGCTTGTAAGGATTTTTGGCTCAAAATTAGTGGGTTTTGGGCTACGGTAGATAAATAAGCCCAAACCTTTTTTTTTTAATTTTTTTTCACTTGCCCCCTTTTTTTATTTTTTTACTTTTCATTTTTTGTGGTTCGAATAAAATTGAGTGTTCATAATCCATCAATGTAGATGGTCCAAGAATGTGTTATAGAGTGGATGAAGTATGAAGTGAGCTCAACCAAGAAGTCAGACAGCACCTGAGCCTTTATGGTTGGTCTTGGCTCGTATGTAATTCCAAACTTGGAGAGCTCTACTGACTAAGCTATCATTCTTCCCGCAAGATCTAGCTTGTGAAGTATTTACCTGATTGGTTGGTTCGTCTTCACTATTACTGAATGTCATTGGAAGTATTATATCAGCCTTCTTGCTATGATCAAGAGTGCTAGATTTAGCTTCTCAATTTTTTGGCAATGGATCTTGGGGCCTTGCAGGACTTTGCTGATGAAGTAAATCGACCTTTAACCCTCATTTGTTTTCCTTATCTATACTGAGCTAATTGCCTCGTTGTTGATTGAGAGATATGTGTATAGGGTCTCATTGGGGTTTAGTTTTGTCAGAGTAGGTGGCAAAGAGAACGCCTTCTTAAACTCTTGGAACGTGGCCTCATATTCCAAGGTCCATTCAAAGTTCTTTCTATTTTTAAAAGTTTGGAAAATTGAAGAGACTTTTGAGCGACTTTGGCCAAAAATTGTGTGAGGGCAGTAATCTAGCCTATTAGCTGTTGCACCTTTTTTATTGACTAGGGACTAGGCATGTTGAGCACAACTTGACATTTTTTAGGGTTGGCCTCAATACCTTAGTTTGTCAGCAGAAACCCTAGAAATTTGTCGGCTTGTACTCTGAAGGTGCATTTTTTTGGATTCAATCACATGTTGTGCTTTTGAATCCTAGCGAAAACTTCCTCCAAGTCTTTAATATGGTCGCCAATGTTCATCGTCTTTACTATCATGTTGTCAATGTACAGAGCATCTTACCAATCTGTCCTTCAAAGACTTTGTTCATCATTTGTTGGTAAGTTGCCCCGATATTCTTAAGTCTGAATGGCGTGACACGGTAACAATAGCTCCTCATCTCAATTATGAAGGCAGTTTTGTCTTCATCTTCTAGATTTATGGGCATTTGGTTATACCCGAAGTAGGAATCCATGAAGGAAAGTAGCTTGAAACTGGACGAGTTGTCCACTAGCTTGTTAATGTTGGGAAGTGGGCAAGGGTCTTTTAGACACACCTTATTCAGGTTGGTGTAATCAACACACATATGTCACTTTCCACTGGCCTTCTTAACTAAGACCACATTTGAGAGCCACATAGTGTAGAAGACCTCTCTGATGAACTCGGCGTCTAGGAGCTCTTTTACTTGTTTTTGAATCACTTCTTGTCTTTCAGGTCCCATCTTTCTTTTTCGCTAAGCCACTGATTTCATATTCTTCATAATGGAAAGTCGATGGCAGATGAAGTCTGGGTCTAGGTCCGACATATCTATTGTAGTCCAGGCGAACAAATCATTATCTTTTAGTAGGACCTAGGACAACCGGGTTTTTTTTACCTTATTGAGTTGCCCCCCAATTTTGGTTACCAAGTCTGGCTTGGCACCAAGATGAAGGGGTTGGAGTTTTCTGTTAGGTTGGGGATGTGTGTCGTGGATCTCTTCGCGCATGTCCAACTTAGTCAAAAGGATGTTGACCGAGTCCATGGTGACTAGAGTTGAATCACTGTGTCGATCCATGGTCCGAGGTCTTTTAGCAATCTTTAGGCTTTTGTTGTAGCATTTCCTCGCCAAGACTTGATCTTTTTTAACTATCACGACTTTGTACTGGTGATTCAAAAACTTCATGGCCAAGTGGGTGTGGAAATCATGACCCCAAAAGCATTGAGTGAGGGATGACCTAGAATAACATTATATGCAGAAAGGCAATCAACCACAAAAAATTTGACTTTAACAGTTTTAAAGAGGGAGTATTTCCCTAAAGTAAGGTGAGTCTCAATATACTCGACCAGGGTGATCTTGTCTCCTGTGAACCCGATTAGCTCGTCGGTGTACGTGATGAGTTCTTCCTTTGATAGTCCTAGCTTGTTGAATAAGTTTAGGAACATTATGTGGGCCGAGCTTCTTTGATCTATGAACAATCTTCAAACCTCGGCATTTGTAATTATTTCGGTGATGACCATAGGGTCATCATGATATGGGATGTTGTTTCCGTAATCCTCATCAGAAAACGAGATCAAAGGGGTTTTTCTTGACCCACTTCCTGATTTAGATTCTGTGATGGAGGCCACAGTCATCACCTCTCAAAGGGCCCTCTTTTTGGCGTTTCCTAACTCACTGCAGCTCGTGAAGCCCTCGGAGACGGTGTTTATTGCCCAAGTTGCTTCAGCGTGACAACAATTTTCTTCATGAGCCTTGCCTTCCATTTGATTTCCACGGTACTGCAGCGCGACTGACCATTGTCTAACATCTCCAGAGAGTGCCTTTTGTGGACCTAGGCGTGCATCTTTGGAACTCTCGGGGGAGGTGGGGGGAGATTCTCTCTAGTGAAAGAAGTCCCCTGCCTATCCTGCTTAGATTCTGGTTGGTCTGCGACTGGTCTCAGGGTTGACTCATCAGCAGCATAGACAAATGTTGGATAGTGGTTTGTAGATGGAGCGTTGTGCGCAACAGAAGCACGATTTGGGTTGGTTGAGGCTTGCCTTCTCCTTGTGTTAACCATATTGATAGCTATATAGGAGGCATTGATGATGGTGTTGGAAGTAGAAATTTATCCTCCTCACAGACGATATCAATGTTCAGAACTAGGTTATGAGGGTTACTAGAGTAGGTATGAATCGATGCTCCTCCGTAGCGCACCCACAATAACAACAATCGAGGGGGTGGGTACCTACAAAAGGCACTCTAACGCTCAAGTTAATAGGTGTGCAAGAAGGGTATAGTGTTTTTGTGGAATTACCTCATGTCTTTTCTCCCTTGCTTACTGTATTTATATGGGCATTTTTAGGTTATATAGTGTTTGAGTATTTAGTGCGTGCCAAATGCTATTACCTAAGATCATGGCGACATGATCATGGAGACAAAATTGTGAAATTCGTTACCCATTTGTCCTTATTCTCTTGCCTATAGAGGATATGGTTATGATTTGTCTATGTCGTTATGCCTAGCACTTAGGCTGCTTCATGCGCACTATATATTTGGGTGTCAACCTTGTGGGTTGGATTGCTCTAGTTCTATGAACTCATAACCCGGTCCACAACATAATCTAACTAGCACCTTCAAACACTTTTTCATTTGTCATTATATAGGTATTATTTATTTATTTATTTATTTATATCAACAAAAGAAAGTGCAAATTGATAAAAACGTAGTTGGAACTTGGCCCAAAATTTTGAGGGGACTAGAGTTTGAACCCTTTCGATTGAGACAAAAACATAAGATAATAATGATGAAATTACCTTTCTTTTTAACACGATGAAATTATCTTCCTTGATTCTTAGCAAGCTACTAAAAACTTTAATGATGTTAATGTCAATTTAATTAAGCATCCGATAATGGAGAGCTCATGTCCTTTATAATATTATCATTGCCTAGAAAGCCACCTTAGATCAAAACCAATCTAGTTATAGCGTATGTGCACGGGGCTATAATTCACCTTCAACAATGTTAACATGTATTATATATTAGATTGAAATATGCTATAATCATCTGAACCAATAAAAAGCAAGGTGAAATACACATGTATATAAGGTACTGCTAATTTCTTTGTTAATTAAGAAAGAGATTAGGTCTTTCTGTTTTTATTCAATAGAAAAATATATCCCAAAATTAGGTAGATTGAAATCTAATTGTTTTTATTTCCTAATTTATATATTTCTGTTGGGAAAATAGAGAAGTACAGAACTCAAAAAATGGAGAAATAGAATCTCCACATAGCATTCTATCTCTTGGTGTTCTAAATTTAGATACTGTTGGTGCTTTGGACATAGATCAGCGAGTCAGTGGTTTGGACTTGGTTTGGACTTGATTCGAGGTACTGCTGAATCTCTATCAAGGTATGTAACTAAATGTTACTGACTTCTGGTTTGCTTCAACTAGCCTACGATAGCCATGCTTCCAAGCAGTAGATAACCCTATGAAAGCCCCTACAATTCTGCCGTGAAAGCATTAACAATTTCCAATAATACAAATAAGAATTATATGTTTCTGAATATCCATTAATGATAACTAGTCTGCGTTAATGATGCCAACAAGAGTGTGGTATGGTATAAATTAATATCAGTATATATATGCATATGAAACTCATGAATGAAAGACCATGACTAAAATACATCAAATGACACCGACATGATTGAAAAGAGTTTTGAGTTTCATGCTTTCGTACATAAAGAAATCGACAAGTTTATATCAGGACTAAATAGAAGCTTATATATGCATGATAATGGTTATGCGCACGTATGAAAGAAGTTAAAAGAAAGACTAACAAAATGACAAATTGTATATTGATTATCTAGAGCTTAGAATTAGTCTAGCTTAACAATTGTGGATTACATGCATAATCTCCTTTTGAAGAAAGAACTCTTGAAGAATAATGAAGAAAGAAGTGTTAGAAGCTTACCAACCTTTAATAATAGTTTGAATATCAAATGCCGCTTTGATGTGTGTGTTGTGTATGTTGTTTGTTTTGAATAGCATCTTAGTACCACAAGTCAGCTCTAAAAGCATTATGAACTTATTTTTGTGAAAAAAAAAGACATGTTCGTAATTTTTTGTACGAAATTTGTTTTTGTAACACATTGTATATAACTTGCCAAAATAAATAGAATGCATTTGATTTTCTTATTTTGTGGATTGTTTTGGAAATTCTTTTATTTGTACGACTGCGGAAATTAATTCGCATGTTTAACTCTAGAACCTGAAGCTTAGTTCTAATAGGAAGGATTGTGATTCATGAATATAAGCCTTCAAATGCATAACATTGAGTGAAATTCAGTATCTATCCCAGGATAGGAAAATGATCAACTAAACCCATGCCCAAAGGAAGTGATACTAATAATTAAACTTTGTCTTATGTATTATTGCACTGCTGTTCTCCGCCACTTGTACTATTGCTACCATTATTGTTTGGGTGTGAACTTCCAATAATAGATGTGATGGCAGCCACAAGAGCTGCAGTGAAATTCGGGTCTGCAGTGAGAGCAGCAGTTGCTGCATTTACCGTGTCTTCAAATGAAGATGTGTCCATTACCTGAGAACCATGTAGGCTAGAAAGCTTAGTTTGGTCACACAGGGCCTGCCCAAAAATGTTTGGAGCTGACATAAACTTCTGAGCGAAAAGTGGGGATAGGAGGCTAAGTTGGCCTTGTGGTGCCCCTTGTAGCTGTGAGGAATTGGTAGCACTTTGAGTGAGATCCAATGTGATGGTTGGAAATGGAGCTGAAGACGAGAGGGTTGCCATGTTCTGTGAGCAGCTAGGAAGTGCAGCACTTTCTAATATGTTTGGATTCATTAGGCCATCTGAGCTTGGCATTGATCCTGAAAGAAGCATTGATGCAGCTGCAGATGTGGTAGATGCCATTGCCTTGGCAGTGGGAGGGAGTGGATGGTTATGCTGCCCTTCATATGTAGTGATCAACACACTTCGGTCCTCAGCGCACCTCTGTACCTATAAAGAAACATAAGTCCACTGGTTGGTGCAACTTCATGGTAGAGATAAAACCCATTCTTTGTCAATGGCCTTAAAGTCCACTGGCATCTAATATATATATATTTTTTATACGAATTATATGAATCTCAAATTAGATTCCTTGTAAGCCTCAATAATCACACTTTCTATTTTTCCTCATCCCCTCGCCCTTGTGACAAAAAAGGAGGGGAAAAAAAATCTTTTACCATTCATATTAGGACCAGTTTTAGACTAAATTTGAACTAAATTAAGTTTAATTTTGAACAGATTCATTCCATTTGAGGATGTGTAATTGGTTTCATCTATTTTAGTGCTATTTTGAATTGGAGAAATTCTTTGATACTCTAATCAAACATCGTGCATTACTTAACTATAACATTAAAATAGGAGATATAACTCACATAATTGAGGTAATACATAATGAATGATACAAAATAAGAATTTTCTCTTATTGTAAGAGCATCAAAAAATTTCTCATTAAAGTGATTTTCGAAGTTGTCAAACGCCCTAGTTTAACCAGTTTTTGATTGCTACGCTGGTACCCTAATATATCTTTATGTAAAAAAGGGTCCAAATCTCAACGGTGTGTTTTCCTGCCCAAAACTATCCCATTATCACTTTTTCTTTCAGCAAATAATCCTGACTGTTGATTCTTCTTTCATTTGAGCTTACGAGACACTATTCAGGCTTTTTATTTCTCTCATACACTTCTCTCTCCCCAGTCTTACAATTTTTTATGCTTTCAATAAGAATAATGTTTGGCACACTTCAGATGTATTCACATCACTTCAAATCTAGGGTATATGTCAAAATTAGAATGTATGCATGTAAAAAATAAAATAACAATAACTATAATCAATGATAAAATCTCTGCAAATGTGAAACTGGTGTATTCCTAAGTGTGTATATAATATTATTCTTTTAATAATACCGTGTAAGGCAAAGTAGGGGGGATTCAACTAGTTAAGTTCCAAAAGAAAAGGTGAGGGAGTAATTGGTGAAAGCATGCAGGTTTCGGTTTCCCCTACCCCTCGAACCAAAAAAGAATGTTCCATGTTGTTTCTAGTCTCAGTCAAAAATAATCTTAACGCAAAAAGTAAATTTTCATAAAAAGTAGAGAGACTGTATACTTGCTTACGAACTGGACAACCAGTTCCCAGTGTGCAACGATAATAAGCTCGTGGACATGGATTCCCTTTCGCCATCTTCTGCCCATACTTTCTCCATTGACATCCATCTGAAATCTGTGATGATAAATTGATCAGAAAGAAAATTAATCTAGCTGCAGTTATAGCACAGAAATTGATGTTGCACTTTCATGACATAAGAAAGTATGCAATATCACATATTTAGATCTATTACATCCCTTTTCATTAAAATTCACCGAGTAGCTAGCTAGGTTGAATTTGTTAATAGATATAGGTGTTTGGAAATTTAAGTGTAAAGTGTTGAAGTCTTATATTAATAAAGAATAAGTTAAGTGAATAGTACATAAGTGGGAAGACTTATAGACTCATTGTTTTAAGATTTTTTGTCAAAATATGGTATCAAACTCAATATTGTGGTTTCTTATTTAACCCATTGATGGAGATCTCTTTTGTTTTTGAGCTCCCTTAATGGCCTAACAAGTAGTATGAGAACTGATAGTTCATCTGGGTCGAGTATTTGGAGACAGTAGTTGGTGCTCGAGTTCGACCCAAACCCATGTTATGAAGCACATTGATAAGACTTTAGTCTTTGTTGGTAATCCCGTGAATACTCGGAACCCCTTCTGCTTGAGGGAAAGCACACTAATATTGGGACTCACACTTGAAGGAGAGAATGTTAGAAATTCAAGTTAGACTCATTGCTTTAAAGTTTTGGGTCAAAATGTAGTGTCAAATTCACTATTGTAATTTTTTACTTAGCTTAGTGATGGAGATCTCTCCTACTTTTAGGCTCCTCTGTGACTCAACAATAAGAACTTGATTCTAATGGAGATCTAATAGACATCTATTTGCAAAGTTTAGAACTTATATATAGTTTATATTAACTAGGGTTTTAAATTTCGGACTACATCACGTGATGCAGTCGCAACAAAACGGTTGCGGCGGCCGCCCCGACCGCAACATGCTGCGATTGCAGTTGCATTTGGTCGCATCATGCCGATACAGCCGCAACACGACCGCGACACGATTGCAACCGAGGTTTAAAATCATGATACTAACCATTGAAGATTCTGATCTTGCTCGAACCGATACGCGAGCTTTCTTGATCATTGACATGGTTTCTGATGTTTGATCAACATCACTTAAAGAACTCAATCTCGTGATTTTGTTAGAGAGCCTTCCTTTAAATGCTTGGTCAGCTGGGTTCTCATGATCCCTTCTGGATTTTGTACTATCCCTGCAAGAATCCAGTATGTCTGGGTCCAACTGAACAATATCTCTACTAGTGCAAATATTCTGACTAGTCTTGTGCTCCATCAAGTCAACCATGCTTTTGCTTTTTGGCAGTTTTCCCTCTGTAGATTGCCGCGAAGGCTCATCCTTTTCAGCAAAACCCATGTCCAAAAATGGCCTTGGAATTAAACCTTCTTTCTTACCCTTCTCCCTTGTGGCTTCATTAACCTACACAAAGCCAAATAAAAACCACTGCATAATTTTCAGCTTTGGATGACTATAATAGCGCACCAGAAAAAAATTCCTTTGAAACTCATAATAAAGAAATTTGAATATCAGTTCTCTTATTTGCACACCAAATTTTCATACCATTCTTACACTGGTTAAAGAATAAAGATGACTTAACAACATGTATCAATAATAGGTTTCCAAAAGGTAACTAACTTTTTAAAAACATGTCAATAGCCCAATATTAACCAACTGAAAAACGTTATTATTTAATATTTGAGACATCATTAACAGTGTAATGATGGTGTGAAAATTTTGGTATGCAAGAATCTTTTTCCTTATAATATATTGATGAGATTTCTTTGATTTTCATTAAGTACCAAAAAAAAATTACCCCATGTTTATACTGCTTCTCCATCATCAGCTTCATAAGTTGCCTGTGCAGGGCATTGTATTCATTGTTCACCTGATCAACCAGCGCTCTCAAGCGTTGATTTTCAGCAGTCATGTGGTGCAATTCAGCTAGCAAAGCTACAAACTGTGATCAGAAAAGGAAAAACGTATTCTGATATATATATTTTTCCATCTTGAAATTTCTATGACTGCTATCTGTTTGGTAAAATAAAAAATATACATGGACACAAAGACAAGTACCTCATTTCTCTTGTCATCCCTGGTCTCGGATGCCCCATCTTCCACAGTTGATCTTTTGCTACCGGAATTCTTTGTAAGAAGATCTAAACTAGTCTATAAATTAATAACAACGAGAAGAAAAATAAGATTTATCCATAAATAATTAAGTTAAATCAGAAAGAAATGTCTAATTAAGGAAAAATTAATGAGTTTGCCTACATCTACATGAAGCTCCATTTGGTGAACCATTTGATCATCAACTTTACTACTCTTCTTCTCGGCAAAGAAATCCATCTCATCCACGACTAATCGTTTCCCATTAAACGACATGACTGGAGAAGAATGTGCAGCATTAGAGTTACCCATGGTATCAGTGCAGGTAGCTTCCATGTTATTTATGTAATAAAGCTTCTATATGTGCACTATATAGGAAGTAGTCTATGTATTGACTTTGGCTATGGAATCACAATAAAGGTGCTTGGGGACAAAGAGAGTGGTTGGATCAGTATCAAAGAAGAGTCCTCTAGCTAGTTTTGCCCACAAATTTTTGGAAGGAAGAAAGAATGGAGAGAGAGAGAGAGAGAGAGAGAGAAGGGTCTGATTCTGATAGATTGAAGTCAGTGATAGGGAGATGCAATGGACTCGGCAACAAAAAGGGCTTGGACTAAGACCAAATATTATGTGAAAAGAAGGAGCCTGAATATTGATAAAGATTTGAGAATTGAGGTAAGATGGTGCGTAAGTTGGCAACATGGCAGTTTCCCATAGGGCTACGAGGAGAAATATACGGAGAAAATAATGAGTTTGAAAGGGCAGCTGTTTGTGTTTGACACAGCCATATAGTAATAACCGACATAATTTAGTTTTAATTTTGAGAAGAATTATTTTTTTTAATTTTTTAATATGTTTTTATGTATTTATTTTATTATTTATTTATATTATTTAATTAAGTTAATAAATATATAATAATAAATTAAAAAGAATTAAAAAATAATTTATCTCAAAATTAGAGTTTAATTTTGTGTTTAATATATATATATATATATATATATATATATATATATGATAGAAGATCAATTTATTTCAAGATATAAATTTTTTTTTTTCTCTTATATTTATTTCTAATTATTACATCTAATTTTATTTAATAGTTATTTTTAATGAAATAATTTTAACCATTAAATGAAAATAAAATTAACAGTTAAAAATAAGTATAAGAAAAAAAAAAACATTACATTAATATAATATATAATTTATATATATATATATATATATATATATATATATATAAAGAGAGAGAATCTGACTTCTAAATTGACAGCAGCATCCAACGGACAAAACACCACCAGCATGTGTTTTCATTTTCTGTTTTCCTAAATTTTTATCATTTAAAGGACTTATAGTTTCTAATGGCTTCAATAAATTGAGTTACCTCAAATGGTCAAACCATCTCCTTGATGGACGGGGTTGTAAGTAATACTTGAATTCGTTGGGTAAAATAGAACATTCATTTTTTTTTTTAAAAAAATTCATATATGTTATTTGCACCAAAACAAAACATATATATAATTCAACAAATAGAGTTCCTTTCTGCCATTTCTTCATGTTAACTGATGTTATATAAATTACGAAATTTTGCTTTTGATTTTTTTTTTTGTCTAGCTGCTTTAATTATTCATAATTGGCTGAGTATATATATATATATATATATATATACACACACACACGGTAGATCTTTATAATTTTATTGAAGTTTTAAATAGATTCTTATAATTTAAAAACTTTTAAGAGTCTCTACATATATTTTAAAAAAATTAAATAGTGGTCAATGGCTATTAGATTCCACTAATTGATGTTTACAATTACCTATAAGTCATTCTGTCTTGCTTTTATAAGTTTCAGGGACTTAATTATAAAATTTTATAATTGATAAGAACTTAATTGAAATTTATTTAAACATTTTTAAAAGTATAAAAGTCCCATTAAATTTTTTTAAATTATAGGAACTGATTTTTAAATTTAGTGAGAATATAAGAACCTACAAAAGTAATTTAATCTTTCTTATGCAAAATTTAATTCAGGAACTTTTTTATGCCATTCAAATGGGAACCCAAAAATACAAACTCGATTGAGTTGTCTTTTAACTTTTTTTTCTTAACCTTTAATATCTGTTGAAGGGAAAACTCAGAGGCTTCCACCATCCTTTTAAGAGCTTTCTCAAATATTTTTTTTCTTAAGTCTCGACCATTTAATTTGTTTCATCCTTTTATGCTCAGATTATATGTGAACGAACTTAGCATATATAGTTCGTCTCAACAATGTGCATAATTGTTTGCAAGTTTCTTTCCATTTTTTTAAAACAAAAAATTATTTAGTTGTAAACAAGGCTGATTCGAGACTATTGACTTTTTCCAACCATATTATTATAGAATTTTCTATTTTTAACCAACAAGTTTTCGTAAATGTTACTGATGATTTTAGAAAGGTATATTAGAGTTTATGAAAGTCAAAAATGTCAAGCAAGTTTACGTGCCAGAGATTGTTATATATGGAAAGAAAGTAGAACATAGATTCCACTAAGTTGAGTGGCATGCATGTGCTATTATAATTTATGACTTCGTACATTTTATGTTACGTATATAGCTAGATCTAAATTATTTGGTCAATGATAGCATTAATTAAAGTTTTATTTTTTATTTTTTTGGTCTAAAGACTACAGAATGAGTATAACCTGTCGTGTTTATGTAAATTAATGTCACCTCAATTTCTTTCGAAGACATTTGAATCCAAAACCTAAACAATACTCAACTGCTCACCTCAGAGACATAACATTAGTTAAGCTTGGTATATAGATCGTCAAGTATATAGTAGCATTGGACATTTTTTTATTATATTGTTAATAGTCTTACATCATATGTCTCAATCTTTGAGTGCAGTTTATATATCTGTTAGATCACTCTACTTAATGTCAATTAGTTTTATGTTGGAATCTCACATAGTATAAAAGTCAATTGATTTTAAGTTGAAACCTCACGTGAAGGTTGGAATCTCACATGATATCAGAGATAATTGGTTTTATGTTGATATTTAACATGGTATCAGAGTTAATATCTCATCTCTGTCACCTACTTCGCTAGACTTCTCATGCCTACTTCGTTAGGTTCGTCTGTTCCGTTTAGGCATTGTGAAGGGGGTATTAAGAGTCTCACATCATTTGTCTCAAGATTTCGAATGCGATTTATATATTTATTAGATCACTTCACTTAATATCAATTAATTTTAAATTAGAATATCACACACACTTTCTTTTAGAGGATTCTAACCATGTACTTTGTACGATTTATATTGAAAAATAAGCATTACATTTTTCTTTGGGAAAATTATAGTACAAAGATACAATAGTATTAATAGTTGCTCATCACTTTTTATGTACTAGCTCAGTATGAGAGAAATATAAGATACACCTCTTTTATATAAATGACATGATTATTTTTCATGTTAATATGATCAAAAAATCTTATAAATGACGTTTGCAAGTTACTAAATGATATCAATAAAATTAATTAGTGATTTGTGAACAAGGTAATTGTAGTTGTTATTATTATTATTATTTTGATTATGATTATTATTATTATTATTATTAATTAACCCTAGTGTTACTCTTCTGCAAGTGCATGCATATGCACTACCATGTCTTTAGCAATGAATTTCATTAGTTAGGTGTGTTTTTTGTTTTTATTTTCTCTATTTTTTTTCCCTCTTTTTAAGCCATAGTTGTCACGACCCGAATTGGAAGTTCATGACCAGTGCATAACCAAAGCGAACTATAGGTTCACCTAAATCATGCTGCAAGCCTTAATTAAAACATGTCAATAATTATTTATCATTCAACCACCGAAGGAGTATACAAAAAAATTCAAAATATAATTCCCCAAAATATAATTCATCTACAACTTTATACAGATAATTCTAAATAATCTCCATAGGGCTTAAGAAACATAAAATATTCAATAGGTAAATTTCCTTCATGACAATCTTTATTAAACAAAATACTACAACTTTGACAAATACAATTTTAACACATTTCATACTATTCCAGATTCTACTTGTAAAAATAATGTAGTATATCTAAGAGTACTAACCCATAAGGCTTTCAAACGTCTATAACGAAATTAAATAAATACTCAAGTTTGCCGACATAAAAATGTGTTAAGCTACCAAAGGTAATGTAACAAACTCCCTTGATCAAAATGAAAGAGTATAAGCTATCTCCTTACTAATGTATGTAAAAGAGAAGTGATACATGCACAGAAAAAAGTGTATACAGAAACTTCAAGATTTTCAAATCAATGGATAAAAGTTTCTCATTTATCAATGGCATATCCAACAATCATTCATAATGATGTCTATATATTTTAATCAACGCGGTTTGAAAGGTGAAGTACAGTGCATTTTTTTTATATAAACAAAATTTAAGTTAGAGTTAGCTGCCTCAAGTTCAATAAGAACTTACAAAAATGTTTATAGATAAGCCACAAATAATGAATTCTGACAAGATTAATTCCAGCCAACTTTATTAACGCGTTTCTCCTTTACCAATTATGTAAGTTATTATTGACGTGCATAATTTAAATTAATAGAAAACATTTTTTTTTGACAGGAAAAATGACATTTTGTTAGAATGAACTTGAAAAAGCCAATACATCAAGGAAAGCTAGATTCTTAATTAGCATCAGAAGGAGCATCCTCTACGCAAACAAAATTCCCATATGACCCAGCTAATTTGGCAAGGCAGTGAGCAACCTTGTTGCCTTCCCTCCCCACATGAACAAAAGAGCAAAAGCTAAAAAAATTCTTAAAAGCCAAATATGACAACCCATGAATAGTGTTCATGAGATAACAATCATGACTTCAAATTTTGTTAAATCGTCGGTCAAATAATCTGCTATCAAAATTTTCAACTTAATTAGTAACTAACTTTAATGTTCTAATTCCGGAAAGTTTGATTTTTCTAGTGTAAATTGTGGCCGTATAGTTGCAAATTGTGAAGTTTGTACAACAATAAATAATTCTAACTATAAATCAAAATGCTAATTTTGGGCTACAGCATTATTCTACATTCACATATAGTCAAAGGCCTCTCTTTTGAAAATGAATCCTAAACACTTGGGTCGAAAACTTTGACAAGGTCATATTTGGATCACAATCAAGCATTTTTCAGCAATTAATTAATTAAGGATTTTGTTTATGGATATTTGTTAAAGATTTTAAAATAAAAATTTTAAATAAAAAAGTAATTCTTTTTTAATTTTCAATATATTAAGTTACTTTTTTTATCTAAAATTTCTTATTTTAACTTTCTTAACAAGTATTATAATAAAACTTATTAATTAAATGAGATTTTCTACACTATTATTGACAGATTCCAACTTAATAGAGCAATAATAAAGCTATTTATTAATCGTAAATAAGAATCTGATTAATTGTTTACTTTCCATCTACTTCAACATGTACGATGATTTGACGACCATAAATATCATAAAAAGATAAAAGTATTAATTTGAACAATACAAAAAAAAAAATGTTATTAAATTTCATATGTATTTATATAGGAAAAGTTTAACATAACATTAATTGTACATATCTAAAAAAAAAATCTAATCATAAAAATATTATGAATTTGCATAAAATATTATATAAAAGTATCAATCTCAAAAATGAAATAGAAAAAAAAAATTAAAAAAGAGACATGACCTTATACTGTGGTCACATCAATTTCTTTTTCATTACAATTTAGAAGTTACCCACTAGAGGAGAGAAAATCGGCAAGGATTTATTAAGTCAGAAGCACAAAATGGAAGTAACTAAACCTAGCTTATCTTAATTATACAAGTCACAGCCTTCTCATGAGTCATAGCTCTCACTTTTCTAAGCCCCACAATGCTCAGTTCTCACGGAAAAGTAAAATATTGGCCAGTCCTAATCAATCATCAATCTAAGCTGAGAGATAAGACTACGCGCGCGAAGCAAGTGATCATTGAAAACTTTGAGACAAATTATACACTAACGGAATGAGCAGCTGGAATGTACAATTCTTACCTTTATATTCATTGGTAAATTAATCAATAGTTCATATTTTTTTATTTATAACTTTGAATACTATCATGATCGGGATTACAACGGGAATGAGATTTTAAAAATAAAACTAAAAAAAGACTCATCATTAATTTTTTTAATTAAAAAAATTAAAAAGAATTAAAAAAAATTAAAAAAATAGTCTTTGAAATCAGATTAAATTAAAAATTAATTATATATAAGAAAAATGTGAAAACTTAATTCATAACACTCTTAATACATTTATCTTGAGACAGTTATCTTAAATTAGTTATGCAAATTTTTTATAACTCTTGAAAATATTTGTTTTACTCATTTTGTTAAAAGATAAATTAAATAGACAAATAAATTATGAAAATTTAATTTTAACTTAACAGAATAGGAGTTTTGCTCCTATGTATCTTCAGGTACAATGAGAAATTCAAAATCACGTCGTTCTTTAAAAAATAATTATGTAAGTTGTTTAATTTCAATTAATTTAAAAAAAACTTAAACTTTCAAATCAAATTGTCCACAATAGATTAATTCAAGCAATATGTTAACTGACATAATAGTGAGACAACAAGTTAAATAAATCAACAAAGAGATAAAGATAAACCAAAATTTATTCAAACCAACCTACAATCTTATTTTTATCCCCTTTTTAGCATTTTCTACATTTTTTCAATTTTTTAATTTTTTTTGCTTTCTTTATCATTTTGTTTATATATATATATATATATATATATATATATATATATATATATATATATATAGGATCTTATTCAAAGAGGAGTGTTTATTGTAAGAGGTGAGAGAGAGCATATTCTTTTATATGAATGGTCGAATATTAGAACATAAATTTTTTTGGTCGCATGACTTTAAATAACTTTTTTTAATCTTGACCATTTATATAGTTGTATGGTCAAGATTTACTCTCTCATCATAATAAAAATTACTCTCATAGATATATATATATATATATATATATATATCATTTCTATTCTTTTTTTTTTTTTTTTTGGTATTTTTACTTATACATAACAAAGCAATCTTAAAAAACAATTACTTTACTAAAGAAGAAAAAAAAAACTTTGGTCCACTATGATGTAAAAACAATCCCAACTTAAACTAAACCTCTTAAGTCCAAACCCAAGACAGTAAATTTTAATTCCTTTTTTTTTATGTATCAATATTCTGGAAAGGCTACCAGGCCCAATACTTGGCATCCAAAATCCAAACTAACCCAAACTTAAAAAACATAAAGACATCAAATAATAATAAAAAAGAACAAAACTCAGAGAAGAAAAAGATGGGTCATCATCGCACAAACAGGGAAGAGAGAGGTATGACGGCTGAGGGCATGGATAGTGATAGGAGACAGAGAGGAAGGCATAGGTGCGACGGTGCACGACGGTTCAGGCATGCAATGGTGCGGCTGATGAGGGTGAAGGCTGGTATGAGGTGGTTTGGTGGAAGAAGATGGTTGTTTGGGTGGTACAAGGATGAAGGTTTGCGATGGAGGACATATCTGGGTTTTGTGGATGGAAAATAAGATCAATAGGGTGGCTTTGTGAGGTGGTTTGAGTGGTTCAGCTTTAGGTGTTTGTTGGGCGATGCTCCGATGGCTACTAGTGGTTTGGGTTTAGGAGAAAAGACGTGATGAAGTGTGGGTGGGGCGGTGATACTAGGCGCTGGGTGATGGCAGCGCATGGTGGAGGTCATAAGTCTTGGTTGTCAGAGATGAGTAGTGGTTCGTGGGTGGCAGAAGACATAGATCTGGGTTGGTGGGCTCGTGGTAGAGCAAACATGGCAGGGAGGAAATGGCTCTCTATGTTAGGCTGTTTGGTATGGTGAGGGGTCGATGGTGGCTTGGGGTTTTGATGCTCTATTGGTGGTGAATTTTTTGATTTATGGGTTAGTGACATCGTAATGGTGCAAGTGAATTTTCTGTTGGTACTATGTTGTTTGATTTGCATTACTAGAATGGTGGAATGGCTTGAGGCTGTACGGCTTTGTTGAAGGAGAGTGGGATGATGTTGGTTGCAAAGTTTTTGAGAAGATGGCTATGGTGATGTTTTTTGCTATTATGGTTGGGATTTAGTTGGATACAAGGTGCTTGCATGAAGAGTTTTTTTTTTTTTTGGTGTTGTTTTGCCATAATGGAATGAATAGGCTTATTGGGTTTTATTTTTCTATTGCTTCTGTCACTTCCCCTTCATCTCAGCCCCTCTCTTTTCTTTTTAGATTGGTGATGTGGACTAAAAGATGCAAACCCAAGTGCAGGTTATCTCAAGTAATAAATTTCTCTAAAGTCCGAGGTCGATCCACAGGGAATTGATGAAGAAAAATTTTTTGAGGTAAGGAAAGGATTTGTCACAACAATAAAGATAATAAAACTTGTTCACAATTAAAAAAAAAGGAAGTTGCTTGGGTTAGGAGATCCACTTTTGGTAATAAATTAAGGACAATATTAATTCTTTTTTATAACTCAATTGAAATCCACGCACAACGGATGTTCCAATCAGAAAATAAAACATTCAAAGTCTATTTAGAATTATATATATAGTTATATTATAGTTCTTTTAATTATTTACTAACATCAACACTTGTAAATGAGTTCAAGCATTCATTGTGCCAACTACTTGTCTACAATGAATCAAGAATTCCACTTTACAAGGAGGGTTTCTAAATTGATTGGAAACATAATACAACACATATAATTACCACTTGATAATATATCATTTAAGTACAAGAATGAAATTAATCTAACCTTATTTTATTACCAAAAACTTCATCCCTTCACCCAAGTAAGATGAAAATTAGTTATTCATGAGCAAGAAGAAAGAAAGAAAGAAGAAGAAAAAGATGAACATAACTTCAATTTAGAACAAAAGAAAATTACAACAAGAGAAACAAATAACACAATAGCATGATCTTG
Organism: Ormosia emarginata; assembly: GCA_029884605.1. Classification (NCBI taxonomy): domain Eukaryota; kingdom Viridiplantae; phylum Streptophyta; class Magnoliopsida; order Fabales; family Fabaceae; genus Ormosia; species Ormosia emarginata. Next base: position 8,887,250 of record JAQQTP010000047.1, on the reverse strand, counting down.
ATCTCTAAGCCAAGATGCCCAAGATGATCAGCTAATGCTCCCTTTTATAGAGCTTGAGGAGTACAAAATAACAATGAAGTTATTTAATGAGTGGGTAGATGATGGGTGGATGAGTGGAAAATGACAATGAAGTTATTTAATGAGTGGGTAGATGATGGGTGGATGAGTGGAAAATGACAATGAAGTTATTTAATGAGTGGGTAGATGATTAATGAACAAGTGAATAATTAATGAGTGAGTGGATGATTATTTAGTGGGCAAATGATTAATGAGTGGGTAAATGATTATCATGCTTGTTTCTCCACTCAACTATCTTTACACGATTATAACTCTATTAAAATATCATTTTATGGAAAAGTGGTCTTCATGAGAGTTGAAGGGTTTTGTCTTAGCTTTCCAATGCCACTAGTTTTAGCTCAATGCAACTCCTACAGCCCAAGTTATGCCTGATTAATGCACACTGCTCGGGTTCTAGTGACAGAACCCATTTTCTGACTTCTAAACCCAATTGGCTCCACTAGATGTCTAATTGTAACTTCGGCCTCTTCATCAAAGTTGTAAAGCTTTCTATCAGATTTTCTATAAGGTAAAATTCATAATTTCTATATTACTAGAACTCAAGATATGACCAAAATACAGAAACAATATAAAATCTTAATAATGCTGAAAAAGATCAATTAAGCATAATTTGAACCCAAACTTACAAAACATGACCAAACTTAATTAATTAAGTATATGGAGAGTGTAAATAATTAAAAATGAGGGTTTATTAATGTATAAAATATGTGATTATTAATTGGAAGTGTGAATACAAAGCCAAAGTGTGGTACTTGTGTGTGCAGTGAACCAACAAAACCAACAACAACAACAAAATGGGAGACAAACAACATGAACAATGTTGAGGTCACCATGAGTTGAAAATGGAAGAAGAATATAGAGGCTTACCTCTATGAAGCACTAAATGCTTAATCAGAGACTAGGAATTCTTCTTCTCCTTTTTCTGGCTTCTGCTACTCATGCCACCATGAGCACACTGATGTTCTCAAGAGTCTCTTACTCTGTGTTTGCTCTCAAGCCTTTTCCTCACTCTCTGCTCTCTCTAATTTTTTCAAAAAAAATTTTCTTCAAATTCTCATATTCTCTCTTATATAGCAAGTTCTATGTAGATCCAAACAAATTATGTATAGGGAACAAAAGCTATGTGAAAGGTGCAATGAAGTTGTTGCTGTAATGAAATGGGGAGCACACAACATTGTCCTTGTTATGGTGTTGTGTGTGTACATAAAAGTGAGTGTGAAGCAAAGAGCTTGGCCTTTGCTGTAGTATTAGTTGGACACTGCTTGTTGCCATATGCAGTGCAAGGGAGTGCATAATGTATGGAAAAAAAAGGAAAAAAGACCAAGAGAAAAAAGAAAAAACTTGATTTCCACCCAAAAATAGAAAAATAAAAAACAGCAAGTAGGAGTCCTACGTTGTTGTTGTTGTTGTTTCTTTTTTTTTGTTATTTTTTTTAAATCTAGGCCAAGGTGTGCTGTATATTTGGGCTAAGAGAATGGGCCAAGAATGTGGACCTTTGTTAATGTAATTATTCTAAATTTTTATTTCCTTTTTTTATTTTTTTCAAATTTTTTTCTTTTTTTTCTTCAAATAAAGAGAAAATAAATAAAAAAAAAGTATGGTCAAAATATGGTGTTCAGAGTTGTCCATCTTTACTTGTTTCTGACTAGAAAATGCAAATAACCATAGTTTTTCATATTTTTGTAGTAAGAAATGAGTAAAGATATGAACTCATATTTTGGCTAGGAAAACTTGCGAATATGTAAAAATGCAGTATGTTGATGTGCCTAAAAATAAATTATAGGAACATTAATTGCAATAGGCCGCATAAAAAAATGACATGAGTTTAAAAGCAGTGAGTCGATGCGCTAGAAAAGTAAATGACAGGAATTTAAAACCAATGAGCCGATTTGCTCGAAAAGTAAATGACAAGAATTTAAAATGCAAGGAACTGATACACTTAAGAGTAAATGACAAGAAATTAAAATATAAGGAGTCGATGGGATCAAAATAAATAACAGGAATTTAAAATGTAAGGAACTGATGTGCTCAAAATAAATGACAAGAATTTTAAAATGTAAGAAGCCGATGCGCTAAAAAATAAATGACAAAAATTTAAAATGCAAGGAGCTGATGCGCTCAAAATAAATGACAGGAAAACATTTGTGCTAGTTGGACATGGACTTAAAATCTTTTCTTCTCTCTCTTTCTTTTTTTTTTTCTCTTTTTTCCTTTTTTTGTGTTTATTAAAAGTCATTTGAACTAATGACAACTCTGGAAAGCTTTGACTAATCAAACCATTGTTTATGTACTTTTTTCTTCTGTGGACCCTTCGATTGGCTAGACTTACTCATTTCCTTTCTTCATTTTTTTTTTTTTTTTTTTATATTCCTAGACCCTTTTTTCCTTCTTGGTGATGAAAGCTTATGTGACTAGTATTGTAATAATTACCAATAAAAGCCGCATTGCAATATGTGCTTTAAGCTACTAAGATCTTTTAATCCAACTCAATCATTGAATGATTGTTGTTAGAATTGTCAAATCAAACTGTTGACCATAAATTTATTTTATTTGAGACATAACTTAATGAGTAAACATGCATTCATGAATGAACATAAATTCGTTGAATGAACAAACTTCCTTTCATTACTCTGGTAATGTAACTGTACATGAACTTTTGATAAGGAACATATTTGAAAAATGAAAACGCAGAAACAAAAGAAAGTTGTAAGAATTTTATAAAAAAAAGGCCTTAGTATTGGTTCCTTGTTCCTCATCCAATTGATTTCCTGCAATTTCTTGATAACTCAATCGTTGTCTTTGTTGCTACTTCCTTCAACACATATCCTCCCTAATCCTTTAGAAGTCTTGCCTCAATATGACCATTTTGATGCAAATAAAGTTTCTCCTGTGTAGCCAATTGAATGCAAATAAAAAATTACCTCAACTTGGTGAACCCTTCAAGGAGTTTCAGGCTAACTTTCTTTGAGATATTACCTATTTATCTGCCCTAACTTTTTTTAAATCGCCCTTTTTGGGTTTTTAGTCTAATGGGCTATTTTTTTTTATTGATCTAACTTTTGCTTAGGCCGTCCTTTCGGGGCTTCAACCTAATGGGTTTTTTTAAATCTTTTTAGGTATAGAATCTCTTGACAACATTAGTGTTTACGTGCCTTGGTAATTCTTCTTCATCCATATTTTGCAAAACTAATGCTCCTCCTGAAAATACCTACTTAGTTATGTAAGGGTCTTCATAACTTAGAGCTCATTTTCCTCTGGCATCCTCTTGATTAGAAAGAATCTTATTCAAAATGAAATCTCCTAAACAAAATTCTCTGGGACAAACTTTCTTGTTAAAGGCTCTGGCCATTGTGCTTTGATATAATTGTCTATGACAAATAGCTGTTAGTCTTTTCTCTTCTATCATATTCAACTGTTCATATCGAGTCTTCACCCATTCAGATTCCTCCAACTCAGCTTCCATCAAAACCCTTAGAGAAGGAATCTCAATTTCTATAGGAGAAACAACCTCTATCTTATACACCAAAGAGAAAGGTTTTGCCTCAGTGCTCGATTGTATATTGGTATGATACGCATGCAAAGCATAGGGTAACATTTCATGCCAGTCTTTGTAGTTCACAACCATCTTAGACCTAATTTTCTGGACATTATTATTTGCTGCTTCAACTGCACCATTCATCTAAGGTCTATAGGGAGTTGAGTTATAAAGCTTGATTTTGAAATTTTCACAAAACTTCTGAATCTCTACACCATTAAGATTGATAGCATTATCTATAATTATCCTTTCTGGAATTTCATATCTATAGATAATATCCCATTTGAGGAATTTTAAAAACACTTTTTGAGTGACATTAGCGTAAGAGGAAGCTTCTGCCCACTTGGTGAAATAGTCAATTGCCACGAAAATGAAGCGATATCCATTAGAAGCTTTGGGGTTAATAGGCCCGATGACATTTATTCCCCACATCGTGAAACGCCACAGAGATACCAAATTGTGCAAGGGGAATGGAGGTGCATTGACTTGATCTGTATATATCTGGCATTTTTAGAACTTTCGAGCATATTGTATGTAGTCTGTTTTCATGGTGGACTAATAATAACCATTCCTTATAATTTTTCGTGCCATTGTATGGCCATTAGCATGAGTTTCACAAATTCTTTCATGGACTTCAATCATGATTAAACGAGCTGCACGAGCATCCACACCTCTAAGCAATGTGCCATCATGACTACTTTTGTACAAAACCTCCCTGTTCAAGAAAAAGGTCATTGTCAACCGACATATAGTCTTCTTATTCACCTCATTTACCCCAGTTGGGTATTCTTTATGCTGAATGTATTGCTTGATATCATGATACCAAGGTTTACCATCTGATTCACCTTCCACATTGGCACAATAAGTAGGCTTACTTTGTGTCTTCACTTAGATAGGTTGGACATTATTGTGAATATCCAACTTGGTCATTACAACCAAAGTGGCTAAGACATTTGTGAACTAATTATTGTCTTAAGTCAAATGGGAGAAAGCCACCTCTTCAAACTTCTCAATCAACCTGATCAAATACTTTAGATAAGGCACTGACTTTGGATCTTTAGTTTGTCATTCTCCATTCACATGATAAATGATGAGTTCTAAATCTCCAAATACTTTTAGCTGCTTTATCCACAAGTCGATCGCAACTTGTAAACCACTAGCATAGGCCTCGTATTCTGCAACATTATTGGTGCTTTCAAAATCCAGCTTGATAGTGACTGGGTATTGCTTTCTGATTGGTGAAACAACCACGGCTACTATGCTACTACCAAACATTACTACTAGAAATTTGGGTTTTAGTGACTGATTTAGAAATCGATTTATTTCGGTCTCTATAAAGACCGAAATAGAGATCGATTAAGAAAAAAAAATCTAATTTACTACCGAAACAAAATCGATCTCTAATTCGGTCGCTAAAAAATTTAAAGGCCGGATTAGAGACCAAAATTATGTTATAAAAGAAATTTAAAAAATAAAAATGTGTTTTATTGTTAGAGACCGATATTTCGGTCTCTAAATAAAAAATAAATAATTAGAGGCCGAATTTTCAGTCTCTAAAATATATATAAAAAAAGGAAGGAGGTGTTAGAGACCAATATTTCGGTCTCTAAATAAAAAATAAATAATTAGCGATCGAATTTTCGGTCTCTAAAAATATATAAAAAAAAGGGTGATAGAAACCGAAATTTTGGTCTCTAAATAAAAAAAAATTAAAAAATATGTAGCGGCCGAAAAATTTGGTCACTAAAATAAATAGCCTTATCAGTCCACGCTCTCACTCTCGTGCTCTCCCTCTCACCCACTCACTTTCTTTCTTTCTCTCATGCTCTCCCTCTCACTCTCACTCTCTCTCTCGCCCTCTCTTTCACACTTTCACCGTTAAACTCAAAGCCACCGTCCAACCACCGTCACAGCTCGCCACCACCTGTCGCGGCTCGCAAGTCCAGATCCGGCCTCACGCCATGAAACTCAAAGCCACCGTCGCGCCACAATCGTACTACTTGTCGTAGCTCGCCACCATTTGTTGCGGCTTGCAGGTCCAAATCCGACCAACACGAGCTCGCATCTCCCAGATTAGCCTCTGCCTTTGCTTTACGAGTAATCATTGGGATTTGGGTTTCTTGTTCTTCTGATTTTCCTTTGCTATGAATTTGGTTTTAGTTTGAGTTGAGGTTATGTGTAATGGGTGAAGAAGGCTGGGGGGATTGTCATTGCTAAAATGGTCAGAAGGGGGCTGTCTTTGCTAAAAAATGTTAATGTTCTTTGATAATCACATATTTTATTCATTAAGAAACCCTTATGTTTAGTTATTTACACTCTTCATGTACTTAATTGACTGAATTTGATTATGTTTTGTAAGTTTGAACTTGAATCGGACTTAATTGATTTTTTCAGCATTATTCGGGTCTTACACTGTTTCTGTATTTTAGCCATATCTTAAGTTCTAAATGTCTGATAATTATGAATTTTACCTTGTAGGAAAGATAAGAGAGAGCTCTACAACTTTGATGAAGAGTTCAAAGTCAATTTCAGACATCTAGTGGAGCTAATTGGGCATGAAAATCAGAATACGGGATTTGTGACTGGAACCCGAACAGTGTGTAGTAACCAGAACATAATTCGAGTTTGGGCATATAAAATGGGCTGAAAATTTGTAATCTGAAAGTTAAGACCCATATGTACAACTTTCATGTCAAGCACAAAACTTGATTCGGGCTCCTTGATGGAGATATTGGGTCTGAAAGTCAAAACAGAGGTGTTGAAACTGGTCCTGAACAGTCTGTAGTAATTGAGTCATATCTTGGGCTGTAGGACGAATTTTTAGGTGTTTCCAGAGCCATTGGAAAGCTTAGAAAATTTCCTAGAACTTTCATGAAGACCACTTGGCTCAGAAATGACGAAATCAATGAGTTCAGCAATAAAGAATTTCGGAGACAAGGTAGCTCACCTACTCACCCACCTACTCATCCACCTACTCATCCACCTACTAATCCCATCTACCCATCTACTACTACTCCGAATCCTCTATAAAAGGAAGCATGTGGAGAGCTCTAGGAACAACACACACTTGGTGTTAGAGATAACTTTTCATAGTTCTTGTATATTTTTCCTTCATTGTAATGGAGAGCTAAATCACTTAGAGACAATTCGGGACTCTTGAAGAGATTGTGGCTTGGATTCTTTAGACCTTGGTTATGTAATGTATTTGATTTATATTTGAATTCCTCTTCTCTTCTTCTTCTGTTCTCTTGATCTTGAATGCATGAATGGTGATTTTGTTTATGTTTGATTTGATTTGATCTTGGTTTAAGATTAAGTATTGTGATAAAGAAATTTAGACTGATTGATCTGAATTAATCACATAACTTCAAGATTGAGATTTGTGATGAAACTTAGAACTGATTGATCTAAACTAATCACGTAATTGAAGAGGTTAGGTTACTTAATTTGTGCCTAGGTTAATTGAATTCGGTGCTTAAATTGACATATATTTACATGAATGGTGCGATTGCAGATTTGTGTTTATCACTTGTCAATTGAATTACGACGATTGTCTAGTATGGATTAGATCGATGCAGAGATCTCGGTTAGATCCAAGTTAACCATTCAAATGTATTTCGGTGTTTGTTGAAAGGTCTATGATTGAATCCACCCAATCTGGATAGATTTGGTTGACTGAAAATTATTATTTTTCTTCGATTTTTGTCATTGTAATCCTTGAACAATCAAAACCCCCTTTCTAACTTAACTTAATTTGATAAAATTACATTTACGATCCTGGAGGAGACGATCCGGTGTTGTTCACTATACTGCAAACTTAGTTAATAACTTCGGTTATAATTTTGACTGAGTTCGGCGCTCGTCAAAATTTTGGCACCGTTGCCGGGGAACGAACCCGGGTCACCCGCGTGACAGGCGGGAATACTCACCACTATACTAAGACCAAGAGAAGACTACTTTCACTTGTCCATTTGGCACATTTGCATACAGGAGGATGCCCTTTGGTCTGTACAATGCTCCAGGCACCTTTCAGAGGTGTATGGTAAGTATCTTTTCTGATTTTTTAGAAAATTGCATGGACGTATTTATGGATGATTTTACTGTCTATGGATCTTCCTTTGATGCATGTTTAGATAGTCTGGCTCAGGTCTTGCATAGATGCATTAAGACTAACCTCGTTCTAAACTTTGAGAAATGTCATTTCATGGTAGAACAAGGTATAGTCTTAGGGCATGTGATATCTCGTGAGGGTATTGAGGTAGATCCTGCAAAAATAGATGTTATTTTATGCCTATCTTACCCCACATGCGTGCGGGAGATTCGTTCTTTCCTTGGTCATGCAGGTTTCTATCGGCGGTTCATAAAGGATTTCAGCAAAATTGCACTTCCGCTATCCAACTTACTGCAAAAAGATGTGGAGTTCCACTTTGACAAGAAGTGCCAGGATGCCTTTAATCAATTGAAGCAGGCATTGACCAGTACACCTATCATCCAACCACCGGATTGGACACTTCCATTTGAGCTGATGTGTGATGCCTCTAATTATGCATTGGGAGCTGTTCTTGCACAAAGGGTCGGTAAAGTATCTCATGTCATTTCCTATGCTTCGAGAACTTTAGATCCTGCACAAATCAACTACTCCACAACTGAAAAGGAACTTTTAGCAATTGTTTTTGCTTTAGATAAATTTCGATCATATTTGCTTGGTTCTAGAGTGGTTGTGTTTTCAGATCATGCAGCATTAAAGTTTCTCCTGAAGAAGCCCAATGCCAAGCCCCGGTTGATTAGGTGGATGTTGCTCCTCCAGGAGTTTGATATTGAGATCCGTGACAAGAGTGGAGCAGATTTTGGTGGCCGATCACTTGAGTCGAATTGAAAGGGAGGCAGATGTTTTTCCCATCCATGATGTTTTCCTTTGATGAGCTAGCTTTTTCAAGCTTAAGGCAACATCCCTTGGTTTGCTGATTTGATTAATTTCTTGGTTGCTAAAGCAATACCTGCACATTTCACAAAGGCTAAGATTGATAAATTGAAAAGTGAGTCAAAGTATTATGTGTGGGATGATCCTTACTTATGGAGATTTTGCAGTGATCAAGTAATTAGGAGATGTGTGCTGATGATGAATTCCATTCCATTCTTAGCTTTTGTCATAAACTTGCATGTGGCGTTGGTCCTCAACGGACTGCTAGGAAAGTTTTAGACTCTGGATTATATTGGCCCACTCTATTTCATGATGCATATATGTTTTGCAAATTTTGTCATCAATGCCGAGAAAACAGGAATACTTCTCGTAGGAATGAGATGCCCCGAAACCCTTATTATTCTGTGAGATTTTTGATGTTTGGGGTATTGACTTTATGGGTCCTTTTCCCGTATCATTTGGTTTTGTTTACATTACTTTCTTCAAGATTATGTATCTAAATGGGTGGAGGCTAAGGCCACTCGGACCGATGATTCTAAAGTTGTTGTGGATTTTATTAGATCACGATTTTTCGTAGGTTTGGAGTCCCGAGAGCCATCATTAGTGATCAAGGTTCACATTTTTGCAATCGAAGCATGGAGGCTTTGATGAAGAAGTATGGAGTCCAACACAAGGTTTCTACACCCTACCACCCCCAAACTAATGGGCAAGCCGAGGTCTCCAACAGAGAAATTAGCGATACTCCTTGAAGGCAGGTTCAACCTAACGAAAGGATTTGGAGCAAGAGGCTTGAGGATGCTTTATGGGCTTACCGGACTGCTTATAAGACACCAATCGGGATGTCTCCATATCGGATTGTTTTTGGAAAAGCATGCCACCTGTCAGTGGAAATTGAGCATCGAGCATTCTGGGCGGTGAAAAGGTGCAACTTGGACCTAGATCAGCGGTATGGAGAGGAAGACAGTGCGGCTAAGAATTGGAGGAGATCCGCTTGAAGGCTTATGAAAGTTCCAAACTTTATAAGGAGAAGACCAAAGCCTTCCATGATAAGTTGATTCGAGGAAAACATTTGAGATTGGTCAAAAAGTTCTCCTCTATAACTCCCGCCTCCGACTCATGCAAACAAATTAAGGTCTAGATGGGATGGACCATTTATTGTTACTAATGTTTTTCCTTCGGTGTTGTTCGGATTAAAAGTGAGGTCACCGCCAAAGCTTTCATCGTAAATGGACACCGCCTCAAACAAGATCATGAACTTCCGGAATGCGAAGTGGAGGTGATGAACCTTCTCCATCCGCATTATGAATAAAAAAAAAAAGAGAGAAAAAGAAAAGAAGAAAAAAAAAGAAAAAAAAAAAAAGAAAAGAAAAGAAAAAAAATAGTTGTGTGCCCGACAATGCGGTAGGTAGTGTCACTCGAAGCATGTGGAGTCCATTTTTTCTTCAATGACAACAACCGCAAAAAATCTTGCGGTATGGATTTTATTGGCCTACTTTATTAAAGGTGCATGTTACACTTTTGCAAAAGTAAGGAAATTGGTCAAAAAGTTCTCGCTTTGAGATTATCATCTGCACCTACTCCTTGGAAAAATGAGATCTAGGTGGCGCGGTTCTTTTGTTGTCAGACACGTGTATCCTCTGGGGATGTAGATATTGAGGATCCTAGGAATGGTACTGCGCTTAAGTTAATGGACAAAGACTCAACCATTCTTGGAAAACCAAGTTCTTGAGTTCTTTGTGTTGCCGGTTAAGTGGCGGATACGGTACTCCGTGACTCTTGAGTCGGTTTATTCTTCAGTTTCCCAAAATAACTGAACCCTTCTTCTCCTTCAAAATGGATGTCATTCTTTCAAACCTGAGAAAACATTTTCCTTCTCTTCCTCAAAATGCTCGAGAAAAATCTACAAAGTTCGATGTGAGAGATTGAGACCGTTAATGCACAAGGGTATGCCGAAGATGTACGCTTGGATAATTGAAGCAAAGGTCCGATTAGCGGTGAGTCCTCAATTTCATTTGACTCATATATGCCCTGGTCTTGGAAGAAGTTCATATTCTAAAAGGAGAAGAGCAAAAGGTTACAAGTCTGTCACAAATGTGGACGATGAAACCGTAACAAGCGATGTCGTACTTTGGGGATGGTTTCCTCAAATAGAGAAGACAAAATTTTCTTCATTAAGAATGGATCGAGTAAGGAGTCATTAGATAATATCTTATTGACTCTTGAGACGCATTCTTGTGGATTGGTGCATCGTGAAATTCTTAAATTGTGGAATCTCTTCAAGGATGAAGTAAAATGCTACGTCTTGGGAATCGACTCTAAAAGACCCATTTGCCAATTTATAAGAAAATTGGATGGGAAGCTTATCCTCGACTCATAGAAGACGTTTAAGCCGTTACTAGACGTTAAACCAGAGGCAGATGTGAGCCACATCCACAAACAATTTGTACATATCATCTTCTTCTTCTTCTTCATGTCATTTTTCAAAAAAAAATGAAAAACAAAAACAAAAAAAAAAACAAAACAAAAAAAAAAAATTATATATACGTCTTAGGGTTGGCTTTGGTAACACAAACCGTGAATGGGGAAATGCATGCATCCTGATCCAGCCTTCTTAATTGAAAAACAAAGAAGGTAGATTGTATCCCACATGTGAGGCGACAACGTATTATGGTCACTTGTCCCTTCTTTAGCCCTATGTTCTTTTGTCTTGAATGGGTCGAATACTTGGTCAACAATGCTTTGGCAGAAAGCCGAAAGAGCGAGACTACCTCCATCCCAATCTTAAGTAAGTATACACTCATCTTTCATCAAGTTTTTCTAACAATTTCACAAAAAAAAAAAAAAAACAAAAAAACAAAAACAAAAACAAAAAAAAAAAAACGGACGTGATGTCTATCGCACTCATGACGCGCAAAAGATAAAGATACGCCATGGAAACTGTACATACAGGTATGTCATCATTTTCTATTTCTTTTATCTTTGTATCATTTTGTTGTATTTTGATTTTTGTACAGACGATCCTTTGAGCAGGGTCCTTCAGGGGTTTCTAGACTTCTTTACCTTGATGGTTTTCTTGAAGTCAAAAAAAAAAAAAGATTATGTGTCTCTTAATTTCAACCTTTTCTGACAACAGCCAACCTACCCTTATAGGTGCAATTATTTCCCTTTCTATTCTTTTTCTTATTTAAACACTCCATTTTCTCCATTTTCCTTCAAACTCAGAAACACTCAAAGGGAGGAAGAGTATAGAATGGGGCCTTCTATTCGTAACCTCAAAAATATCTCGTGTTTTTTGGGGGTCGAGTTATGGGAGGGATTAGAGTTTGTAAACGCAGCTAGCACTCTTGGTCGATCACTTGCTGCGAGGAATATTCATCTTGTATATGGGGGAGGTTGTCGTGGGTTAATGGAGGTTGTATCACTTGCTGCCTTTTTAGGAGGCAGTCAGGTTTTAGGTGTTATTCCTAAACCTTTAGCTGAAAATAATATCACTGGAAGGACCATTGGAGAAGAATTTCAGGTAACATCTATGCATGGACGAATGAAAACAATGGTTGACAATTCTGATACATTTCTTGTCTTACCTGGTGGTTTTGGTACTTTGGAAGAAATTTTTCAAATTGTCTCTTGGGCCGAACTGAACATCCACCATAGACCCATTGGTTTGTTGAATGTTAATAATTTCTTTGATCTTTTGTTATCTTTTCTTGACAAAGCTGTGGAACAGAAATTTATCACTCCTTCGGCAAGACAACTTCTTATCTCTGCCTCCACTATTGATGAGCTCATTGATAAATTAGAAGCTTTTGAGTATATACGATCAGGTATTAGCTCGATAGATTGGTCAACAGAAGCAAATAAGGAAGTAACAAGAAACACAAGCCAGATTTGTGACTTCATCTTTAATGGGTTTGATTTTATTGTGCTTTATTTCTGTTTAAATTTGTGTCAGCTTTCTCCAACAGGTAATATCTTCTATCCTTTACTCATCTATATTTTAACATTGAGGACAATGTTGTGATCTAGTTGAAGGGGAAGGATAGTTGACCCAAAAATAAAATAAAATAAAATAAAAAAATAAAAATAAAAAAATAAAAAAATAAATTTGTTGTTTTGTTTGAAAAGTATGATATGATTGTCATGTACTTATTAAACCAATTAGTAATGGCAGAGTAAGGAGTAATTTTACTCTTGAGACGCATCTTAATTGGTGGCAGAGTAAGGAGTTTTTTTAGGTAGTAACTAATTAGTACTAAAGTTTTATTGTTTGATTTCTTTTCGAATTCGATGATGCTTGATCGACAAAGTGTTTCTTTTCTGCTTGGCGTTGATTCACTTCTTATCAGGTTGTGTTGCTCTTTTCTATATCTCTTTTTCACATTGAAGGCAATGTTATATTAAGCGTGGGGGAGAGATTTCAACATGTTCTTTTTGTAAATAAAAAAAAAGGAAAAAAAAGGGGTTCATTGCATGATTGAATAACTTTTCTCCCTTCTTGAACTGATATGCTTGGTGATGGATGATTGAATTGATGAATTGAGTTTGATGGATGCATACCTTGTGAGATTTTGAGCCTAATGGATGGATTCAACATTTATGTCATTCTCTTCTTTCTTGTGTGATTTTTACTCATGTTAATGACCACTCTAGAACTTGCTTTGATTCTTTTTTAGGCTACATTTCACTTGCATGCATGAACATGATTGAGGCCTTCTTTCTTAATTAGCTAGTTTAACCAAATAGCCAACCTTATTTTCAATATGATATCAAGCACTCCTTTGACTTCTTGAAAATTCTCTGATTCCTGCCAACCTTGTATATTTTCCTTTGCTTAACCCCTTTGAGCTTATTTGACCATTCCTTGTTTCTATCTCATTATGTGCCTTAAATGAAAAATCGTGTTCCTACTTTACCTTAGGGAATAAAAGAACATTAGCTTGGTTAATGGATGAGTTTTTAAACAAGTGTGGAGGTGTGTGTACAAAATGGTTGTTGAAAAAGGAAAGAGTGCAAAAACAAAAAAATAAAAAATAAAAATAAAAAAAATAAAAATAAAAAATAAAAAATAAAAAAAATAGAAAAAAAAAAGAAAAGGATTGGGAAATGAATATGTAAAGGGATATACATTAGAGTTGAGATGAATTTTTATGCTTGTTATTTGAACTCAGCTCTCATTTGCTTTTATTCTCTTTGGTATTTATCTTCTCATATCCATTTTATCCTCTTCTATTACCTTGACCTCACTACAACCTTGAATAAAGTCCTCATGATTTATGTGTGCATGTGTTTTGAGTAGTGGAGAAGTAGAAGATAAGCAAGCTTATGGTAGTGCAATTTTCATGGGTTGAATTGAGTGAAATACCTACCTTTTAAACACTTGAGAGATTGAGAGGGAATCTTGAAGATCCATCATTCTTAATTCATTCTTTTCAACGGAAGTTTCCTTGCTTGTTGGTTCGAGATGTAAAGAAATGTTACCTCATTTATGCTTTGATCCCTTGAATTTCTTGTTGCTCTTCTTGCTTCATTGAGTCCTTTAGAGTTTTTAGCTTTTAAGTTTGTGTCGTTTGTCTTTGTCTTCTAACTTTAGTTTTATATGTTTTGCCCAGGAGTGCAAAAAGCTAAGTGTGGGAGAATTTGATAATCACATATTTTATTCATTAAGAAACCCTTATGTTTAGTTATTTACACTCTTCATGTACTTAATTGACTGAATTTGATTATGTTTTGTAAGTTTGAACTCGAATCGGACTTAATTGATTTTTTCAGCATTATTCGGGTCTTACACTGTTTCTGTATTTTAGTCATATCTTAAGTTCTAAATGTCTGATAATTATGAATTTTACCTTGTAGGAAAGATAAGAGAGAGCTCTACAACTTTGATGAAGAGCTCAAAGTCAATTTCAGACATCTAGTGGAGCTAATTGGGCATGGAAATCAGAATACGGGATTTGTGACTGGAACCCGAACAGTGTGTAGTAACCAGAACATAATTCGAGTTTGGGCATATAAAATGGGCTGAAAATTTGTAATCTGAAAGTTAAGACCCATATGTACAACTTTCATGTCAAGCACAAAACTTGATTCGGGCTCCTTGATGGAGATATTGGGTCTGAAAGTCAAAACAGAGGTGTTGAAACTGGTCCTGAACAGTCTGTAGTAATTGAGTCATATCTTGGGCTGTAGGACGAATTTTTGGGTGTTTCTAGAGCCATTGGAAAGCTTAGACAATTTCCTAGAACTTTCATGAAGACCACTTGGCTCAGAAATGACGAAATCAATGAGTTCAGCAATAAAGAATTTCGGAGACAAGGTAGCTCACCTACTCACCCACCTACTCATCCACCTACTCATCCACCTACTCATCCACCTACTCATCCACCTACTAATCCCATCTACCCATCTACTACTACTCCGAATCCTCTATAAAAGGAAGCATGTGGAGAGCTCTAGGAACAACACACACTTGGTGTTAGAGATAGCTTTTCATAGTTCTTGTATATTTTTCCTTCATTGTAATGGAGAGCTAAGTCACTTCTAGTCAATTCGGGACTCTTGAAGAGATTGTGGCTTGGATTCTTGAGACCTTGGTTATGTAATGTATTTGATTTATATTTGAATTCCTCTTCTCTTCTTCTTCTGTTCTCTTGATCTTGAATGCATGAATGGTGATTCTGTTTTTATGTTTGATTTGATTTGATCTTGGTTTAAGATTACGTATTGTGATGAAATTTAGAAGCTGATTGATCCGAATTAATCACATAATCGAAGATTGAGATTTGTGATGAAACTTAGAACTGATTGATCTAAACTAATCACGTAATTGAAGAGGTTAGGTTACTGATTTGTGCCTAGGTTAATTGAATTCGGTGCTTAAATTGACATATATTTACATGAATGGTGCGATTGCAGATTTGTGTTTATCACTTGTCAATTGAATTCTGACGATTGTCTAGTATGAATTCTCGGATCTGATGCGAGATCTCGCTTAGATCCAAGTTAACCATTCAAATGTATTTCGGTGTTTGTTGAAAGGTCTATGATTGAATCCACCCAATCTCGGATAGATTTCTGAATTGATTTACATTTTTTAATTGTTATTTTTCTTCGATCTTGTCATTGTAATCCTTGAACAATCAAAACCCCCCTTTGTAACTTAACTTAATTTGATAAAATTGCATTTACGATCCTTGAGGAGACGATCCGGTGTTGTTCACTATACTGCAACCTTAGTTAATAACTTCGGTTATAATTTTGACTGAGTTCGGCGCTCGTCATTCTTATATCATTCAAAATTAAAAATAATTACTTTTATCTAGCTAGTATTCCTTTCATCAGATCATTTTGTGAGTAACCATTGACCATATTTCGAACAAACTGAGATTTGATAATTGTGGATATAAATAACTTAACAAATTTAGCCTCATTTTTAAGAAATTACATTAGAGTTTATTATTAGTGATGCAGATTAAAGGATGCAAACCCAAGTGCAGGTTGTCTCAAGTAATAAATTCTCGGGAGTCCGAGGTCGATCCACAGGGAATTGATGAAGAAAAATTAATTGAGGTAAGAAAAAGATTTGTCACAACATTAAAAGTAATAAAAGTTATTCACAAATGAAAAAGGATTTGTTTAGGTTATGAGATCCACTTTTAGTAATAAATTAGAAGTAAGATTATTTATCTTTATAACTCAATTGAAATCTACACATAAAGAAAGTCCCAATCGAAAAATATAACATTCAAAGTTCAATTATATATGCAATCATATTATGATTCCTTCAATTATCTACTAACAATTGTAAGTGAGCTCAAGGATTCACTGTGTCAATTCTCTTGTCTATAATAAATCAAGATCTCCACTATATAAGGAAGGTTTCTAAATTGATTGGAAACAAAATACAATATATATATATATATATATATATATATATATATATATATATATATATATATATATATAATGTCCACTTTATAATATGTCATTTAAGCACAAGAAATAGAATAATCTTACCTTATTTCATTACCAAGAGCTTCACTTTTCACCCAAGCAAAATAAAAATTAAGTACTCATAATTAAGAAGGAAGAAAGAGAGTAGAAGAGAAAGATAAACATAACTTCAAATTAGAATAAAAGAAAATTACAACAAAGGAAGAAAATATACAAGCATGAACATAATTTCTCCTAACTAAGCCTTAAACCAAAGTCTCCTAAATGATCAGCCAATGGAGCCTTTTATAGAGGATTAGAGATACAAAATGACAAGGGGGCTGATTAATGAGTGGGTGAGGAGTGGGTGGATGAGTGGAAAATGCCAAATGGTGAGTTAGTGAGTGAAAAATTATTGAGATTCTTTGTCTCTGAAATCATTTAGTGCTAATCTCATGGATGCCATTAGATTTATAAAACATGGTCTTCATGAAAGTTGTAGAATTTTGTCTTATCTTTCTAATGACACTAGTTTCAGCTCCAAAGGCCACCTACAGCCCGAGATATGACTCAATTACTGAATAGTGTTCAAGTCCAAGTACAATACCTCTGTTCTGACTTCAAAGCCCAATATCACCTTCAAGGAGTCCGATTTGAGTTGTGTTCTCATGAAAGTTGTAGATATGGGTCTTAACTATCAAATATCCAAACTTCAGCCTACGAAAGTTCCTACAGCCTGAGTTATACTCTGATTACTGCACACTGTTTAGGTTCCAGTCACAAAACCTGTGTTCTGACTTTCATGCCCATTTAGCTCCACTAGATGTCCGATTAAGCCCTAGAGCTCTTCATGAGTTGTCTCTTATCTTTCAAACAAGGTAAGATACATAATTATAAGACATCTAGAACTCAAAATATGGCCGAAATACAGAAACAGTGTAAGACCAAAATAATGCTAAAAAAAATTAATTAAGTCCAATTTGAGTCCAAACTTACAAAACATAACCAGACTTAATCAATTAAGTATATGGGGAGTGTAAATGACTAAAAATAAGGGTTTATTAATATATAAAATATGTGATTATCAAATTCTCCTACACTTAGTTTTTTGCATTCCTGGGCAAAACACATAAGACCAAAGCCAAGAAACAAAGAAAAATGACATAGACTCAAGCTAAAAACTTTAAAAGACTTGATGAAACAAGAAGAGCAATGATAACAATGTATTTTATGCATTTTATAATCCTTTCACTAGGCTTCTTAAGGTTCAATTTTGCTTAATTAAGTTGATTTTGTCACATTTTATGAAATTAAGCTTAATTGGATCATTGAAAAAATTATTGCTTGAATTATCATTAATTTGGGTGATTGCATTCTTAAGTAAAGTGGCCACAATTTGAGTTGCAATTATCTGATTAATATGATTCTAGTCTTGTTGGAAGGTTAAGATAATTCTCTAATAACTATTCACTTGATAACAAGAGCCACATTGATAGCAATATATTTCATTCATTGTATAATCTTCTCACTTAGCTTTTTCAGTAAACTAGCTATAATTTGAGTTATAAATATCTGATGGATGTGATTTTGGTCTTGTTTTAAAGCTAAGACAAATTTCTACAACTTTCATAAAGCCCTCAAGACTGCGAACACACGTTTGGATAACTCAAATTGCAGCTGAAGCAAAATCTAGAGTTTTGAACCTAACAGCTTAACTCCTATGCACTCATTAGGCTATATCTCGAGCTATAGGAGTTCAACAATTCTGAAATTTTGACAGTCAAAGGTTAAGACCCATATCTACAACTTTCATGAAGAACACAAAATTTAGTTTGATTCCTTGAAGGTGATATTGGGCGAAGTCAGAATAGAGGAACTGAAGTTGGGCCTGACTCATGAGCAATAATTGGGTCATATCTCGGGCTAGAGGTGGTGGATTTTGCTAACCTCAGTGTCTATGGAAAGCTAAGACAATTTCCTAGAACTTTCATGAAGATCACCTGGCCATCAAATGACGCATGCCATGAGTTCCGAAGTGAAACATTTCGGAGACAAGAATCCACCTATTCATCATCATCAAACAACTATTTTGACATTTTGTTCTCATCATCCATCAACTCGTTTGACATTTTATGTTCCTCTAACTCTATAAAAAGAGGCAAGGGCTTATCATTTCACGGTGTTAGCTTAGAGTTTACTTTCATGCTCATATGTTAATTGTTTTCTTTATGTAGTTTTCTATTGTTCTTAATTAAAGTTATGTTAATCATCATCTTCTTCTTTCTTTCTTTCTTCTTAATTCATGAGTAACTAATTTTCATTTTGCTTGGATGAAAGGGTGAAACTCTTAGTAATAAGTTTATGTTAGTTTAATTTCCTTCTTGTGCTTAAATGATATATTTTTATGTGATCTTTATATGTGTTGTATGTTGTTTCCGATCAATTTAGAAACTCTTCTTGTATAATGAATATCTTGATTCATTATAGACAAGACGTTGGCACAGTGGATGCTTAAGATCATTTACAAGTATTGGTAGATAATTAATGGAACCATAAGGTGATTACATATATAATCTTAATTGAACTTTGAATGTTATATTTTTTGATTGGAACCTTCATTATGTATGATTTCAATTGAGTTATAAAATGAAATAATCTTGTTTCTAATTTATTACCAAGAGTGGATTTCCTAACCCAAGTAAATCATTTTCATCTTTGAATAACTTATATCATCTTTATTATTGTGACAAATCTGCTCCTTACCTCAAAGAATTTTTCTTCATTAATTCCCTGTGGATCAACCTCGGACTTCTGAGAATATATTACTTGAAGCAACCTGCACTTGAGTTTGAAACTTTTAATTATCCCATCAAGTTTTTGGCACCATTGCCGGGGACTTGATTTGAAGTTCTAATTTATTGAGGTTATCTTTCTGTAAGTAAATTTCACTATCAAATATATTCTTCCTCTACTCTTTTAATTTTTTTTAATTTACTAATACTACTAATTAACTTAGTAACTTACTAACTTTTTAACTAACTTTTATATTTATGTCATTTATTTATGCTTTCTAACTTCCTAACTTTTATATTTATGTCATTTATTTATGCTTTTTATTTTTTTTATGTCATTTATTAATGTTTTTTTTTTTTTTTCATTTTTTAATTTTATTTATTTATTTACGCTTTCTGCTTTTATTTTTTTATTTACGCTTTATGTTTACTAACTTACTAACTTTATATTTATGTCATTTATTTACGCTATATAACTTTTTAATTTGTCATTTATTTTCGCTTTTTGACTTACTAACTTGTATTTTTTTTACATCACTTATTTATGCTTAACTGGTATTATGATTCAAATTCTGGTTGTTTAGTTAAAATTAATTTTGGTACTTTATATATTAATTTGTTTGAATCATAATCACACGCAATTGACATAATGACTGAAATTGAAGGTGCACATGTTGAACATGAAAGTCAAACACAACGAGCTGAAAATGAAAATGTACATCATGAATAGGAAAATCAACCATTGCGATAAGAAAGGAGCCGAAAATATTGTTGCAGATCATTTGTCAAGACTTACAATAGGCTCACTTTTTGATAGCACACCTATCAATTATTCTTTTCTTAATGAATTTTTATTTTTTGTCAATTCCATGCCATGATTTGCTAATATAGTCAATTTTTTTTAACAGGAAAGATGCTGCCTCAGTGGTCACATCAAGACAGAAATTTTTTTTTGACTAAGGTGAAAATTTTTTATTGGGATGACCCATATTTGTTCAAATATTGTCTTGATCAAATCTTTTGGAGATGTATACCTGACAGTGAAGTAGGTAGTGTCAATAAATTTTGTCACTCAGAAGCATATGGAGGTCATTTTTCTTCAAAGAAAACAGCTGCAAAAATCTTGCAGTGTGGCTTTTATTGGCCCACTTTATTTAAGGACAGTTATACCTTTTGTAAAAGTTACAAAAATTATCAGAAATTAGGTTCCATTTCTAAAAGAAATATGATTCCTCTGAACCCTATCCTTATCATTGAATATTTTTATTGTTGGGGAATTGATTTCAGGGATCCATTTCTATCATTATTTGGATTTGTGTATATTTTGGTTGCAGTTGATTATGTCTCAAAATAGATTGAGGCAATTCCATATTGACAAAATGATCATAAAACTATTCTCAAATTTTTAAAAGAAAATGTCTTAAGTCGATTTGGAATCCCTTGAGCTATCATCAGTGATGGGGGAACACATTTTTGCAATAAACCATTTGAATCTTTAATGAAGAGATATAGTATTACCCATAAAGTTGCCACCCCTTATCACCCTCAGACAAGTGGACAGGTAGAATTAGCAAATATGGAAATTAAACAAATTTTAGAAAAAACGATTAACCCAAATCGTAAAGATTGGTCTTTAAGACTAAATGATGTACTTTGGGCTTACCGTACTGCTTTTAAAGCATCTTTAAGCATGTCACCCTATCAGTTAGTCTATGAAAAACCTTGTCACTTGCCTGTAGAACTAGAGCATAAAGCATTTTGGGTCATTAAAGCTTTTAATTTAAATCTTGATGATGCTTCCAAGTTATACAAATTGCAAATAAATGAACTTGAGTAATTAGAACTCCCGTTTAGAAGATGACACTACAAAAAAACAGGTAAATTACAACAATTTTTTTGCATATTACAGCGGTTTTGACTGCCATTTTTCCCATTAGTGGTGGTTTTCAAAACTGACATAATTGACTTCACCGTTCGGTATAATACGATGGTTTCTCATTAACCGCCATGACAACTGCTAGAATTTACCATGTATAAAATGGCAATTTTGTGGTGCATAAAATGGTGGTTAGAACTGACGCAATTTGCATAACACCAACAAAAAAAATATAAATTACGGCAGTTAGAATTATCGTAATTTACATAGCACCAACAAAAAAAATGTAAATTACGATGGTTAGAACTTCCGTAATTTACATAATACTAACCAAAAAAATGTAAATTACGGCGGTTAGAACTGCCGTAATTCACATAGTACTAACAAAAAAATGTAAATTACGGCAGTTACAACTGCCGTAATTTACATAACACCAACCAAAAAAATGTAAATTACATCGGTTAGAACTGTCGTAATTTACATAAAACCAACAAAAAAAAAACATAAAATGGCCGTTAGAACTGCCGTAATTCACCTAAAACTAACCAAAAAAAATGGTAGACAACCCAGCTCAGTAGCATAATCCATAATCCATAATTCATGTTATAAAATTTTAGCATCAAGAAATAAAGAATGTAGCAAAGCTGCCCAAAATATGACCAAGCTTTAATAGTTGTTGATCAACTATCAAGACTAATATTGAGTAACTTGGAGACCAATAACAAGATCATGGCATGAAACTATACTACAGAAACATTAGGAACAAAGCTCAATCTGTTATTAACCAACAGTTTGGCAAACAATACATACTTCTAAATATTTATGATACAAGAGTTTACTTACAAGAGTTTATTTTGGAGTTTGAAAACCTGAATGATAATAAAAAGTAAATTTTGGATACATATACAACCCTTACTAAAAAATACCATAAGTATGATACAAAGAAACAAAAACACTTTGATCTGCTTGATAATATGACTCCAATCACCAGGCGTGCTTGCTCAATTAAAGGAGAAATAAGTATAACTGCAATTAATGTTTCATAGAAACAATAAGAATATAAGATGTAAGCATACCCCAAATCCTAGAAATAGCAGAGCAGGGAAAGGCAGAGTAACAAAGAAAGGAATGAGCAAACAAGTAATAACAAAGACAATATTTATAATACGGTCAGTCATTCCCTTCAACTCAACAGTCTAGTCATTGTACAAATCCCTGAAAGAGAAGCAAAATAGGCAAGATAATTTTAACAAAGAGGAAAAATCACCCAGCAAAAGAATGTACAATAGCATGTCCTTTTTGGCAGTGTTAAATATATATATGCTGAAGCAAGACCTCTATAAATACCGTAGTAATTACAACCACAAAATTCATTACCACTTGACTATACCAGTTCAAGGCATTCATCAACAACAAAAAAAACATACACAGTGGAAATGAATAATATAATAGTCAACAATAATTCCTTCTTTGCCTTGTTCTACTTAGGAAAGCATAAGAGTCTTGGCTCATTACCGGTCCTTCAGAATGGCAGCCACAATGGATGCACCATGAATGGGAGGATTTGAGTACATGGGCCTAATCACAAGTTTAACATGACTCTCAACCCTGCTTACAACGTCAACTGACTTGCAGACCTAGATGGGTTTTTATTTGAAAAAAGCAAGCAAAATATCAAAACAAAGAAGACAGTTTTGGTCCTCAAGAAGTTATAGTATAAGGGAAAAAAATATTTTAAGAACATGAATTATGAATTATGGATTAGAATTTTAGAACATGAATTATGATATAAGGGAAAATTATTCATGATTTAATGGATTCGGATTTGATCTTATTTAGCTTTATATTTCCATCAAAGATTGGGTCATGTTTTGTTTAACTCATAATGGCAACTAATTCCATGTCAATGATATAGGAGTAGCTATTAACATACGTATATTCTTCTATCTATATGATTTATCCAATAAAAGAAAAATGCAAAAGCTAGCACAACAGTAACTCTTCATTGATTATTTTCTCTAAACTCAATATTTTTTCTCATGAAAAATATTGAAATAACTAGTAGGTAAAAAAATAAGGACACGAGACTAAGATTAAGATACCAGCCCAAACATATATCTACCATATAGTTACCTTACATAAAGGGGCTTGTTAATAATAACACACAATAAACAATAAGGTAACACAAGCAAAAGAAAGGTAATCAACTCAAAGAACAGTTAAGCCTTATCGATCAAAGGTTCACTTTCCAAAATGGCATGCATATTTGCTGCTTCTAGTGCCTGGAGCTCTCTTTTTAACCTTTTAGAAAATGCCTCTGCCTCACCAATACCCATGACAGAACTGCACATTCAAAAACTACAACAATTTAAATCTGCACATTGGTATTGTAAATGAAGATATGATTTAACAAAAGTATTTTTTATAGAAAAATGTCTGAATTATTGAATTATGTATGTATCCAACAAACATAAGTATATAATTTCATTCAAATTTTTTTAACAAACATGTAACAAGCATCATGTTCGGTACTTGCTTTTTTTTTTGGGTGACCACGATGTGTCCCCACACCATTTGGATATAAGACTAATCTCTGCTCGAGTGTTGGCTTAGTTCTGGCCACAAGGTGCTTCCAGTGGGTTTTGAACCCTGCAATGCAGGTAAAGTCTACCCGACATGGAGCTCAGTTTGCCAACTAAGCCACATCTCATGGTTAGCTAGTAATTTATGAACTCCCTGGATCAGTATCAAACATAAAATGTGGCTAGAAAAACTCCATTCTCGTGACATACATCCATAAACCATTCAACACTACATGCTTGAATTATGCATTTTTCTCAATGATATAACTTGTCATCAATATTGTGCATTGTCCATTGCAGAGGTGCCACACTCTGGCTTCTAAGGTTATTAAATCCCTATAAGGTATACATTCATCAGCTAAAGAAATATATGATACATGAAGACATCAAGAAACAAACTTTAAAATAGGAAATGGTTGTATCTTGATTTGCTTCTGTTCCAGAATCTAAGATCATTATCTTTAGAACATAAAGATCTCTATGACAAAAGAAAGAATGGAACAATACCAGTGTAAACATACATCCACTGCGATCATTTGTTACAACTTCCACTTTTGAGAGGTGTTTTAGCTTGTATATATTAGCAGGTTGCAAGCACAAGAAATTTAGACAACAAAAAAAAAATGATATAATAGAACCTCCAACCAAGACAAATTCAAGGGGGGGGGAAAGGACTATTCTAACATATATTGAGAAGTATCAACCGAGCCAGTTTCAGTTTATTTGTTTCTTCATTCTAATTAACTGGTTTCAAAACCCACAAAAGTAATAGAATGCATAATACTACATGTTAAATCCTTTAGAAACAAAGTAAACCCTTATTGCCTCACAAAATAATGCCAAAGCCAACAAGACACTCTCAGAACCAAATGAATATTATACTTGTCCAGAAGTATCTTGTTAATATACTAACGAGATAACCACCACAACATGCACTTGTTCATATAATGAAGCCCACAAGACATATGGAATGCATAAATACTAGATACCTTTCAAATCTTTTGAATGACAGACGAATGCACTTTGGCCTTGGGATTCAGAGAAAAATATTACAATGACTTGTCCAAATTTCACTCCTAGATATAATATTGCTTGGCAGTATACATCAAAAGATTCATATCATTGTTAGGCAAGGTTCTAGAAGTGCAAACAAACCTATCCTGAACACTGATTCCAGTGTTGTTCGTATTGGAGCAGAAATATGAAAAAGGTTCGCCCTAAACCAAATAGTAAATTGGAAAGTGAATAGAATGGGAACCCTATTAGAAACCTATTGGATTACCAATATAATTTTATTACAAATTTTGAAAAACTCAGCACATGAACATCAATAATCAACACTCATACACAATTTAATCCAAGTATCCAACCATCTAATCTCCCAAATATGCATTTGCAGAAGAAAAACCCCAAATAAATTTCAATAGAAATCCCAAAATAAAAATCCCAAAAACAAAAACCCTACCCCACTTACGTTTGTCATTGGGATGTTGTTGCGGTGAACGCTGAAGATGACGGCGTGAGGGAGACTGAGATGTTGATTTTGTGACGTTGAGCCATTGATTACGACAAAGGAGCAGTGCATCGTGCGTGGCTACGCCACTGATTGAGACAACCTGTGACAGTGAGAACAGAGGGGATTCGGTGGCCATGGCTTTAGGAAACGGTTGGACAGTTAGCTGTGGGATCCAGCGGTGGTTGTTAATGGCTTGAGGTTCTGTTTTGTGAAGAACCAACTTCAACCCGTGTCTGCCATCTTCGGTGGCGGTGTGGCCATGGGGACGTAAGCAACAGCTCGCGTAGTTGGCTACAAGGAAGGGAGGGTCTTGGTTAGCAGTGGAGGAGGGTGGATCTGCGACAAGGTCGTGGGTTAGGAGGTATGACAGATCTGGTGGTTTGGGTTGCGAGTTCTATGGAGTGACATTGGGTCATCGGGTGGCTGGTGACGTTGGGAGTGATGGATATCCAGAGTGAGAGGGAGAACGCGATAGAGTGAGAGGGAGAGGGCGAGAGAGTGAGAAGGAGAGTGAGAGGGAAAATGCGAGAGGAGATGGAGAGGGAGATGGAGAGGGAAAGGGTGAGAGTATGAGAGATTTTTTTTGTTATTAGGGAAGGAAGTGAAAATTTAGTTTTTTTTAAATATTTTAATTAAAATTTAAAATTAAAATAACGGCGATTAAAACCACCATTTTATTCATCTAACTATTGTTTTTACTTGTAAAATATGGCAGGTGCATAACTGACATATTAAACTACATATTACGACAGTTTTTGATAACTTTCGTATTAAAACTGTCGTAATTTACCCATTTTTTTGTAGTGTGATCATCTACAATGGCCTCAATCCCGTCAGCCTCCTCATTTTCATCATTGACTTCATGTGGTTGCTTGCATGTGTTGAAAACATTAAGCTCAAGTGTCATGTTTCCAAATGTTAGCGTCATCACTTCATTTCTGTAATTTATCAAAGCATTAAATGCTACTAAAAATGGACGACCTAAAATAACAGGAATTGACTTAGAACTATTAACCATAGGTTCAGTTTCCAAGACAATAAAATCCATAGGATAAATGAATTTATCAACTTGTACCAACACATCTTCTATTATTCCTTTTAGAATTTTAATTGATCTATTAGCAAGTAGAAGAGTTACAGAAGTTAGTTTTAACTCACCCAGATTGAGTTGTTGATAAACTGAATATAGAAGCAAATTAACACTAGCACCAAGATTAAGTAAAGCTTGATCAATTTTATGTTCTCCAATAATGCATGAAACCGTAGGACAATTAGGGTCTTTATGTTTCAAAACATTATTGCTTTGAATAATGGAACTTACTTGTTCAGTCAAAAAGGCATTCTTTTTCATATTTAGTTTCCTTTTAACAGTGCATAAGTCCTTCAAAAATTTGGCATAAGAGGGAACCTGTTTGATAGCATCTAACAATGGAATATTGACCTTCACTTGTTTAAAAATTTCAAAAATTTCAGTGTGGTGGTTCAATTTCTTTGGTTTGCTTAATGCTTGAGGAAATGAGGGTGGATAAGACGAGAGTTTTGTCTCATTTTGGTCAGATGACTTATCAACCTCTTCCTTATCTTGGGGAATTATTCATCATCTTTCTCACAAGGTTTAGAAATTTCCTTTTCAATAACTTTTTCACTCCTAAGAGTTATCACAGAATTGACTTAATTTATTTGTTGGTTTTCTAAACTACCCTTATTTAGACTATATTGACCTTTGAGATTCGGTTGAGGTTGAGAAGGAAATTTTTCTTTCTCGTGAATGGTGAGTGCAGAAGTAAGTTTGGAAAGAGTGTCTTTATATTAACATAGTTTGAGTGTTTTGTTTATTGATGGCCTCTTGCTTTTCTATGAATGCATTCACTGTTCCTTCAAGGTTTTTCCTATATGGAGGGACATAAGGTGCATATCCTTGAGAATTTTGAGAATCCTATTGTTCCTGAAGAGGCAGTAGTTGCATAAATTGTGCTTGATTATTATTCTTTCAACTGAAGTTTGGGTGATTTCTCCATCCCAAATTGTAAGAATTTGAAAAAGAAGAGGTGAATGGCTTTTTAAAATTATGCATTGCATTTACTTACTCATGTACAACTTCTTTAAAAATGGGAATATTAGGACATTCATTTGTCGAGTGTCCTAATTCATCACGAATGCCACAAATTTCTTTATTTTGCATAGATTTGACTTTTGTTACTTTGCCTAATTCCATGGATTCAACCTTTCTAGTCAAACTAGTGTACCTTGCATTTAGATCTCCTTCTTGACTTAGATGATATTTTCCTTTACCAGCATTTACAATGTTATATCTAATTGAATTTTTAGAAGGATTAATACCATGCCAAGATTGAGAATTTTCAGCCAAATGTTTTAAATAATCTAAAGCTTCTTTGAGTTCTTTATCAAGAAACTCGCCATTATACATTATTTCCACAAATTGTTTAACTTTAGGTGTTAAACCTTCATAAAAGAAGCTTATAGTCTGCCATTTTTCAAAACCATGATATAGGCAAGAATTTAACAAATATTTAAAACGTTCCCAACTTTGAAAATACGCTTCATTTGAATTTTGGGAAAAAAATTTGGATTTGTCTTTTCAAAGCATTGGTTTTATGTGTTGGAAAAAATTTCTTTAAAAACTCACATTGCATTTCTTGCCATGTGCTAATTGATCTAGGTTTCAAAGAATTAAGCTAAGTTTTTGCTTTATCTTTCAAAGAAAAAGGAAACAATTTAAGCTTAACAATCTCTTCAGTGCAATTTCGATCATTGAAAGTAATATAGACTTCCTCAAATTCTTTTAGATGTAAATATGTGCTTTCTAAACCATGAAAATTAGGAAGTAAAGAAATCATATTCGGCTTAAATCTAAAATTATTAGCAGTGAGTGGAAAGATAAAATATGATAGACTAGAATTTCGAGGTGGTTACAAATATGCACGCATAGTTTGCAACGGTTGATTTTCCTATTTATCATGTACACTTTCATTTTCAGCTCATTGTGTTTGATTTTTATGTTCAACATGTACACCTTCAATTTCAGCCATTGTGTCAATTGTGTGTGATTGTGATTCAAACAAATCAATATATAAAATACCAGGATTAATTTTAACCAAACGACCAGAATTTGAATCTCAATTAAGCATAAATAAGTGACGTAAAATAAAAATAATGTACAAGTAGTAAGTCAGAAAACAAAAATAAATGACATAAATTAAAAAGTTAGATAACGTAAATAAATGACTTAATTAAAAGGTTAGATAGCGTAAATAAATGACATAATTAAAAGGCTAGATAGCGTAAATAAATGACATAAATATAAAGTTAGTAAGTTAGAAAGCTTAAAGCGTAAATAACAAAAAAAGCAAAAAGCGTAAATAAATAATAAAAAAATAAAAAAATGAAAGTAAATAAATAAAATAAAAAAACATAAATAAATGACGTAAATACATTAAAATTAAAAAATAAAATTAAATGACATAAATATAAAAATTAGTTAATAAGTTAGTAAGTTAATTAGTAAGTTAGTTAGTAAATTAGTAAATTAAAAAAAATTAAAAGAGTAGAAGAATAATATACCTAATAGTGAAGTTTACTTACAGAAAGAGAACCTCAATAAATTAGAACTTCAAATCAAGTCTCCAGCAACGGTGTCAATAACTTGATGTGATAATTAAAAGTTTCAAACCGAAGTGCAGGTTGTTTCAAGTAGTATATTCTCGAGAGTCCGAGGTCAATCCACTGGGAATTGATGAAGAAAAATTATTTGAAGTAAGGAGCAGATTTGTCACAATACTAAATGTGATAAAAGTTGTTCAAAGATGAAGATGATTCACTTGGGTTAGGAGATCCACTCTTAGTAATAATTAAAGACAAAATTATTTCTTTTAATAACTCAATTGAAATCATACATAATGAAGGTTCCAATCGGAAGATCTAGCATTCAAAGTTTAATTAAGATTATATATGTAATCATATTATGGTTCCATTAATTATCTACTAATACTTGTAAATGATCTCAAGCATCCACTGTGCCAACGTCTTGTCTACAATGAATCAAGATATTCATTATACAAGAAAAGTTTCTAAATTGATCAGAAACAACATACAACACATATAAAGATTACATAAAAATATATCATTCAAGCACAAGAAGGAAATTAATCTAACATCAACTTATTACCAAGAGCATCACCCTTTCACCCAAGCAAAATGAAAATTAATTACTCATGAATTAAGAAGAAAGAAAGAAAGAAAGAATAAGATGATGAATATAACTTCAATTAAGAACAAAAGAAAACTACACAAAGGAAATAATTAACATACAAGCATGAAAGTAAACTCTAAGCTAACACCACGAAATGATCAGCCTTTGCCTCCTTTTATAAAGTTAGAAGAATACAAAATGCCAAAATAGTTGTTTGATGATGATGAATGGGTGGATTCTTGTCTTTGAAATGTTTCACTTTTGAACTCATGGCATACGTCATTTGATGGCCAAGTGGTCTTCATGAAAGTTCTAGGAAATTGTCTTAGCTTTCCATAGACATCAAGTTTAGCCAAATCCATCACCTACAACCCGAGATATAGTCCAATTACTGTTCATGGGTCAGGCCTAACTTCAGCTCCTCTATTCTGACTTCCAAGCCTAATATCACCTTCAAGAAATCTAAATTGAATTTTGTGTTCTTCATGAAAGTTGTAGATATGGGTCTTAACCTTCCACTGTCAAAATTTCAGAATTGTTGAATTCTTATAGCCCAAGATATAGGCTAATGAGTGAATAGAGGTCAAGCTATCAGGTTCAAAAATCTAGATTTTGCTTCAACTCCAATTTGAGTTATCCAAACGTGTGTTCGAAATTTTTGTGTGCATGTGTTTTGAGTAGTGGAGAAGTAGAAGATAAGCAAGCTTATGGTAGTGCAATTTTTCATGGGTTGAATTGAGTGAAATACTTACCTTTTTAATGCTTGTAAGAGTGAATCTTGTGAGAATGTTTCATTCTTGATTCGTTATTTTTAACTGAGGTTTCCTTGCTTGATGGTTTGAGATGTGAAGAAATATTACCTTATTAATGCTTTGATCCTTTGAATGATTGGTTGCTCTTCTTATTTCATTAAATCTTTTAGAGTTTTTAGCTTTTGAGTCTGTGTCGTTTTTCTTTGTTCCCTAGTTTTTTCTTATGTGCTTTGTCCGAGAGTGTAAAAGTTTAGTGTGGGGGAATTTGATAACAAGGTATTTTATTCATTTTATAATCCTCTTACTAGGCTTCTTAAGGTTTAATTTAGCTTAATTAAGTTAATTTTGTTACATTTTATGAAATTAATCTTAATTGAATCATTGAAGAAATTATTGCTTGAATTATCATTAATTTGGGTGATTGCATTCTTAAGTAAAGTAACCACAATTTGAGTTGTAATTATCTGATTAATGTGATTCTGGTCTTGTTGGAAAGTTAAGATAATTCTCCAATAACTATTCACTTGATAATAAGAGCCACATTGATAGTAATATATTTCATTCATTGTATAATCTTCTCACTTGGCTTTTTCAGTAAACTTGCTATAATTTGAGTTACAAATATCCGATGGATGTGATTTTGGTCTTGTTTTAAAGCTAAGACACATTTCTACAACTTTCATGAAGGCCTCAAGACTACAAACACATGTTTGGATAACTCAAATTGGAGTTGAAGCAAAATCTAGAGTTTTGAACCTGAAAGCTTGACCTCTATGTACTAATTAGACTATATCCCGAGATATAGGAGTTTAACCATTCTGAAAGTTTGACAGTGAAAGGTTAAGACTCATATCTACAACTTTTATGAAGAACACAAAATTCAGTTCGGATTCCTTGAAGATGATATTTGGCTTGGAAGTTAGAACATATGAGCTGAAGTTGGGCCTGACCCATGAGCAATAATTGGACCATATCTCGGGCTGTAGGTAGTGGATTTGGCTAAACTCAGTGTCTATGGAAAGCTAAGAAAATTTCCTAGAACTTTCATGCCATCAAATGATGCATGCCATAAGTTCATAAGTGAAACATTTCAGAGACAAGAATCCACTCTTTCATCATTATCAAACAACTATTTTGGCATTTTGTTCTCATCATCCATCATCTTCTTTGGCATTTTGTACTCTTCTAACTCTATAAAAGAATGCAAGGGCTGATCATTTGAGGGTGTTAGCTTACAGTTTACTTTCATTCTTGTATGTTAATTGTTTCCTTTGTATAGTTTTCTATTGTTCTTAATTGAAGTTATGTTCATCATCTTCTTCTTCTTTCTTTCTTTCTCCTTATTTCATGAGTAACTAATTTTCATTTTGCTCATATGAAAGGGTGAAACTCTTGGTAATAAGTTAATGTTAGATTAATTTCCTTCTTGTGCTTGAATGATATATTTTTATGTGATCTTTATATGTGTTGTATGTTGTTTTCGATCAATTTAAACACTTTTCTTGTATAATGAATATCTTGATTCATTGTAGACAAGACATTGACACAGTGGATGCTTGAGATCATTTATAAGTATTGGTAGATAATTATGTATGGTTTCAATTGAGTTATAAAGTCATGGTACTCCTTCTGGATCGCCTTTGTTCAAACATTTTTTTTTATTTTTTTTAAGAAAACATGAAGAAGAAGAAGATAATATGTACAGATTGTTGTGGACATGACTCACATCTGCCTCTGGTTTCACGTCCAGTAACGGCTTAATTGCCTTCTATGAGTCGAGGATAAGCTTCCCATCTAATTTTCTTATAAATTGGCAAACATGGTCTTTTAGAGTCAGATTCCCAAGACTGTAGCGTTTTTCTTCATCCTTGAAGAGATACCACAAATTAAAAGGTTCATGATGCACAAACCCACAAGAATGTGTCTCAAGAGTCAATAAGATATCATCTAATGACTCTTTACTTAGTCCGTTCTTAATGAAAATTTTTTTTATCTTCTCTGTTTGCGGAAACCATCCCCAAAGAATGACATTGCTTGTTACAATTCCATCATGCACATTTGTGACAGACTTGTAACTTTTTTGCTTTTCTCTTTTTAGAATATAAACTTCTTCCAAGACCTGGCATGTATGAGTCAAATGAAATTAAAGACTCACCTGCTAGTCGAACATTTGCTTCAATTATCCAGCGTACATCTTCTAGCATACCCCTATGCATTAACAATCTCAATCTTTCACATTTAATTTCGTAGATTTTTGTCAGAGCATTTTGAGGGAGGGAAGGAAAATGTTTTCTTAGGTTTGAAAGAATGACATCCATTTTAAAGGAGAAAGATTCAGTTATTTTGGGAAACTGACAAACAAATCGACTCGAGAACCATGAAGTACTGTTATTCACCACTTAACCGGGAACACAAAGAATTGCAAAAACAAGGCAACAAAATTAGAATAAACTCTATCCATAACAAGGATCAGAAAGAGAGATGAATTCTACCTCATTAACTTGGTTTTCCAGAAATAGTTTGAGTCTTTGTCAATTGACTTTAAACACATTACCATTCATAGGATTCTCAATATCTATGGCCCCATGAGGATACACATATATGACAACAAAAGGACCACTCTACCTAGATCTCAATTTTCTAAGGAATAGGTGCAGACGAGAATTATAAAGCAAAACTTTTTGACCAATTTTAAAATATTTTCTCAAAATTGTGTTTTCATGAAAAGCTTTTGTTCTAACTTTATAAATTTTTGAATTTTCATATGCATCATTTCTCAATTCTTCAAGTTCTTTTATTGCAATTTGCTTATATTGCAAGCATCATCAAGATTTAGATTGAAAGCTTTAA
Source organism: Ormosia emarginata (assembly GCA_029884605.1). Classification (NCBI taxonomy): domain Eukaryota; kingdom Viridiplantae; phylum Streptophyta; class Magnoliopsida; order Fabales; family Fabaceae; genus Ormosia; species Ormosia emarginata. The sequence continues at coordinate 8,854,209 of JAQQTP010000047.1, read as the reverse complement.
TGGCCCAAAATGCTTTATGTTCCAATTCTACAGGCAAGTGACAAGGTTTTCCATCGACTAACCGATAGATTGACATGCCCAAAGATGTTTTGAAAGCAGTACGGTAAGCCCAAAGTGCATCATTTAGTCTTAAAGACTAATCTTTACGATTTGGGTTAACCATTTTTTCTAAAATTTGTTTAATCTCCTTTTTTGCCAATTCAACTTGTCCATTTGTTTGAGGGTGATAAGGGGTGGTAATTTTATGTGTAATACAATATTTTTTCATTAAAGATTCAAATGGTTTATTATAAAAATGTGTTCCTCCATCACTGATGAAAGCTCGAGGGATTCCAAATCAACACAAGACATTTTCTTTTACAAATTTCAGAACAGTTTTATGATCATTGTGTCGGCATGGAATCGCCACAATCCATTTTGAGACATAATCAACTGCAACCAAAATATACACAAATCCAAATGAGGATGGAAATGGACCCATGAAATCAATTCCCCAACAATAAAAAATTTCAATGACAAAGATGGGGTTCGGAGGCATCATGTTTTATTTTAAAATTGAGCCTAATTTTTGATAATTTTCATAACTTATGTAAAAAGTATAGCAATTCTTAAATAAAATGGGCCAATAAAATTCACACTGCAAGATTTTCATAACTGTTTTCTTCGAAGAAAAATGACCTCCACATGCTTCTGAGTGACAAAATTTATTGACACTACCTACCTCACTGTTGGTCACACATCTCTGAAAGATTTGGTCAGGACAATATTTGAACAAGTATGGGTCATCCCAATATAAATTTTTCACCTCTGTCAAAAATTTCCTTCTATCTTGGTGTGTCCATTGAGGCGGCATCTTTCTTGTTATAAGAAAGTTGACTATGTTAGCAAACCAAGGCATGAAATTAACAGAAAATAAAAATTCATCGGGAAAAGAATCATTGATGGGTGTGTATCAAAAGGTGAGCCTGTTGTAAGTCTGGACAAATGATCAACAATAATATTTTCAGCTCCTGTCTTATCTTTTATTGTGATGTTGAATTCTTGAAGCAACAAGATCCACCTTATCAATCTTGGTTTGGCATCCTGCTTAAACATCAAATATCTAACAGTAGCATAATCAATGAAAATCACAATAGAAGAACTAATTAAGTAAGATCGAAATTTGTTCAATGTAAAAATTACAGCAAGTAGTTCTTTTTCAGTAGTGGTGTAATTTATTTGTGCACTATTTAAAGTTCTACTTGCATAACAAATCACATGAGGCTTACCTTCCTTTCTTTGGCCTAAAACAACGCCCACAACAAAATCACTAGCATCACACATCAACTCAAAAGGCAAAGACCAATAAGGTGATTGCAAGATAGGAGCAAATGTCAGAAGACTAATTAATTTTTCAAAAGATTTTTGACATTCTTGAGTCCAATCAATGGTGCATCTTTCAACAGAAGATTACATAATGATCTAGATATAGCATTAAAGTTCTTTATGAATCTTCTGTAAAATCCTGTATGTCTTAAAAAGGAACAAACTTCTCTGACTATTTTTGGGGAAGACAAATGGGCAATTAATTCAACTTTGGCCTTATCAACTTCAATTTCTTTAGAAGATATCACATGACCTAACACTATTCTTGAGGTAACCATGTAATGACATTTTTCCTAATTTAACACAAATTCTTTTTCTTCGCATCTTTTAAGAACTTTTTCCAAATTATCAAGATAAATTTCAAATGAATCTCCAAAAACTGTCAGGTCATCCATGAAAATCTCTAAATAATGGTCAATCATGTCACTAAAAATGCTTAACATGCATCTTTGGAATGTTGACAGAGTATTACAAAGGCCAAAAGACATTCTTCTATATGCAAAAGCACTAAAGGGACATGTAAAAGTGGTCTTTTCTTGATCTTCCAATGCAATTGGTATTTGATTATAACCCAAATAACCATCAAGAAAACAGTAGTATGGATGTCTTGCTACCCTTTCCAGAATTTGATCAAGAAATGGCAAGGGGAAATGATCTTTCCTAGTAGCAGCATTTAATTTTCTAAAATCAATACACATACACCAACTAGATGAGACTCGCGTAGGTATTAATTCACCCTTATCATTTTCAACCACTTTTATTCCAGATTTCTTAGGCACAATTTGTGTAGGGCTTACCCACTGGCTATCAGAGATAGGATAGATAATTCCAATATCAAGCAATTTAAGGACTTCAACTCTAACTACCTCTTTCATGTGTGGATTTAATCTTTTTTGAGGTTATTGAGAAGTTTTAGCATTATCCTCTAAATGTATTCTATGTGTACAAATTAATGGATTAATACCTTTTATGTCTTTTAATGTCCATCCAATTACACTTTTATGCCTTTTAAGTACTTCTGTTAACATACCTTCTTGTTCTTCAGTAAGAGACGAGGAAATTACCACTGGAAAGCTTTGTTCTTCTCCTAAAAACGTGTACTTCAACTCAATAGGTAATGGCTTTAGTTTCGGTGTGGGTACTTCTTCATGAGCAATATCATTCATGGGTTTTAGCTCTTCAAATCTTGGCTTCCATCCCTTGTACTCCATTACCTATGTACAATCAAGCGAAGAGCATATTTCATAGATATCATCTTCTAATTGCATGTCTAAATTAAATGAATTGACTAAACAAATTTTTAATGGATCAGAAGAACTCCTTGTTTGAAGATGATCATCTATAATGACTTCAATTCCTTCAACTTCCTCTTTTTCATTAAGGACTTCCTATGGTTGCTTGCACTTTTTAAAAACATTGAGCTCTAGTGTCATGTTTCCAAATGTTAGCTTCACTGCTCCATTTCTGGAATTTATCAAAGCATTAGATGTTGTTAAAACGGGATTACCTAAAATAATAGGAATTGACTTGTAACTATCAACCATAGGTTCAGTATCCAATACAATAAAATTCACAAGATATACGAACTTATCAACTTGTACTAACACATCTTCTACTATTCTTCTTAGAATTTTAATTGATCTATCAGCAAGTAGAAGAGTTACAAAAGTTAGTTTTAACTCACCCAAGTTGAGTTGCTGATAAACTGAATATGGAAGTAAATTGACACTAGCACCAAGATCAAGTAAAGCTTTTTCAATTTTATGTTCTCCAATAATACATGAAATTGTAGGACAACCAGTATCTTTATATTTCAATGCATTATTATTCTGAAGAATGGAGCTTACCTGTTCAACCAAAAATACTTTCTTTTTCACATTTAGTTTCCTTTTAACAGTGCACAAGTCCTTAAAATATTTAACATAAGAAGGAATCTGTTTGATAGCATCTAACAAAGGAATATTGACCTTCACTTGTTTCAAAATTTCAAAAATTTAAGTGATATGGTTCAATTTCCTTGAATTGTTTAATGCTTGAGGAAATGGGGGTGCAAGTGAGAGTTTGGTCTCTTTTTAGTCAACTTCTTCATTTTCTTGGAAAATTGGTTCATCTTCTTTCTCACAAGGTTCGGGAATTTGTTTTTCAATAACCTTTCCACTCCTAAGAGTTATCACTGACTTGACTTGATCTATTTGTTAGTTTTCTGAACTACCTTCACTTAGATTGTACTGACCCTTGGGATTTGGTTGAGGTTGAGAAGGAAATTTTTCTTTCTCGTGAATGGTGAGTGCAGAAGAAAGTTTAGAAAGATTTTCTTTTATGTCACTCGTGGTTTTATTATTTTGTTTATTAATGGCCTCTTGCTTTTCTACGAATGCATGCAGTGTTTCTTCAAGGTTTTTCCTATATGGTGTGACATAAGGTGCATATCCTTGAGAATTTTGAGAGTCCTGTTGTGCCTGAGGAGGTGGTGGTTGCACGAATTGTGACTGATTATTATTCTTCCAGTTGAAGTTCGGGTGATTTCTCCATCTCGGATTGTATGTATCTGAAAAAGAAGTAAATGACTTTTTAAAATTATTCATTGCATTTACTTGCTCATATACAACTTCTTTAAAAATAAGAATCTTAGGACATTCATTTGTTAAGTGTCCTAAGTCATCATAAATGTCACAAATTTCTTCATTTTGCACAAATTTGATTTCTTTTGCTTTTCCTAATTCCATTGCTTCAATTTTTTTAGCTAAACTGGTAAACCTAGCATTTAGATCTTCCTCTTGACTAAGGTGATATTTTCCTTTATTAGCACTTGCAAAGTTAGATCTAATTGAATTTTCAGAAGGGCTAGTACTATGCCAAGATTGAGAATTTTTAGCCAACTAGTTTAAATAATATAAAGCTTCATCAGGTTCTTTATCAAGAAACTCACCATTGCACATTGTTTCTACAAATTGTTTAGTTTCAGGTGTTAAACCTTCTTAAAAGAAGCTTATAGTGCGCCATTTTTCAAAACCATGATGTGAACAAGAATTTAACAAATTTTTAAATCGTTCCCAACATTGAAAATATGCTTCATTTGAATTTTGAGAAAAATTTTGGATTTGTCTTTTCATAGCATTAGTTTTATGTGTTGGAAAAAATTTCTTTAAGAACTCACCTTACATTTCTTGCCATGTGCCAATTGATCTTGGTTTCAAGGTGTTAAGCCAAGTTTTTGCTTTATCTTTTAAAGAAAAAGGAAACAATTTAAGTTTAACAATTTCTTTAATGTAATTTTGATCATTAAAGGAAATACATACTTCCTCAAATTCTTTCAAATGTAAATATGAGCTTTCAAATTCTAAACCACGAAAATTAGGAAGCAAAGAAATCATACCTGGTTTAAATATAAAATTATTGGCATTGAGTGGAAAGATAAAACATGATGAACTAGAATTTCGAGATTATTACAAATATTCACGCATGGTTCGCAATGGTTGATTTTTATGTTCATCATGTACACTTTCATTTTCATCCATTGTGTTAATTATGTGTGATTGTGATTCAAACAAATCAATATATAAAGTACCAGGATTAATTTTAATTAAATGACCAAAATTTAAATCATGATACCAATTAAGCATAAATAAATGACTTAATATGGAGAAAATAATGTACCATAATAAAGGATGTGTATAAACTAACCACCCAATAAATATTAACAAGTAAAAAGTTAGATAATTGATAAATTAAAAAGTTAGATAATTAAGAGTTAATAATTAGTAAGTTAGAAAGTGCAGAAAGTAAAATACAAAAAAATAAAGTGCAAAAATTAAATTACATAAAATAAATTTAAAATATGAAAATCGAGAGAGGCAAAGCCCCACCAAAGCCGTGAAAGAGAAGAGAAGAAGAAAGATTATTTCATTATGTTAAAAAGTAATAATAAATAATAGAAATTAAAAATTAGAGAGCAGAAAATAAAAGTTAGTAAGCCAAAATAAATGACATAAATATAAGAGTTAAAAAGTTAGTATGTTAGCAAGTTTGTAGGTTAGCAAGTTAGTAAGTTAGTAAGCTAGATAGTTAGAAAGTTAGAGAGTTAGTAAAGAAACCGAAGGACTGGCAAACCGATCTTTAGCTCCGGTGAGGGAGAAGAGATAATAAATTTTATTAAAGAAAAAGAACCTCAATAAATTAAAACTTCAAATCAAGTCCCTGGCAACAACGCCAAAAACTTGATGCAGATTAAATGATACAAACCCAAGTGCAGTTTGTCTCAAGTAATAAATTCTCAAGAGTCGGAGGTCGATCCACATGGAATTGATGAAGAAAAATTAATTAAGATAAGAAAAAGATTTGTCACAACACGAAAAGTAATAAAAGTTATTCACAAATGAAAAATGATTTGCTTGGGTTAGGATATCCACTCTTGGTACTAAATTAGAGTCAAGATTATTTCTCTTTATAACTCAATTGAAATCTACGCATAAAGGAAGTTCTAATCGGAAAATATAACATTCAAAGTTTAATTATATATGCAATCGTATTATGATTCCTTCAATTATCTACCAACAATTGTAAGTGAGCTCAAGCATTCACTGTGCCAATCCTCTTGTCTACAATAAATCAAGATATCCACTATACAAGGAAGGTTTCTAAATTGATTGGAAACAAAATGCAACACATATAATGTCCACTTTATAATATATAATTTAAGCACAAGAAATAGAATAATCTTACCTTATTTTATTACCAAGAGCTTCACTTTTTCACCCAAGCAAAATGAAAATTAAGTAATCATAATCAAGAAGAAAGAAAGAGAGTAGAAGAGAAAGATGAACATAACTTTAAATTAGAACAAAAGAAAATTACAACAAAGGAAGACAATATACAAGCATGAACATAATTTCTCTTAACAAAGGTTAAAACCAAAGTCTCTTAAATGATCAGTCAATGGAGCCTTTCATAGAGAATTAAAGATACAAAATGACAAAGGGGTTGATTAATGAGTGGGCGAGGAGTGGGTGGATGAATGGAAAATGTCAAATGGTAATTGGAAAATTATTAAGGTTTTTTGTCTCTGAAATCATTCTGTGTTGATCTCATGGATGCCATCAGATTTATAAAACATAGTCTTCATGAAAGTTGTGGCATTTTGTCTTATCTTTTCAATGGCACTGATTTCAGCTCCAAAGGCTACCTACAGCCCGAGATATGACCTAATTACTAAACAGTGTTCAGGTCCAAGTACAACACCTCTATTCAAACTTCAAAGCCCAATATCATCTTCAAGGAGTCCAATCTGAGTTTTGTGTTCTTCATAAAAGTTGTAGATATGGCTCTTAACTTTCAAGTATCCAAATTTCAGCCCAAGGAAGTTCCTACAGCCTGAGTTATGCTCTGATTACTGCACACTATTCAGGTTCCAATCACAAAACTTGTGTTCTGACTTTCAAGCCCATTTAGCTCCATTAGATGTCTGATTGAGCCTTAGAGCTCTTCATGAAAGTTGTAGAGCTCTCTCTTATCTTTCTACAAGGTAAGATACATAATTATAAGACATCTAAAACGTAAGATATGGCTGAAATACAGAAATAGTGTAAGACCAAAATAATGCTAAAAAAATCAATTAAATCCAATTTGAGTCCAAACTTACAAAACATAACTAAGCTTAATCAATTAAGTACATGGAGAGTGTAAATGATTAAAAATGAGGATTTATTAATGTATAAAATATGTGATTATCAATTAGTATCAAGAATGCATTATCAAATTTGTCTTTCTGGACATTATCAAATCTTCATTTTAATATGCATATGTTTCTCTGCTAAAATATTTTTATTTTTTATTTAAATTTACTCTTTGACGATTGTAAAATGACGATATAATTTTAAGTTTTGGCTTTCACAGTTATGATTTTTGTTTAGTTTTTGATTTTGGTTGAATTGTTTTTGTGGCTGAAACTCTGCCTATGCTGAGCTTTGTTGCAAATTCCTACATAGCCGGTCCTAAGCCCGGATAAAAGAGGAGAGTTGTGTTAGGCAGTCGACAGCCAACATAAAACTTTGTCAAATCTTTATGACATGGATCAAAGAAGTAATTGTGTTAATGCTAGGTCGTTGCCCCTAAGCAACGCACTGTATGGCTCGAGTACAGTGTCTAATGAGCAAGAGTCGCAACATCGCCACCTGGGTGTAGTGAAAAATAAGCAAGGGTTCCCACATTTTCGTGAACGGGTGTGGGTAAAGAAGTTAGTTCATAAGAGTAGGATGCATTTTGGAACTTGGAATATAGGCACACTTACAAGTAAATCAATGGAAATAGTTGACACCATGATTAGGAGAAGGATTAATTTTATGTGCCTACAAGAAACTAAGTGGGTTAGAGAAAAGCCAAAGGAACTTGACACTTCGGGTTTTAAGCTTTGGTACACCGATAAGATAAAATCTAGAAATGGGGTAGGCATAATAGTAGATAAGAATTGGAAGAATAATGTTGTGGATATAACAAGACTTGGAGAAAGGATTATAGCTTTGAAGTTTGTTATGGAAAATGAGACTTTTAATGTTATCAGTGCATATCACTACAAGATCAAATTTTGAGAGGATTTAAAAGGTTTAGTTCAGAGAATACCATTGGGAGAGAAGATTTTTCTAGGTGGGGACCTAAATGATCATGTGGGGAGCGAATCTAGGGGGTATGAGGGTTTACATAGGGGTTATGGTCTAGGAGTAGTTAATGCAGAGGGCGAAGCGATTCTAGATTTATGAGGGACATAAGATGCTCTTCTCGCTTCCTAAAATCCTACTTCTAGCTGCTTAGTCATCTCCTCCTTAATCTTCAGGGACATACCATGATGCATCCTCTTTAGCTCATACATCTTTGCTTTATGATAACTCCACAAATTGTAGTTATTTGCGCCTTATATATGTGTTATATTGATTGCTTGGTCATTGTTTTTATGCATGGATGGAAGACTTTAGCCTCATATTCATCTAATTCAATCTTGATGTCTTCCATTATGATTTTAAGGAAATATTTCCAAATCTTTGAGAAATCGAGTACATTTACAATTGTTATTGAACTGGTGATTTCTTTATTGTAGGAAAGGCTCCAATCAAGTAGAAACTTGCAAGATTTGGACCAACACTGGAAGAGGATGCCCAAGAGAAAGCCAAGTGCAAAGATCAGTTTGTCACGCCACGATGCAAGCATGTCAATGTCGTGGCGTGGTGCATCCCCAGCTTCAGACAGAGAGACACGAAGTTTGCACGTGGCGACGCAAGGGAATGAATGTCGTGACATGGTGACCTAATTTGTATACACGCCACGGCATAGGCTTGTGAATGTCGCGGCATGACTCTATTATCTGGACCTATAAATACTGTTTTATTAGATTTCAACCAAGGAGCTTTCACATTTTTAGAAAACGGCGGCTAAGTTTTAATTGTAAGGTTGAAGAGAAGTAGAAGTAGCCAAGGTTGGAGGTTATCTTCATCTTGGAGGGAGATTCAAGCGTCAAGGATCGTTAGCATTGAGCTTCTCTCTTCCATTCCTTTTACTTTCTCTTTTCCATTATCATGAACATGATGTATTGTCATATATTTTCATGTTTCATGACTACCTAAGCCATATATAGGGATTTCTTTGGATCCTCTTATGGATATTAAATGATTTTGTAATCTTTTGAGTTTATATACATGATTTGGTTTTGTTCAATCATATGGATCTTGATGCTCTTGATAATTTGGCGAACTTTTAAGTGATTTGTTGGAATTTGATGAACCTAGACATGAGAATTTGGATTTGAGATCATATGTATGGTTGATGTATGTTTGATTACATTCAATTGGTTTGGTTGTGTTGATTCGTTAATGGGATAGAAATATATCTCTTGGCCATGCATAGTAATTGATTGAGAATATATCTTAATAAGTGAATTTTACGCTAGTTCTCATGGAAACATAGTGAATTAGGTAACTAAAGCATAGTTGATTGACCTAGACATAGGTTTTTAACTAAGTTAGAATCTCAAGCTAACATAATCCTTTCGTTTATATTACTTATAAGGATTGCTTGTTATCAATTGAAGAATAAGGTGAAGAAGGATTCCTTATTCTCTAATCAACATCTTTTATTCTAATTTATTGCATTTTAGTCTTTATAGTATTTTGAACAACCTTTTATAATTTTAATATGCTTGGAAATATTAAATAAATTATTGCTTAATATTTGGTTCTTAAGATTAATGTAATCCTCGTGGGAATGATATCCGACTCTTGACTATATTACATGTAACACCCACCGTAGGGTGTCACATTTATGTTACTTAATTACTAAATTACCCCCAAGTTATAAAATGTGATGTTGTAATGAAAATACGAGTTGTAAAATTTCTTTTCTCCCTCCTTGATACCGATAAAATAAGCTTAGCAGAAAATAAAAATATTATACATCATCACACATAATTTACATCATTATACATTACAGAAATACTGTCATCATTGTTTATATACAGACCAAGTTCTTAAAGTACTTAAACATTATTTAAAACTAACTTGCTTGCCCAAGCATAAACTAGACAACAAAACCCTCAGACGGGTCCTCCTCAGATTCCTCAGTAGGAAGGAATCCAGCACGACACGAAGTCCTACAGACAGGTGTCTGAGCAGACGACATAATAATAATTTCCGTTGGGACATAATATCTAGTATCCCAATGCTGCCTAATGGACAACGAAAATTCAACATGTACATATATAGTTACGGAAAAGAACGGATCTCTACGAAACTCTTTGCTCATAATGACCGTCAGGTTTCCCTTATAAATTAGTCCCCTCTCATTGGGACTAGTTCTCCACGCTCCAGCTCCACCATGGAACTGTAATCTTACGTATCCGAAGAAACTTGATCGGGATGCCATCCGATCAAAACTCAGCTTCCTCCACAGGTACCTGCTCTTCTTGACTCTCTTGTTCTATGCCTTGCTCAACGTCTTTACCAAAAATAAATACAGTACAAAATAATATACAAAGATGTGAGATCACCTATGCCAATACTAACATGGTAGCACAGAGATAATACAAATAGCATACCATAATTACAATCATGCCATCAACATTATTTATCATAACAGATATAATAAATAATAATTACCATCATGCCATTAACATTATTATCATCACACAATAATTACCATAATGCCATCACATTATCATCATCATCATCATCCAAGTATTCCTCAACAAAACAATTGTCATAGCCAATATTCCTCAATTAATATATCATATAGATATAAATGCTCAGATTCATGCATGCGCACATAGACTCAATTTCCTACTCCATAGTGCTAATACTCAGTTCGGAGAAATTGATTAGAAAGATCTGTCTATACCAACATGTCCTAAACCACGTGCCACATTTCTCATATGTGTTTGCACATCTAGCATATACACGACAGTCTTTACTAGATCTCGATTAAGAATAGTGTCTCGGTCTGGATTATCGGTGCGTTGCATCGGTCAAACTTACGAAAAGAAGAGCTACCAACCGCCCATGTAAGCAACCCGCACCCCGATGTCCCCAAGGTCAACAAGTGACTTACACTATGCATACCACACCCACTCAAGAGGCGTACGTCTCTCCTAGGAAAATAGCCTCATACAGTCCATCGGACCTTTCCAATGTATATTTAATGCACCAATGTCAATTATAGACAAAATTCATATACAGTGTCCATACACTAGTTCATGCATATAAAATGCACCAATGTCAATTATAAGCAAAATTCATCATTTTCTCATACAGTGTCCATCCACTAGTTTAACAGTAATCCTACTGCATATTTAATTGTGAACTCATATTATCGCATTTTCATAGTCGCGCAACACTTTTGTCACGTTTTCACAATTTTGTAACATTTTTGTTACGTTTTCACAATTTTGTTACGTTTTCAAATCACATATTGATTTTTCAACGTTTTCATCAATCACGTAAAAATATTCTACCATTTTTAAATCGCGTAGCGATTTTTCAACAATATCTCAAACGCGTAAAAATATTTAAACGCTTTTCAAATTGGGTAGAAATATTTCAACATTTTTTACAAATCGCGTGGAAATATTTAAACGTTTTTCAAATTCCGTAGCTTAAAAATCATGTTTTTAAGTTACGTAAATCATTTTTCACCATTTTTCAACTATGTAAAATATTTCTCAACCTTCAAAAATTCAATTTCAACCTTTTTCAAAATAATATGACTTCTCACATTATTTTTCACATTTTCTTACTCAAGAAAATCCTTTTTATAATATTTTCCACAAATTCACCATTTCCATTGAATTAAATCAATGTTTCTCATTTAAAATTCCCTAACGCTCTCCAAAACCCAAAGGATGAGTCACACGTTAGAAAATCCGAAGTCACCAACGTATTATTTATAACTCCAAATCAATTCTAAAAATCAATCCTCTTTAAAATAAATTGAGGTTCAAACACTTTCAACCTCTCTTTTCCATTCACATATGAAAATTCCATTTCTCAAGTGATAAACACTCTGATTCCCTTTCCAAAATCCTTGTATTAAATCAACTTATATTTCCACTTTGAAAATCACTTTGTTTTCACAAAACCAAGGGATTTCAAGTCTTCAAAACTGTGGACATGGTCATTGAAACCATTCTTATATTTTTCCTTCTAAATCAACTAAGTTCCATTCTTGGTTTTTATTCAAACAAAACCATTAAAATTCCTCACCAAAACCGTGAGCTGATGTTCCTTGAAAACTAACCATTTGTTTATTTTTCTAGCTTTGCTAAACATCCATTTTTACCATTCATAAAAATATTAATTTGTGAACACCTATTTTGAGGTGTTTGGCCGAATTTACTATAGTCCTTGGAACCAAAAATCACTTTCCTTTCCATCATCAAATCATGATATACATATATATATTCAACATATATATCTCAAGCATGCCATAATCAAAGTAATAAATCATGCAAATCATATCAAGCATAGGCAAATAATCAAAGCACATAAACACCCACAAATTATTACATGACCATGGATATGAATCCTCACATGGATTCACCATCCATCAAATAAACAAACCATCTCTCACCACCATACTTGGTTGGTGAGATGGCTCTCCCTTTTACCTCTTGAAGAACCACAAAAAGCTCCTTGCTTTGCACTTTGATCAAGATCTCCACCAACAAAAGTTTCTTAAACATAAAACAAATACAAAAAAATTAGTATATTAAGCTTGAATAAGAAGAACCATGGATCAAACATGGTTTAGAACATGAAAAAGAAGAGAAGAAATGAAGTTTCCTTACACTTTACCTCAAAAACCCTAGAACTTGCTCTTAGAAAAACTCCTTGAAGATGGAAGATTTAGAACTTGGTGTAAACTACAAAGTGTCTTAGAATAAGGTATAGATTCAAGAAATATGGTTGTTTGAAATTAAAGAGTGGTGGAAGGTGTTTCTCAGTGTCTTGGCCGTAGCTTGCATGGAGAGAATGGAGAGAAAATTTTTGATAAAGTCTTGGCTTTTTAGAGGAGACAAAGATGAATTATGATAGCAATAATATGGTCTTCAAACCTATCCAAGCTCTTAAGCTTCAAAAAACTATCCCCCCCTCTTCATGCACTCCAAATTTGTGACAAATTTTATAGCCACCATTTTAAGCATTTCTAACCATTGATTAGATCAATAGTTAGGATTAATGTGGGTTTTAGGTTTAAGCTTCGATAGAACACTTAATTTAGGCCATTGGATCTTTCCTCCTTGAAATCCTAGCCATTAGATGTATCTCCAAAATGAAGGGTCAAGATTACTCTTTCAAACTTTACATCCAAGGGTTATAAATGGTCCTAGCCACTTTGTAAGACTAAATCTCAACTGTTGATTAAATCAAGATCAAGTCTCCACCGTTGATTAAATCAATGGTAGATATCCAAGCCACTAATGTTGACTACGCAATATAATATTTATTTTTTTATCTGCTATTATCCTTCGAATAATATTTTTGCTGTATTTTTATCACCTGATAATTAAATACAGTACAAAACACAGTAAAAAAAAATTTTTAAAACTGTTTCTGGATTTAGGTTTAGTAAGATCCCCCATCTCCGTCTCAACAGTATGAATTTTTCTGGGTACCGAAAAATTTTCACCTTTCTGGACCCACGCTGGGCACACATACGACCTCCCTAGGCCTATAGACAGCCCACGGATAACACTAAAATAATCAGAGTAACATAAAAATTTCATAATCACCCACAAAATCACAAAAATTATAAAACGTACAAAAATCAAATCAGATTACGTAAAATAATTAAGACTTAACAGTAATAATTAAATTATATAAAATTTTCCCCGGCCAAAAAATTATTATTTTCTTGACACAGAGTAAATCACACAAAATGATCAAATGTACTGACAGAATAATCAAAATAATTTTACAATACACAGAAATTACTAAATAGTAGAATTCTGTTAACTGTCAAAATTACTGTCAAATATTTAGGAAATTTGGGGTGTTACATTACAAGTGCAACCCGTGTACTTGCGATAGCAAAAGAGCGAACACCACAACGTTAAGGTATAATGGGATTTTATGTGACACTATCTCCGAGTCTAATCCAAGCATATCCCGATAAGACCAAGCAAACACATCTATATACTCTTTGAATAGTGCCATCATTTCTTCACACTCGGGGTTTTCTCCCATTTTTAACTCCATTTTATCTTCCCTTGTCCCCATGTTGATCACCTCTACTACCTTGCCATTCAAATCAAAACACTTCTCAGAATATTCAAGCAATTTTGTAAATTTTTGGACAACTTCTGCCTTTTCACTAGATTCAGGTTTTTCTTTATCAAATGTCACAGAGGAATCAATTGATGAGTTTTAGAGGTCCCTTTCATGAGGCGAACTTTCTACAAGACTCAAATCCATGGAAAAAAATTTGTGTGGAGTTAGAAAGGTAAAATAGAGTAGAAATGACAAAACAAGAATTATATAAATGAACCAACAACAAGATATTTTACAGAAATAAAAAAAAACTAGTAAATGCAAAAGGACAAGCCAAAAGTGTAACAAGGAGAAATGCTAAATATTCATGCAAATTCATTTAGTTAATGTCTCAAGTAACATAAATATAAGCTCAAAACATAATTAATCTTAAATATCTGCTTAATACAGTATAATCGGATAATTACTTGGAAATAATCATGTCAATCATTGGTTCAGATTGCTAGTTCCTCAGTGGCTCCTCATTAGTAAAAGGATAGATTTTGCCTTGTACTCTTTTGGGCCTTCTTCATGCAATGCATTAATAGTGAGATGACATCGGGGGCGAATGACTTCTTCAAATATAATTATGTCGACTGGTGCTTGGAATGTTTCCCTCACGTGAGGAATGTTCTTCATTTTGTCCTTATCATTCTTTTTTTCCAAAGTCATGCTCAATATTCTTTACTCCAGAAATGCTTCGTACCCTAACCCAAACTTGTCTAACTTTTCTAGGAATGATACTGGTGAACGAGTATCTTGCAATTGTGAGCCAAGTCTTTTCCTTCATGGTATCCATTATTAGCCATAATCCGGGCCACCACCTAATTCACACTTTGTGTCAGGGATTCATTCCTACCAAGTCTAGTCTCAACTTCTTCAAAATTGTGCCACAAATTCTTCTCATCTTTCTCTACACTCTCCATATACGGCACTGAAACCAGTTTTGACAACATAATTTCTTACTCTCTGTATATAGTAATGACTGACCCATTTTTTTTATGTATTTAACATTCTGATGTAGGGTGGAAGGAAAAGCACTGGCGGCATGGATCCATGGTCTCCCCAATAGCATGGTGTAACCAAGCTCAACATCCATGACTTGGAATAGCACTTGAAAATTACTTGAACCAATCTCTAGTAACAACGTCATCTCTCCCAAAATGCCTCTCTTATTTCCGTCAAAGGCTCACACCACCATTTCTTAAGGTGAAAGTTCATCATGGCTTATTGATAATGAGTTTAGAGTCGACTTAGGAAGGATATTCAGTGTAGGCCCCCATCAATCAAAACCTTTACAACTATATACCCTTTACATTTGAGGGTTATGTACAAGGCCTATGGATTTTTATCCAACCGAGAGGTTATCTCTTCATCAGTAAATGTGATCACGTTGACGTGTTTCACCAGGTCCACCATGTTGACAACAATTTCAGGGGTAACATTGGGTTTGACATAGGCCTTATTTAGAACTCTTAGTAACGCCTTCCGATGTAACTCAAATGTCAAGATGAGTAATAATCGGGATATTCTGGCTAGAGTCTTCTTCAACTGTTCCATCACATCATATTCACTTTGTTTCATGATCTTTAAGAATTCTTCTTCTTCTTGCTTTCCTTTCTCCTCTTCTCTTGAGGTTTCCTCCCTATTCCTTTTTTTAACATTCTTCCTCTTCTCTACTTCTCTTGGGCTATAGCATTGCTCACTCCTTGTAATTCCTCCTACTCCAACTATATTAGTCACCGACTCTTCCTCCTGATGTATTTCAGCAACTTGGGCCCTCGAAGTCTCTTCCCTGACTCCCTTTGTCCCTACCTTAGTTTCATAATTCTATGGCACTGCGTGAGTATCACTATAAGCAAATGGCGTTAGTTTCTTGACTGTTACTATTACTTTCCCTAGCATCAAAGCTTAGATGAGAGGTGGCACCTTAAGCACAAAATGTTCAACCATACTGACATCTTTAGAGGAAACTACCCCTTGTCTAGCATGTATTACTCCCAAAGTGAGTAATCCTTGGATTCGAATCTTAAAGTCATAACAGTTCTTGATATCATATCTCATTCCCCTACAATGATAAGCACAACTTGACTCTTTATCGTACTTATCTTCTTTCATCGTTGCAGCTGGTGTAGTGATACTATAACCCGCTTTCTTCAACCTCTTGAATATTTCAGCCATCAGCGTACACAAGTTCATGACCTTTCTTATTAGTGATCATTCCGTCTCCAAAGCATGTACCTCATTCCTTCTACCATGATTAGGAATTAGGTTGTTGACAATACTGAGTCTAGCCTCCTCTTGAATGTCAAGCTTTCCACAAGCAATTAGCTTCTTTACTACAGTCTTGAAAGATTTGTAATCTTCGATTGAGCATTCTGGGATATCCATGTGATATTTGTAAGTTAAATCCGGGTTATACCACGTTGGGAATAGTGGTTC
The DNA here is from genome assembly GCA_029884605.1 of Ormosia emarginata. NCBI lineage: Eukaryota > Viridiplantae > Streptophyta > Magnoliopsida > Fabales > Fabaceae > Ormosia > Ormosia emarginata. The sequence continues at coordinate 8,837,620 of JAQQTP010000047.1, read as the reverse complement.
TTGGGGACATACAAAATTTCCTAAAACGAGATGAGCATCAAACAACCTTTGAAATAAGTCTACATTTGAAATGGATAATCTTGGGAAATGGAATAGTTTTTTAGGGGCAGAAGCGACCTTGATTTTGGAAGTTTGACCGAGATTGTCGGTGGCTTGGGAAATTTTACGGAGGTGTTAGTGAATATCGAGTATAGGTTGGGCGAGTTGGTACATATGATTGTAGTGTGTGAACATTGTTGATTTTGAATTGTGGAGTTGGGGTGATGTTTGTGGTTGACATAATTTGGTGAGATGGGTAATAATGAGGTGTAGGTGTTTGGTATGGAAAGTGGAGGTTAGGGTCATATGGTGGTTATGCCTTGGGTATTGTGGTGAATATCGAGATTTGGAGGTCTATTAGTGTTAGACATAATTTACTTCGAGTTCTTTCTTTTTCATCTAGAATCCCTTCTTAGGAGTGGTATTCTCTACATTGCTCACTGGAAACTTCCCAACTTTGGCTAAAATCTCTATCCTTTTTCTTGCAGTAATCAATTCAAAAAAATATTTATAGGCTACTCTGGTCATTGTCCCGATAAAAAAAGTTCCCAAGGTTCCCAAGAAATATAAACACATCTCAGACAATGTCAATAGGGGTTGAACTTGATCCACCAAGGCTCTCCACCTTTGTGCATATTGTTTGAAAGATTCTTCATTTCTTTTCTGCATTGAGATTAACTATTCCTGGGTAAGAGCTGCATCCAAATTGAACTTCTATTGATGGATGAATAGATAAGTTAATTCTGTCCAACGAGAAATCTTAGAGTGGTCTAATTGAAGATACCACTCTAAAGTGAGGCTTGTAAAACTCTCGTGAAAAAAACTGATGAGGAACTTATCATCCCTAGACCAAATAACCATCTTGGTTCCATAACTGATCAAGTGAAATCGAAGGTTGCCACTCTCGTCATACTTGACAAAATCTGGACTCTTGAAGTCTTTAGGGTCATGATATTTGTGGTAGGGCACAATTCTTATATTATGAGGTGTCCATAAGTACTAAAACCCTTGATTGCCTTGATATGCTCTTCTATTTTCTCTATCTACTTTTCCTTCATCTTGTCTTTCTTGGCCATGGTGTGATTATTCCCAGAGTGAGGCATTGTTGCCTGCCCTGGAATGGACACATGAGGTTGTTCCCAAGTAGGCCTGGCATAATCAAGAATTTCGTTATGAGTACCTTCCAAGGCGTGATACCCCTCCCCAATAGGCATTATTATCGATGTTATTTGGTTGCTCATGAAGTTACTTATCCCTAAAATGATACCCGAGGCGATAGTCGAGAATGTCTGGGCTATTATCATGGAGGAGATCGGTGGCACACTCACATATGTTTTAACCCCATTTGCACCATTATTTCCACTTAATAAGATGAGAGACTCCCTCATATCTTATAGTATAGCTTCTAACCTTGCTTGGATCTTAGACATCTCATTCATCTGCCTTATCATTTCATTAACTTCCTTGCCCAGATTTCTCCCTGCCTCAGGATTACTAGCAGTCATTGTAGTCTGAGATATGGTATTGTGAACTTGAGTTTGATTGGTTTCTTATTTCCTAAGCTGCACAATGGTTCCTTCAAAGAGTGATAAAATATATAAGCAAACCAGAAAAAAAGGAAGAATGTACCTTAATGGTACCTTTTAGCGAGGTAGCTCTAAAGAATATATCATAACAACCTACATGGATAAACCCTGTCGTGATCGGGATCTGCGTCGGAAGCGGCAAACAAAATGAGATCTGAAAAAAAGTAATGGAAAATGAAGTCACCACTAATTTTATTTGAATTAAAAAAATAGAAAACCTTTCTTAGAAAATAGTCTTTTAAACCAGATTGGATTCGGGAGTCAATTATGTATAGGGAATAGTGAAAACTTAATCCTACAGTACCCCCAACACATCCATCCTGAGATGATACCTTAAGTCAATTGTGCGAAACTTAATAATCTAAAATATATTTATTTTATTCCTCTTAAAAAGCATTATAACTATTTTTTTTAAACAAAGAGAAAAAAATAACCAAATTGTGAAAATTTAATTTTTGACTTGACAAAAATGAATTTCTACTCCTCCGTATCCCCGGGTGCAATGAAGAACTCAAAAGGCATATTGTTCTTCAGAAAATGATTGTGAGTTGATTAATTTTAATTATGCAAAGAATTTTTTAAAAGAAAATTTGTTTGAAAACAAATCAATTCTTGCACAGAGTTTAAGTTAGCACTAGGCTACTCAATATTATTGGTCATTACGTTGATTAAAAACAGGTTTTTTTCTCTCTTTTTTTCTTTTTTTAAAAAAAATTATTTAATCATTGTTCACATAAAACATATAATAAGAAACATCTTATTTCATTTTTTTCTTTTTATCCTTGTTTAAATTTACTAATGTTAAACATCATATTTCATTTTTTCATTTTTTTTATCCTTGTTTTAATTTACTAATGTTAAACATCATATTTCATTTTTTTCTTTTATATGTTAGTTTTTTATTCTTTCATTTTTTTATTTAAAAAAAAAACCTTTTCTTTTTGTCAATTTTCGAAGTAAAAAAAAAAGGTTTAAAGCAATGGTGCAAGGATGGCTTATGGTGACTAGGCTTGGTTGACCAGATCTAGTGGTCATGCGACTGCTGCGAGGGTAATGCGCGGTTGTTGGCAGGTGGTGGACGACGAACGGTTCAGGTTGATGAGCGATGGGGTCACAGTGGCTGCTAGTTCGATGCGTAGAGGGGCGGAGCTGCAACTATGGTGGCTAGATCTAGTGCGCAGAAGGGCACTGTCTGGGTGCTTGGGAAGGTCACGGGTTAGCTCGGTGATGAGGGTTGTGGCTGCTAGTTTGGTGCGTGGAAGGGTGAAGTTGTTGGGTGGTGGCGCGACGCTGAGATGTGTATGAATGAGGCACGATGGAGATGGTTCTGGGTCATGTCGCAGAGGTGTGAAACAGAGGCTGTGCATGATGGTTCTGGGTCGCATGCTTAAGGTGAAAAACATAGGTATTACTGGAATGGCTTGGTGGTGGTTCTTTGGCTGGGCGTGGTTTGTGTGGTTTGCGTGGTGTTGTTGAAGGAAGATGTGGTGGTTGTTTGGGTGGGCGTGGTGAGGTGTGAAACGAGAGGTTTGGGTGTGGCTTGGTGGTGGTTCTTTGGGTGGGCGTGGTGCTTTGAAGGAAGATATGGTGGTTCTTTGGGTGGGTGTGGTTTGCATGGTGATGAGGTTAGACGTGGTTACAATTGGGTAAGGATAGAGGTGATGTAACATGATGATTAGCTAGTTTTTTGGGTGAAGATGATAATGAGGTTGGATGTGATTACAGTTAGGTAAGGATGGAGGTGATGGAACATAGTGCTTGGCTAGCTTTTGGCAAATGTAGGGATGGTTGGGTTGTGAGGATTAAGATGATGAAGGTTGAAAGAAGGTAGTTATTTTTGAAGTTAGGAGGCTTTAGTGATAATAGTGTGAAGTTTTTTTGGCAGAGGTTTGTTGTTGAGTGAAGGCTACATGATAGAGAGAAAAAATATGGTTAGGGTGTTAGCTGAGTGTGAACTTGTGTCTGTATTCGTGTTGAATTTGTGTGTAGGTGATGAGATTTTGTATAAGGGAATTAGGGTTTGGAGAGTGATGGTGGCTAGAGTTTGAGATGAGAGATGGGTCTAATGGTGGTCATTAGGGTTTCTTTGGGTGTTTAGTAGCATATGAGTCATACGTTAGATAATGGGTCGATTATGAGACATGTGTGGTTAATGAGTCATATTCTTATTATTTTTATTATTATCTTTATTTCTTTTTCTTTTCCCATTTTTTCTTTCTTTTTTTTATTACTTTTTATTACTTTATTTTATTTTTTTGTTTTTTTTTTTTTTATTATTTATTTTTAAAAAATAAAAAGGTGTTAATGACTTGAACAAAATTGGGTGTTCACAGTTATCCCTCTTTACTTGTTTCTTACTAGATAGAAAAATAACTGTAGTTTTTCATTTTATCATTGTAAGGGATAAGTAAAGACATGAACTCTAATTTTGTTTGAGAATGCATAAGATGTTAAATACAAAACAATGCGAGAATAATAAAATGCGAATAGCTGATGTGCTCAAAAGTAAGTGACAGAAATTTAAATGGATGGAGCCGATGCGCTCAAAAGTATATGACAAGAAAAGTAAATATAGAGAGCTGACGCGCTCAAAAGTAAATGACAAACATTTAAAATGCATGGAGCCGATGTGCTCAAGAGAATTTAAAATACAGGGAACCAATGACAAAAATTTAAAATGCATGGAGTCGATGCGCTTAAAAGAAAATAAAATACAGGGAGCCGATGCGCTCACAATAAATGACAAAAATTTTAAATACTTAGAACTGATGCACTCAAAATACATGACAAAAATTTAAAATGCATGGAGCCGATGCGCTCAAAAGAATTTAAAATGCATGGAGCCGATGCACTTAAAAGAATTTAATGCAGGGGCCCGATGCGCTAAAAATTAAATGACATGAAAACATTTGTGCTAGTTAGACATGGATTAAAAAGAACATTTGAATCAACGACAACTCTGGAAAGCTTTAACTAATCAAATCCTTGTTCACGTGCTTTTTCTTCTTCAGACCTTTTGGTTGGCTTGGAATCATCTTGACTTTTTTCCTTCTTCATTTCTTCTTCTTCTTCTTCTTCGACCCCCTTTTCTACTTGGCAACAATTAATTTTCAACAAATATCATATTATAATATGTGCTTTGAGCTATCGAGATCTTTTAGTCCAACTCAATCATTGAAGGATTATCGTTATAATTGTCAAATCAAACTGTTGACCTTAAATTTATCTTATTTGAGACATAACTTAATGAGTAAATATACATTCATGAATGGACAGAAATTCGTTGAATGAACAAACTTCCTTTTATTATTTTGGTAATCTAATCATACATAAGCTTTTGGTAAGGCACATACTTGAAAAATGAAAGCAAAGAAATAGAAGAAAATTGCAAGGATTTTATAAAAATTTGCCTCAGTATTGGTTACTCAACCGATGTCTCTGTTGCTACATTCTTTAGCACATCTTCTCCTTAATCCTTCAGAAATTTTGTCCCAGTATAGCCAATTGAATGCAAACAAAGTTACTCATGTGTAGCCAATTGAACACAAATAAGAATTACCCCAGTTTGGTGAACCCTTCAAGGAGTTTCAAGTCATCTTTCTTTGAGATTTTGCCTATTTATTTGCCTTAACTTTTGCTTAGGCCACCCTTTCGGATTTTCAACCTAACAAGCTTTTTTTTTAATCTTTTTAGGCATAGAATCTCTTGACAACATTAGTGTTTATGTGTCTAGGCAATTCTTCTCCATCCATATTCTGCAAAATTAATGCTTCTCTTGAAAATACCTACTTAACTAGGTAAGGGCCTTCATAACTTAGAGCTCATTTTCCTTTGGCATCCTCTTGATTAGAAAGAATCTTCTTCAAAACCAAATCTCTGAACAAAATTCTTTGGGACGAACTTTCTTGTTAAAGGCTTTGGTCATTCTGCTTTGATATAATTGTCCATGACAAATAGCTACCAGTCTTTTCTCTTCTATCATATTCAACTACTCATATCGAGTCTTTACCCATTCGGATTCCTCTAACTCGGCTTCCATCAAAACCCTTAGAGAATGAATCTTAATTTTTATGGCAGAAACAACCTCTATCCCATACACCAAAGAGAAAGGTGTTACCCTAATGCTCGATCGTATATCGGTATGATATGCCTGTAAAGCATAAGGTAACATTTTATGCCAGTCTTTGTAGTTCACAACCATCTTAGACCCAATTCTCTTGACATTTCTATTTTGCTGCTTCAACTGCATCATTCATCTGAGGTCTATAGGGAGTTGAATTATGAAGCTTGATTTTGAAATTTTCACTGAACTTTTGAATCTCAGTACCATTGAGATTAGTAGCATTATCTGTGATTATCCTTTCTGGAATTTCATATCTGCAGACAATATCCCTTTTGAGGAACTTCAAAAATACTTTTTGAGTGACATTAGCATATGAGGAAGCTTCTACCCACTTTGTGAAATAGTAAATTGCCATTAAAATGAAGCGATGACCATTGGAAGCTTTGGGGTTAATGGGTCCGATGACATTTATTCCCCACATCGGGAAATGTCGTGGGGATACCAAGTTGTGTAAGGGGAATTGAGGTGCATTGACTCGATCTGCATATATCTGGCATTTTTGGCACATTTAAACATATTATGTGCAATTTTTTTCCATGGTGGACTAATAATTACCACTCCTTAGAATTTTTCATGCCATCATATAACCATTAGCATGAGTTCCACAAACTCCTTCATGGACTTCAATCATGATTAAACGAGCTTCACGAGCATACACACATCTAAGCAATGTGTCATGATCCACACATCTTTTAATGCTAATTTTTTTTAAAAAAAGGATGCAAGAATGAATGACATAAGGAATTGATAGATAAAGAAGAAGTACGTCCCCTTCATGTCTTAGTCAAATGGAACCTAAAGGTTGGATTTCCTTAAGGACATCATTCTAATTTTGGCAGTCATTATGTTCAATCTACTATGCAAGGTTTTTCAGAACAAATCTAAACTTCTAAAAAGTCATGATCCCCAGATTATCTCTATCTCGAAAGACAAGGACTAAATTCATTAATTAATCACAAGTAGGGATAAACCCTCTCAATATGACTAGTACATGATACTGGTAATAATCCGAGTGGTGTCTCAACAAATGTCAAGTGAGCATAAGGTCCCTCAATAACAAAAGTCGAGACCCTTCTTATTCCTCGGGTTCGCACAGACTCGGGTATAGAGCCCAAAGAATGTGGAGGTAAGTGATGGTAATGTGTGAAGGAGCATAGAAAATTGTGCATGATGGTTCTACGTCGTGTGGTAGAGGTGTGAAACAGAGGTGTTGCTGGTGTGGCTTGGTGATGGTTCTTTAGGTAGGCGTGGTTTACGTGGTGCTATTGAAGATGATGATGAGGTTGGATGTGGTTACAGTTGGGTAAGGATGGAGGTGATGGAACGTGGTGCTTGTCTAGTTTTTTAGGTGAAGATGGTGATGAGGTTGGCCATGATTACAGTTGGGTAAGGATGGAGGTGATGGAATATGGTGCTTGGTTGGTTTTTTGGGTGAAGATGGTGATGAGGGTGGACGTGATTACGATTAGGTAAGGATGGAGGTGATGGAACGTGATGCTTGGTGGCTTTTGGTAGAGGCGGGGATGGTTGGGTGGTGAGGATTAAGATGATGAAGGTTGAAGGAAGGTAGTTATTTTTTAGGTTAGGAGCTTTGGTGGTAATGGTGTAAGGGTTTTTTAGCAAAGGTTTGCTGTTGAGTGAAGGCTAAGTGATTGAGAGAAAAAATGTGGCTAAGGTGTTAGCTGTGAGTGTGAACTCGTGTCTATATTCATGTTGAATTTGTGTATAGGTTATGAGTTTTTATAGAAGGGAATTAGGATTTGGAGAGTGATGGTGACTTGGGTTTGAGATAAGAGATGAGTCAAATGGTGGATGTTAGGGTTTCTTTGGGTGTTTAGTAGCATATGAGTCATGAGTTGGATAATAGGTCAGGTTATGAGACATGAGTGGTTAATGTGTCATATTTTTATTATATTTTTTATTATCTTTATTTCTTTTATTTCTTTTTTTTCCCTTTTTTCTGTCTTTTTTTTTATTAGTTTTATTTTATTTTTTTATTTTTTATTTTTTATTTTTTATTTTTAAATTTTTTAATTTTTATTTTTATTTTTTAATTATTTTTAAAAAAAAAGTGTTAATGACTAGACAAAATTAGGTGATTATAAGCCCTTGTAGGGTCGTAAACCCAAAGGAGGCGTATGATTTGCTAATGCATTGTCTCTCTTTTTTTATTTCTCTTTTTATTTCTTTTTCTTTTTTAAAAAGAATGCCAAGAATAAAAATGCAAGATGATGTACCATTTCCTCTCTTTTTTCTTGAGCTGATCTTTTTTAAAAAAAAATGCAAGAATGAATGACATGAGGAATAGATAGATAAAAAAGAAGTACGTTCGTTTTGTGTCCTAGTTGGGTGAAACCTAAGGGTTGGATCTCCTTAAGATCATGATTCTAAATTTGGTAGTCATACATTATGTTCAATCTATCAGTGCAAGGTTTTTCAGGATAAATCTAAATTTCTAAAAAACCATGGTTCCCAGATTGCCTCTATCTCATTAGACAAAAACCCAACTCATGAATTAATCACAAATAGGGATAAACCCGCTCAATATAACTAATTCATGATACTGGTAATAATCTAAGTGGTGTCTTAACAAATGTCAAATGAGCATAAAGCCCCTCAATAACAAAAGTCGAGACCCTTCCTACTCCTCCGGTTCACCGAGACTTGGGTATAGAGCCCAAAAAGTGTGTGAGGTAAGTGATGGTGATATGTATGAGGGAGCATATAAACCTACACAAAATTTTAAAAAGATGAAATTACCCCCCATAACCTCCAAAAATAATAGTTAAACAGGACATATATACAACAGTCAGTCAATGATTATTTACCCTAGGGTTTCAACAGTCAAACACAAAATATCAGAGCAACAGAATATGTACACGTAGATCATAAGCATCAAAGTAAATATAGGATTACACAATTAGAAATTTACATAAAAGTACTAGATAAAAAAATTTATTTACAAACAAATAAGAAAACAAAAACAAAGATAAAAATGGGTAAAATAAATAAATAGAGATTATTAATAATTTGCACAAGTAACAATAACAGGTCTAGCTCTCCAAGTATCCTCAGTGGAGTCACCATCTGTCACGACCGAGACCGCAACAAATGCGGCGAACAAAAATGGGATTTTAAAAATAAAAATGGAAATAGAGTCGCCACCAATTTTATTTGAATTAGAAAAAATTGAAAAACCTTTCTTAGAAAATAGTCTTTGAAACCAAATTAGATTCGGAAGTCAATTATGTATAGGGAAGGGTGGAAACTTAATTCCACAGCATCCCTAATACATCCGTCCTGAGACGGTTATCTTAAGTCAATTGTGTAAATTTTTTTTAACTCTTGAAAATATTTATTTTATCCATTTTGTTAAAAGATAAACTAAATAGACAAATAAATTATGAAAATTTGATTTTGGCTTGACGAAATAGGAGTTTCACTCCTACATATCCCCAGGTGCGATGATGAACTCAAAGCCACGTCATTCTTTTAATTAATTTAAAATATAAAGTTAAAACTTTCAAATCAAATTGTCCACAATGGATTAATTCAAGCAACATGTTAACTGACATAATAGTGAGGCAACAAGCTAAATAAATCAACAAAGAGACAAAGATAAACCAAACTTTATTCAAACCAACCCACAATCTTATTTTTATCCCCTTTTTAGCATTTTCTCCATTTTTTCAAAAATTTTTTTATCTTTTTTATTTTTTTTTGCTTTTTTATATCATTTTATTTTTTTTATATTTTTATCATTTTTGTTCTTTTTTTGTTTTTTGGTATTTTTATTTATGCATAACAAGACACTCTAAAAAAAATCTACTTTACTACAGAAGAAGAAAAAAAACTTTGGTCCATTATGATGTAGGGCTAATTCTAATTTACACCCTCCTTTGGAGGGTGTATGATGCACCTTGATCGTTCTAGTTGTTGATTGTGTTGAAAAACACATTAACCTCTATCATGAATGATATGTAACCTGTTGATCCTTTTTTTCTTAAGTTTTTTCCGGCCAACACCTCTGGCACCAGAAACCACCTCCAGCTGCCATCGTCGACCATCACCTCTAATCATCAGCAAACACCTCCGGCCGGCCACCATCTCCGGTCAGCCACCACCTCCGGCGGTTTACGGCTGCGGGGTGGCCAGTGGTTTCCGGCGATAGATGGTGGCCAGCCAGCAGAGGTGGTCGCTAGTAGTCAGCGGGTGGTGGCAGTAGTATTGATTTTTTTTGAAAAAAAAAGAAACATGGAACAAAAAAAACTATTGTAATAGGTAAAATGGAGGGTGTATTATACACCCTAACTTAGTAGGGTGCATAATAGCACCCGTCATGATGTAAAAACAATCCCAACTTAAACTAAACCTCTTAAGCCCAAACCCAAGACAGTAAATTTTAATTCCTTTTTTTTTATGTATCAACATTCTGGAAAGACTACCATGCCCAATACTTGGCATCCCAAACCCAAAATGACCATAACTTAAACAAAACATAGACATCAAATGAAAAAAAAAAGGAACAAAACTCAGAGAGGAAAGAGATGGGTCATCATTGCACAAACAGAGGAGAGAAAGGTATGACAACTAAGGGCATGGACGACAATAGGAGACAGAGAGGAAGGTAGAGATGCGACAGCGCACAACGGTTTAGGCACGCAGTGGCGCGACCGGAGAGCGGATCTGGCCGGAGAAGGGCAGTTTTGGCGTGGGTGTGCACGGCGGAGGTGAGGGCATGTATGAGGTGGTTGGGTGGAAGAAGAAGGTTGTTTGGGTGGTACAGGGACGGAGGTTCACCGTGGAGGACAGATCTGGGTTTTGTGGATGTTAAAGAAGATCAATTGGGTGGCATTGTGAGGTGGTTCGGGTTTGGGTGTTTGTCAGGTGATGCTTCAATGGCTACTAGGTGGTTTGGGTTCAGGAGAAAGGGCCTGGTGGTGCGATAATGGAGCCTGGGTGATAGCGATGCGTGGTGGAGGTCATAGTTCCTAGTTGGCAGAGGTGAGCGGTGGTTCGTGGGTGGCAGAAAACATAGATATGAGTGGAGCGGAGCGACATGACAAGGAGGATGAGCTTCTCTGTGTTGGACCGTTTGGTATAGTGAGGGGTCAATAGTGGCTTGGGGTTTTGATGCTCTATTGGTGGTGAATTTTTTGATTTATAGGTTTGTGACATGGTAATGGTGCAAGTGAATTTTGGTTGGTACTATATTATTTGATTTGTGTTGCTAGAATGGTGGAATGACTTGAGGTTGTACAATTTTGTTGAAGAAAACTTGTATAATGTTGGTTGCAAAGTTTTTGAGAAGATGGCTATGGCGATGTTGTTTGCTTTTATGGTTGGGATTTAGCTGGATAAAGGTGTTTGCAGGAAAAGTTTTTTTTTTTGGTGTAGTGTTGCCATAATAGAATGAATAGGCTTACTAGGTTTTCTTTTTCTATTGCTTCTGTTGTTCCCCTTTCATCTCAGACTTTCTCTTTTCTTTTTAGATTGAAAGTGTGAATACAAAGCCAAAGTGTGGTACTTATGTGTGCAGTGAAGCATGGCCAACAAAACTAACAATAAGAAAATGGGAGACTAACAACATGAATAATGTTGAGGCCACCATGAGTTAAAAATAGAAGAAGAGTAAAGAGGCTTACCTCTATGAAGCACAAAATGCTTAACTAGAGACTAGGAATTCTTCTTCTCCCTTTTTTGGCTTCTGCTACTTATGCCACCATGAGCACACTAATGTTCTCAAGAGTATCCCACTCTGTGTTTGCTCTCAAGCCTTTTCCTCACTCTCTACTCTCTCTGATTTTTTTAGAAATTTTTTTTCTTCAAATTCTCATTTTTTCTCTTATATAGCCAAGTTTTAAGTGGATCCAAACAAATCATGCATGAGGAACAAAAGTTGTGTGAAAGGTGCAATGGTGCTATTGTAATAATGAAATGGGAAACACACATCATTATCTCTACTGTGGTGCTATGTGTATACATAAAAGTGAGTGGGGAGCAAAGAGCTTGGTCTTTCCTACAATGTTGGTTGGACACTGTCTGCTATCATATGCAATGCAATGGAGTGCATAATGTTTGGCCGAAAAAGGAAAAAAGACTGAGAGAAAAATAAAAAAACTTGATTTTCACCCAAAATTAGAAAGATTACAATCTCTAGACAACAATAGCATGAGAATAAAAACAACGGGAACAAGTGCAGTAAAATCTTACAATCAAATGTTTCTAATTGATGGGTTGCAGATAGATAGGTAAAAAAATCAACTATTTGGGAAACCGTCTGATCTCGGTCATTACTTTACTTTATAATGAAACAATTTGTCCCATTTTCCATTTCCATCTATATCGATAACCTAGTGTAGTGTCATTCTCCATAAAACCAAAGCCCATTGTTGGCATTTCCACTTCAAACTCCCAAGCTTCCAATCATTTATTTAATGCAGCCTGGTATAAGGTATTGCTTACTATCTCTCTTTATTCAAAAAACATAATAGAGGCATAGTTACAAATCACAATACTAACAAGAAGCTTAGAAGGCATAGCAATCAAAATAAAAAGCAAAAGCATGGGTTTTCCAGTAGGGTATGCAGAGCTTTTGTTGCCAAAGCTATTTTTGCACATCCTTTCCGTGTTGGATTTCATCAGAAAACTCATCTGCATCTTCTTCCGTTATCTGGGTCTCCATGAATTCCTCAAACCCGACATTGCCTGGCCCTACCAGATACCCAAATTCCAATCCGTCTCCTTCCTCCTGATTTGGGAAATCCTGTTAGTGGTCAAGTTCTCCGACCTGGTGGAGCCTCCGACAGAGAACTGCGCCATGTGCCTCTATGAGTTCGAGGAAGAGGATGAGATCAGACGACTCACGAAAAGCATTAATTTTAAAATAAAAATTTCAATTGTTTTAATAGAGAGAGAGAGAGAGAGAGAAAGGAATTGAAGGAAAGAACCTGGATGCTGAAATCGCCGTCGAGGGAGACATTGTGGGACTCTTCAGAGAGGAAATCACTGGAGGAGAGAGTAAGTAGCATCACCTGTTGCTCCTTGTGATTGAGATCAGAAGCCAGAGCGGCCAAATCGAATTCGAAGAAGAACGGACCCTGGAGGACCATGTTGATGCAATGCACGGGGCACAGCTTTGACTTTTGTACCTCGTGGTAAAACATCCCTCTGTTGCTCGCTCCTTCCATCATCGTTGATCGAATTTAAGGAACGAAACCCAAATCAAAGAGAACAAAGAATTAGGGCAAAACCCTAGAATGTGTGTTATGATGTGTTGTTGTGTTGAGTTTTTGTATTAGGGGATTTGGGGGTGTAAAAGAGAAGAGAAAAAGAGATGGAGATGAGAAATGGAGATAGAGGGGTCTGTGGGCTGAGAGATGGAGATAAGAGATCGATGGTTAGCAGAGATTTATGTAGAAATGAGAGATGGAACTGAGAGATGAGATATCTGAGTTGGAATTAGGTAGAAATATTAGAGACAAAAATATCATTTCATCTCTAATTTAGAGACAGAATACATCCGTCTCTGATATATTTTGATTTTTTAAAACATTTATTTGATTAAATAGTGACAAAATTATAGACAAAAAATTTAGAGATAGATAAATTTTGTCTCTAAATTTTGTCTCTACACATATTTGACTTTTTAAAATATCATATTGATCAAATAGAGACTGAATTAGAGACGAAAAAATCTAAGATGGATAAATTTTGTCTCTAAACTCTGTCTTTAAATATATTTGACTTTAAATTGACTAAATAGAAATGGAATTAGAGACGAAAAATTCTGAGACGGATCATTTCCATCTCTAAATTCCGTCTCTAAATTTTAAATTTTATTTTTCCTCTCTAATTCATTAGTTACATCTCTGTTTCCGTCTCTAATAGAGACAAAATTTTTTTGTCTCTAAATTAAAAATTTCTAGTAATGCCCATCAATGAAGAGAGATTGGATTCAATTTCGTGTAAAATCCATGGAATGCTCCAATCCCAAGCTAAGCAAAGAATGACAAGGGAAAGGGTTTCGTTTCTAAGAGGGAGCGAATTTCTGTGTGATTTTTAGCCACATAGAGGAACCATGATTAAAAAACCATGGCTAATATTCCTATTTCTGTCGCTTAACCACTTGGCTGGTGTAGCACCGGCAGCAGAGCCAACCTAAAAATGGAACATGTTGCAGAGGGAGAAAATGGGAGGTTGGAGAAATAAAGTGAAACTGTAAAAGGTGAGAGAAAAAGTGGGACCCATATTAAATTCTAAAAAAAAAATTGAACGAACTGGTTATGACTGATATTTTAACTGAAGCATAGAAGCACCAAACTTCATTTGGAGCATGTTAAATGCCTCCCTATGTAAATGCATGATTTATCTTGAATTTAAATGAAGAAAAGTTAAATGAATTACAAATAATTAATTAATATGCCACTTTTCTATGCATCATTGATATAATTTGTATAGTGTTACTTTGGTTAATTGATTACATTCTTGAGTTAGTTAGTTACTTGGTTATTGTATAAATAGATAATAATAGCATTGCAAACTCACATTTGAAAATGAAGGTAAATTGATGAGTTTTTTCTAACTCAAATAGAGAATTGTGAAGTCTTATTCCTTGACTTTGAAAGAAAGGTTGTATTAATCATTCACATTTTTTTCAATGTTTGATTTAGTAAAAGAAAGTATTATAAATAAAATATCTTTATTATTCACTACAATAAATTTGCTTATTATTGACAATCATTTTTGCTAGTAATAGGACAAAATCTGCTAGAAATTTTTGCTAGCTAAATACCGACGATATATCCATTAGTAATTTTTCAGCAAACTATTTGCTAGAAATTTGTGGTGGATAACTCCTCGCCAAAAAAAAAATGAGCCTTAATTTTTGAAAAAATTTTGACTACTTATTTTAAATAAAAAATAAAATAAAATAGAAATTAAATTATTTAATAATAATTAAAGATGATAATGCAAAAAACCCAACAATATTATAAAATGTTGAATAAAAATGCATTATTAAATATGAAAAAAATTATTCAAATCTCAACATGAAAATATAAAAAACATAAAAATCTAAAAATCATAAAAATGTTCAACATGAATAAAAAATGTCTAATCCTCTTGCATCTCATCATCATCATCATCATCATCATCATCATCATCATCATCATGTTGAGTGTGAACAGGATCCTAGGTGGGTTGTTGTAGGTGTTGTTGAGAATTGGGATAATGCTGGTAAGGGAGTGGCTTGTAAGGGTGCTGCATAGGCAGCTAACATTGGTGCTGGAAATGCTGCTCATGAGGCGGGTGCTGGAGCGACTGCTGTTGTGGAGACGGGTGTTGGACCAGTTGCTGATCATGTGTAAATAGGTATTGGAGCAGTTGAGGAGTCTACGGGATCGGATGCAAAGGCAGTTGAGGAGATGATTACTGCTACAACTGAGGAGACAAGTATTGCTATAGCTAAAAAGAAGGTTGCTAGAGTGGTTGGCCATGGACAGGTGGCTGAGGAGACACGTGTTGTTGTGTTGGCTGGGATATGTACTGCACTGGCTAGGAGGACATCATCATAGGAAAAAACCTTGGCATGGACTGCATGTCAATGCTCATACCTGTGCCCATACCCATCTGTATAAGGGATTGCATTCCCATGCCCATACCCATACCTATCCCCATAGGGTTTTGCATCCGCATGCCAATCCTTCCCTCTGTGCCCATCGATGCCTGCTACAACATTTGCCTGATCTCCTGCCTCATCTTTGTCTGAATGTCAGAAATCCTCTGCTCCATATCCTCCTTCATATATGCTCTGATACACTTCTCTAATCTACACGCTCTGATCCATGTATGAATGTGCCTTGATCTCCTAACTGACTCTGAGCACTGTAGGATAACTCAGCAGTTACTAGAGATGCAAGGTCGTAATTGTAGCCTTTCTTCTTTTCCCCAGCTGCATCAATCCATTAATATCTAAGTTCCCTATCAGAGAACTGTGTCCCCTCAGAATTCTAGGTCACTCGTTGTTCCTTTTCATTACAAGATTCCTACAAAAATAATACATAATTATCTTAAATAAACTACACATATATGTATATACAAATATATGTATACAAAAATAAAATGTTCTTTAAATTAAAAAAATAATAATTGACATTTATGTACAAAAGTGAGTCGAGCCCTAGTCTCGACCCATCTATCAACTGCTAGCCTAAAGTGCAAATACCTAAACAGCTCCACATCTTTGGGAGGTGTACCCATCTCCTATGCCTGTGAAAAACTCAATGTATATAAATAAAATCATAACCTCATAAAGTGTTAACTACTAAAATAAACTAAGGAAATTAAATACAATTAAGTAAAGTTAAGAAAAATAACCATTTTTTCTTAGTGGATCCCATGGGAAATGGAACTCCCCGTGTGCAGGCATCCACCAAAACTAAATGTTATGTTTGCCTTAGCCTTCTCCTATTTGTCCTTAAATTTTTCACTCTCCTAGTACTGCCAGAGAGCCTCCCATGATGACTCTCCTATCCACAGAGGTCTTTCTCCTAAAGTCTTAGCATCTTGTAACATATCACTCAATCGCTTTGTTCTATGTGCGTTGAATGCCTTATAATACTTTTCATAATAAAAAGTAGGGTCCAAACAAAGATTCCTCTATAAAAGACAGTAATGATTACATAATAAAGCAATAATTGAGTACAAAACACCAATATTAGTAAATTTTGAATACCTGAAACATATGAAACCATTGTTGCCTTAGGTCATCTAGAATATCATGCCAAGATTTCCAGGGTTGGTGGTACCTGGTTTAGATGAGTTTTGTCAAAGTTGTCGCAGCCAGTTTCGAAGGCAAAAAGCTTTACAACCATTTCACAAACAAATCAATAACGTAAACATAATATCTATATATATACTTGTTATAAACTATAAGAATTAGAAAAAAAATCCTTACTACTCTCTTCCATCGAGCTTGATGAACTCGACGGGTTGATTATGGGTAGAGCCAACACTAGAAGCTGAACGACTACCATCTAAGGCAGCCTAGTTGGATGGACAAGGATTTGAGGCAATGTGGTGAGAGGTAGTAAGAGTGCCAACGGGAGATGGAGTAATAGGTGGTGGTGACATATGGTTGGATGTAAGTATGTTTGTAGGGGATGGCTGCTGCAATGAAGATGATGATGAGACAAAAAGAGTGAAAGGTAAAAGGGGCTGACATATAGTTTGCGGAAGAACTGATGGTGACAAAGATTTAGAATTGGAAGTAAATCCAAGGGTCGGCATCATCATAATCCCAGGTTCTGAAGCAACTGCATTAGGACTACCCTGCCTAAGCTCCACAATAGATATCCGAGAACTCATAAGTAGTCATCGGGGTGATCTCTTAGTTGCCTTCACTTTCCCTTTACCTTTGTCCTGGTATGACGTCATTTGCATAAGCAAGGAACATGTTAGAATATGTCACAGGCAAATCATTGTTAACTTAAAATTAAACATACATATAAATAATAATTATAACATGTGCATGAAACAAATATTAAGCACTAATGAATGAAACAAATGAATGTTTAATAAAGACATAAACATTAAATGAAATAATAAGCACTAATATTAATGCAAACACAACTTAACTTAAGCAGTCTAGCTAACAATTTGGCCTTATTATCAATCAAAGTCTTCATACTCCTCCTATTCCTTATCTTCATATTAGAAGTCCTCCTCTTCGTCAACCTGTATTCCGTTATCCTCCTCTTCCACATCAATTTCTTCATCAGGATTTTCCATTTTAGTGCCCACTAGAGCTGTGTCAACTACTTCAAACTCACTATCATTATCTCGTAAAGTTTCAACCTTCTCCGTATCTACAATTGGAGAAAACAAAGACATAACATCATTCTGAAATACAGTTTCCAACACACCTTCAAGCTCCACACGATTCATAGGCTTAGCCTTAATAACTACCCATTAAGCAATATTGTCCTTATCCTTTCCTGGCCATGTAGCATAGTACATTTGTCTTGTTTTGTTGAGCAATGGTAAAAGAATCATATCTCTGATATCTACTTGTGTGTCATAGCTCCACAATCTTATAATTCTTATACACCTTAGTTCCCATATTTTTTGTTATGTCAAATCATTCACATTGGAAAAGGACAACTTTGTTGGTTGATTCCCCAAGATATTCCAACGCAATAATATCTTAAATTACCTCATAGTAATTGTCTTCTTCACTATCACTTGATCCCTTAACAGAAACCCCACTATTGATCGTCTTTCTTCGTTGAGACCATGTAGAAGTGTAAAATCTTTACCTATTAATGAAATATTATGAATAATATTTCACTTATCTACTTGGGCTATGAGCAAGATCACGTGGGCCACGAGTGCTGAGGTTCGTGATCCTACACATCATGATTTCTTATTAGATGCCAACATTGTCCATTAAGAAATTCATGAAATAACTATTTAAGGTTAGGTTATCTATTTACATAATGGTATTGGAACCATGCCACAAAGTCAACCTCTATTCTTTAGTGTGAATGTTCTTGTAGAATATTGAAATGTTCCAAGAACATACAAACCATGGTTCACAAATGAACAAATGTTAGACATTATGTACTTAAAAATTTAGACGTAATGAGATTTAAAAAGCAAGTAGAGGTACTAACTTTATAAATGGCTAGACTTCTTCACAGTTAATCAAGACATGAAGTGCAACAAACTTGAGCTCAGTATCATTCAATCATTTAGTAGCATATGCTCCAGTTAACTGACCAGGTTCATTGAATACTAATATAGGTTATCGTGAGACACCATTTTAACACCCATCATCATTGCTCCCCATTCTTGTTCTCATACAATTGATAGTAAACTCAAAGTAGAACAAACAAAAATGTGTAATCTCGTTTATGGTGTACCACTTACATATTGCACATTCCACATGTGATTTATTCTTGATTTCTTTTTTCAACTTACTTATATACCTTTCAAATAGATACATGCATTTATATTGAATTGACCTACCTACCGTCACTTCATAAGGCAAATGAATTGGCAAATACTCCATAGAATCAAAGAAACTAGTTGGGAATATCCTCTCCAATTTGCATAAAATGATAAGAATTTTTTTTCCATTTCCATTAAGTTTTCTCTTCTCAAGGTATTCGAACACAAGTCTTTAAAGAATAGAATTATTTTTGTCTAAGGCTTCCAAACATGTTCAAGAAGCAAATGAAATGCAATTAACAATAAAGACTCCATAAACACATGACAATCATGACTTTTCAACCTAAGAAAATGCATCTGATTCATATCCATGCATCTAGCCTAATTAGAAGCATAACCGTCAGGCATTTTTAAATCATTAACCCATTCAAAAATCAATGTCTTCTTCTCCCTGTTAAGCACATAATTTGCCTTAGGTTTCAACAATTTATCATTCCTTATATCAACAAGTTCTAGGTCAAAACATTTACAATACTCTTTCACATCCGTTGATGCATTCTCATTATCTTTTGTTTTGCCCTCGGTATCCATTACAATATTAAAAATGTTGTTAAAGAAATCTTTCTTCATATGCATAACATTGAAGTTGTGCTTTATCATGTTATCCTTCCAATACGGTAACTCCCAAAAAATACTTTGTTTTGTCTAGTTATTATTAACATCATATCCAAGTAATCTACTTCCACCACCTATTTATGTTGCTTTTGGCAAGGTACTAACAATTTCTGACACAACTTGTCTAGATAATTTACGTGGAGGAGAATTATAATCAACAGTTCTCCTCTTAAAGGTATTCTTATTCCTTCTAAACATATGGTCAGCATCCAAAAATTGTCGATGACAATCAAATCATAAATTCTTCCTACCATGCTTTAAGGTAAATGCTTTTGATTATTCCATACAATAATGACATGCTAGTTTACCAAAAGTCATCCAGTCAGACTAAATATCATATGCAGGAAAATCATTAATTGTCCACATCAATGCTGGTCACATAATAAAATTCTATTTCTTTGACACATCATGAGTTTTAACACCACACCACAAAATTTTCAACTCGTCTATCAACGGTTGCAAGTAAACATCAATCTTTGGGTTACAAGGACTAGGAATAATGCATGTCAAAAACATATATGGTCTCATCATACACATTTATGGGGGGAAGGTTGTATGGGGTGACAATAACTGGCTAAACAAAATATGGTGTAGATGACTAGCTAAATGGATTAAACCTAATAGAACATAGACCAAACCTCACATGTCAAGAGTCACATGCAAAATCTTGACGTATCTTATCGAACCGCTTCCTTGCCTCTTCGTTCAATGGGTGAGATAGGACCCTATCTTCTCTCCTCTTTATGGCTAGGTTTTCAATTATTTTTATTTGGCTTTCCACCAAACTGGGAAAGCTATGTTGTAGATTACTTTAGAAATGAACCAACCACTGACATTGATTCAGGTAGTGCTATTCTTGATAATGTACTAGTAATTGATCCAGAAATCTTATCTGATGGTAAACATTTGGATAGTGCTAGCAATTGATTTTTGTGTATGTTTATTCACTTCTTATAGTTGTTTGATATACTTCATCATTTCATATATCTCTAGTCTTTATATCCAACTTGATGTTTTAAACTTTTAATTCTTTTTACAGGTGTGGAAAAATTTATTCCAACTAACTTGGTATTGCTAGAAGAGGCCTTGGGAGATCTCAAGAAGCCATTTGTTGAAGATGAATACAATGTGTCTAAGGAAATGGGTGAGGTTAATGTTGCTAATGGTAATATTGAAGTCTGCTAACAAAAGAAGAAACCTACTTCTGGAGGTCTTCCAAAGCATCCAGATAAAGAGCAGAGCCCTACCTCAGGGGCCTTGGAGAATCTTGATGGAAAGGGATTGAAAAGTCTAGTGACACCCATTCAATCACAATCACTAGGATAAGTAAACACGCCTAATCAGCTTGTTTAAAAACTTGCATCCAAAATTTCTAGAACCATGTCAACAAATATTGAAGGTCGTTATAAGAAAAAAAGAGCGATAGTTGAAACAAAAGCAATCAGGCCTAGAAGAAAAATGATTAAATCTTCCTTTGTTGTGAAATATCTGCAAGAAAGGGATGGAAGCCCCTTGATCAAGGAAGGCAAACAGAAAATATTCTCAATTTCTCCAAAGTCATTGAGTTTTAGAAAATCAAGATCTGGTAAAATTTTCCTTTGTTGTCTATACATAAACTACTACATTTTATTAGTCTTACAGATAATAGGTGTACTTTATGTGCTTTTCATGCACTTGCGTTCATGATATCCCACATTACTCACCCAATGCTATTGTTAGCCTTTATTTATATACAAATTTGAAACTCATGAACCACTTCCATTTACTTAAGACTAGTTGTTTTATGCTTAGTTTATGTTGCAGGTAGGTTGCTTCTACATCCGTTAGAGTTTTGGCGCAATCAGATACCAATTTATAATGTGGTATATGGTATCTTTGGGTGATTGTGCAACTTTTACTCAGCTTTCATTGGTACGTATCCTGCACACCACATTATATCTCATGTACGCTAAACATGTTTCCTTCTTTTCCCCTAAATTGTTTCCTCTCCGTCATTTTTAGGAAATGTATATGTACAATTCGTTTTCTTTATGTTATGGGATAGGGTAAAGGTTGAGGGTTTACTACTTATTTATCGTTTAACTATTTCCTTTTAAATGTTATCATCCAGGACTGTGAGATTACAGAAATTCAGGAAGGTGTATCTTTGGTATCACCTTTTAAAGTTATTCACCGTGGTTAGAGAATATTAAGTATATCTTTATATTATCTTAGAGTATCTTTCATGATTTGTTTTCTTATTTAATTAGGTTTATGGTTAATGGGTTTGGGCTTGTATTAGTGGTATAAGTATTTGCCCTAATTATTAATTTATATAGGATAGTAGGTTATGATTTTGTATCACATTATTCCTATCAATAATATTATCTCTTTACTATTATTTAGTTATCTTTCTCTCTTTTCCTTTATCTAACTTTAAACTCATAATTCTTCAACATAGTATCAGAATGGTACCATCCACTTATAAGTTGTGTGTCTACGTTTCCACTGAAATGAGTTCCCTAGAACTCTATGTATAAGCCTTTTTGTTTGTCCTTAGCCTTATTTTTCTAATAGTAAGTAATTTTAATTTGTGTTTTGGAAGAAAAAAGAAAGAGAAAAAAATAAAGAAAACTAGCCACGTTTTTTGGCAGCCACACTTGGACTGCCACCTGAGCATATTCAGGCGACTTAGGGGTGGTTGTCGATGAGTTTCAGCCTGACTGGTCACTAGCAGTGAGAGAACAACTACCAGTGGCTAGGTTGAGCAATGGATGCGATTAGGTTTTGCACGTTTCACACAGTTCGCAGGTTCTAAAGCTGCACCCACCTACAACATTGTTGGGTGTTTGATTTTCTAGTCAGGTTAGCTCTGATCAGTGACCAGCAAGGGTAGATGGTGGCCGAAGTTCGTGTGACAACTCCAGAGCATAGGTTTCAGATCTATTTTGGTTGGTTTTGGTTCGATTTCCTCCCCCTTCAAAACATTCTGGTGTCTCATTCGAGTAGGAGGACACTGTTGGATCTGGTTTTCATGTATTTTAATTATGATTTCATAGTTTTTGCTTTGGATTCGTTAGTATGGGATGGGTGATGACAATTCCGATTTTGTGATCGATAGCGAGATCTAAGTTGGCTAGAGGTTGATTTAACATGGTCCCTGTATGACTTTGAGATTTTAGTTGGCCAGAGATGATTCCAACAAGTTGCTAATGGTGATTATGTTGTGGTTTTGAGAATTTGTGTTGCCTTTGTTTCTTCTTTTGTTATTGCTATTCGTTCTTCTAAATGTTGTTGCAGTCTTGATGCACCTTGAGCTTGGAGGAAAGAGCTGCCCGATTGGAGGCAAAGAGCCACCAACGAGGTGGAGCCGCCCCAGATATGTTAGAGGAAAGGGCTACTTGCTAGATGGAGCCACCGGGGGAAAATGGTTATTAACGAGGTGGAGTCGCCATAGATTCTCATTGGTGATGGTGTTGCAAAATTGGGAGCATGAGTTTCTCAATTTCTCTTCTCTTTTTATAGGAAATTGGGTGATATAACATTGCTTCTCGATGGTTTAGTGTCTTCTCTTCTTCCTTATGTCATGTTAGAATGGTGCAATTGTGCCGAGTTTCTCTTCTCCTCTTGGTGATAGCTTCTGGTTAAAGACGGGTTGTGCCGGTTAAAGACGGGTTGTGGTATTTGACTTATGGTTGCGGGTTTGCTAATTGTAACAAGTTAAAGCTTAATAGTTTTATCTTGAAGGGGAATGTTAGAAAATATTAAGAATATCTTTATATTATCTTAGAGTATCTTTCATGATTTATTTTCTTATTTAATTAAGTTATTAGTCTTATAATTAATGGGCTTGAGCTTGTATTAGTGGTATAAGTATTTGTCCTAATTATTAGTATATATAAGATAGTATGTTATGATTTCGTATCACATTATTCCTATCTATAATATTCTCTGTTTACTATTATTTAGCCATCTTTTTCTCTTTTCCTTTCTCTAATCCTAAATCCATAATTCTTCAACAACCATCATTGGATCGGTACTTGTTTCAATATTTTCCAGTTAAATTATATTAGAATTTTCCGTGTGTGGAAGGCATTTCCTTTATGTATCCATGCACACTTGATGGTTTATTACTTTATTGTTTTCATTTTACTAATTGTCCTATTATGTTGTTGCCTGATCTGCATACATTGCTATTATGTTGTAGCTCATGATATTTGTAAGAAGTGGAGCTCAATCTCAGAAATATCAAAGGCAGTAGAGAACTAAGAAGTTAAAATCAGCTTACAAGTATGAAGCAAAAATGGGAAAATTTGCCTGAGAGAAAATTTGCAGCACTTTAGTTCATATTTGGAAACCTTTTGCTGTGTGTGTGGTACAAAAAGAACTTTGAGTGCATGAGAATTGCGTAATGGTAGCTTGTGCAATCTAACAGAATTAAACCCAATAAGTAACAGAAATAACTTTGTAAACTAAAATATTATTGAACTGAAAAAGGCAGAACGAGCATTCATGGACCAAAGTTCAGTCCTGTTACATGGATTTCAAGTTTCATGAACAAAGAGAAAGATACAGAGAGAGGGTCATTCGAGAAAGAAGATCTTAGAGAGAAAGAGGAAGTCGGGAAAGAAACAGTCCAGATACATCACAATGCTTACCTTCTTTTATCCTTCCTTTATATTCTACTAATGCTTTTTGTTTGGGTTGCGATGTGTCCATTAGTTGCAACCAATTGCCCAGATCATTAGCTGGCTCATCTTCCTTCATAACAAGTTGACGTGATTGTATTTTATCGTGATAAATATCTGCATAGAAACGTTTACTCTTGTCTCTCATGGTATTAGGGTGAATCCAGGAGCATACTTACTGCATTTCATCTTTCAAGGATGAATACTGGAGTTTGAGAATAATGCCAATTCATTTGGCCTTATTGATTTGAAATAGTTTCCTTGTTTCAGCAGGTCTAAGAATCAGAATCCTGGAGCATGATGTGCGACGGTGAGTTAAGGCTTAAAGCGTGGAATGGATAATTTTTGTGAATAGCGTCTCTCTTTTGTTATGGTTGTTAGAATCTTAAGGCCAAAAGTTATTGTTTTGGGTTGCTGTGTTTGGTCATTTCACAATTTTTTTTTTATCTTTCTTGTGATAGTGTCTACTAACTAGATCAGATGTGTAATGGCTAACTCATACTATGGTTAGGCTGAATACATTTTGTACATTTCTTTCATGTGCAAATTAAGGTCGCATCTCAACTTTGCCACCCTTTTTTCATCCACTTTTATTGACCACACCAAAATTACTAGAGACAGCATAGGAATTGTTATTTACTTCTGATTATTTACTTCTGAGCATTGATTTTGATAGCATAAGTCCTGGTGTTTATCCGATTCAGACAATACATCCAACCCAGCAAGAGATGAAAATATTTATATTGAAAAATCATGCTACTTGTACACACTTCGTCCTCAAAACGTCCTCATAGACCAAGCTGTTCAATAACACCATTGTCTTATTGAATGGTTAAGACAAGTCAACATTAAAGTTTATGGGAGATTTATGAAGACGAAGAAGTAAAATAAAAGGATAATCCTTCTTTTGGGGATAGAAAAAGGGAAATTTGTTAATCAATGATTTTTTCCTGGGGAAAATGTTTGGTGCACACCACTAATATTCACATTACCTTATATCAGAAGTAGGTAGCATAATTAAAGCATAGGTGTGCACTAATTCAAATGGAACCAAATGTAATTAAATGGTAAAAATTGTGTGCAAAGATGTTGTAATGGTGAGTATACCATTATTCTTCTCGTAACAACATTATTAAGAAAAGCAAAAACTAGTTAAACATCAATTTCATGCATGTTAGAAATTTTTATTAAGTGTAGACTAGCATAATTATTAATTTTTCAAAACTTACACTATGTTTGGATGATTAGCTCCTTGATTAAGAGGAATACGGAAAAATCGGAAAATGGGAGAACTAATTAATTTTTGTGTTTGGGAGTTTTAAAATGCATAGAAGCGGAACGCCCATCACACAACAACACATTGCCGAATTCAAAAGGAAATTCCTTCTCATAGAAGGTACATCATTTTAAAGATACCACTTCTTCTCAAATGACCAATTTTTGTTCCCTTGTGAATCCTAAAATTGAGATTACCCTTGAATCTAATGGGGGAGAAACACATTAGATTCGTTAGGAGCGTACGTTCCTTTCCAAAAAACAAGTTAATGAATCTTCCAAACAAAGAGGAGGTGCTTTCCCTGCTATGTTCCATTCTTTTCCTTTCCTTTCCAATCCATCCCCACCTATTCCGTTAAGACTTGCGAAACTTAATTTAAAAACCAGCATCCAAACACAACTCCACCAACACCATCATATTTGGTTAGATTAATTAAATATCAAATATTGTTGAGCATCTATTGGTATAACACATTCTTCTTCAGTTCTCCACTAGTGTATTTTATCACCATTAGACACCTCCACATGACACACTTGTAATCAATACTATTATTGAGCTTTTATAAGTACTTAAACTTATGTAGATAATGTTATTTTTTATTTTTGGGTCTTGTGTATGAATTTTTATGATGGATAAGTTAACATATATTGTAAACACAATGAGAGACTCATATTATCAACTTATATGTATTATAGTTACGTGATACCATAAGAGTTTTGCGTATATAGAGAATAAGAGTAGTTTCTTTCCTCTATGATAATAAGGATTCTTGACTATCTTTCTCTATTAATATCTCTTCAAATATATGATTGATCTTTTAGTATATTGTAATTATATATCCTAAATCTTAATTATTATTTATTTATATATATGTCATAGATTGAGGTTAAAGGCAAATCCATTAATTTTATTCATGTGAGTATAAAAATTTATAGCAATTAGTATCGGAGCCCCTTTAACTTTGACTGTAGTTGTATAAAATTATTGAATAAATACAAATGCTTCTTGTGATATTCAAATTAAACTTATTTCGGATGAATTATGAGCCAATTTCGTATCTTTGGTGAAATCCTATAGTCCATGAAGGCTGTTATCAATTTGTGTGATTTTCCATGCATAAGGGACATCGACATCGTGACTTGTCGCAAATCCACTTCTGATTGTATCTTGCAAGTTAAATTCCTTTGTCTTTGATTGGCTTATTCATTATGAAGTTGAATTCGGCATTATTTGGGTATATTAACTTATGCGTTCCATGTTCATGCTATTAATTCAACTCGTTTATAATTCTTATCGATGGTTTGAATCTTGCTAATGGATAATTTTGAATAAGCATATAATTATGGCTTTACTTGATTGTGGTTGTGCGGTTCTATGATTGTGAGATTCGTTTCAATGGCATATCTTGATTAACGTTTTTTGTAGCAAATTTATTTTTGGCATTTTTTTATTAATGAGACAGGTTTTCACGTTTTTGTAAATTATTGTGCAAATTAAAATTTGAGAGTTCATTTAGTATATTTAGAGTTATTTTAAATAATTTTGCTCAAACACATTATTTAAATCGTGGATAAATAAATGAATAAAAGAGTAATTCCTCATTCCCTGAGTGTTAATGGGATGAGAGGTCATATCAAAATCATGAAATAAAATTTTATAATTAATTCTTACATAGTTATAGATATTTTTGTGTTGAATATTATTTTTTATGATACTTGGTAACTATTAAGATTATATTCACTGCATATATTAAATAAATGAGAATTATAATAATTTAAAAATTTTGTTTGGTATGTGTAAAAAAATTGTTTTCCTTCAAATTATATATATATATATATATATATATATATATATATATATATATATATATATATATATATATATATGATATATCTATAGTCCATGAAGGCTGTTATCAATGAGAGGAGTTTTATTGTGAGAGGATGAGAGTTGAATTCGAAATCTTATGACCATACTATTATCATACATATCGATGGTTTGAATCTTGCTAATGATTAAAAGTTATTAAAGTTGTGCGGTTCTATGATTGTGAGATTCGTTTCAATGGCATTATCTTGAAGTTAATTTTATGTTTTAATTTTAATTATTCGGGTAAGATCCAATGATCAACATTTATTAAAATTTGAGAGTTCATTTAGTATATTTAGAGTTAAAATCTCTCAAACACATTATTTAAATCATAAATAAATGAATAAAATAATAACTTCTTCACCAAGTGTTGAAAGATCTCATATATATATATATATATAATTATAAATACTTTGGATCTTTACTCTATGGTAAGAAATTAAAATTATTTCATTACATGATAAATGAGATTATAATAATTGAAAGTAATGATATATATATATATATATATATATATATATATATATATTTGAAAAAGTTATTTAGTTGAGTACAAAGGATATTTATCTCCCAAATCTTTTGATCAAATCTAAAAGCAATAATCAAAATGCCCAAATTATAAATTCTGGGGAAAAAAAGTTGCTTCTAGTATACTTCAATCCAAACTTATTTGCTTTTGGAAAAAACAATAGTAAAAAACTATTTTTTAGAATAATTAATTATATCCAAACAAGCACCAAGTTGTAAAAT
The DNA here is from genome assembly GCA_029884605.1 of Ormosia emarginata. NCBI lineage: Eukaryota > Viridiplantae > Streptophyta > Magnoliopsida > Fabales > Fabaceae > Ormosia > Ormosia emarginata. The sequence goes on along the minus strand of JAQQTP010000047.1, from coordinate 8,809,684 downwards.
TAATTTTGAGAGAAGTAATTTTCTTAAAAAAAAAATCTCTTTAGATAGAATTGATCAAAGGTGTGGAATCTATTAGGAGGTGTTTGATTTGTTTTTTGTTTGTATTTTTAGTTAATATGTTTTCATTAATAATTACAAAAATATTACTTTATTTTCATTTTTCAAATTATTGTGAAGGAAATATTAAAAATAAATTAACTAAAAATGAAAAACAGAAAACAAACTAGACGTCACCTTAAATTTTTAAAAGTATACTTATAATTATATTTTAAAAGTGATTCTGCTTTATCATCCAAACAAAATCAGTTTATCTAAACTAACTTTTGAAATATTATACTCAAACATAAATTAATTTTTTTAACATCAATTATCTTAAACTCAATTCTACTATAATATAAAGCAAATAAGTCTCATAAAAAAAAGTCTCTATGAAAACTGTTTTAGATTGCCTTGTCCTCACTTCAGAGTACATTCCTCTCCTTCACACTACGTTCTATACTTTTATATTTCCTTTGTAATTATTTGTCACCGCAATTACATTAGTCGAACATGTAATAAAGAGTGAGTGGCGCATATATCGAACAAATAATAAAGAGCAAGTGAAAGAGTATCGTATCCACAAGAATTATGATAATTATGTGCTAACAATCAATCAAACTATTGTGTTCAGGCTTAAACAAGTAATTACTAATGGCAACAATTAAAGGTAGCAATTAAAGCAATAAAAGAAAATACTCAATTCTAAAGAGATAAAACAATGATTAAGAGTTTGGGGGTCCCTTTTCATCAACTACTTCATTTGAATACATGCAATTCCCAAAAGCTAATATCTATGACTTGGTTTTGTTAGTTGAAACTCTAATTTAGTTAATAACATATGTCTAGATCAATTAACCATGCATGTGTCCTTTTTCCAACACACTTTGTGTCTATATGGATTAGCACAAATTCCACCCATTAAAAATAATTTTAAACACATGCTACACTAAGTCAATGAGTATGTGTCTATCTTATTGGCTAATCAACACGCACAATCTAATTAAGTGTTATTGAATAAGCGTTATTCACGCCCATGGTCTCATTTCCAAATCCCTATATTTAGATAAATGGAAATGCCTAAATAAAAAACAAAACCAAATTATTAAAATATACTCAAAGCATTACATTGTATCCAAAGTCCATAGGGGATCCTCTAGTTATAAACTTAGTCTTGGGGGAATACCACCCCTTCTACATGTGTTAGTATAAATATGAGTAATTTAGAGAAAAACATCAAACAAATCATGCACAAAATTTAATGTGGTTTGCCTCAACATACATCCACAAATGAGAAGAGATCAAATCTATTATGAGCAACATTACAAATACAACTTTTACACGGATAAAACTATAAACCCCCCTTCATTACAACTTCTATAACTTTTGCATGGATAAAACTGCAAATCCTCTCCCAACTACTACAATTTTTGTGGACAAAGTTGCAAACCCTCGCCGATGCAACTTTTGAGGACAAAGTTGTCAGCCGTTTGTCATAACATTACGCACAATTTCATCTCTCATTCTGATAATCTATCAATTCCCCAATACAAGTATTTATAACCTACAATAACTTGCTTGACAAGTAACTACCTTTTTTTTTACATTTTTTTATGACTTTCCTAGTTTCCTATTACAAAAAAGTCTCCCTCATATCATCCATATCTCTCACATTTATTACATATATCTTTCACATATCTCAATATTAACTACATGATATAAATCTACTAATAAAATAAGAAATTATCAATTAAAATCTTCAAATAAAAAATTTGAGTCAATCCCAACACTTAGAAATCCATGGAAATTAAAGAACCAAAAAATAGATTGAGACCCATTCAAAGATAAGAAAAATCAAAAAGAGGAAGAGAAGAATGACTAGGGTGGATGATCTTGGAGCATGGCTTTTTCTAGGCTCTAGATCTTCAAGCTTGAGATGCTCTCTTTCTAGATTTCAAGAGCCCTAAATCATAGTCTCTCTCTCAAGAATTAGGGTCCAAAATGAGATATGGAAAATTTGTATCAAAATAGGAAGAAAAAGGCAGGCTAGCTCTTAGGCGTGGTACACTGCAAGTACATTTAGGTGGTTAAGCCATACTTAGGCATGGTCAACTAGAGTTTGATCATTTGCTTCTTCCTTCTAATTGAGTTCCCATCTTCCTTCCTTGGCTTCTCCTATGCTCTTATTCTAGTAAAATCTTACAAAACAACATCAAATCATAAACAAAACTAGGAATTAATAACATTTCAAATTCAATGAAGAATTGTCCAAATTATGGCCAAATTAAACTAGAAAGAAGTAAAAGACAAAGCATGCAATTTGAGCTCAAAACATTGCAAATCAATTGAACAATAAGATATAACAATATAATTGACTACAAAAAATTTACAATAACTCAATTTCTTGAAGTGATCAGTAACAAAAAAAAAATACAAATGAAAGTCTATGTCACATCAACAATCCAAGAAGGCTACAAATATTTGAAAAAGGACAAAATTTGGCTCCAACCCAAGTTGAAAGAAAGTCCTCTAACTCTCTCTAATATTATGTCATGTGTTGTAACTCACTTGTTTTAACTCTATTAACTTAATAAAATAGGCACATGACATAACATTAGAGGGAGTTGAAGGACTTTCCTCTAACTTAGGTTGGAGCCAAGTTTTGTCCTTTGAAAAATGATGTTCCTACATCATTTTTCTTCATACACCACTTTTCTCATTATTTTTTAATGGTTGTGATTTAGTAAGAAAAAGTGATAAAAAAAAGTGATATGATTAATGATATAGAAAGTAATGTAAAAAATAATATAAGAAAAAATAATGTAAGAAAATCATGATTACAAATATTTATAGGAACAGTCAATTCGAAACCATCAACGGTTGAACAATTAGTAGAAGCTAGTGTCCGTAGATTTTGTTTTCCGTCCAAAAATCCATCTGTCCACTTGTCAAAGAAAGACACGAACCTCACCATCTCTAAAAGATCGCCATGTCAGCAATAAAAAAAAAAAGACACATTCAACCATCATAACACCTAACAACAAGCACCATCAATCGAAAAGAATTCATTGTCAAAATCCAGCATGATATCAATCTCAATTCGTCCATTATGGCACAATCAATAGCCAGAATTTGCTATTGCTATTTCAAGAGCCAAAACACAAATTGCGCCTAACTCAAAATTATCTCTATATAACACCAACCACCCACATTTAAAAATCAAAATTTGTATTAAAGTTTGAATCATTGGTGCTAGTTCTCACAAATTCTGTCATTTTCTTACTGTTGGAAGATGTCAGGTCGTGGAAAAGAGGGCAAGGGTTTGGGAAAGGGAGGAACCAAGAGGCACAGGTGCTCCACGACAACATCCAAGGTATCATGAACCGCAATTCGGCATTTGGCCAAAAAAGGAGGTGTGAAGATGATTAGTGGTCTCGTATGCAAGGAGACTCACGGCGTCTTGAAGATTTTCCTCTAGAACGTGATTCGCGATGTCATCACCTATATTAAGCATGCTAGGAGAAAGATCGTGACTGCCATGGATGTTGTTTATACTCTCAAGAGGCAAGGCAGGACACTGTACGATTTTGGTGGTTGATTGGAGCTCCTGAATTTAGGATTTTGTAGTGTAGAATTTGGTTGTGGTTGTAAATGTTTGTTAAATTCAATATCATTTTTATGCTACTTGTTAACTTGTTGAAGTACAATTTTAGATCTGTCTAAAATGGTAGTGATTAGAATTGTTTTGTTCTCAAAAAACAACTTAATGTTGATGATTGATCTTCAATTCCTGTATAGCCTCTCTAGATTAATTTTTCTAATGTTGCGTTATTTTCATTATGAAAATGTGCCTCTGTGTGAGTTGTGTTTGATTGAATGCATTTGCTTTTTGAAAATTGTAGTTCATGATCACTTTAATCACTTTTGGTTTGAAATTGTGTTTGATAGTTGGTTCATCTGTTGTGTGTGATTGAATTGGTGTTGATGTGTGTATCTTCAAGTTATGGTTGTAATTGGTATGTAATTATTGGTATCTTCAAGTTATGGTTGTATCCCTATAATTAGGAGCCAACTGGTGAATTAAGAGTAAGCAGATGTAATTTTAGTTCATATTGTGATATGCCAGATAGTTGTTGAATTGAGATAGAAAGATGAAAGCAATTTGAGAACATTTCTTATTGATAGTAGCTGACTACTGACCATGAATAGGTTTAGACCTATTTTCCAAACTACCCTGAAAAACTCATTATGGATTTCTAAAACAACGACTATCAAGCTTTACCTAGTTCTTAAGATCATTGTTACATGGAATTAGAATTTATTGGAAACCATTTTTTTTTTGAGTTTTTAGGTCAACCAATGAAATTTCCTAATCCAAAATTAGTTGCACTTGTTAGATACACATTTACTTTGTTATGACGCTTCTTTATGTGACCCTTGTTGATTTATCAGTGCATTAGCTAGCACATGGATTAGGCATGGTATTTCTCTAAACCTACATCATAATCTTCCACATAATGAAAGGAATGTAAGTTGATGTATTGTGACTTGTGAGATAGTTTATGGTGAAAGAAAATTCGAGTATATAGTTCCCAAGAGTGACTTTGAGCATGAAGTTTCTATTTATATGAGGGTGTGATGTGGGAGAAAAAGGGTTGCTTCAGGGAAGGGGTTTGAGATTTCCTTCGTCACTAAATACTCTTCCAACTTCCAAATGCACCCAGGTGGTTAGAAGACTCAGAATTCATAATTGTTCTCTATGGTCTATTTCCATCTTTGAATGTAGGTAATTAACTATAAGAGATTAAAGGACTTAATCATGCAACAATAATCAACAATCTATATTTTTTGGCTCCACAAAACATCAAGACGATAACATTTTAATATGTTAAACACATTGTTCTATATGCTCACAAATGAGAGGATCTAAATAGTAATACTAAAGTAAAAAGTGAAAATTACATTATATAATAAGCGAACAGTATCTCTAGCTCTAATTCTCTACAACTCTTATATTCTTACATCACTTTTTAACACCACGTTCTACACCTAGTTAATGATGTATAAATTTGTAATTAATTACGTGTATTAATTGGTTAATGAGTAAATCTAAGCTTCAACTCTAAATTATAGATTTACTAATTAACTAACTAATATACGTGATTAACCACGAATTTGTACACTATTAACCAAGTGTAGAAAGTGGTGTTGAAAAGTGATGTAAGATGATTATTTCTCAATTCCAACCCCGACATTCTTATCGCAAACAGTGTATACACCTCTTTTCACACCTAATCTAATATTATTCACCATACTTACTTTTTTCTATCACTTTCTCTCTCTTAATCACACACATTTAAAAAGGGTTTATACAGTGCCTACACCTCTAAAAAAGGTGTAAGACCATCATTATTCTTTCCCAATGCAACAAATCTACTTAGAATATTTATTCGAAGTCTTCATTTTCAAACTCTATTTACTGTTTATGAGTGTTGACATATTACCTATGCTCCGAACACTTTAAACTTCACTAAGTCGACACCAAAGTCTAATTTTTCGAATGAGAATGCCAAGGAGGAAACTGGAGAGTGGAGAATTGGTTTCACACCATTTTTACATGTGAGAAGAAGATGTGTCAATGTCGTCCTATGGGCTATGACTCTAAGCTATGAGGTTGACTTTTTTCTTGTTGATTAGTCAGCTGAATAATCAGCTAACTCACAACTCTTAACTCCCAAAGATGGGACTCTGTTCATCGAGAAAGGGACTTTGTTTCAATTGAGAAACTACCATATTATCATATTTCATTATCGAGTTGAAACTGCATTTCTCACATCCGGGTCTCCACAAAAACAAGAAGCATGCCCTTTTTCAACTTGTTTTGAAGTGAATTCAGAAGGGTACCTGTGATAGGCATGTCATGGTGGTTTTCTCCTTGCACAGTTATAACAGAGCGTGTTGAACTAGGGGGTGGATGCATGTAAAAGGACTCTAATGTTCAAGTCAGATAATGCACAAGTAGGATTTATGTAATAAAATACTGATTATCTGATTAGGATGACTTAACCTGATATCTATAAAACGTGACTAGAATCGTAATGTGATCTGTATTAAGTGTAGGTATTTAAGAATCGTATTCTGTTAAGGATTGCCTTCATTTTATGGTGGAGAGGATCCTTATAATATAAGAATATTTATACTGTAGTTATCAGTAGTTTGAGGTGATTATGAGTCATATAATCTCGTAAGATCATAATTAACAGTTGCAGATATTTCAGGATATATCCACTGTGCAGATCTAGTGATCTTGATATTATGATTCAACGTCGTAGTCCATTGCTTTTAGTTCCAAGGCCGTAACTATGTGTCATCAAAGCTTGGTTGGGATATTCATGGTTGATGCCAATGTACACGTGTCGGGTTCGATCTCACTAGATGAATCTTGAATCATAGTCCAAAACACAACTCCAAGACGACATTTTTCTCAGCTGCCTTAGAGAATCGAGCCTCTATGACCTTGTCCGCCAAGGCGGAACTAGAGAAGCCCACACATAAAGTCATTCATGTACCAATCCACATTCAGATTAATCTGGTTAAAGATGAAGTGAGGTGGAGATAGAGAAAGTGAGACAACTTTGTAATTTACATATTTTAGACATTTACCAATTCAATAAATTTCAAGTCATCATTTCTAGCCATTGATGTCTTTTAAAGTAAAATCAAAGGCATAGATTTAAGGTACATCCATACACCACAACTTACAAGGAGCATTGAAGTCATGGCCATAGATAGTTACATTTGACCTTTGAGAGGGTATAACTATAAATTGCATTTGGTTTTGGTTTACTTTTTAGGTGTCTGGCTTTTCCCGCGTAATTTTGATGTCAGGAATTATGATACTAGACACAAGCGTGATGGCCCTTTGCACATTAAACTTTCGCTTTACTGTATCAGATAGGATGAAATAATTTTATATAAACAAAACATTACATATATGAAAAGTTACAATTATTTTTTTAGCTTTAAATTTATACAGTTTCCATATCAAAATAATTTTATGCAAATACACTCGAACACTTTTTTTCTCTTTTAATAATATTTAAATAAGATTATTTTCATTCACTTGTTATAGCTTGAAATATTTTAAATTGTGAAATTACAACTAATTGGACTAATTGCACTCTCTAATTGTCACATATCATCATTTAGTTTCAATTAAACTAAAATTATTCTCGCCAAATCTATTATCTATTATCTATAACTAATTGAACTACCTCTAATTGCCACATGTCATTATTTGATTTCGATTAAATCAAAATTATTCTTGTCAAAGCTGTTATTATTGTTGTTATTATCACTAATTAGATTACCTCTAATTGTCACATGTCGTCAGTTTCAATCAAACCAAAAATATTTCCGCCAAAGATATTATTATTGTTGTCATTATCTCACGTCTTCTCTCGCTAGCAGCACTTATTGTCTATTTTTTATTTTTTATTTCCTAATGCGAACACGTTATCTAATTGTAACATATTATGTATAATTATATAAAAAATAACAAAATATAAAAAAAATGAAAATATCCTTACTAGTTTTACAATAAAATCAAACATGTCGTGATGTGGATTTTTGTAATAAACTAATAATAATACGCGTTTAGCATTAGAGTATTTCTTATATGTATAATTTGATTAGGACTATCGTGTCTACATTCATGCTCGTATGCTTGTTTACATTTCATGTTTTTCTTTACTGATAACACAAACTATTCAATAATTAAAGCGCAAAGACCCGAAATCCCATGTGTCAGAACAAAAAAATATCGGAGTAATATTCAAGGTCAACCTGATATATGGCGAGATTGGAGCTGTTAATTGCAAACCCTGCTTCATTCTTAATTGGAGATATTTGTGTGCGGTTTACATAGTCCACGTGTAGTAGTATAGCATAAATTCTTCAAGCTTAGTTAACTTGTATAATGCTTGCCTTAATTGGCCAACAAAAAATGGTCAAATCAGTTCCTTGTAGACCAGCCTTTGAACCCAAGTTTTAATTTGTTTTGCCTGTTAAACACGAAGCGTAGCAGCCGGATTTATGAGTTCAGATTTTGTTTAAAATTTCAAGTTCTCAACATTTATGGCAAAGCCCTTTGCTTATCTTAGCAGCCTGCCTAAATTTTCTCAGGCCGTCTACTGCGTTTTCGTCAATTGGCTAGTGATGCTGAAAAGTCATGAATGCCCTTTGACTTCCACGAGTATGTGAGCATGCATGCACTATATAGCTCATGAAACGAAGGGTGTAATAGGCTTTACGGAGAAAATTGAAGTTTGAAATGAGAGATATTAAATGGAGTGCTCAACTTATATAAGTAGCTGAAGCTTTCAAAGGTCTAAATAATAGAATATATTGGAATTCCACTATACTCTTCCGCATGCAGTATGCAACCTCCTAACCTTTTACCACTTTTGCCGCGTCAACCCCTCCCACTAGTTCCCTTATAAACCCTTGGTCTTCCCCTTCATTTTCTACCATCCTCCACTTTCCCAAGAATTCTTCTCTTCCTCTCTCCGAGTCCTTAAACTATCTCTTGCAACTGGCAAAGCCATGGGGTTCCTAAAAGTGATATTCATCATAGCAATAACCATGGCTTTGTCCATCACTCTCACAAAGAAAAGTATTCGAGAAGAAGAGGAAGCAAAACCGTCGTCACACGAGCAACCATTGATCCATAAGAACAAAATACTTCTGCCTTCGAAGAGGGTGAGTCGCTTCCTGGCACAAAACGCTAATGCAGCTGACCATTGCAACAAGGACAACGAGGTTTGCTATCTGCTGGATGCCAAGAACTCCACCTGCTGCAACAACAAGTGCATGGACTTGGGCTATGATAACCATAATTGTGGTGCGTGCAAGAAAAAATGCAAGTACACTGAGGTATGTTGTAGAGGGGAATGCGTTAATATTAACTTTGACAAGAGGCATTGTGGGGAGTGCAACCACCGGTGTGAGCGCGGTCAATATTGTGTCTATGGGCTGTGCGGTTACGCCTAAGATAGAGTCTCCAATATAGCAGGGTATATGATATTACATGAGGTTTGTGATTTTATTATATAAAAAAAAAAAACTCAATAAAGTAAACCACATTTGTGGTGGTTCTCAAACAAAAGTACAATAGCTTACAGTGGTTATCATGATTTAAATTTCAGTTGTGATCGCAGTTACAATTATATTATGCTTATTATATTTGTGGATAATTGTAAAAAAATACGACTAATATGATTGTAATTATAATTACGATACAATTATCAAAATCACTAAAATTATAATATTACAGTAACATACTGTAATTTAAAACCATGGTATTACTGCTTAAATTTGCGTCTTCAAGTGTTTCCTTAAGCGTAATACTATTACTAACTCTACGAAAAGAAGATAAATATATCTATTATCAGTCACAAATTATGAGATGTACATTTGTGATTCTTTTTCTCTTTTTCCTCTTGGTATATGTATATTGGTAATTAGAGCTAGATATATACAGGGCTTTACGAGAACGTAACAGAATGATGGTTTTGTTCGGCAATTGTGTAATAGAAAACTTACTCTCATATACATGAAAGTTGAATGAAACATAAATCAATTTAAAAACCTCATTTTATTTTCTCAAGTCTCTTGATTATTCTTCTCTTTTGAAAAAGAAAAAGTGTCCTGTTCATTCAAATGTGGTCACTGGTTGGAAGCACGATGTCTACGCAGCACACCTTCAGTGATTTTTGTTAACAACAAAAAATTTTAGCTCAAAAAAATAGTCAATGTCCATTACTTGATAGTCGAGACAAATAACATAAGCAGTTGAAAGTCGAAACAGATTATTAAGTCGCCTTAATTATGGGCCTAGGCCTATTGAGGAAATAGGTTACATATGTCAATGAGAATCAAGAATGAATTTAGTGCTAAAAGAGTTGATAAAGTGTTGCCTAAGTCAAAAATCACTTTTCTAAATTATAGGAACAACTAGATTAACAATTTTATGACTTGCAAGTTTAAATGAGGTTTGAAACTAAAGATAAAATTGAGAGAATCACGTGGGCTAGCTAGAACTTCATGGTAGCACTTGAAAGAATATTTTTGAATATTGTTATTGTTTGAATTACAATTATACATATATGATTCAAATTATATAGGTTTATGACAATAACTAATTGCCTAGAACAGAAGTAAATTACAGAAAATAGATATGTCTTAATACAATAATCAAATATGTCATAATAACGAAAATAAGGAAATAAATCTCTATTATAATAATGAAAATAAGGAAATAAATATGTACAATAATAAGGAAATAAATCTATATAATAAAAGTCTAACACTTCCTCTCAAGCTAGTGAATGGATATCTATCATTCACAGCTTGCCAGTAAGATCCTGAAAGCGCTCTGTGGGTAATCCCTTCGTTAATACATCTGCTAACTGATATCCTGAAGGAACGTATGTTGTGGTTATGAGTCCACTATCCATTTTCTCCTTGATAAAGTGTTGGTCTATCTCAAAGTGTTTTGTTCTATCATATTGAATCGAATTGTGCGCAATGTTAATAGTTGATTTGTTATCTCAAAACAATTTCATAGGCACGTCACGTTTTAGTCTCAAGTCATCTAATATGATCTTCATCCATAGCAACTCACAAACTCCTTGTGCCATATCTCGAAACTCAACTTCTGTACTTGACCATGTCACTACATTCTGTTTCTTACTTTTTCATGTTACTAGATTTCCACCCAAAAATATACAATAACCTAATGTTGACCTCTTGTCAATAACTGAACATGCATAGTCGACATTTGTGTACACTTCCATAGATAGGTTTCCTTTCTTTTTAAATAGTAATCCTCTTCCAGGTGTGGTTTTAAGATATTGTAGAATTCGATCCATAATCTACATGTGTCTCTCCTGTGAATCATGGATGAATTGGCTAACAATATTGACAGCATACGCTAGGTCTGGTCTGGTATATGTCAGGTATATCAATTTCCCTACTAGTCTTTGATATTGAGCTCTATCCACCTAAAGGCTCTCTTCATCACTTCCCATTTTGTGATTCTACTCAATGGATACACTGATAGCCTTACACCCGGGCTTTTTGATCTCTTTGAGAAGATCTAGGACGTATTTCCTTTAAGAAACAAAGATACATTGCTTGGAGTAAGCAACTTCAATCCCAAGAAAGTACTTTAGTTTTCCAAGATCTTTCATTTCAAACTCAACTACTAATTTCTCCTTTAGGAGTTGCTTCTCAACTAGGTCATCACTTGATATAATGACGTCATCAACATACACAAGCAGAACTATGAGTTTACCTTCTTGTGAATGTTTAAAAAAGAGAGTATGATCACCTTAACTTTGTCTGTATCCCAGGGACACCATTATTTTTATGAATCTTCTAAACCAAGTACTTGGACACTGCTTCAACCCATATAAAGTCTTCTTTAACCGGCACACCTTGTTCCTTCCACTAATGGAATCATATCTAAGGAGAATTTCCATATAAACTTCCTCCTCTAAGTCTCCATGGAGAATAACTTTTTTAACATCAAACTGGTGTAATTCCCACCCAAATTGGGTAGCAAGGGAGAGTAAGATTCGGACAGTGTTCATCTTGGCTACTGGAGCAAATGTCTCCTCATAGTCAATTCCATAAGCCTGAGTGTATTCTTTTGCCACCAACCTTGCTTCATACTAGTCTAGTGTACCATCATACTGATATTTCAATGTATATATCCATCTGCATCCCATTGGCCTTTTGTCACCTGGTATCTCAACAATCTCCCATGTTCCATTCTTTTCTAATGCACTTATCTCCTCATTCATGGCTTGAATCTAGTTCTTATCCTTTAATGCTTCTTATAATGATGTTGGGAATCTGATATAATCTATGACTAAAATGAAACTTAGTGCTACAGGGAAATATATTTAGAAGAGACAAATTGAGAAATAAGGAATGTAAGACAATACATTTTCTTTTTCCTCAATGCAATGGATAAGTCATCTAGATTAGGTTCACAATTATTCAAAGACATATTATCAGGTTCAGAAACAATATTATTTAGGTTAGGTTCACAATTATTGAAAGGAATGTTATTAGTTTCAGAAATAAGAGGTTTAGAGACAGGAGAACTTATATCTTTAGTACTTACTATTGGTTTGGACACCTGAAGTTACTGTTGGGCCAGTTTGGGTGGTGAACTAGAAGAAGATGTCAATTCCTATGTAGAGTTAAACAATAAAGGAAGGAAGGACTCAGGAGAGAATGACTCAACTTTAACTTCCTGAGTGTTCTCTCCTTGAAGTTGAGGATGAGTAAAGAAGGACTCATTTTCATGAAATGTGACATCCATGGAGGTGAAAAAATGATGACTTGAAGGGTGATAGCATTTGTACCCCTTCTTGTCATGAGCATAACTCAGAAAAACATGTTTGATAGCACAGGGATCAAGTTTGTTGTGATGTTGGCAATGTACATGGACAAATACCACACAACTAAAGACACGAGACTATAGACTCTGCATAATAGGAACTAGAGGAAAGTGAGATGTCATGAATTGTACTGAACTTACATTGTCTAGGACACAAGATGGTAAAAGATTAATTAAATATGTAGCAGTTAAAATAGCTTCCCCCTAGTATGAGCTAGGAACATACATTTGGAATAGTAAAGCTCTAGTGATTTCAAGTAAATGATGATTTTTTTCTTTTTGCAACATAATTTTGCTAAGGAGTATCAACACATGTGAGTTCATGCACAATACCATGCCCTTTAATAAATTTAGAGAAATTTTGGTTGGCATACTCCTTACCATTTTTAGAATGCAAATGTTTAATGGACTTTCCAAATTATGTCTGAACCATGCAGTAAAACTGAACAAACAATTGAAACACATATGATTTGTCTTTCATTAAAAAAAGTCAAGTTACTCTAGTACAATCATCAATTAATGAAACAAACCATTTAGTACCAAAAATGTTAGAAATAGATATAAGATCCCAAACATCAGAGTGGATAAGTGCAAAAAACTTAACACTTTTATTAGAAATAGGTGAAAAAGTTACACGATAATGTTTAAGAAACTCACAAACATCACAATGAAAAGACTCAGCAGATTCTTTTAAAATATATAAAGACAGAAACATAGACTTAAGCAAAGAAAATAGAGGATGTCCAAGACGCTTATGCTGTAACCAAATTTGAGAAACGAGAGACTCAAAATTGGACCGGTGATAGGAAAGTAGCAACTTCTAATTAGGACCACCATTAGCTTACATATTAAGAAGATAGTACAACCCTCCTTGAAAATAGATTATTGGAAAGTTTGGGAACATAGAGCACATTGTTTAAGTGTAGGGAGGGCTGGAGTTTAATAGTATCAGAGCTCGCAACGGAGGTATGAGAGCCATCAACTACGGTTATATGATACTTACTCGAAAAGGGTTGATAAGATAATAGATGTGGAGAATAAAAGGTCATATAGTCAGTTGTACCAGAGTCCATAATCCATAAATTCTCAATACTAGAAGCTTTAAAGGACTGAAAACATAAATTCTTACTAGTCATAGTCAAAGAACAAGAGCTATAAGGCTTAGTGAAAGAATCAATGAGAGTCTGCAGGTGCTCCAGCTCATTTTTACTAAGGGCTAAAACTTCATCACCCACCTTTGAGTCTTCACCCAGAGGCATAGAATCTGAAGTGGTCAAATTTGTCTGATTGTGTTGCATACCCTTGAATCCTCTTGTGCAGCTAAGAACTTGGTCCTTCCCATAGAGTTTGAAGCAGTTCTCCTTAGTTTGACCAAATTTCTTACAATAAGTGCACCATCGACCCTCTCGATTTGGCCTGGAGAAAGAAGAAGAAGAGCCTAGTTTAGTTCTCTTACCTGTAGCCAAAGTTGATCCACCAGTGGGCTTGTCATCAAGCATGATAGTCCTATGGCTTTTCTCCCCCACCCCCACCCCCCGGAACATGTAGAATACCTCAGACAATGATGGCAATGTCTCCTTGCCTAGAATCTGAACCCGAATAGGGTTATACTTAGAATTCAGGCCGGAGAGGAACTCAAAGATCTTATCATTTTCCATAAAACTAGCTAACGTGGAAGTATCCTTGCTACACTCCATTTTGAGATTCTGGTATTGATCCAACTTAATCCACAAGCCATTAAGAGTCCCATAATAATCAGTAACTAAGAGTGCCCCATGTTTGGTAGTAAATATGTTTGTCTTCAACTTATGGCATAAGGCAATGTCTTGTTTCATAGAGAAGGTCTAGCGAAGAATGTCCTAAATTTCACGGGATGAGGGAAGGAACATATAGTTTTTGCTAATCTCGGGAGTCATGGAGTTCCAAAGTCATGTCATAATAAGAGAGTCCTTATCATCTCACATCTCAAAGTAAGGATCATCCTTCTTAGGGGCAATCCCTTCAATGTGGTTTAACTTTTGGCGCCTTAAGTGTAGTATGGATGACTTGGGCCCACTGCAAGTATTTTTTCCTTTAAGGCAATAGGAGGAGTGCAAGACTAGGAGATCATCGGGATTCAAAGGTGGAGGTGGTGCCACGCTGAGTTGTGGGATGACTTTGGCAGTCTCGTCGTCTGACAAGCTCACTGAGAAAAACCTTAGATTGCAGTGGCAGGGACAGGTGAATAGGAGCAGGAGACAACTGGTGTCCTTGCTCTAGTGATCTGGATGCGAGACAAAGACTAGGTCCCGGCACTAACACGGCCGCGCGAGGAAGGCAACGACAGCGATGAAGGCTGATTGAAACCTAGCAATGAAGGTTGGCTCTAAACCCATCGATGAAGGCTGGTTTGATCAACAATGGAGAATGATTGCAGTGGAAACGAAAGAGGCTCCTGGATCGAGAGCTTTGATATTAACTTAAAAGAATATTTCTAAATATTGTTGTTGCTTGAATTACAATTATACATGTATGATTTATATTATATATGCTTATGACAATAACTACTTTCCTAGAATAAAACTAAATTATAGGAAATAAATTTGTCTTAATACAAGAATCAAATTTGTCATAATAACGAAAATAAAGAAATAAATCTCTATCTGAATAACAAAAATAAAGAAATAAATTTGTACAATAATTAGGAAATAAATCTGTAAAATAAAGTCTAACAATAGTCATCTTCCTTAAATAGATTAGATTGAAGTGGTTAACTAGTGGAGCAGTTCCTCAACTAATTTATACAATGTATTTGGTTTCTAAACTAAAAGAACTTAGGTGATGTAATAATAACCACCACTTTGATTGTTGGTCATAATTCAACAACATTGGAAATTGGATAGAAAGCTTAGAAAACGTAACAAACAGTTTTAGTGGGGGAAAACAACTAGTTTTAGGCTCTATAAATAGTTATTGTGAAGTCAATTGTGAGGACCACTCAACTCAACAACCACTCAATTAATTAAACACAAGTTTTTACATTTATCCTTTATCTTTCAGCCATTACTTTACTTAATCACTTTATTTACAACTTTATTTATATTTTTTATGTCTCTACTTTCATTTTTAGCCTTTACCAGACTTAGTTTTTAGCCGATCTTTGAACTAGGAGCTTTCTTTAGTCATCTTAAGAGCCTACAGCTGAGCAAAAGAATCCTTTCCTAATGTATTGCCTTATCAAAGGGAATCAACTGTTTTGCGAGTTAGCCTAGTCATTCAACTAATTAGTCAAGTAACTGATTTGCTCTGCTAATAAGAAAAATTCGGAAACAATTTTGTAACACAATTTCAAACAGTTTATATATTAACAATTAAGATCAAACCAATCAATAGAAGTTTTCATTTTGACAAGCAAAGGATACCTTTAATTAACGACTACTTAAATTGTTTCTGAAAAACGAAGATATCCAACTTATAAAAGCAAATTAAAGTGCCACGGGGTCTTCCACGAAAGCCGCCTATATTCACATGCATGCAGCCAATAGAAACCGTCGATTTGCCGGCAAAACGGGGTGTATCACATGCATTTCTCATCTCGGAGACTATCCTGAGAAGAGGAAAAAAGTTGGATCTGAGTGAGAAAAAAATATCAATTAAGAGAATTGTTTTAGAAGAGATTGATTGAGATATATATGCTTTCTTCTTCTCCTTTTTGGTGTCAAACGTAAAAAC
The DNA here is from genome assembly GCA_029884605.1 of Ormosia emarginata. Taxonomy (NCBI): domain Eukaryota; kingdom Viridiplantae; phylum Streptophyta; class Magnoliopsida; order Fabales; family Fabaceae; genus Ormosia; species Ormosia emarginata. The sequence goes on along the minus strand of JAQQTP010000047.1, from coordinate 8,793,465 downwards.
AAAAAAAATGAAAAATTAAAATGTTTGATAACTGATAAATGAGGCATAAATGATCTTTTCTCTGCTAGAAGGAGAAAAAGAACAAGAATAAATTTCGGAGGACAATAAGTATTCTGCAATCTTCTTCTGGAATTTAAAAATAATTATTTTATACTTGATATTTTATTCTATTTCAAGCAATGATTATTTAGATAAATCAATTAAATTTTTATGATTTTATCGATTAAACTTTCGTATTGAGATAGAAAAGTTGTGATTTCATAAATTTTTATCCCTGCAGTAGTTCAAATATGTCTATCTTGTCAGATGTTATGTTGTTTCAAAGTTTTGCTTTTCATATCCTTTTATATGCCTGTTTCTGGCTTTTTCGTGCTCTACTACTATAGGGCTTAAATATCTTCATATTTTCTTATATATAAGTGGTTGTTATTAGTGTAGCGGAACTTCACCCAAAATTTTGGAGTTCAAGAGCTTAACTACTGCATATAAATGTGAGTTTAAAACTTTATTAATTATATAAATAGTTGCTCTAGTTTTATCATATGTATATTGCTCTAGTTTAATTTATAATTGCTCTAGTTATTCATATGTATAAGTTCATGTGTACCAATGAGGGTCTTTATTGGCTTAATTCGCAAAATCGAATAATGTTTATAAGGTCTTGGGATTCCGAGTTAGCCTATCAAGGAACAACTCAGTTTATCCAAGGCGAATCCCAACCCACGGTACATGTAACCTACAGCAACAACGACTTTCAACAGATTGAGAGATATTCTCTCAAACAAATCCTTCGTTTATAGAAATCACCATCAATAGTAATTATTATCCATTAATACTCATTTCAAACATGATTCTCTTTATTATTCTGCTACATGCATTACACTCCTATAAATACTAAATTAAATTATTAAGGTATGAATCTAAACTTCTAAACATTAGTCACATTGTGTATAATTTAACTTGAGTGTCAAAATATTTTTTCAGATACACTACCTCTTTCAGCCACTCATAGGTGTTCTCAGGTGACCTCTTATACCTATTCAGAACAGATCCCATGAATCCAAGATTTAATTAGCACGTATAAAAATTCTTGTTTAACTCATGATTAGTTTTTCTAAATTTTTACTTTGACCTTGAACTTTTGATTAAAAAAAGAAGATACACAACTTTTTGGTATTAAAAAAAATTGTGTAAGGACATTGGATTACATGTAAATCCATATAAAAAAAGTAACAATGTGATCATATATAAATTAGGTTTTAGTTTTCATCCTTTTATCTTAAGTTAATTCTTTTTTAACATAACCAAAATTATGGGTTATATTTGACTATTCAATATTTGAGAAATGTCATCAATTTAAATTTGAAATATATAAAATTTTAGAGTTTGAAAAGTACAAAGAAGTATTGACTAAAATTCGATCCAATCAAGTTATATAAGTCTAATACATTTTTATGTAAATTTAAAGACTAACTTTATTATAACATATGCAGTCTATTACAAAAGAAACTTTTATTTCACACGATTTCTCAACCATTTGATCTCAATATTCGAGCTTGCTTTGAAGTCAACAATTTAATGACTAGAAAAAAGAAAAAAAAAGATAAGCTAATTAATATTAATTAATTTTTGAAAAAAAATGCATAAATAATTTTAGATATTCTTAGAATTTATGCATCCTATTTTAAAAAAAAATCAAGTTTTTTAGGTTATTTATTTAATGTATATTTTGACCCTGTATTACTTGTTTTCTGGATCCGTCCTTGGACTTAGGTTGGATTATTATTGATGGTTCTTTATCAATAGGCCATTTGTAAGCTATACCATTGTTGTTTATGGAAAAATTTATCTATGTGTTAACTAATTTTTTATTCCAATTGTCAATCTAAGAAGAAATTCTTATCCTTTTAGGATTATCAAGTTCTCGATAATTTGTAAAGTGAAAGTGTCACATTCGTTAATTAAGTGAGAATTTGGCAGTATTGGAAATTAGGCAGAATATTTAAAATGATGTGAAATTGACTAGAACATAAAGTGTTGGAATTGTAAATGTCAAATGTAACTGCGAATTTAACAAAATGTATACTTACAGAATATAAAGTGGCAAGAATGTAAATGATAGAATGTAAATGATAGAATATAGATGGCAGAATGTAAATGTGTAAGGACAATAGATGACAACCAAATGTAATTAAATGGTAAAAAATAAAACAAGTAATGAAAGTAGATTGAGAAGGATGTAGGGTGCATAAATTGCAGAATGTAAAACTGACAAATGTATACCATAGAGAAGCAAACTTGCTTGAAATTGAAGTGTATAAAATTAAAGTGCAAGAACATAAATGACTGAAACTCAAAGTGCAAGAAAACTTAAAATACAGGAAAGCAAAGTTACAAAAAAGTAAAAAAAAATGAAAATAAATAGTGGATGAATTCTTGTATATATACATATATATCTTATATACACTCACATGGGATGTGTCTCATTATGGGGTGGAGTCCACTCTATACGAGTGTATGTAAGATACATATGTATATATGTAAGAATTTTTTGTAAATTGTGTCAAATATTGAACAAAGTCATTTGACAAACAGAAACCAAAGTGCATGAATTAAACGGAAAAAATGATTAGAAGTGTGAAAACAAATAAGTCAGGTCACTTTGGGTTGGGCTATTTTTTGACATAGGGTTAAGTTAGGCCTAATATGTTTTGGGTTAACATTTTATTACTCTAGTCTAACCTATTGCGAACTGCAGGTTGGGCGGGTCAGCTCACTAACTCAACAACTCTTTTATTTAAAAGAAAATGCAATGAATTTGATATTTGAAAAATTGAATAAATGAAAATTAGAAAATTTGGGCAACTTAGTTTTGGGTCAATGATAAATAAATTAGGGAGCTAATCCAATTATCAATTGTATTTTAATTTTCCAAATAAAAAATGGTGGTATGCTCTTAGGTGATAGTATGTAAGATTTAAAAGTAAATTAAATTTTAGGTTAACGGGTCAATCCAACCCGAAGCGGGCTGAGCCAGGTCGACAAAAACAAGTTCAGACTTAAATTTTGTTAGTCCAGCTTACACATTTTGTCAAGCTATTCAGGTTATCCCATTAGACTTGACCTATTTTAACAACTCTAGAAATGATATAGGTGCGAAGAACATGAATGGCAGTAATATTAAGGTGCAGATTCTTAAAGGTGCATGAACATAAAGTGGCATGAATAGTATATTGCAGAAATGTAAAGAACATAAAAAGAATGAAGTCGTTTGACAAATTGGGATGAAGAGAAAAGTAACAACATTGCAATAAATCTTAAAAAGTACAAGAAAATTAAAGGGATGGATGGCATAGTTGAGTTATTTTATCTATGTATGTTAAAGTGACATGGAAGATTTGTCCAAGTTTTTCTAACCAACATCACGCCTTTGTTGCAAGGTATATTTATAGCCAAACTAAGTAACTTCTTATATCCTAAAATTCTGATACATGTCCTTATTTGGTTAATATTCTGACACCTAATAGACAAGTGTCTTACATGCAATTAGTGTTGTTAGGACCGAATCAGACTAGGCGGTCTAACCGACCAAACCAGAAACCAAAGCTCTATCGGGTTCTAGTTCACTCATATAGCCATTTGAGTGGTCTGACCGAATTGGACTGGTGAAGACCAATCAAAAGTTGGATTTGACGGGTAAACCATATCAAACCGTGGTAACAATTTAAAAAAAAAAATTGCTGGAAGGCAGAAAATCCCTAATACCAACCCGTCAATGCCCAGCCACTCATCCTCGTCAGTAGCCACTCGTCCTCACCGACAACTGCTCACTTGCCACGATCCACTGCCACCTGGACCGATCGACCAATATGAATATCGGTTGATCCTTATCACGGTCAACCCAAAGTAACTAGCCGACTTGTGACTACCATCTTGGCCCAATCGTCATCGGGCCCATTATTTTACAACTGCCCGACCGGACTGTTGGTCGGCCTTTGGAATGATGGTTCGTTGGCCCTGCCTACTAGCGGGCTGGTGTAGTTAGATTTGATTTTCTGTGACCCGACTAGTAGGAATCTCGATCAGTCACTATTTCCGTCATCGTAGCCATCAGAACGGTTATAAACCTTGATATCCAACATTCGGAAATGGTTTCGCGTCATTCAATCCGAACATAATGAGATCATAATCTTGAGTATCTTTAACAGTCAGAATCTAACGGTCGGATCCCTATAAAGGTCAGTTTGGTAGTCTAGACCAGGCATGTTCCACTTTACTCTTAGCACTATTAACAATCAAACTTGACATTTTGCTGATCAACTTAGCTACTGTAGGTCTTTCTATTATTGGTTTAGCAGGCCTTCGGTAAGTCCTTTCCACCTAGTCTTGGTTCGGGTCAGCGTCCGGAACATCTGGCGCCCACCGTGGGGTTAGGTAAAACTTTCCTACTCCACAATTAATCAACCAAAATCAACCATCAACCAACGTTCCAATTACCTATGGCTTCCAATGAAAATCACATTCTGGATGGAACAAACGTTGGAGGCTCTCAAACCAATCCTCTGGAAATGATCATGCAGGCCATCAGAGACATTAGCAGCCGTATGGACCGACTTGATCAGATGTCTACCCGGGATCAACATAGGACTGAACCGGAAGAGGAGGAAGAAGGGGAAGCTGAAGAGGACATTCCGAATAGAGAGTTTCATGGGCAGCCGAGTCAGCCAAGGGTGACCAATCAAGAAGTCCGACGACATACAAGTCACCCACCTATTGCTGAACATCCATTTTATGACTTCATAATATCGATTCCTCTTCCAGATGGTTTCCGACTTCCAACTATGGAACTTTACGATGGGACGACCGACCCTCAAGAGCACCTCACAATGTTCAACTCCATGATGCTTTTGAATGGCGGGTTTGACCCAATCAAATGCAGAGCTTTTCTGACTACATTGAAAAAATCAGCACTATTGTGGTTTTCAAGCCTTGAAGCAGGTTCCATTTATGATTTCTTTGAATTGTCATTTAAATTTCTTAATCATTTCTCTACTAGTAAGACACATCAAAAAACTTCAGCGAGTCTTATCAACCTGAGGCAGGGTAGAGATGAATCTCTCAAGGAATTGATGCGGAGATTCGGAGAAGAAGCGGTTCAGATAATAGATCTTAACCCCGTCGTGTCTTTACATGCAATTATGGCCAGGTTACGTCCGGGCTCGTTCGCTAATTCCTTGGCTAGAAAGCCACCTTTGAATCTGGATGATTTGCGAAACAGGTCCACTAGGTATATTAACATGAAAGAAATTGCCCTCGCGAGGAGACAAATAGAGCAACGTTTTTCTGAACCAGAAGCTTCAGGGGGCAGGAGAAACCCACATATCTCTATACGACCGATCATAAATAAGTATCAAGAAAGAAGACTGAATCAAAGAGGAAGACCACTTAGATTTAAAGATCGACACGATGGCTTCAATCGGAACTCAAGGATGATGTACGGAAAATACCGATCTACTTTCGACAAATATACTCCGTTGAACACCCCACAAGATCAAATTTTTCGTGAAGTCTACAATACTGGATTGATTCAAACTCCGAGATATATCAGAAAACAGAGAATTCTTGCTAATGTTGATAAAAGCAAGAGGTGTGAATTTCATAAAATGTATGGACATTCCACCGAGGAGTGCATGACCTTGAAGGATAAAATCGAACAACTCATCAGAGAAGGTCACCTTGAAAAGTATATCTACCGACGTATGAGCAGGAGCAGAGAAGCTAAAGAAAATAATCAAGCTAGACCGAGGAGCCCGAGTCCAGGTGAAAAAGGCAAAGCCATTGCTTTTGTTTCAGATGCTAGGGACCATATGATTAGGGGGTGATTGATTCTATAACCGGAGGATTTGCTGGAGGAGGTAGCTCGAGTTCATCTCGGAAAAGACGTCTCCAAGCTGTTATGTCGGTAAGTCACACTCCTCCATTCCAAACAATGCAGCATGAAGAGGGACCGGTCATATCATTCTCCAACAAAGACTTTTCTGGCCTTGATGAAAATCTGGACAATCCGATGATGATTTCCATCATCGCTGGAAATTTCCAAATAAAGAGGGATCTGGTCGATCAAGGAAGCTCTGCAGACATACTTTACTTATCAACTCTCCGCAGATTGCAAATACCAGAGGAAGAGTTGAGTCTTTTCAGCGGATGTTTGATTGGTTTCTCCGGAGAACAGGCAAGCATTAAAGGTTATATTGAGCTTCGAGCGACCTTTGGAACAGGTACTCTCCTGAAATCGATCCCAGTTAAATATTTGGTTATTGATTCACACACTCCTTATAATGTTATCCTTGGAATACCTTCTTTAAATTTACTTGGAGCTGTAGTGTCAACTCCACATTTGACAATGAAGTTCCCCATTTCCAAGAGCGAGGTTGGTATCGTCCATGCAAATTAGAAAGAAGCAAGAATTTACTACAATGAGAGTTTGAAGCTGAGGCCAGAGGAGACAGCTGATCAAATTCAACCATTCAGCAAGTCAATGCGTGTCAACATGGCCGAATTAGATCCAAGGAGCGATGAGCAAGATTGACCTCAACCAGTTGAAGAAGTGCAGTCAATCCTTTTAGGTGCAGAACCTGGACAAGTAACATATATCTGAGCCCATCTATCGACTGATGTTAGATGAAAATTGGAGGAGTTATTGATTCAGAATTCTGATTTGTTTACATGGACCATAGCAGATTTGCCAGGAATTGATCCAGAGGTAATTACTCACAAACTATCTTTGAGTCAAAAAGTAAAATCGGTTGCTCAGAAAAAAAGGAAACCCGGAGCTGAAAGGCAGAAGGCTGCAATGGAAGAAACCAAAAAGTTGTTGGAGGCCGGTTTTGTTAGAGAGGTAGAATACACTACTCGGTTGTCCAATGTAGTTATGGTTAAAAAATCAACGGGGAAATGGATGATGTGTATGAATTTCACCGATTTGAACAAAGCCTATTTGAAGGATTCTTATCCTCTCCCTAACATAGATTGGTTAGTAGATGGAGCCTCAGGATATCAATTTCTCAGCTTTATGGATGCCTATTCAGGATACAATCAAATCCGAATGTATCCAAAAGACGAGGAGAAAACGGCTTTTATCACGGAGTTCAGGAATTACTGTCACCGAGTTATGGCTTTCGGCCTTAAAAATGTCGGAGCAACATATCAAAGGTTAATGAACAAGATTTTTGAAAACCAGATCGGTAGGAACATTGAGGTATATGTTGACGACATGGTAGCAAAGACCCCTGATAATGCAGACCACCGTTTTTATCTTGCTAAAATTTTTGCCCAATTGCGGAAATATAACATGAAGCTGAACTCGGAAAAGTGTGTGTTTGGGGTTCAAGCTAGGAAATTCCTCGGATTCCTTCTTACCAATAGAGGAATTGAGGCCAATCCGGACAAGGGTAGGGTAATAATGGAGATGAGAAGTCCCGTGTCGATCAAGGAGGTACAGAGGCTTACAGGAAGGATTGTTGCTCTGTCAAGATTTCTATCAAAGTCGGCTAATAGGGCTCTACCATTTTTCCAATGCTTGAAGAAACCAGACAATTTCTGATGGACTGATGAATGTGAAAAAGCTTTTAAAGACTTGAAGTACTTCCTAACCACACCATCGATCTTGACCAGGCCAGAGCAAGGTGATGTACTTTTTCTTTATATATTTGTTTCTGATAAAGCTTTAAGTTCGGTTTTGGTTAGGGAAGATAAAAAAGACCAGAGACCGATATACTTCGTCAGTCGAGTTTTACAAGGATTGGAGACAAGATACCAGAAGATTGAGAAAATGGCTCTAGCACTTGTGGTGACAGCAAGACGACTCCGCCACTATTTCCAGAGTCATCGGATAGTCGTGAAGATCGATCAGCCAATCAAACAGGTACTCAGAAAATCAGAGTTAGCAGGAAGGATGGTCAGTAAAGCTTTCCGAATTTGATATTGAATATCAACCCAGAGGATCGATCAAATCACAAGTTCTGTCTGATTTCTTAGTAGAGTTATCTTCACCATATTCACAGGAATTAAACGGTAATTTATGGTATCTTTTTGTCGATGAGGCATCAAATTTGAAAGGAAGCGGGGCAAGAGTCATATTGGAAGGACCGAATGAGGTTTTGATCGAACAATCTCTGAGGTTCAACTTCAGGGCAAGTAATAACCAAGCCGAATACGAAGCCCTCCTTGCTGGACTTGCTTAGCTATTGAGATGGGAGCAACTCAACTTATAGCTAAGTCGGATTCTCAACTAATGGCTGGACAAGTTAAGGGAGAATTTCAGACTAAAGATCCCCAGTTGATCAAATACTTGCTGAGAGTACAGGACGTTGTTAAGAAATTCGAACAATTTGAGATATTGCATATTCCAAGGGATCAGAATGCACGTGCTGACCTTTTGTCCAAGTTAGCCAGTACTAAAGGAGTAGGGAACAACCGATCAGTCATTCAGGATGTAATTGAAAACCCGAGCATCGAGGTAAGTAAATCTTTCGTCATTGACAATGAACCGAGTTCTTGGATGGTTCCGATCATTAAATTTCTACGGGATGGAGAGCTACCAACCGATGATAAAAAAGCAAAGAAGCTCCGAAAATCAGCCAGTTATTACACCATGATCGGTGGTGAGTTGTTCAAAAGGGGATTTACCTTACCCCTTTTGAAATGCATAGGACAAGATCGGGTGGAGTCAACAATGGAAGAAGTCCACGAAAGAGTGTGCGGTAGCCACATTGGAGGTCGTTCTTTGGCAAGGAAGGTCTTGCGAGCTAGGCTATATTGGCCAACAATAAAGGACGATTGCTTAAAATATGTCCAGAAATGTGATAAATGTCAGAAATTCGTGAATTTTCATAAAGCTCCACCAGAAGAGCTCCATAGCTTGGATACCCTATGGCCCTTTTATAGATGGGGGATAGATTTGCTAGGACCATTTCCACTTGCATCAGGTCAGTTAAAATTCATTGTGGTAGCAATAGATTACTTTACGAAATGGATAGAGGTTGAACCCATTCCCAGGATAATATCAGAGAAGATCAAAAGGTTTGTATGGAAGAATATTATATGTCGATTTGGATTACCATTTATAATTGTATTTGACAACGGAACGCAGTTTACTGACAAAAAGTTTCGATAGTTTTGTTTAAAACATGGTATTAAACAGATTTTTACTTCGGTCGAGCACCCACAAACCAACGGTCTTGTAGAAGCGGCTAATAAGGTTATTCTGACCAGGCTCAAAAGAAGGTTAGATAAGGCCAAAAGCCTTTGGCCAAAGGAACTACGGAGTGTTCTTTGGGTATACCATACCACGCCGCAGTCATCAACAAAAAAGACTCCATACCGGTTAACATTTGGAGTCGATGCTATGATTCCAGTAGAGGTCAGCGAATCGAGTTTCAGGAGGATGAATTTTTGCGAACAACTCAATGACGAGCAAAGAAAGACTGATCTTGACTTGTTGGAAGAAGAAAGGGAGATTGCTTATATTCGGGAGGAAGCAGTCAAGATCAGAGCAGCAAGAAAATATAATAGGACGGTCAAAATAAGGAAATTTCGAGAGGGAGACTTCGTGTTGCGAAAAGTTGAAGACTCTAGGCGACCTCGTGGCGAGGGAAAATTATCAGCTAACTGGAAAGGTCCTTTTCGAGTTACTAAAGTTATCGGCGGAGGAGCATACAAAATTGAAGACCTCAGTGGAAATGTCCTTCCCAGATCATGGAATTCGGCTTCTTTGAGAAAATATTTTAGCTAGAAGTTATCATCAGATTTCAATTTCATTTTTTTGTTTTATTTGCATTTGTAAGAACAAATGGATTAAGATGTTGTACTCTTTTTCCTTACCAGGATTTTTTCCCAATGGGTTTTGCCTGGAAGGTTTTAATGAGGTACGTCTTAATACCGACCGTACTCTATCTAAATCAAAAAATTACTTGTTCCAATAATAAATTATTGGCCCAAGGCACATGCCAACCGTTTCCAGCGACATGCTGATGAACATTCCCGACTCACGGCACCCCAGCCGATGCCAACAACATGCTGATGAACATTCCCACCTCACGGCACATGCCGCCCGATTCCAGCGACATGCTGATGATTCGAATTGGTTGTTATCAGTTCAAATTCGAAAATTGTTGCAAGGCAGTCATTACAAGACTTTTGATTTTTATTAATTTTCATCATTAATTTGCATAAAATCATTGCAAATGCAACAATATAGCAGTTAACCGGAAAATAATACAAGACTTACGATTTCAAAATATTATCATTAATTTGCATAAGTTGTTGTAAATGCAACAGTACAACAGATTGACTGACTGAAAATAATTATGAAAATAGTTTATGCTTCCTCGTCAGTTTCTTCTTCTGGAGGATCAACAATCCGACCACCCGATATAATTTTAAAAGGACCAAGTTCACCTAACTGGTTGTCAAAAATCCCATCTGGATTAAGTAGTTTAGCTTGTTCTATTCTAGATTCAAAACCGACAATCCTTTATTCGGCTGCTTCTTCCTTCAATCCCATAAGCTCGGTCTTCAAGTCATCTCTTAATTTCAAAGATTCTTTTAAAGCATGGTCAGATTCTGCTTTTCGCATTTCCGAGTTTTCTACTTCTTTTTTTATTTTTTCCAAGTCTTCGTTTACCTTTTTCTTTTCATCTTCTAACAATTCTACCATAGCCTCTAGACCTTCAACTCGAGCAGCTTTTTGTTTCAAGGCTTCAATCTCTTTTTTTAATTCAAGAACCTCGGCTGAATGGGTCTTATGAATTTTTTCAAGTTCTATCCTATAAAGCTGATTGAAAGATAATATCTTTCTCTTCGAGTCCGTCAATTCATCTTCAACTGACTTAACCATACTCACTACTCGAAGAAGTTGTACTTCAGTCCACCAGCACAAACCTATTCCACCGACTTTGTCCTTTCTCTCCTTGTCTCCTGGGAGAGTGATTTGAGTCTCCACGAAGGACTCATAAGGAAATGAGGTCGCCCAAAGTGAAGGATCGACTGCATCAGCATCGAACCCATTCAGTGCCTTAAGATCGAATTGAGTTTCGCGGTTTCCAGAAGGAGAATCCTCACCTATTGCTTGGCATTTTGGAGGTGGTATAGCTGTCGATTTGGTGATTTCAATCTCGGCTTCACTATCTTCCCGATTCCTCTTTCCAGTTAAATTCTTTGAATGGGTTTTGGAAGAGTCATCGACGTTAATTGGAAGACCGGTCTTCGTGGAATCAATGTCGGTTGCGGCTTCAGCATTATCGACGGAGTAATCAACTCTTTCTTCTTTGTAAATTTCTACAATTGCCGAAAAGAAATCCGAGGTGCCATTGATTCTGAAAAGAAAAGTCAAGGATTAATGTCAGACTAACTATAAACTTAAAAGTAATTTTAAGGTAAATCTCGGACTTACTCATCAATTTTGTCATCTCGACCGAATTATCTCCGAATTTGATGAAAGAATTAATATCCAGTATTGGGCAATCTTCTAAAAAGTCGATGATTTCTCGGTCGGCCAGAGGGAGATGACAGTATTCTACACTTAATATAGATGTCAGCTTTTCTCTCCAGTAGAGTGGAAACCTTTCTACTCCAAACCAGTCGGTATAGAAGGGTAGGTCTCCTATCCGTGTTTTGACTCGGAAAAATTTGCTCTTAAAATTCTTATAGGATGTATCAAAGGTGGAAAAAAGTTTTTTACGAGGATGACTGTTGAGAGAAACCCAGCCTCCTTTACCAAATCCTTTACATTGGAAGAAAAAGAGGAATACTTGGACACTTGGCAGCCTATTCAGGAAATCCATCAAAATTTCAAAGGCTCGCACAAATGCCCAACTGTTAGGATGAAGTTGTGTTGGAGCGACATTTAGTCGGTTGAGAACTGAACTTTGAAAGTCGGTAAATGGCAACTTCAGGTGTAAACGAAGGAAAAAGGTTTTATACATATATACCCAACTGACATCATCGTCAGATCGGGGTGATTAGAAAATTCTTTCGTCATTGCGGTAGGGAAGGCAGATGAACTGAGTTTCATCGCCACTTCTGCTCATCGTTATGCGCCTTCGAAGCATGTCGATAGAATCAATTGAGTCTAAAGTCGACGCATATTTGTTTATAGCTGGATTTACCCAAGTATAGGTCTGAATGGATCTATCTTCGACCGACTGACCTTGAGAGCCAGATGTACCGGCCATCATTCAAAGAGAACTTTTCGAATCCTACACTGGGGTTTCTTAGATTTCCTAAGTACATATTGACAATAATATTAGATTAATGTTTAAACATTTCACATAGCAAATTAAAAAGGTATCATGTTCTCACTATGTTTCTAACTTCAAAAATTTCGTAACTCATGAAACTTCTCAGACGCGATAAAATCTAAAGGTTTTTTATTCTAAATCAACATAACAGGAACAAATGTGGAATAAAGAAAAGGATCCACAGCTCTGAAAGTTACCTGGATTGAGATGCGAAAGTGAAGGAAACTTGTATTGGTAGTGCTTGAAGTGAAAGAACCTGCACAGGAAATGAGAAAAGGCGAAGTGGTTTGGTGAAGAAGAAGAAAGCAGAACTGAGAGTAATTTCAAGTCCACTTGAAGGGGGATATTTAAAGTAATTTTAAGTGTAGTTGAAGGGGAAAAGTTTTAAATGGAAGTGAACTGTCAGACTCAATGGTTAATGTTCTCGATACATCAACGGTGAAGAAGCAGAGTCTTGATTAATTAACGATCCTAATGAAGTTGAAACAAGGGTATTAATTGTGAAATGATAGAAAAGACGCTTGAGGAATGAGCGCGTGACACATGGCGAAAAACACTGCTAAAAACTGCCACACGAATTCGAAGCATCCAAAAATCTTAGAAAAAGAAGTTATGGTACATTTATACGCAAATGAGGCCCATCGGTTTTTGGCCCAATATCATCGGGTCCTTTACCAATTTGGACAACGTAGCAATTGACCGATATTAAATAGGGTCTTCCTACATCGTTGTTTCTCAAATATCTCTTAAACAATCCTATAAGCTTGGTTAACCACGTAATGATTAACCGAAGCTTAGATTTTCTAAGTATTCGTTTGAAAACTTAACTTTTCTGATTCGAATGCAGGTATTCTAATACTTCTATTTCGTAAAACCATTAAGTTGGGTTATTCGAATACTCGAGCGACTTTTGGTATTCAATAGGTATGTTTCAATCTCTTTTTTTAATTCGAAGACCATCTGAGTATTCGAATGGGTTTATTCGAATTTTTTCAAGTTCGAATATCCTATAAATCGTGAATCGAGGTCTTAAAAGATCGAATTGAGTTTAACTTTTCCGAAAGACCTATTTGCTTGGCATTTTGGAATAACCTCGATTTGGTGATTTCAATCTAAAGCGGCCGAAGAGGGCTTACCGTCCGACCGATTTTTATGTCGGGTCTTCTGTAAGCTCGGTTAATCCCGTAATGATTAACCGACCTAGGTGGCTGTGGACCGTCCAACCCATTTTTATGTCGGGTCTCCCCTAAGCTCGGTTAATCCCGTAATGATTAACCGAGCTAGGGGGCTATGGACTGTCCAACCAATTTGAACTGTGGACCGTCTTGCCCATTTATATCGGGTCCCCCATAAGCTCGGTTAATCCCGTAATGATTAACCGAGTTGAGGGGCTGTGGACCGATCGACCAATATGAATATCAGTTGCCCCTTATCGCGGTCAACCCAAAGCAACTAGCTAACTTGTGACTACCATCTTAGCTCAATCGTCATCGGGCCCATTATTTTACAACTGCCTGACCGGACTGTTGGTCGGCCGATTATACCGCCATCATTCAAAGAGAACTTTTCGAATCCTACACTGGGGTTTCTTAGAAGTACATATTGACAATAATATTAGATTAATGTTTAAACATTTCACATAGCAAATTAAAAAGGTACTTGGAATGATGGTTCATTGGCCCTGCCTACTAGCGGGCTGGTGTAGCTAGATTTGGTTTTCTGTGACTCGACTGGTAGGAATCTCGATCAGTCACTATTTCCGTCATCGTAGCCGTCAGAACGGTTATAAACCTTGATATCCAACGTTCGGAAACGGTTTTGCGCCATTCAATCCGAACATAATGAGATCATAATCTTGAGTATCTTTAACAGTCGGAATCTAACGGTCGAATCCCTATAAAGGTCAATTTGGTAGTCTAGACCAGGCATGTTCTACTTTACTTTTAGCGCTATTAGCAATCAAACTTGACATTTTGCTGATCGACTTAGCTACTGTAGGCCTTTCTGTTACTGGTTCAGCAGGCCTTCGGTAAGTCCTTTCCACCTAGTCTAGGTTCAGGTCAGCATCCAGAACACTACCAAAGCTGAACGGTGCATGCTTCTACTGAAAAAATTTCTCCATCCCATCGCAGCAGCAAAGAGAGAAAGAAGAGATAAAGAAAGAAAGAAAGAAAGATGAAGGGGTAATGGGAAGAGATATGGTGATGGTGTTGAACTATTGATAATACTAAAGAAGATATAGAAATGGGGTGTGGGGAGGCAAACATGTTTTGGTTCTGATGAATCAATTTTGGGAAAATGTTAAGATTTAATTCAATTTGAGAGAGAGAAAGAAAGGAGTGGAAAAGAGTGATCTTGGTTATGATGAACCATTATTTTTGGGAAAGATTAAACATACTAATTTAATACATATGAAATAGAAAATTATTAGAGACACACCATTTTAGAAATGTGTCTCTTTAGAATATAAGTGTATAAAAAATAAGGTAAGTCTAGATATAATCTAATGATAAAAATTACAAAGATATGAGTGTAAGTGTGTGAGTAACATTGTTGTATGAAATACTATTATAATATAACATTGTACATATATAAAAAAAATTATATAAAGATAAATATTAATTTTTGAATATCATATTATTTATTAGCATTACTATTTTTTTAGAAATATAATAATAATTTATTTATTATATAAAAATATATGACATAATTATGATATCATCTGATTCGACCATGAGGTCTAATTGGTTAAACGAGAAATTTTTGCCTAAACTTAGAGCATTCATATTAAGTATATTAGGTCAATTAGTACTTAATATTTTTATAAAACTTTATACAAATAAAAAATATAAATAAAAATATTAAATACTAATTGACTTGATGTATCAATTGAGTGCTTTAAGTTTATGCAAGAATCTCTTTTAGTTGGACCTAAATAGAAAATTTTTCTAATTCATTGTTCGGTTTGCCTTTAACAACATTAAATGCAGTATAGACACGTAATCGCTCTTCTAAAATGCCTAACTACTAGAAACTAATGTTGTATACTGCATTTGTATTAGAATGTGATTTCATTCATAATCTTCAGCGTCCCATTTCTTCCCTTTGAATTTGAATCATCAATTGCCAGCACTCTTGTCAAATGCAACCATGTTTACAACTTCTTAATTTTGCTAAGTACGTTGGTATCAAATCAAATGATTTTTTCCTTTGATCTGCCCTTCGTCAAACGCACTGCAAACTAATGGTCACTTGATATTTTCTAAGTGTGGCTTCGAATCAAGTGGCTTCCATTTAAACCTCTTTCAACTTCCAGTCTTCGTCAAAGGCGTATGAAACTAGTAACTATTGAAATCTCGCTAAGTATTGGTGACAAGTTAATTGACGTTCTCATATTCTGACAAAGCTTACGAATCTGTCAATCATCTCATTTTTGTTTGTCGAATGTTAGCGAGTACTCATTCAACTTTACTTCAAAGTATTCTCACTTAACATTCTCCTTTCCAAAATATGTCTTTAGGTATAGCTTTGTAAAATGGACCTTATGTCTTATTTTGTCAAATGCGTTTACTCATTTGAATTTATTTTACTTTTAATAGAATTTGTCGAAAAGTTAATTTTTTTACCTCTAACAATCGTAAACCTTGTTAAGACTTGACATGCCTAACTTTAGAATGCAACAAACTTCAATCTTCTAACGTTTTTGTTACCAAAAAATATATATAAATGTTTAGTGTGATTTTTGTTAAAGGTCAAATTCAATTCCAAATCTCAATTCAAGAAAGGGAATCTCTTCCTCATAAGATTCTCTAGTCCTTACTAGTTTAGTTTTAACAATAACATCAAGAAGAATTGTGAATAAATCACAAGAATGTAAAGATCAAAATAGAGATGTAACAATATTGTAGTAGAAAAATTAGCAAAAGCAAAGAAAACATATAAAACCAGTAAAAATGCAATGAAAATAACTTGCTAGAAAGATAAAATCATAGTAAGATAAAGCAGTTTAAAGAAAACAGTTAAATTGCATGAAATGTAAAATACAAGAAAATAAAAGATCATAAAGTAAACTTGACAAAGAAGGTAAATTGCTGAATAATAAATGAAAGAAATTAAAGGAAAACAAGTAAAATACAACAAGAATAAATGTGCAAGAAAATAAATTGACAAAAAGATAAACTTGTGTAAAGATAAAGAAAGCAAGTAAAAAAAAAAGTAATTAAAAGAAATCAAATGATCTCAAGAAGACTACTCGATCAGGAGTAGAAGAGAAATTGTAAGAAAGTAAATGACTGGAAATGTAAATGGACATGAATTAAACTTGCATTTGAATGGTAAAGTTTACAAAAAATAAGCATGATATAAACATACTTGACTAACTTCTATTTGCTTGAGAATGCTAGGGTGACTGAGAGCGTGTTTAGAAGTGGGCGTAAATAGGTAATTTCTAACCCCTAAATGTTTCTATCATCTTGGTATTTATAAAAAACTTAAGTAACTACCTATTTTTCAAGATTCTGACAAGTATCTAAAAAAAAAAACTGTTTAATTATTGTCAGTAATCCTCGTGCTACAAGTAACTGCCTAATTATTGACATTAATTCTGGTATTGTCTAGATCTTACACTCATAACTGCTGCTAACTTTTGTTTTAAATTCAAATTCTATCTTTTCTGAATTTGAATTTGAATCTTCGCACAACTATTGTCTTCTAGTCGAGATATTCACTTCCATCTTTAGAAAATCTCAAGTGTAGTTACTAACCTTTTTGGATCTCATTTTTTGAGACCAAATCTAAATTACCATTTTGGTAACTTCAAACTTCACAACAATTTCGACTTTAATAAACTTAGAGTATGTGTAAGCTCATAACTTAGTGAATTTCATTCATACCAAGCTTTCGAATACACCTCAAAATTGTCTGAATCAAAATTATTATTTTTATACCAACAGATGCCCCCTAATATTTATTCTCGATGTATGAGAGATAAATATTATTGCTTCAAGCATTACTTTTTTATTTAATCTTGACTTAGAGCTTTAGTTGCTCTATCAATCCAAACTGACAAGCAGATAAAGAAAGGTCAGGGGAAAATATTTTAATTTTAATTTTTAAAATTTAAATTATTCCTAGCCACAACGTGGCCTTACCCCTACTAACCAACATTCTCACTTTTTGAGGAAATTCAAAGCTAATGATAGCCTTTATTGGGAAACAGCTTCAGTCGTCTTATCATAATCCTAACTTTAATGAGGGTTGCGCTCATTTTGTTTTCTTCTCCATTTTTTTTAACACTTTAAAACCCCAAGCGAGCCCCTTTTTTGCCTCACTTTACCTACTTTTTCATTTGAGCTTTTCTCTTCTCTTCTCTTCTCTTCTCTCTCTCTCTCTCTCTCTCTCTCTCTCTCTCTCTTCTCTCTCTCTCTCTCTCTCTCTCTTTCTCTCTTTCTCTCTCTCTCTGCGAATTGCTTTGCACACCATTGTTGCACCTTGCACCTTTTTTCAAAATTTCTTAGTCCCCCGTCTTCTTTTTCAAACTCCAAAGCGTAATCCCTTGCCAAAAATTTTTTTTTGTACTATTTCCCTCCATTCCTGTATACTTTGCTCTTCTGGAACTTCAAGCTTTAAATGGCATCTTCGTCCACTTGTACTACTTCAACCCAATAATCTCACTCTACCTCTGAGATTAAAGAGATGACTACTTTTCCAAACGCTCACTGGAAAAAAAAAGGGTTCTATTTGCTCTAGACCCTACCACAAACAACTTAGATCTATGGAGATCCCAAGTAATGATCCATTTCTCCATAGCCAACAAGAAATATGCTTTTCTAGGGCCCACTCTCCCTCTAGATGAATACGAATCTATTTTTCATTTCTTCCCTGGTCTAGAGGGTGAATCCATCTCTGCTTTTGGTACTTCCCTAAAAATTGATTTCTTTGACTTTCCCAAAGATCTTCAGAAGTTCTCCTCCAACAGGCCCTCAAACCAAATCTCTCTATTTGCAATGACTGAATAGGATCGAAAATGCTAAGCAAGATCAATGGAAGGCTGTTAACATTTTTTGATTTTATTCAGCTCAGCAGGGAACGTATTGAATATAATGCTCCTATGTTGTCTAGTTCTTTCTTTTTCTGGAACAAAACCACCAACTTCTTCCATGTCCTATATGGCATGCTCACTCCCACTTCTTTTGATCTTGTTGCCATAGCGGGTTTAAAACCTTCTAGAATAGTTATTACAAGTACCCTAGAACTAAAAGAAATATTCGAACCTAACTGGTTGAAGCTTACCTATACAACTTTCATTGAAAATAACCATCTCAATATAGATATAGTCTTCGACCAAGAACATGTTGCCTTTCTTATTCTATGGCTTAGTGCTTTTGTATTCTGCACTAAGTCTCTACAAGTTTCAAAATATTTGCACCATCTTGTCGTTCTCCTTCACGAGGACACTCCATTATGTTTGAGCAAACTTATTCTTGCCGAGTTTTATTCTTCGATGGTTGAAACTGTCAGTTTTCTTCGATCTGAAGACAAGCCATTAACTAACTTGGGTGGCCTTTTATAGCTACTTTAACTCTGGCTTAACGTTATCTTCGAGCCTTATCTCTAATGTATTTTTCCTCCCAACATCTCCTATTTTATCGAAGGGAATCTTTTGTTTTACCTCCACTTTTCATCAAAATCTGGAAAATAGGTTGATGACTTCAAATACTTCTTTTCTTTGTTTATGAACATGAAGCTCCATTCAAAAAACTTTAACTTTTCTCCTTTTGCTAATCGAGACTACAGTCCTGAATGGTTTTGACAACCTCTTTTTTGCGAAACCTCGAGGACCCAGTTTGAAAACTTTTATTTGTGGAGTAACATGTTTACTACTCAAATCCTTTCCTTTGGCTTCCAAAAATCGAAGGATTTCAGTCTTATTCTCTACCTTCCTTCGTGTGTCTCGAGGCAGTTTGGTTTTTCCTAATGCCTTCCTTCTCCCATTTCAACTCAAGAAGAATGCCAAATCTACGAGTCTAGAGCTAGGGATTTCAGGCAATATAAACATTTCCTCAAGAAAAATACTAATAGGAAAGAATATTTCAATCCTTTCAACTGTGAAACCTTTTTCTTTCTAACCCTTGGTTTCACCAACTAGTGGAACCATTATTATTCCTCTCAAAGCTTTCAATTGAAGAATGCTTTCGCAGGATGACTAATCAAGGATCTTTTATATAGATTGGAGATGCTACAAAGAAGTCAAAAGGTATGCACCTCAAAGAAATTTCCAAGTTCAATAAATTTTTTAAAGTTAAATATGATCTTCAAAACTTAAGACAAGTGATTCGAGAAGCTGAACAAGTCTTGAAGCAAAAATGAGCAGAGCATTACAAGAAAAGTTATGCACGATTCATTAATGTTTTAATATTGAATCTTTTTGCTTCGATCAAGGACTTCGAAACCCCACTTAAATTCCCTCTTCTCCCCAATGCTCTTTTTGGCATGACCAATTAGTATCCAGGCCCCAAAGGTGGGAGCATTAGGAGTGGGAAAGGACTTGAAGAAGCATGAGGTGACCTTTGCCCATTGCTAGCTGGATAATTGTCGAGATCCAATTTATGGATAAACTCGAATAATAAAATATCCATCCCATGGTAAACTTTATTAGTTTCTTCCTTACCTTTTACTTTCAAATTGATCATTAATCATTTCATTTTCTTAATACGATCTCGAAAATAACTAGGGTAATGGAGGACCTTGGCGCTAATGAGAACTGGGAAGATGATCCTCCAAGACCCAGAAAAGTCTCAAAGACTAATAAACCCAAAACAATCAAGAAAATAACCTCTTTTTCAAGCTTGAAGAAGAAATCTACTAGGCAATCTTCCAATTCAAAGTCAGTTGAGAGAGAGACTTTCGAGGATCCTGAAGAACATACCACTACCCCAAAATCTAAGGTACAGATAAATAACCCTTGATCTTATCACTTTCATATCTAACTTCGATTGACTTTTTAAACCTCAGGAAAAAGGCCATAAGTCAAAGTCCCCTGAAGATCAGCCGAGTGAAGCGTGTGGCTATTAAAAGGGCTAAAAAAGGTTTTGAATATTGACAATTCTAACTCCTCTAAACATAAGGTCGAAGAACAACCAACTTCGAGAACTACACGATCTTCCTTGGTACACAAAAGACCAAGAATACTATGGTAAGATCCTTTTCCCTTTTACCTTGTAATAGAAATTTCTCATTCTCTGTTTTATTAACTTTTAGATTTCGAACAAGAACCTTCTCACTAACTGCCAAGAGAAAATTCTCCTATGACCTCGAGAAGGCCTAGGACCCCATCACCTCCTGCTCCTCAAAGGGATTCAATCCCTCCATCAAATGTCCAATCACCTCTGCTAGAGAAGTATCCCCAGCCCTAAGTGGACGATTCGAAGAGCATTTCAAATTTGAAATTCAACTAGTAGAAAACACTAACATTGGGTTGCTCGAGATACTCCTATTGAACAACTAAAGCTTTTGTATAAGTTAGATACATTCTTCAAAGTAATCTATTTGAATTGTCGAATTTTATCAAACATCTTAATTTGTCCTTTGTTGGTATCGGAAAACATTCCTTCTTAACCAGAACAACCAGAAATTGAAACCAACCAACAACCTGTTGTTGAAACTGTTGCCTACCATACAACAGTCGAAGTAGTTGAAGATAATAGTGAGGATAATGCTAGTAGTATGGATGAAGATGACGAAGATGATCCCCTGAAACTGATCAAAGGCATCTTGTTTAGGAAAACTTCAATGTCTTCGAAATTCCTTCATTTGACTACTCACTCAGAAGTCGAAGTCCAAAGCATCTCTTATACTCAGCTGCTAAAAGAGCTTATTGTCCTACAAAGTTTGGGGTTAGATCAAATAATGACCACTGAAGATAATAGACAAAAGATGGTCACTTTTCTCAAACAGCTCGATCAGCACAAGCAACTTATGGATTCAAATACTCAAAAAACTATTCAAGAGCTCAAGAGTTTATTTGAAAATTTAATGACCACATTTTTTTGGTTTCGAGAAGGCCATTGCTGATCACCAATAGCTCCTAGACAAAAGGATTAAACTGATGAATGACGTATCGAAGGATAAAAAGTGATGCTCAAAGTTGAATACTGCTTTGTCGACCACCAAGCAAAGAATCAACCAAAATGAAGCAAAGATAGTTGAGCTGGAAGGTCAACTTAAAGGACTTAAATGTCAACATGAGGAACTTTGATTTGTTGTTGGTAGCTTTACAACTCAAGAGCAGTAACTAAAAAAGGACTATTCAAAATGGGTTGTCAAAAGTAAGGAGGTGATGATAACAATCGAGAATTCCACTCCTTTTGAAAAGGCTTCAGCAGAAAAGAGAAGGGCAAATGAGGCTTTAGGATCTCTTTAATCCTTTTTTAGCCATTTTTAATTTTAAGACAATGTATTTTTATTCATCAAAGTTGTAAATGTAACAATTTTGAATTTAATAAGGAATTCTTATTTCATGAATTATTGGTTTATACTGTTTTAAATATTTATCTTTAATTGATGTAATCCTTTCATTTGAATTTAGATTTATAATTAAATAAGTATTTCCAAAGAATACTTTTTCGATTCGATATGATCCATCCTAATTCGGAGACCATTTTCCATATAGCTTCGATTTTTTTTCTACAAGCAAAATAACCTTCCATACTAATTCATTTAACTTAATCCTTTTTCTTGACTTGAAGATTGTAGAGTTTTGCAATTCTCTCTTTTTGTCGAATCAAGTTCTCAAGGGCAATTAACATTTCCTCATCTAAGTGATTTAACCCATCAAACATCAAATCCCAATAATTTTGTGTTGGAATTTTGTCTTGATGTTGTAATCTAATTTATTGAAGGTTAATTTTGATTGGCAATACTATCTTGTGACCATATACCAAATGGGTGGTGAATAATCAATAGTGACTAATATGTACTTATGCCCCCTCAAAGATGAAGGGTGAATCTGACCTATCAAATCGAGTGCCTATCCTCGAAATGGCCAAGGTTTGATAATCAAATGTAATTCACTAGCTGGGACATGCTAAATGTTTCCATACTTTTGACATTATTCACATGACTTAGCATAAGAATTACAATCCTTAGCCATTGTAGGCCAATATTCCCTTTATGCTAAGGTTGTGTATGCTTCCTTTTCACTTAAACACGTCAATAAATTTCCATCTACTGACTTCTTATAAAGTGAATCACCTATTATAACATGGTGTAGGGATCTATATTTTGTTTTCCTTTCGACTGATGAACTTGGGTTTCTTAAATAATCAACAATTGACTTTCTCCAATCAGAGCTATCCATATTTAATCAGAGCTATCCATATTTCTAAGTTCTCGAATAGATATAATTTATCTTTAATTTTGATAAACTTAGCTAAAGATTCATCCAAAATCTTGTATCCTGAAGCTATTTGCGCTAATTCATTAGCTTCATGATTTTCCTCTCTTGGAATATGTTGCAATGTAACCTCATCGAATTCACATAATAATCTTGCTGCAAAAGCAAAATATTGAAATAAATTTTGGTTAATACATTTATATTCTTGAGTCAATTGTTTAATGACTAGCTAGGAATCACCCAATACTTTGATATTTTTAGCCTTAAGTGAAATTAATGTTTGCAAGCCAACTATCAAGGCGTCGTATTCAGCCTCATTATTTGAACATTCATATCTTAATTTGAATAAAAACTTGGTTAAGATTCCAATAGGTGAAATAATCATAACCTCTAAACCAATACCTCCACTGTGTTTTGATCTATTGAAATATAACTTCCATGACTTTAATTCCACGTAGTTAATCCCTTTTTCTTCGATGTCAACACAAGGATGATCAATCAAAAAATATGCTAGTACTTGGCCTTTCATAGCCTTTAATGGCACATACTTTAAGAAAAACTCAGTTAAAACAAGAGCTCATTTATCTACTCTACCATGCAAGATAGGTTTTGATAACATGTATTTTATTATATCAGTCTTTGAAATTACAAGTACATCGTAAGGCTACATACTGTACTTTAACTTGGTACAGGAGAAGTACAAAGCTAAGCATAACTTCTCTACTACATTATATCTAGTTTCAACATCAATTAAAACCCTACTAAGATAATAAATGGCTCTTTCAATTCTATTTTCATCTTATTAGGCTAGCATGCTTCCAATGGTTTCATCTGATACTAAAATATATAGCTTCAACCGACGTCCTGGAGTTGGAGGCATCATGATTGGAGGATTGGCCAAGAAATTTTTTATTTGATCAAAGGCCTCTTAGTGTACTTTCTTCCATCAAAATTCTTCTTCAGCCTTAAGCTTCAAAAGTGGGGAGAAAACCTTGGTCTTTCTAGATAAGTTCGAAATGAACCTTCTTAGGAAGTTTATCTTCCCTAACAAAGATTAGAGTTGCTTCTTATTCGAAGGAGGTGATGCTTCAAGTATGACCTTAGCCTTATTTTGATCAACCTCGACTCCGTTCTTTTGGACCAAGAATCCAAGAAATTTCTCGTAGAAACACCAAAAACACATTTAATAGGATTCATTTTCAATCTATGTTTCCTCATTCTTTCGAATGATTATCTCAAGTTTGATAAATGTTCATTTTCTAATTTCGATTTAACCACAATATCAGCAATATAAACCTCTATGAATTTACCAATTATATCATGAAAGATAGTATTCATGACTTTTTGATATGTGACTCCAGCATTTTTTAAACCAAATGACATAATTATACATTCATATGTGCCAATTGCCCCTGGACATCGAAAAGCAGTTTTTGATACGTCCTCTTCAGCAATGCAAATCTAGTTATACCCAGAATAGTCATCCATAAAACTTAGAATTTCATGGTCTGATGTTGAGTCAACTAATATATCAGCAATTGACATAAGATATTCATCTTTAGGAGTACCAGAATTCAAATCTCGAAAATCAATGCATACTCTTAACTTACCATTTTTCTTCATAATAGGCACATACGTTGCGGTTGGAATGAACTTAGCTTTTATTAACCTTTCGATTTCTTCTTTGATCTTGGGAACCACATCAGGAACAAACCTTCTTGGGGCTTGCTTAATTGGCCTTTGTCCTGCTCGAATTAATAGTCTGTGTTCAACCATACTTCGAATGAGTCTTGGCATTTCCTCATAGTCGCATGCAAATCAATCTTTAAATTCTTCGAGCAATTTAATTAACTTTAATTTGAAGCTTTTATTTAATAAGTTACTAATAAAAGTAGGTCTTTTAATTACATTATTACCTAAATTAATCTCCTCTAAGGGGCCTTATACTTATATCTTCTTAATCTCTTGAGAGGAGTCATGATACATACAATCCAAGTTGGCACCCTATGTGGTGCTAAGTTTCTCATCCATATAGGTTGAAATTTGAGCCAATTGACTCGAAATTGCACTTTTAGTGGTGCATTTGTCAGCCATGTAGGTTGATAGTCGAGCCAAATGGCTCTTAATTATCATAATTATTATAAAATGAGGCCGAATCTAATCGGCCTTTAGAAAAAAAAGAAGCATGTAGGCCCTAGCATCACTATTACAAATTTGAAGACGAATTGAATCGGCTTTTGGAACCAAGGAGAAACTGATGGGGGTAAGAGCTACCATTTTGATGTTCTTACTATCGATGGTTGTTGAGTCCCAAATACAGAAGGGCTTAATCCCAGGGACATAGATCTGGAGGTCTGCATGATTCTGCTGCACATGACACAAGGTATCATCCACTTCTACCATCTCGAGTTCCCCAAGTTGATTCCACAAAAACATTTTTTGGTGGACTGTCGATGGCACAACTCTTATTGTGTGTATCCATTCCTTTCCCAGCAGCAAGTTATAGCTAGCTTTCGAAAGCACCACTATAAACAAAGTGGACCTTGTCATTGAAGTGACCTTGATGTCAAGAACTACTATCCCCTCGAAAGTCAAAGACTTCGCGTTGAAATTTGTCACCACCATATTGTGGGGCAACAGGTCTAAGTCTGTTTTACTAAACTTTTTGAGTAGACTTTTAGGCATGAGGTTTATGGCAGCACCTCCATCAACCAGCACCTTTCCTATGAGTCTTCCATCCACCACAGTCTTAATGAAGAGAGGTCGAAGCTGGTTCTTCATTTCTCTTGTTGGTATAAAAAATAGTAGAATTTTCTTTAACTTCAATCATGTCTTCCTTGACTAAGGATCATCCTCCCTCCTCTAAGTCATCTTCGAAATCATCGTCCATGTGAATACCTTTATCACATGTAGCAACAAAGTTGTATAGCAACAAAGACACCATGTTAACTCCAAAGATGACATCCAAATCATCTTTAAAACCAAATTCAAAAGAATCTGTAATCATGTCCTCTTCCATAGAACTTAGTTGTTTCGCTTTCCTGGCAGTGTTTACTGGTGATCCCTTGACCACCTCTGCATAAGGCCTTGGCTGCATCTACATTTGTGCCAGTTCCTAATAACTTCACAAAGTGTAGTTATTTGTGCCCCATATCTGTATTTCTAAGAGTGCTAAAGTCCTTGTATTCATGCATATTTGGAAAGTTTTATACTTCTATTTATTATATCCAATTCTAATACCTTTCCAGTATGCTATGGAGCAAATTGTGCTTATTGTGTATATGATTAAGTAGACTTTGCATTTATTAATACTTTGGTGATTTCTCTAATGCAGGAAGAGCTGCAAAGCAGATTAGAAAGCCCAAGAGGAACCCAAAGGAGTAAATTCAAGGAAGAAAACAATGTTTCTTTGCTGAGAATGCAACCGGACTTGTAACGTCGCGACGCTGGGGAAGCGTACGCCGCGGCGTTGAGATCTCCTGCATCCAAAAGTCAGGAGCTACGAAGAATTGAACGCCGCGGTGTGAGAAAACAATGCCGAGGCGTGAGTGACCTAATTTGATACGCGACGCGGTGTGGAATGTGAGCGCCGCGGCGTGGCCCTGATTTTGCTGAGTCTATAAATAGATTTTCAATAGAATTCTGAAGAGAGCTCCGGGGGAGCCAAGATGAGTTTAGAGAGGTTGAGGCCATGACTTTATTTCTGGGTAGATTGGAAGCCTATGGAGACTAGGTTGGAGGTCCTCTTCCTTAAAGAAGAGGATTCAAGCTTCAAGGATCTCATCAATGGCATCCTTCCTCTTCTCCCTGCGTTTCTTCTTCTCCCTTATCATTTGAATACTGTTTTTGGTTGTAATTTCGTATTCAATGTTTAGCCAAAGCTGTATTTAAGATATACTTTGAATCTTTGTATGGATATTGATGTTTATGTATGAATTTGAGTTTCTATTGATGTTTAGCTATGTTCTTCCATGCCTATGCTTAATGCTTGCTTCTGTTTGATCAACAATTGCATGATGTTACTTGAAGAAAATGAACTAGACATAGGGATTTGTGGAGATGGACATGGTATGGTTGATACATGTTCGACGAGTTCAATTGGCTTGGATGAGTTGATTAACTAACTGGATAGAAATATACCTTTTAGCCATGTATTAGCGTGTGTTTGAGAATAGATTGTTCATTAGTGGAGTTTACACTAGTCCTTATGCAACCATAAGAACTATAGTGGATTAGGTAAATGGCACCAGGGTTGATTGACCTAGACATAGGCTTTTGACTAAATCAGATTCTCAATCTAAACTAACTAATCATTGATGTTCCTTATAAGGATTGCATATCATTAGTTGAAGTAGAAGGTGAAGAAGGATTTCCTAGATCTATAAACCATTATCTTTACTACTTTTGTAGTTTAGATTTAGATTATTTATGTTTTCTTATTTTATATGTCCTTGGATAGAATTTAGCTAAGCTATTGGTTGTTACTTAGTAATGGAAACCTTATCCTCGTGGGAACGAACTTTTACTTCGTATCTGTATTACTTGAATGACCCGTGCACTTGCGGTACACAAATGGTCTAACAAGTTTTTGGCGCCGTTGCCGGGGATAATGGTGTATTTCCAAAGTTTTTAGCCTGATTCCTTAGCATTGCTAGGGGATGACGGTTGAATTCCATATTACTAATATCAACAATGAGTTTGGTTAGTTCTAATTCAAGTTGTAAATAATCTATGTTAATTTCAGTCTTCATTCTTTGTAATTATAAGAACAATAACTAGAGGATGAACTTACTCATTCAAGGCCGTTGAGGGAGCTCGAGAACCCCCAATGGAGAACCTCTGTTTAGGCGAAGGAAGGCTACCATCCGATCCATTATTTTGGGAACAAACCGGCCATGATCGAAAGAGTTGGCGGGTTTGCCTTGTGAAAGTCTGCTAGGGACTATAACTCGGGCCCTTCTTGGGAGGGAACCCGGGTTTTATTGTTTTTGTAAAATAGTATGTAATTAGTAAGTTTTAATTCATAAATATATTAGTATGTTAGTTTTTGAAGTTTTAGTTAGTTTTTAGGCTTTTCTTTAGTTTAAAGTCTTAAATATGTTTATATGTTTGATTTTTGTATTTTTGTAGTTAGTATGTTAGATTTTAGTATCTTTAGTTAGTTTTATAAGTTAGTATGTTAGATTGTAGTAATTTTAGTTAGTTTTTATGCTTTAGTTAGGTTTAGATTATATATAGGTTAGTAAGTTGGATTTTATAGTTTTTATATATTTTAGTTGTACATATTAGGTTTTAGTCTTTTAGACAAGTTTTAGAGGTGTTGAGGATCTCTTTGGAGCCAATTCTGCAGGCTGGCTTTTCACGCCGCAGCGTGAGATTGTTGAACGTCGCGGCGTGAACGTTATTTATGCGCATTGAGCCTAATTCCAGAGACCTCAGCGCCGCGGTGTTGAAAGTGAACGCCGCGGCGCCCCGGCTGAACTTGTTAAAAAAAAAAAGATGCTTGTCTTGGGTGCTACTGAAGGCATCCATTTTGACCAAGTACCGTGGCATGGATGCTGTGTGCTGCGGTATCTTGTGTTTTGTATATATTCTATTCATACTTTGTTTATATGTCATTCTTATATTCATATTTCATTTTTTTATATATATATTCATATTTTATTCTTTATTCATATTTCATTCTTTTGTTCATATTATTGTTTTTAAATATTGTTAGTACACTCAACACTCAACTCTCTAAATTCAGAGATATTTATAGGCTCAAGAACCCAGGTATCATGGAAAGTGAGGACATTCTCTCACTTAAGTTTGGGGGAGTATCATTACATGTTTTGATTGCTATGATGAATTTTGTATGCATGTGATGATATTTTGAGTATGCAGTAATGATAGTCAGTATGTTATCATGATTATATGCTGAGTTTTACTATTATTGTTGGGATTCTAAGGCAAATTTTTTTTTCACTTTTGATTGAATGATTGAAAAGATTGCTGGTGTTGTTATAGTTGTTCATGATATGAAAGGTTGCTATTTGCCTCCTTGTGAGTGAAACTTTATGTGATCTGAAAGTATGTGAAACAGTTCAGTTGATTTTGATGTATGATTTACATTCTACTTAGATGCAAGTGTAACTTTGAATATGATTTGAATGCATGTCTAGAGAAAGTTTATGGATGTACATGTAGAGTTTCAATTATCCTAGAAGTTGTTTTTAAACTCTCTTGAGGCGAAATCCTAGATTGTGTATGACTGAAGAAATGATTAGGGCATTCTTTGGACCGATTGAGCCTTAAAAAGCCTACCCTGAATGATAATATCCTTAGGTCCCCTTTGAAGCCTGATAATTGTTTGGCCTTATATGTTTTTCAATCCATTGTATTCGTTAACTTGTTAACCATTCTAATGCATGTGAAAGCATTGCATTTTCTTCCTACCTTATTATTTGTTGAGTACATGATGTGTATTTCTTGAAATGAATCCAGTGAGTAGGGGTATGTATGTAAAAGAAAAATGAGCCTGAAGGAACTTAATGCGATCAAAAGAAAAGAAAAAGAAGTGCTTTGTAAAAGTAAAAAGAAAGAAAATGAGAAGAGAGAAAAGCAAAGCAAGAAAAAGAAAGAAAGAAGAGTTAAAAATGAAAAGCATTGCATGGTTCTGGCAAGTTGTGATCCTTCACTGAAGAATACCCTGCTAGTTCACTTGGTCTCAAGTCTTGAAATCATATGTTCATGTTTCTCAATGTTTGTATGTATCATTTCCCTTCTTTTCTTACGGCCATTACCATGACCTGACATTACAAGCTTTAAAGACCCTCTTGATCCTCAGTTGTGTATGGTTTACATTAGTGGAGAGAGAGTTTAAGATTAATTTTGTGGATTTGATGATTCATATATGTGTATGTTTATAAACTTATCCGGATGTGTATGATTTGATTAGGAGAAGTTTATCTTCCATGTTCGTGGATAATGTGGATTGCATGGACGGATGCTGAATAGTTAGCATGTGAAGGATTATGTATGTGTGAAGCTGGTTTATGGACATTTATACTTTTTATGGATTAACGTAATCATTACATGCTAGTAGTTGTGGTTTAATTGAAGAAAAAGTGAAAATTAAAATTGAAGCTGCTAAATGCATGTGCTATAAATTGTTAAGATGATTTACTTGGTCATACTTTATTTTGCTCGAGGACAAGCAAAAGGTTAAGTGTGGGGGTGTGATAACTTCACAAAGTGTAGTTATTTGTGCCCTATATCTGTATTTCTAAGAGTGTTAAAGTCCTTGTATTCATACATATTTGGAAGGTTTTATGCTTCTATTTATTATATCCAATTCTAATACCTTTCTAGTATGTTATGGAGCAAATTGGGCTTATTGTGTATATGATTAAGTAGACTTTGCATTTATTAATACTTTGGTGATTTCTCTAATGCAGGAAGAGTTGCAAAGCAGATTAGAAAGCCCAAGAGGAACCCAAAGGAGTAAATTCAGCAGAAAAACAGTGTTTGTTGCAGAATTCTGCAGTCAGACTTGTAACGTCGCGGCGCTGGGGAAGCGTACGCCGCGGCGTTGAGATCTCCTGCATCCAAAAGTCAGGATCTACGAAGAATTGAACGCCGCAGCGTGAGAAAACAATGCCGAGGCGTGAGTGACCTAATTTGATACGCGCCGCGGCGTGGATTGTGAGTGCCGCGGCGTGGCCCTGATTTTGCTGAGTCTATAAATAGATTTTCAATAGAATTCTGAAGAGAGCTCCGGGGGAGCCAAGATGAGTTTAGAGAGGTTGAGCACAGGACTTCATTTCTGGGCAGATTGGAAGCCTAGGGAGGCTAGGTTGGAGGTCCTCTTCTTTAAGGAAGAGGATTCAAGCTTCAAGGATCTCATCAATGGCATCTTTCCTCTTCTCCCTGCGTTTCTTCTTCTCCCTTATCATTTGAATACTGTTTTTGGTTGTAATTTCGTATTCAATGTTTAGCCAAAGCTGTATTTAGGATATACTTTGAATCTTTGTATAGATATTGATGTTTATGTATGAATTTGAGTTTCTATTGATGTTTAGCTATGTTCTTCCATGCCTATTGATAATCACATATTTTATTCATTAAGAAACCCTCATTATTAGTCATTTATACTCTTCATGTACTTAATTGACTGAATTTGATTATGTTTTGTAAGTTTGAACTCGAATCGGACTTAATTGATTTTTCAGCATTATTCGAGTCTTACACTGTTTCTGTATTTTGGCCATATCTTGAGTTCTAAATGTCTGATAATTATGAATTTTACCTTGTAGGAAAGATAAAAGAGAGCTCTACAACTTTGATGAAGAGCTCAAAGTCAAATTCAGACATCTAGTGGAGCTAATTGGGCATGGAAATCAGAATACGGGATTTGTGACTGGAACCCGAACAGTGTGTAGTAACCAGAACATAATTCGAGTTTGGGTTTATAGAATGGGCTGAAAATTGGTGATCTGAAAGTTAAGACCCATATGTACAACTTTCATGACAAACACAAAACTTGATTCGGGCTCCTTGATGGAGATATTGGGTCTGAAAGTCAAAACAGAGGTGCTGAAACTGGTCCTGAGCAGTCTGTAGTAATTGGGTCATATCTTGGGCTGTAGGACGAATTTTTGGGTGCTTCTAGAGCCATTGGAAAGCTTAGACAATTTCCTAGAACTTTCATGAAGACCACTTGGCTCAAAAATGACGAAATCAATGAGTTCAACAATGAATACTTTCGGAGACAAGGAAGCTCACCTACCAAGTTCACCTACCAAGCTCACCTACCAATCTCACCTACCAAGCTCACCTACTAATTCCACCTACTAATCTCATCTACCCATCTACTACTACTCTGAATCCTCTATAAAAGGAAGCATGTGGAGAGCTCTAAACACAACACACACTTAGTGTTAGAGATAGCTTTTCATAGTTCTTGTATATTTTTCCTTCATTGTAATGGAGAGCTAAGTCACTTCTAGTCAATTCGGGACTCTTGAAGAGATTGTGGCTTAGATTCTTGAGACCTTGGTTATGTAATGTATTTGATTTATATTTGAATTCCTCTTCTCTTCTTCTTGTTTCTCTTAATCTTGAATGCATGAATGGTGATTACATTTTATGTTTGATCTGATTTGATCTTGGTTTAAGATTAAGTATTGTGATAAAATTTAGAAGCTGATTGATCTAAACTAATCACGTAATTGAAGAGGTTAGGTTACTTGATTTGTGCCTAGGTTAATTGAATTCGGTGCTTAAATTGACATATATTTACATGAATGGTGCGATTGCAGATTTGTGTTTATCACTTGTCAATTGAATTACGACGATTGTCTAGTATGAATTATGGATCGATGCGAGAGATCTCGGTTAGATCCAAGTTAACCATTCAAATGTATTTCAGGTGTTTGTTGAAAGGTCTATGATTGAATCCACCTAATCTCGGATAGATTTACAGAATTGACTTGTTCTTTTAATTGTTATTTTTCTTCGAGATCTTGTCATTGTAATCCTTGAACAATCAAAACCCCCTTTCTAACTTAACTTGATTTGATCAAATTGCATCTACGATCCTTGAGGAGACGATTCAGTGTTGTTCACTATACTATAAGTTTAGGTAATAACTTCGGTTATAATTTTGGTAGAGTTCGGCGCTTCGTCAAAATTTTGGCGCTGTGGATTCTTGGGGAACTTCGTAGGTGTAATCTTTTCATTTTGAGTAACCTTACTAATTTTTGTTCTTTCTTACCTATTCTAACAGTTATTTTTCATTTACTAACATTGTTCATACCATACTAACATTTTTATCTTAGCTTTTGAATTTTTCTGATTAGGAAAGATGGAAAACAGGTGATTACGGGTAACTATTGCAATTTTCGAACTGAAACTTGCCCAGAATGAGCTGAAACTTGGTCGTTTGAAGGAAAACAGCCTGATAAACAAGACTCACAGTAAACTGTGAGGTCACCCTTGGATTTTCGAAATTCTATCATTTAGACCACTTTTTTAATTTTTTATTATTTTTTATTGCATTTTCTAGTTTCATTTTTATGTAGATTTTGTTCTGTATTGATTCTATAATTTTTAAAAATGTTTAGACATATTAACTAGATTTATTTTTGCATATTTTGAGTGTTGTTTAGTGTATTTTGCTTAGTTGCAGTTTTTGTGTTTTTGTGCTTTAGTTGATGCATGACTAGGTCCAATCCTGATATCTTGCTTGATCTTGATCCTGAGATTGATAGGACCTTGCATAGATTAATCGATCTCGTGTGATAAATTCCAGGAGTTAATTGAACCTAATTTTGGGAGTGAACACGATAACTTAAGTAATCCCGAAATCATGGTGATAACATGCATAATAGAACCCTTAAGGAACTTCTTTGCTCCCGATGTATCTTACCAATCTTTGTGCATTCAATATCCCGATCTTGATGCAGATTTTGAGTTGAAATCTGGTTTGATACACTTGTTACCAAAGTTTCATGGTCTTGCGGGTGAAGATCCTCATAAGCACCTGAAAGAGTTCCATGTTGTGTGTTCAACCATGAAGCCACAAGGCATCTCCGAGGAACACATCAAGTTAAGGGCATTTCCCTTCTCACTTGTCGATGCACCAAAGATTGGTTGTTTTATCTCTCACCAGGTTCGGTCGAGAAGTTGGAATGACATGAAGAGGTTGTTCTGGAGAGATTCTTCCCTGCCTCGAGAGCTGCTGCTTAGGAAGGATATATGTGGCATCATACAGATGTCGGTGAGACTTTGCATGAATACTGGGAGAGATTCAAGAAGTTGTGTTCGAGCTGCCCTCATCACCAAATTAGTGACCAACTCTTGATTCAATACTTTTATGAGGGTTTGCTGCCAAATGATAGAAGCATGATCGATCTTGCCTCTGGAGGAGCCGTAGTAGACAAAACTCCTACCGCCGCAAGAGATCGATAGCAAACATGGCGACCAATACCCAACAGTTTGGCTCGCGGATCATCACCGCAACCGAGAGGAGTTAATGAAATTCAAGCATCTCATATGGACCAACAAAGAATGGAACACGACTAGATGAATTGACTTCTTTGGTAAGACAGGATAGCGTGGATCAACAACCACCCATGCGGATGACTGCATCGGTGTGTGGAATTTGCTCTAATTCATCTCATCCTACTTGATTCATGCCCTACACTTCGGGAAGATGGTTCCGCTTTTCCGGATCAATGTGTTCTTTGCGCAAATTTGGTATTTTTCCTAGTAGACCCTAATATCAGCAACAACAGCAATAATCTAGATATGATCCATTTTCTAGCACTTATAATCCTGGTTGGCGAGACCATCCCAATTTGAGATATGGGAATCCTAGCCAACAACAACAACATGCCCCACCACCAGAAGAATAACAAATTTCCACCAAGAAGAACAACAATTTAGATACCAAGTCTGCAGTCCAAGCAACAAATACCAACAAATACCCCTGCATTCGTACAATGCAACAGAACATTGTTCAGTCATCTGTCCAATCCACTCGGTGAGCCATCATTGGAAGACCTGATGAAACAAATGGCCACAAATAACATTCGATTCCGGAAAACGTCGGTGCCAACATTCAATTTACAAACTCAAATCGGGCAAATACCGCAACCACCGTGAGCGAGCTAAAGAGTCAAGGTTCTAGCCAATTGCCTTCACAAACAATCAACAATCCAAGAGGCAACGTAAGTGCAATTACCTTGAGGAGTGGCAAAGAAGTTGATGTTCCAACCTTACAAAGAATCAGAAATTGACCAAAAACGGCAGGAAATGGATAATTCAGTCCAGAAATCTGTGCCACTGAAGAAAATTGTAGAGAATTCAGATGTTACCATTCCATTACCTTTTCCAAATAGGATCACACAATCCAAGAGAACAATGCAAGCAGAAATGGAAAAAGAAGTCATGGAGACATTCAGGAAAGTGGAAATCAATATTCCCCTCCTAGATGCAATCAAGCAAATTCCAAAATATGCTAAATTTCTCAAGGAGTTGTGCACTCATAAGAGAAGGTTGAAAGGGGATGAGAAGATCGCATGGGAAGAAATGTTTACGCAATGATTCGCCAAGCATGCCACGAAATGCAAAGATCCTGGAACTTTCACAATTTCTTGCACAATTGGCAACTCTAGATTTGAGCATGCAATGCTAGATTTGGGTGCTTCGATCAATGTCATGCCCATGTCGGTGTATAAGTGTTTAAACATTGGTACTTTGCAACCCACCGGTATCGTGATTCGGTTGGCAAATAGAGCCACTTTGCTCATCCCGCAGTGTCTTTGGAAGATGTGTTAGTTCGGGTGAATGAGTTGATTTTTCCGGCATTTCTACATTCGGACATGGAAGATGAGTCTCCAACAAACCATGCTCCATTGATTCTAGGCGGACCATTCCTCAAGACCGCCAAGACTAAGATAGACGTGCATGTCTTGCACCCTTTCTATGGAGTTTGGCGATGATTTGGTACAATTTAACATTTTTGATGCCATGAGACACCCCTAGAGAGCATTCTTTTCCATGTTGATATGATTGAGATGCTTTGGTTGATGATGTCTATCTTGATTTATATGCTTGAATTCCACGATATTGTTGACTATCTTGGTTCTATTTCTTGTGATACATGTGCCACTTGTGATGTTGAACCATGTCTTTGCATGTCTTTGAGATTTATTCTGTTATGAGTAATGATACTGATTCTTGATGATGCAACAATTGAGAATGAGAGTCGATACCATCTTGAAATTAATGTTCTTGAGTTAGTTGTTTCGAGATCACTTGTTACCTTCCATTGTACAACCTCCATCCTTGGAGTTGAAGACTTTACCGGACCATCTTAAATATGCATATTTGGGAGATGGTGAGACACTTCCGGTGATCATTGCTAAAAACCTATAACCTGATCAAGAAGAAAAATTACTGCAGATTTTGAGGCAAAATAGGCAAGCCATCGGATGGACTCTTGCAGATATTCCTGGTATTAGTCCCTCCACATGCATGCATAAGATTTTATTGGAAGAAGGGATCAAACCAGGTTAGACAGCCCCAAAGGAGACTAAATCCCCTGATTTTGGATGTGGTGAAGAAGGAAGTTACAAAGCTACTTCAAGCTGGCATTATTTATCCCATATCTGACAGTCAATGGGTGAGCCCCGTGCAAGTGGTTCCCAAGAAATCTGGGGTCACAGTGGTTGTGAATCAGAACAATGAGCTTGTGCCCACACGAGTTCAAAACAGTTGGCGAGTTTGCATTGATTATAGGCGGCTCAACCAGGCTACCAGAAAGGATCATTTCCCGTTGCCCTTCATTGATCAGATGTTGGAGCGGTTAGCTGGCAAGTCACATTATTGTTTCCTGGATGGATATTCGGGCTATTTTCAGATTCATATAGCCCCAGAAGACCAAGAGAAGACTACTTTCACTTGTCCATTTGGCACATTTGCATACAGGAGGATGCCCTTTGGTCTATGCAATGCTCCGGCACCTTTCGAGGTGTATGGTAAGTATCTTTTCGATTTTTTAGAAAATTGCATGGACGTATTCATGGATGATTTTACTTGTCTATGGATCTTCCTTTGATGCATGTTTAGATAGTCCGGCTCGGGTCTTGCATAGATGCATTAAGACTAACCTCGTTCTAAATTTTGAGAAATGTCATTTCATGGTAGAACAAGGTATAGTCTTAGGGCATGTGATATCTCGTGAGGGTATTGAGGTAGATCCTGCAAAAATAGATGTTATTTCATGCCTATCTTACCCCACATGCGTGCGGGAGATTCGTTCTTTCCTTGGTCATACAGGTTTCTATCGGCGGTTCATAAAGGATTTCAGCAAAATTGCACTTCCGCTATCCAACTTACTGCAAAAAGATGTGGAGTTCCACTTTGACAAGAAGTGCCAGGATGTCTTTAATCAATTGAAGCAAGCATTGACCAGTACACCTATCATCCAACCACCGGATTGGACACTTCCATTTGAGTTGATGTGTGATGCCTCTAATTATGCATTGGGAGCTGTTCTTGCACAAAGGGTCGGTAAAGTATCTCATGTCATTTCCTATGCTTCGAGAACTTTAGATCCTGCACAAATCAACTACACCACAACTGAAAAGGAACTTTTAGCAATTGTTTTTGCTTTAGATAAATTTCGATCATATTTGCTTGGTTCCAGAGTGGTTGTGTTTTCAGATCATGCAGCATTGAAGTTTCTCCTGAAAAAGCCCAATGCCAAGCCCCGGTTGATTAGGTGGATGTTGCTCCTCCAGGAGTTTGATATTGAGATCCGTGACAAGAGTGGAGCGGAGAATTTGGTGGTGATCACTGAGTCGAATTGAAAGGGAGGCGATGTTTTTCCCATCCATGATGTTTTCCACGATGAGCGAATCTTTTCAAGCCGCAAGGCAACATCCCTTGGTTTGCTGATTTGATTAATTTTCTTGGTTGCTAAAGCAATACTGCACATTTCACTAAGGCTAAGATTGATAAATTGAAAAGTGAGTCAAAGTATTATGTGTGGGATGATCCTTACTTATGGAGATTTTGTAGTGACCAAGTAATTAGGAAGTGTGTGCCTGATGATGAATTCCATTCCATTCTTAGCTTTTGTCATAAACTTGCATGTGACGGCCACTTCGGTCCTCAACGGACTGCTAGGAAAGTTTTAGACTCTGGATTATATTGGCCCACTCTATTTCATGATGCATATATGTTCTATTTTGCAAA
Source organism: Ormosia emarginata (assembly GCA_029884605.1). NCBI lineage: Eukaryota > Viridiplantae > Streptophyta > Magnoliopsida > Fabales > Fabaceae > Ormosia > Ormosia emarginata. Next base: position 8,756,025 of record JAQQTP010000047.1, on the reverse strand, counting down.
TCTTGTGATCAATGCTAGAGAACAGGGAATACTTCTCGTAGGAATGAAATGCCCCAAAAACCCTTATTATTCTGTGAGATTTTTGATGTTTGGGGTATTGACTTTATGGGTCCTTTTCCTGTATCATTTGGTTTTGTTTACATTATGCTTGCTGTGGATTATGTATCTAAATGGGTGGAGGCTAAGGCCACTCGGACTGATGATTCTAAAGTTGTTGTGGATTTTATTAGATCACGATTTTTACGTAGGTTTGGAGTCCCGAGATCCATCATTAGTGATCAAGGTTCACATTTTTGCAATCGAAGCATGGAGGCTTTGATGAAGAAGTATGGAGTCCAACACAAGGTTTCTACACCCTACCACCCCCAAACCAATGGGCAAGCCGAGGTCTCCAACGAGAGAAATTAAGCGGATACTCCGGAGAGACGGTTCAACCTAACGAAAAAGCCGGAGCAAGAGGCTTGAGGATGCTTTATGGGCTTACCGGACCGCTTATATAAGACACCAATCGGGATGTCTCCGTATCGGATTGTTTTTGGAAAAGCCTGCCACCTACCTGGTGGAAATTGAACATCGAGCATTCAGGCGGTGAAAAGGTGCAACTTGGACCTAGATCAAGCGGTATGGAGAGAAAGGCTGCTTTGCGGCAATTGGAGGAGATCCGCTTGGAGGCTTATGAAAGTTCCAAACTTTATAAGGAGAAGACCAAAGCCTTCCATGATAAGTTGATTCGAGGAAAACATTTGAGATTGGTCAAAAAGTTCTCTCTATAACTCCCGCCTCCGACTCATGCCCTGGCAAATTAAGGTCTAGATGGGATGGACCATTTATTGTTACTAATATTTTTCCTTACCTTGTGTTTGTTTCGGATTAAAAGTGAGGTCACCGCCATAGCTTTCATCGTAAATGGACACCGCCTCAAACAAGATATCATGAACTTCCGGAGAATGCGAAGTGGAGGTGATGAACCTTCTCCATCCGCATTATGAATAAAACAAAAAGAGAAAAAAAAAAAAAAAAAAAAAAAAAAAGAAAAAAAAAAAAAAAAAAAACAAATTTGTGTGCCCGACAATAAGGTAGGTAGAGTCGCTCGAAGCATGTGGAGGTCATTTTTTTCTTCAGCGACAACAACTACGAAAATCTTGCAGTATGGATTTTATTGACCTACTTTATTAAAGGTCTTTACACCTTTTGCAAAAGTTGCGGAAATTGGTCAAAAGTTCTGCTTTGAGATTATCATCTGCACCTACTCCTTGGAAAATTGAGATCTAGGTGGCGCGGTTCTTTTTTGTTGTCGGTGACACGCGTATCCTCTCGATCGGATTTTGAGGATCCTAGGAATGGTAATGCGCTTAAGGTTAATGGACAAAGACTCAATCATTCCTGGAAAACTAAGTTCTTGAGTTCTTTGTGTTGCCGGTTAAGTGGCGGATACGGTACTCCGTGACTCTTGAGTCGGTTTATTCTTCAGTTTCCCAAAATAACCGAACCCCTCTTCTCCTTCAAAATGGATGTCATTCTTTCAAACCTCGAGAAAACATTTTCCTTCTCTTCCTCAAAATGCTCGAGAAAAATCTACAAAGTTCGATGTGAGAGATTGAGAATGTTAATGCACAAGGGTATGCCGAGAAGATGTCTGCTGGATAATTGAAGCAAAGGTCCGATTAGCAGATGAGTCCTCAATTTCATTTGACTCATATATGCCCTGTCTTGGAAGAAGTTCGTATTCTAAAAGGAGAAGAGCAAAAAGGTTACAAGTCTGTCACAAATGTGGACGATGGAACTGTAACAAGCGATGTCGTACTAAGGGGATGGTTTCCGCAAATAGAGAAGATAAAATTTTCTTCATTAAGAATGGACTGAGTAAGGAGTCATTAGATGATATCTTATTGACTCTTGAGACGCATTCTTGTGGATTGGTGCATCGTGAAATTCTTAAATTGTGGAATCTCTTCAAGGATGAAGAACAACGCTACGATCTTGGGAATCGACTCTAAAAGACCACTGTTTGCCAATTTATAAGAAAATTGGATGGGAAGCTTATCCTCGACTCATAGAAGATGTTTAAGCCGTTCTTGGACGTTAAACCCCAATTTGGCGGATGTGAGCCATATCCACAAACAATCTGTACATATCATCATCTTCTTCTTCTTCATGTCATTTTTCAAAAAAAAACAAAAAAAAAAAAAAAAAAAAAAAAAAAAAAAAAAAAAAAAATGTATACTTCTTAGGGTTGGCTTTGGTAACACAAACCGTGAATGGGGAAATGCATGCATCTGATCCAGCCTTCTTAATTGAAAAACAAAGAAGGTAGATTGTATCCCACATGTGAGGCGGCCAGGTCGTATTATGGCCACTTGTCCCTTTTGGGAGCCACTATGTTGCGGTCTTGAATGGGTCGAATCTTGGTCAACAATGCTTTGGCACAAAGCCGAAAAAACAGACTACCTCCATCCCAATCTTAAGTAAGTATACACTCATCTTTCATCAAGTTTTTCTAACAATTTCAAAAAAAAAAAAAAAGGACGTGATGTCTCTTTTCACTCATGACGCGCAAAGATAAAGATACGCCATGGAGGCTGTACATACAGGTATGTCATCATTTTCTATTTCTTTTATCTTTGTATCATTTTGTTGTATTTTGATTTTTGTACAGACGATCCTTTGAGCAGGGTCCTTCAGGGGTTTCTAGACTTCTTTACCTTGATGGTTTTCTTGAAGTCAAAAAAAAAAAAAAAAGATTCTGTGTCTCTTAATTTCAACCTTTTCTGACAACCGCCAACCTACCCTCATAGGTGCAATTATTCCCCTTTCCATTCTTTTTCCTATTTAAACACTCCATTTTCCTTCAAACTCAGAAACACTCAAAGGGAGGAAGAGTATAGAATGGGGCCTTCTATTCGTAACCTCAAAAATGTCTGTGTTTTTTGTGGGTCGAGTTATGGGAAGGGATTAGAGTTTGTAAACGCAGCTAGCACTCTTGGTCGATCACTTGCTGCGAGGAATATTCATCTTGTATATGGGGGAGGTTGTCGTGGGTTAATGGGGGCTGTATCACTTGCTGCCTTTGTAAGAGACAGTCAGGTTTTAGGTGTCATTCCTGAAACTTTAGCTCAACAGAACATCAATGGAAAGACAATTGGGGAGGAACTTAAAGTATCATCAATGCATGAACGCATGAAGATAATGCTTGAAAACTCGATGCATTCATTGCCTTACCAGGTGGTTTTGGTACTTTGGAAGAAATTTTTCAAATTGTCTCTTGGGCGAACCGAACATCCACCATAAACCCATTGGTTTGTTGAATGTTAATAATTTCTTTGATCTTCTTGTTATTTTTTCTTGACAAAAGTCATGGAGCAAAATTTATCACTCCTTCGAAGACAACTTCTTATCTCTGCCTCCACTATTGATGAGCTCATTGATAAATTAGAAGCTTTTGAGTATGTACTGATCGGTATTAGCTCAGATAGATTGGTCAACGGTCAAGGCGAAGGAAGTAACAAGAAACAAGAGCCCGATCTGAAACTTTCTCTTTAAAGGGTTTGATTTAAACAAAAAAAAATGTTGTTGTTTTGTTTAGTATGATATGATTGTCATGGACTTATTAAACCAATTAGTGATGGCGAGTAAGGAGTCATTTTACTCTTGAGACGCATCTTAATTGGTGGCGAGTAAGGAGTTTTTTAGGTAGTAATTAATTAGTATTGACTTATGGAAGTACTAACGTTTTCTTGTTTGATTTCTTTTCGAGTGGTCGATGCGGCACCGACAAAGTGTGTTTTTTTTTACTGCTTAGCGTTGATTCACTTCTTATCAGGTTGTGTTGCTCTTTTCTATCTCTTTCTTTCACATTGAGGACAATGTTACATTAAGTGTGGGGGAGAGATTTTAGCATGTTTCTATTTCTTTTCGTTTGTTAAAAAAAAATTTCAAAAAAAAAATTCAAAAAATAAAAAAAATAATAAAAAAAGGGGTTCATTGCATGATTGAATAATTTTTCTCCCTTCTTGAACTGATATGCTTGGTGATGGATGATTGAATTGATGAATTGAGTTTGATGAATGCATACCTTGTGAGATTTTGAGCCTAATGGATGGATTCAACATTTATGCCATTCTCTTCTTTCTTGTGTGATTTTCACTCATGTTAATGACCACTCTAGAACTTGCTTTGATTCTTTTTGAGGCTACATTTCACTTGCATGCATGAACATGATTGAGGCCCTCTTTCTTAGCTAGTTTAACCAAATAGCCAACCTTGTTTTCAATATGATATCAAGCACTCTTTTGACCTCTCGAAAATTCTCTAATTCCTGCCAACCTTGTATATTTTCCTTTGCTTAACCCCTTTGAGCCTATTTGATCATTCCTTGTTTCTAGCTCATTATGTGCCTTAAATGAAAAATCGTGTTCTTACTGTACCTTAGGAAATAAAAGAACATTAGCCTGGTTAATGGATGAGTTTTTGAACAAGTGTGGGGGTGTGTGTACAAAATGGTTGTTGAAAAAAAAAAAAAAAGAAAAGAAAAGAAAAGAAAGAAAGTGCCTAGAAAAAAAAAAAAAAAAAAAAAAAAAAATGTATGTATATAGTTATGTTCATATATATATAAAAAAAAAAGAGAGAGAAAAGGATTGGGAAATGAATATGTAAAGGGATATACATTAGAGTTGAGATGAACTTTTATGCTCGTTATTTGAACTCACTCTCATTTGCTTTTATTCTCTTTGGTATTTATCTTCTCATATCCATTTTATCCTCTTACATTACCTTGACCTTACTACAACCTTGAATAAAGTCCTCATGATTTGTGTGTGCATGTGTTTTGAGTAGTGGAGAAGTAGAATATAAGCAAGCTTATGGTAGTGCAATTTTCATGGGTTGAATTGAGTGAAATACCTACCTTTTAAACACTTGAGAGATTGAGAGGGAATCTTGTGAAGATCCATCATTCTTAATTCATTCTTTTCAACGGAAGTTTCCTTGCATTTCGGTTTGAGATGTGAAGAAATGTTACCTCATTTATGCTTTGATCCCTTGAATTTCTTGTTGCTCCTCTTGCTTCATTGAGTCCTTTAGAGTTTTTAACTTTTAAGTTTGTGTCGTTTGTCTTTGTCTTCTAACTTTAGTTTTATATGTTTTGCCCAGGAGTGCAAAAAACTAAGTGTGGGGGAATTTGATAATCACATATTTTATTCATTAAGAAACCCTCATTATTAGTCATTTATACTCTTCATGTACTTAATTGACTGAATTTGATTATGTTTTGTAAGTTTGAACTCGAATCGGACTTAATTGATTTTTCAACATTATTCGAGTCTTACACTGTTTCTGTATTTTGGCCATATCTTGAGTTCTAAATGTCTGATAATTATGAATTTTACCTTGTAGGAAAGATAAAAGAGAGCTCTACAACTTTGATGAAGAGCTCAAAGTCAAATTCAGACATCTAGTGGAGCTAATTGGGCATGGAAATCAGAATACGGGATTTGTGACTGGAACCCGAACAGTGTGTAGTAACCAGAACATAATTCGAGTTTGGGTTTATAGAATGGGCTGAAAATTGGTGATCTGAAAGTTAAGACCCATATGTACAACTTTCATGACAAACACAAAACTTGATTCGGGCTCCTTGATGGAGATATTGGGTCTGAAAGTCAAAACAGAGGTGCTGAAACTGGTCCTGAGCAATCTGTAGTAATTGGGTCATATCTTGGGTTGTAGGACGAATTTTTGGGTGCTTCTAGAGCCATTGGAAAGCTTAGACAATTTCCTAGAACTTTCATGAAGACCACTTGGCTCAAAAATGACGAAATCAATGAGTTCAGCAATGAATACTTTCGGAGACAAGGAAGCTCACCTACCAAGTTCACCTACCAAGCTCACCTACCAATCTCACCTACCAAGCTCACCTACTAATTCCACCTACTAATCTCATCTACCCATCTACTACTACTCTGAATCCTCTATAAAAGGAAGCATGTGGAGAGCTCTAAACACAACACACACTTAGTGTTAGAGATAGCTTTTCATAGTTCTTGTATATTTTTCCTTCATTGTAATGGAGAGCTAAGTCACTTCTAGTCAATTCGGGACTCTTGAAGAGATTGTGGCTTGGATTCTTGAGACCTTGGTTATGTAATGTATTTGATTTATATTTGAATTTCTCTTCTCTTCTTCTTCTGTTCTCTTAATCTTGAATGCATGAATGGTGATTCTGTTTATGTTTGATCTGATTTGATCTTGGTTTAAGATTAAGTATTGTGATAAAATTTAGAACTGATTGATATAAACTAATCACGTAATTGAAGAGGTTAGGTTACTGATTTGTGCCTAGGTTAATTGAATTCGGTGCTTAAATTGACATATATTTACATGAATGGTGCGATTGCAGTTTGTGTTTATCACTTGTCAATTGAATTACGACGATTGTCTAGTATGAATTGGATCGATGCGAGAGATCTCGGTTAGATCCAAGTTAACCATTCAAATGTATTTCAGGTGTTTGTTGAAAGGTCTATGATTGAATCCACCCAATCTCGGATAGATTTCTGAATTGACTGTTCTTTTAATTGTTATTTTTCTTCAGATCTTGTCATTGTAATCCTTGAACAATCAAAACCCCCCTTTCTAACTTAACTTGATTTGATCAAATTGCATCTACGATCCTTGAGGAGATGATTCGGTGTTGTTCACTATACTATAAGTTTAGGTAATAACTTCGGTTATAATTTTGACTGAGTTCGGCGCTCGTCACCTATGCTTAATGCTTGCTTCTGTTTGATCAACAATTGCATGATGTTACTTGAAGCAAATGAACTAGACATAGGGATTTGTGGAGATGGACATGGTATGGTTGATGCATGTTCGACGAGTTCAATTGGCTTGGATGAGTTGATTAGCTAACTGGATAGAAATATACCTTTTAGCCATGTATTAGCGTGTGTTTGAGAATAGATTGTTCATTAGTGGAGTTTACACTAGTCCTCATGCAACCATAAGAACCATAGTGGATTAGGTAAATGACACCAGGGTTGATTGACCTAGACATAGGCTTTTGACTAAATCAGATTCTCAAGCTAAACTAACTAATCATTGATGTTGCTTATAAGGATTGCATATCATTAGTTGAAGTAGAAGGTGAAGAAGGATTTCCTAGATCTCTAAACCATTATCTTTACTACTTTTGTAGTTTAGATTTAGATTATTTATGTTTTCTTATTTTATATGTCCTTGGATAGAATTTAGCTAAGTTATTGGTTGTTACTTAGTAATGGAAACCTAATCCTCGTGGGAATAAACTTTTACTTCATATCTGTATTACTTGAACGACCCGTGCACTTGCGGTACACAAATGGTCTAACAGTTCCTACTATTGTTGCCTTAACCTCTAGGCTTTTCTCCATTGGGTTTTAGACATACAAGGGGCTTAATCCCTAGTTTGAAGCCTCACCTGCACTTCAAACCCAAGTATTGGGCTTAACACTTCCTCCAATGGGATACTGCATCTTGAGCTCAAACTTGTGCTAATTGGGATTATTCTGAGGAGCTTTCTGGGTATGAGGACTGTTTCTGAACCATTTGTTAGGGGCCACAATGGTTATTAGTAGCCTCATCTTTCCCTTTCTCATCCTTTCAGCAGAATCACCCATCACCACAACATTTTGGTTGGTGGGGTGATTGTGGATCTCTATCAAGCTTCTCATAGGAGCTTTCTGTTTCTGCTTCTTGGCAGTCTGGAAGGACTTAGCAGCCAACCTGTCAAAGACAACACTATAACGAGGGCACAAAGACACCTCCCTTTCTCTTTCTTTCTTTCTCAGTAGAATCTCCACTAGAGTTTCTCCAACTTTAGGATAGATATCCTGCTCAGTGGCCTTGTAGGTATCAAGTTCAACTTCAGCACTTACCTCTGGAACAGTTTCCTTGGCCACTTCAACCATATTTACTGCCACAAAGCTTACAGGCTTAGTGTAACCAGCGTTCACTTTGAATGGGTCTGTGTCGATCTTCATTTCTTTCTTTCTTTTTTCAAACTTTAATCTTCCTTCATTGATGGCTCTTTGGATTAAATCTCTGAAACGAACACAGTTGTTAGTTAAATGATCATACTTATTATGGTATTTACAATATTTTTGACCTTTCATTTGTTCAAAAGAATAGATTTTATGATCATCAAGAAGTTTGATTTGTTAATCTTTTAGTAACACATTCAAGATTTGGTCAACCTTAGTTATATCAAAAGCGTAAGATTCCTTGTTTGAGGACTTCATTTTACCCTTAGTTTGAATAGGTTTTAAAGATGGACAGACATATGGAGGACCATATTTTAATTCAACAATGTTAACTTCGTTATCCTCCTTGTCTTCAGCCTCATCTATTTCGACGTAGGCTACTTAATCATTTTTTGATTATGTAAAATATTTTTTCTGAATGTCAGATGTTTCTACATAAACAATTTTCTGTCTCCTGAGATGTTTCTTGACTCTTTCTTTTTTTAGTCTTAATTGCTCAATCTATCTCACCTTATCAGCAAGTTGAGATATATCCAATAGTAGCTGGTTAATCAATTTCTTTCTAATGGAATAATCCAATCCACTAACAGTCATCTTGACCACCTCAGATTCTGGAATCACTGTGAAGCATCTAGCTTTCATTTGCCTAAATCTTGCGAAGTAGTCATATATGGATTCACCATTATTTCTTTTAATGTTAAAGAGATTGACTGCGGGATTTAAGGATGCAAACCCAAGTGCAGGTTGTCTCAAGTAATAAATTTCTCGGGAGTCCGAGGTCGATCCACAAGGAATTGATGAAGAAAAATTAATTGAGGTAAGAAAAGGATTTGTCACAACACCAAAAGTAATAAAACAAGTTCACAAATGAATTTAAGGGTTTGCTTGGGTTAGGAAATCCACTCTTGATAATAAATTAAAGGTAAGATTATTTCTCTTTATAACTCAATTGAAATCCACACACAACGGAGGTTCCAATCGGAAAATGTAGCATTCAATGTTCAATTATATATGTAATCATATTATGATTCCTTTAATTATCTACCAACATTTGTAAATGAGTTCAAGCATTCACTGTGTCAATCCTATTGTCTACAATAAATCAAGATCTCCATTAACAAAGAAGGTTTCTAAATTGATTGGAAACAAAATACAATACATATAATGTTCATTTAATAATATATCATTTAAGCACAAGAAATAAAATAATCTAACCTTATTTCATTACCAAGAGCTTCACTCTTTCACCTAAGCAAGATGAAGATTTAGTTACTCATGGATAAGAAGAAAGAAAGAGAGAAGAAGAGAAAGATGAACATGACTTCAATTTAGAACAAGAGAAAATTACAACAAAGGAAAACAATAAACAAGCATAACCTTAACTTGTACAAACTAAGCCTAACACTAAGTACTCCAAATGGTCAGCCAATGGTGCCTTTTATAGAGGATTAGGGATACAAAATGACAAAGGGGCAGATTAGGGGTAGGTGGGATGAGTGGATGAATGATGGAGAATGCCAAATGGTGAGGATAAGAGTGAAAAATCATTGAGATTTCTTGTCTCCGAAATCATTCATTGCTTAAGTCATTGATTTCATCATTTTCGAGCCAAGTGGTCTTCATGAAAGTTCTAGGAAATTGTCTAAGCTTTCCAATGGCTCTAGAATCACCCAAAAATTCGTCCTACAGCCCAAGATATGACCCAATTACTACAAACTATTCAGGCCCAGTTTCAGCACCTCTGTTTTGACTTTCAGACCCAATATCACCATCAAGGAGCCCGAATCAAGTTTTGTGTTCAACATGAAAGTTTTAGATCTGGGTCTTAACTTTCAAATATTCAAATTTCAGCCCAAGATAATTCTTGCAGCCCGAGTTATGCTCTGATTACTATACACTGTTTAGGTTTCAGACACAAAACTCGTGTTCTGTCTTCCAAGCCCAATTAGCTCCATTAGATGTCTGATTGAGACGTTGAGCTCTCATCAAAGTTGTAGAGCTCTCTCTTATCTTTCCTACAAGGTAAAATTCATAATTATCAGACATTTAGAACTCAAGATATGGTAGAAATACGAAACATCGTAAGACCAAAATAGTGTTTAAAAAAATCAATTAAGTCCAATTTGAGTCCAAACTTACAAAACATAACTAGACTTAATCAATTAAGTACATGGAGAGTGTAAATGACTAAAAATGAGGGTTTATCAATATATAAAATATGTGATCATCAGAGATCCACGAGACTAACCTTAGCCTCTCCTCTAAAGAATTGTTCTTGAAAATTTCTTTCAAGTTGATTCCAAGAGTGGACCAAATTGGGAAGGAGAGTTGTAAACTAAGTAAATGCATTATTAGTTAAAGAATTGAGGAATATTTCATTTTCAAATATTTGTTAGTGGCATTATCCCCTGCTTTGATTGTATGTTGAGCATTATGTTTGATTGTGGACTTTCCACTCTCACCAGGAAACTTAGATGAGATTTTTAGGGCTTTCTATCCCCTAGGCAATTTTGCTTGCTAGATATACTCTGGGAATGTTGACACAAAGTAAGGTTAGTTTGCATATCCCACATTGAAACCATACTTATTTAGTACTTGCTCAACCACTTGATTTATATTTTGATGCCCCTCAAGATTGTTTTGCCTAATTCTATCTAGAGGTTGTCAACATTCTAGTTTCAATTAACTAATCGAAGACTTATATTTTGGCCAAGTTGGTTTTCTCTTAGCTGATTATCATCAATTTGGTTATTAACATTAAGGTTATTTACTAATTGATTATTATCTTATATTATTGGTTAAGTATTCCCCCTCGATTGCCAATAGATTCATATGGATTTCCAAACACATCAACAATCCTACTCGTTTGTCTAGCCAACGTTGTATAGGTATTACTGGTTGACTCTATGAGTGGGGTAATGACAGTGGTCATCTACTGAGTTAGCATATGGACCATTTCATGATTACTCTCATTAATTTGTTGTATGATATTATTAAGGGTTGTATTCGTATTCTCAAAAGGGAGTGAAGACATATCCCTTGGCAGATTTGGAAAAATAGGAGTTGTTCCCACATTCAGCCTACCAGTTCTATTTCTACTTATTCTCGCCCCTTGGCCATTGGTGCCTACCACTTGGTTTCTTGGTGAAGCATTTGGTATTGTGCTTGTGTATGTAGCGTGGGCAATCCCTATACTTTATGTGATATTCTAGGGTGTGAATCCAGGAGGCAACTCATATAAGGGTGTTGTTCAATTCATCATAAGACTCATGTTTTCCAAGTTAGAAGCAGGAATCCATGCGGTTGATATGTTTTCATTCACTACAGGATCTAAGGTTTGTGGCGAAATTCCAAACACTACAGTGTCCTTATTGTCGTTTACTTCATTATTCCCTGCCTGAGCGCTCTGAGCACTGATTGATGTATTATCAGACATTCTTGGCACTAATCTTCCACTTCTTAATCGCATATACAACTAAAACGATTCTTTTATACACCAGTCTTTCGACTAGTCCCACCAAGCATGCTAATTTGTTTAGTGTGATTTTTGTCAAAGGATAAATTCAATTTCAGATCTCGATTCGGGGAAGGAAATCTCTTCCTCAAAGGATTCTCTAATCCTTGCTAGTTTAGTTTTAACAACAATGTCAAGGAGAATTTTGAATAAATCACAAGAATGTAAAGATCGAAATAGAGATGTAACAATATTGCAGTAGAAAAATTAGTAAAAGTAAAGAAAACATATAAAAGTAGTAAACATGCAATGAAAATAACTTGCTAGAAAGATAAAATTGCAGTAAGATAAAGCAGTTTAAAGAAAACAGTTAAATTGCATGAAATGTAAAATACAAGGAAATAAAAGACCATAAAGTAAACTTGACATAGAAGGTAAATTGTTGAATAATAAATGAAAACAATTAAAGGGAAAGCAAGTAAAACTACAAAAAGAATAAATGTGCAAAGAAATAAAGTGACAGAAAGATCAACTTGCATAAAGATAAAGAAAACAAGTAAAAGAAAGCAATTAAAATAAATCAAATGATCTCAAGAAGACCACTCGATTAAGAGTAGAAGAGAAATTACAACAAAATAAATGACTAAAAATATAAATAGACATAAATTAAACTTGCATTTAAATGGTAAAGTTTAAAGAAAATAAACAGGATGAAAATATATTTGACTAACTTCTATATGCTAAAAAATATTAGGGTGACTGACAACGTGTTTAAAATAAGTTTCTGAAAGGGACTGTTCTATTTTTTCAGGAACTTAAAGAAGGACTAGCTGGGTGGAGAGTACAAGTTCAAAAAACATTTGGAGGCACCTGCCACCCTCTGTCATAATTAAGTTCCACCACTACCTAGATTTAATTAAGCAGTCCCTAAAGCTTATAATTTAACGCTATTTGAGTTAAGACCCATAAGCTGTTGAATGTTATTTTTGTAATTTAAGTTCTTATAGTTAATTTTTTAATTGAGTTCTTATAATTTAAAACTTTTGATTAAGTAATTGTTATATTACCAAAGTTTTTGCATTATTAAGTTGCATACAAATTATTTATGTTGATAATTTTTTTACACACTACTTATATTCTTCGTTTTTAACTTTTTGCACGAGTCATTTTAAATGTAATATTTATGATTATTGATTTTTATTCAATGCACAACTATATCTAGTATATGTTTAAATTAATTTTTTATGAGGTTTAAATTAATCTATTTTACTTTCAGAAAAGTTAATAACTAAAATATTTTAAGGAGGATGTCTGGATGAAAAGAGTTTTTTTTTTTTTTGTATAATGTAAATTAAGCTAAACATACTTTTACTTTTAATATTATAAAATGTAATTGAGAAACTCATATTTAAAACTTAACTTGATTTTATTTTGTTTTGTTTGTATGATCGATAATATTTTGTATACGCTTCTAAATTTAGGTTCATATATATAATTTAATATTTACATCTAAGCTGAGTAAATTGATTTTAAAAAGTTATTTTAAATTTATTTTGACTTATCAAATGACTTTTTTAATGACATGAAAACTTATATGATTTTTATTCCGTCTTTTTATTATTCATTAATAATTTTTTAACTAGATATTAATTACACTTTGATAATTTTTCTCTTAAATTTTAAAGAAAATCTATATCTATTTCTATCTATCTATATCGATATTATATAGTTAAATTGACCTGAGTTTGAGGATGCATTATAATGACTTAAATTTAATAAATATAATCAATAATTGTTGAAGTAGTTAATATATACTTGCATATATATTTAAATTTAATAAATGTTATTGATGATCTTTTTAAATAATCTTTTTATATTATCTAATTAAACAAGAAAAATTCATCAAAAAAATAAAGAAAAATAATTTTATCACTTATCTTTTAAATCACTCCTTGTTATAAATCAATTATAAATTTGAAAACTATATTGAGTTAAGAATTGTGTTAGACTTCTAAAATGCGTAACTACTATGTCTATTTTGTTAAGAGGTGATGAAAGAATAAAACAAAAAATGATAACAAATGAATATTCTTTTTATTTAGGAGTTTAATTTTTTTTTATAAATATAAGAGTTTAAGATAAACGAATAGGATGTGAATGTAAGAGAAACTATAGCTTTTAGTGCGAGTATAAAATTTAACAAATTTTGTTGGATTTTCACAAACTCGAAGTCCATATTATGAGTTAAAAATTGTGTTAAGTTCCTAAAATGCATAAACACTTTGTCTATTTTAATAAGAGGTGACGAGATAATGAAAGGAAAAATAATAAAAATGAATATTTTTTTTATTTAAGAGTTTGAGAATTTATGTAAAATAAGAGTTTAAAATATAAGGATGAGAAGAGATTGTAAAAAAAAACTATATTCCTTTAATGTGAGTATAAAATTATAACAAATTTTATTGGGTTTGAAATTTTTTATTGAACATTAACACAAATTTGAAGCACATATTATGACTCAATTATTTTGTAAAAGTAGGTAAATGTAATTTATGTTGTTATTTTTACAGGTTTAAGGTTTTTTCATTATTTCAATATATATTGATACTATTAACATGATAAAAGAAAAATATAGTATGTAGGAAAACTTTTTATAAATTAAAACGTTAAAATAAATTTTTGTATTATATTTATTTATATGCATAATAATATAAATAAGTCCAGTAAATTTAATATTATTATTCGTAAATTTTAAATTATTAATACGATAAACATTATATATTATAAATCTGTGCACCGGTATGTAAAGAGTTTAAAAGGACCAAAAAAAAAAACTTTTTAAACAAATTTTAATACTTTATTAATTGATGTGTATAATAATTTAAGTTATTGTTGTTCATTAGAATGATGAATACTATAAAAATAAAACATTACATATATTACAAATCCATGAATTATACCAGTAGGAAAATTATATGTATATGAAACTAATGATTAATAGTTTCATTAATTTTTCCAATGACATTTGATTTAATAGTTAATAATATTATTAATCGCATCTCTAGGCAATCCAATGTAGAGATAAAGATATAGATGTACGTAGGCTTTATGTATAGTGCACGGGGCTCAAATTTTATTGACAACACCTTGTGGTAAGTAATCAGATAGCCTATGTGGGGATAAGAAAAATATCAATCAACATAAAATATCCATATAAATATTTTATTTGTTATGTGAATTTCCAAAACATAATCATAAGTGAAAAGTATAAATTATATCTTTTAACTTTGTCTTATATGTATTTTGATTATTTAACTTTTAAAATGTATGATAAGATATTAAAACTCTTAAAAGTATAAATAGTGGTCTAAAATAGTAGTAATCATTAATTTTTAGATAATCAATATTAATTTTCAATATAAAAAGTTGAAATTACATCTTTCAACTCTATCTCACATGTATTTTAGTCTTTTAACTTTTAAAAATGTAAGATAAGGCCTTTAAACTCTCAAAAATATACAAAGTGATTCAAAATCATGACAAAATATGTAACATATTTCATCTAAAAATTAACATTTGTTACAATTTTAAACTACTATACACATTTTTAAAAATTTAAAGATCTTGTTACATATTTTAAAGGTTAAAGACCCTAACCGCAAGGTGCAGTTTAGTTTTTATAACAACTCTTATATTCTTATATCAAATAGTACATACACATTTTTTCATTTCTCATCTAATATCATTTATTATACATATTTTTTTATCACTTTCTCTCACTCAATCACATCCCTTAAAAAAGGTGTAAATAATACCTACATCCCTCTTAAGAGTGTAAGATGATCTTTATTCTTTTTATAATGAAATACATGCGGATGAATTTTAGGTGCAATGTAGAGTACTAAACTCACTAAAAACACGTGTGGTTAGAATTAAGTTGACATCGATTAGTACCACAACATGTGGTCTTTAAAAAATAATGAGAAAAAAGTATAGAGTTATTTTGAACTTTTATTCTTTTATAAATCATTACCATAAACTTAAAAATATTCTTAATTAATTCTTAAATTTTAACTAATGATCTAATAAATCATTCTGTTAATCATATATTAAATTACTAACGGAGATACCACGTTATATTATCCTACCAATTCAAATCCATTAAATTTAGACCGTTTGATTTTTTTATTCATTAAAATCTTATTTTTTAATTATATTTTAGTATTGACAAATTAAATAAAAAATAAATTATTTAAAAAACAAAAACGAAATTCGTTTACCTGCTGAACTGGAGAGCGTATCAGAGCCATGATGACCTCCATATCCATTCTCTAAACATTTCTTCTTGCTGCTTCTATGTAATATGCGGTCCCAGATAGGTCTAAACTTGTGAAGTAAAGAGGATTAGATTTTTCACGCTTGCTTTCAATACTTCCCTTAATGTGGCTTCGATCATTTGTGTCTAATGGTGGGAACTGAAACTTCACTAGAATCTCACAGTCCAAAGAATGAGCTATTGGTGTCCCTTTGTTTGAGGGAAGATCACGGCAGACTACCATACACAAGGTTCCTGCTCTAGCATCATAAATGCCTTATGCAGAAATCTTCACCCTCTCATAGGACATATTAAACAGGGAATTCCTGTCACCTAACTTTGAAGACATCGGTGAGATGCTAATCTTGTAGCTAATGTTAAACAAGCTACTATTGTTGAGTTTTTCTGTTGAGGAGCTTGAGATAGAATAAGAAAATGGTTGCAGTTCCAACCCATACAACTGATCATCAACAAATAAGGGAGCTGAATAACCCTAGGCTACTCTTCTGTTGGACTCTCTAACTAACATATCAAATCTTATGTCATAAGAATATGCATCTGGGTATCTTTTCCCTTGGTCCTTGATAGGGTTCAGTGTTTGGCATGATTGGTTAACTCTATCTAACTAGCTATACTCATACTTTAAGCCATGACCTCCCATTCGCACCCCTTGACCCTCATCATTTCTAAATGTGATCCTCTTGTGGATCTTTTGCTGTCTTGTTGCTCCAAATTTGGTCCACTATGCTACTAGTGCTTTTGATTGACCAAATTGAGGGGAATCTCAATCTTAACCTTACTGAGCAATCACCAACATGAGTTCTATTCAAGGACGATGCCATGCCTATGATATGGCAAGCAACTACACATAATATATTTTTATTCTCATCCCACCATCCTTCCTCTACTAACATAGTTTTAGGATTGAAATCTTGGTTAATCACATAGTAACTATTATTCAAAAATTTCACCTGAACCCGCAACCTATGCTTCCCAGTATGAGAACATTCAATGCCTTTCAAAGACATTAGAGATGGCAGTTCTCATTCATTTCAAAACTCAAGCTCTCCAATCTTCCACTAACTATGCTAGTAATATTACTTGCATTGAAGACATTATTTAGCTTAAAAACAACACCCAGATTTAGCTGCATCTCAAATTTATGGGGTACTTTTTTTCTTGTATGAAGTATTGATTTTTTATGTCTGACATCTAGGTGGTAGTGCAGCTGGATCAATTGAGCACGGTCAGTCCTTCCACAAATAGATTGAACCCCACAGAAAAATACATCCAGCTTGTCATAGTGGATGGTTTTGAATTCTTTTTTATGGGGTTTATAGCATATGACAAGGCTCTCAAGACTATAAACTAGGCTTTCAGTAATATCTTGACCACTCTAGAGGAAACCTGAGTGTTCAGGTGCTATAACAATGTATATGGCCCATAAAAACAGTTTCACCTGTGTGCCTAGACACATCCTTGAATAGCAATTATCTTATACTTTTTCACTAATTCTGTTTATCATCCAATTTCTTTAGGAACGAATCACAGAGGACTTATATTCACTAAGCCATAGTGATTTAGATTTTAGATATATGTCAACTAAACTACACACGAATTTTAGGAACACATGGTAAATAGATTGCAAATGCAGAGATCAGGTTATTAGACAAATATGATCACAATTTGAAGGGGCAAGCCAAGGCTCCCTAATAACTTAAACACTAACTAATTCTACAAAATAAATTATTAGTACAACGATAGGGAACGACCCCAAATGAAACAACTGAATTTGGAAGGAATCCTCTAATTAATCAGTTTCATTCATAGCAAAATGTAAAATCATAACTTCATCATCTAGTATCATCATTTACAGCAATGTACAGAACCTCATCCCTTTGATCATCTCATAGCTACTACATATGAATCAGGAGAGACTAAGCGGGCATTCTTCCACAAAACACAAACACTAACAACATTTGTCTTCAAATTACAAGTTTAGGGTCTATACAATATTAGTACCAGAAATGCAATGCAGTACCAGAAATTACTACTAGAAACTAGATACCAGACCCATATACAATATCAGAAATGCAATGCAATGCAATGCAGTGCCAAAACTAGTACCAGAAATCATTAATAAATGCAGGAACTCATGTACAGTCCCCTAGATCATAACGCAATATACATTGCTGTCATTAGAACACCAAAGTAAAAAAAAAATTACAAATTGTGGTCCCTTAGACCATAACCACTAACACAAAAGTCAAAATATTCTCATATGTGGTCCCATATGTCCACTACTTCCTGCCACCACTAGCTGTCATTGTTGGACATCCTTGATTCTCTCATTGGCATTTGTGTCTTCTTTGGCTTCTTCCTATAAATCTTTCAGTTTGGATTTGGTGTTGTCTGCAACCTTTTGCATTGTGTCCTTCTTTGTTACAATTCCCATAATGTATTTTAGTTCACTTCTTGTTGATTCTGTTTAGGTTTGTATGCTCCACTTCTTCTCTAATTCTCTTCTTTTTTGGCCTGCCTGGTGTTGTCTTGACCTTTGGAGGCAAGATTTCATCACAGTTGCACTCAGACCAATCTTCTTCCCCAGGCATAGGATGTATGTGATAATCATGTCTTCAAGAATGTCCCCTTAGAGAATATGGTGTCCACATAGTTTTTTGGCCTGCCTTTCTCATCAAATATTGCAACCACAACATGTGCACATGGAATTCTAGTCATCTTCCATTTTATACAGGTACAAGTCCTCTCTATCAGGTTCACAACATTATTCCCATCATGACAGTGGCTAATCTGAAAAGTTCTGTGCACTCCGACATAGACTATGCAATTCATTGCTTCTTTCTTAGAGGCTTCTAATTTCTCAAGTATCCTAGGGCAAATTGAATTTCTACTAGCAAGCATCTCATCCCTCTTGACATGAAACCTTTTCATTAACTGCCTTCTAATCATCTCTAAAATGGTGATGATAGGCTTGTCTCTTACCTCCTTTGTGTAAGAATTAAATGTCTCTAAAATGTTAAGCAGTGCGTTGCATTTCAAATCAGGGTTATGAGCATGCCTGATCCACAAAAACAAAACAACAATCATTCAAATATAACCTAATATCAGAAAATAGTAGAAAAAGAACCATATACCATTAAATCAGTACCAATACAAAACTAATTTGAGACCAAACAAAATCAAAATAGCACAAAACAAAAAACATATTATTTATCCAACACAAAACACAACCTTATTTCAATTAACTAGAAAATTAAATAGAAATAATATAAAGTCACCTACACCTTAAACTAGGTTCAAATTTCTTCAACCATTCATATGCCTCTTCAAGAATCCTTCTAATCTTATTCATGTAATAATTATGCTATGAAACCTTATAGGCCCTTGTTGCATTCCACATCAAATCTTTGAGTGTTTTTCCTTTATAACCAGCATTCTTAAAGTTGTTATGTATATGCTTGACACAGAATCTATGATCTGCACTAGGCATAAGTTCCTTGAAGACCTCAACTAAACCCTACAACCACAATTAGAAAATAAAGATTAACTTTTGTATTAACAATTGGAAAACATCAACTAAAAGCATGAAAATATACCTTTTGTTGGTCAAACAAAAAAGTCCAACCCATTTCTTCAACGCTGCTAATGTCTTCAAGCAACAAGGTAAGAAACCATCTCCAAGACTCTTTGTTCTCTATTTCAACTACTGCATAAGCAATAGGAAACATATTATCATTGGCATCTCTACCAATGGCACACAACATCTGTCCCTTAAACTTACTCTTCAAGTGACATCCATCCCCCCCCCCAATTAGTTTCCTATATCCAGCCAAAAAACCCTTTTTACATGCATTAAGGCACATGTATAACCTTAGGAATTCATGGCCCTCTATCTTTATCAAGATTGTACTGCCAACATTAGTCTCTCTAATAGCATGAGCATACCTCCACAACTTCCCAAATTGCTTACCCTCATCACCTTGGATAATCTTCAATGCAATCATCTTCGCCCGATATGCTTTATGTAAAGAAATGATGACCTTACGATCCCTTTGCAGAGCAGATTTCAAAATGGTGGCCTCCCACTGAAGAGAATCTCTAAAGTTCTCTAAATACTTACTAGCTACCCACTTTGCTGTGACTCTGTTGTTTTCATAATTCCTTCCACATTCATGTCTTGGGTTGAAGTTCTTGATTTGGAAACTCAACTTGTCTTGTGTTGGAGAAGCATGAATTCTCCATCCACATCTGTTCTTGCATACAGCAGTGATTTGTGTCTTATCATTGTAAATATATTTGATATCATACCCTCTTTTGATGGTCCACTCCATAAGAGCCTTCCTAAGCGTGACATTTGAATCAAACTTCATTCCTTTAACAAGCACTAGATCCTTGTGTAGATTTGCCTTCTTATTAAACTCAGACCATTTTGGCTTCATTTCACCATCTGAGCTATCACTCCCATCAAGACTTAAGAGCTCATCACTATCATCATAGTCAGAAACTTTTGTATCTTCTATATGTTGAGATCTTCTTGGAGGATATTTATTGCTTGTATGATTTTTGTACATCCAACTATTGACTTATCTAACCAAAGTTAGTTAGATCCTTTACATTGTCATATATATCCTCTCCTTCATCTTCTGAGGTGTCTACAAAGTCATCCAAGTCTTCACTATCACTCAAACTGACATCAAGTTCAACATAGTCTGGATCACCAAATTCACTACCATCATCCACTTGGCTATGAGTTGGCACCATTGTCAATTCAGGCTCATCATCATCAACTTAGCTATGAATTAGTGCCTTTGTAAAATCAGGATCACAATTTTTAACTTGGTTAGAAACACTTTGATCAATAGGCATAACTTCATCAGAAACTTTAGCTGGATCAACTATATGCTCTATGTACACCTTCAATACTTTCTTTCCCTTAGTCTTCATTATCTTAGCAATCTTTAGGACATGCTTTTTGTTGGGAATTACGGATCAAAATATCTCGCAGCGGAATAAAAGAATTCCCTCACAGGATCCATGCGAAAAGTCCATAATCCGAGTTTTAAAAGTTTACCTCTTGAAGCGTGATAAACACAAGCGAGGTGAATCACCAACACCGTAATAGCGACGATGTTTTTGCGGTATCCACACGAACAAACTTGCAAAAGGGAGTCACGCCTCTGTTTCGCGGTGCTAGCTGCGAATAGAAGAGAAGAACCTTTCACTATCTCTCACTCACTTTCTTAGGTGCAGCTGCGGTTATGATGTAACGTGTGTAGCAGCCCCTTTAGCAATACTATTTAAAATAGTGGCTGCCTTAAGTGAGTGTGAGCAGTAGCAAGGTAAGCTATGTAACCCTAAACTCATCTGTCATGAGTTAGACCCACAATTGAATCCGAGTCTAACTTGGATGCTTATTGCTCCAATTTAGTTTATTCTAAGTATGCGACCCTACAAGTTCTCATGACATTGGTAGTAATATTAAAATATCATTTTAATATTACAAATATATCTAGCAACACATCACTGCTACCCAAGTAATGAGAATGTCAGTGATTTGACATAACCTATCCGTGACCAATGTTTCCATGTAGTTTAGTCCCTTTGTCCAGATATCCAGATTGAACACAAGGCATGGAACGTGTCACTCTTGTTTAGTTCAATCTTCAGTTTCCTGATTCCCGAGTAGACATAGTAATAACAAATAAGATCAATATCTCATATTGACTCATTTGAGCATAGTCATGCATTTCGTACTCTCACTCAATCAGGGGGCCTGAAGATATCACTCCTGTTATATAGGAGGGACAAATCCCATCTAGGTCACTCACATCCCTCCACATGTATCGCAGTATGTCTAATAACTAACTTTATAATCATCTTATTACAGATGACGTTTGATGGCATTAAAACACACAACTTCTCATGTAGGAATCGTAGTGATTTCAGGTCAAAGGACCACATACACCATTATCACTATGAGAATCGCTTATGACACTCACGTAACGATCTACGTAGCGTTCTCATGGCGGGTCTGTCCAATACATCATTACTTTAATATATATCCATCTGTAGACTTGATATCTCATATCCATCACTCGTGAGATGTGGTCATCAATCTACGCACATACTAGTCTCAATGCATTATTGTTGTCCTAATTAACAATAATACTTAACTAGGGACATTTAAGAATAATGTTTTATCTAATAGGATCTCACGATCAAGTCATCCACTTGATGTCCTATGATATCAAACTTATTATTCTAAAGACTTTATTATGTCTACCAAAAAGAACACAATAAATGAAATGCCTCATATATCAAAAATAGCATAATATAATGTATGTAAATACAAACAAAATATATTGGCCACTAGGGCATACACCAACACTCTTCAATTACAAAGCCTTTCATCTCCTCAAATGCCTCATTATCATATGTATAATATCCCCCAGCAACATTTCTATACCCAAGTTGCACTGCTGCCTCACAAAATCTATCATTGATAAGGTATTAGTGTCCACATTCAACCATTTTTTAACTAATCCCCTTTTATAGCAACAAGTAAGGAACATCTTCAAAGTTCCTCTATGATGTATTTCAACATCAATATAGTAAAATGCTACAAAATCAACACCAATACAAATTAAAAAATGCAACTTAATTTTGGTTTCTATTTTAATATGTACTCTTTCTCAATCTCGTATGTGTTGCTGCCTAAATTAACGGGGGATGGAGGAAGAACGAGTGCCACTCATGGCATTAGATGCTAATAAATGGCATTTTCCTTCCTTTGGCTTCATAAAAGGCTAATCTTTGAGTTGATACATAAAGTATTCCAATTACAAGTCCAGAGGATTTGATATGTTGATATGGCTTTTTGGATACTCCAATGATCCAGTTCAGCAAGTAAACAAATTTCATTTTTGTTTTTTAAATAATTTATTTTTTTATTTAATTTGTTAATAATAAAATATAATTAAAAATGACATTTTAATGAATAAAAAAAATCAACGGTTTAGATTTACTAAATTTGGATAAGTAGGATGATGCCATGTGACATCTCCGTTAGTAATTTAGCATATGATTAACGGAAGAATTTATTGGGTCATTAGTTAATGTTTAAAGATTAATTAAAAAATTTAAATTTATGATGATAATTTGTAAAAAAAGTAAAGTTCAAGATTATTTTATATTTTTTCCAAAAAAAAAAAAAAGCACATTACATTTTGTAACGTCAAATGATAATAAAAACTAAATTAAAAATGGTTGGAAATTAAAACTTACTTATAAAAAAATAATTATAGAAACTTATTTTTTAAAAAAATGTAAGAACTAAATATTAAATATAGATACATATATTTAAATCTAAGAAGATCATGCTAATATTTAAGGTTTTAATTAATTCAATTGATGATAAAGTTCTTCATATGTGATTGAATGATTTGTGATCAAATTTTCTTCACCCCTTTAGAATCACATTAGCAAAATTCAAAGTGGCCTATATAACGTCTGTGTGCGAGAAAAAGAAAAAGAGATCCATGAGGAAATAGCTTCATACAGCCACCCCCCCATTCAATGGCTCCCAAGGTAGCAGAACAAAGCGAGTTGCTCTCTCAGTTCTTGTGTTGCTCTCTCATGTATCATTCAAATGAAACTCACAAGCGAATATGAACTTTCCTCTCTTAGTTCTCTACTCTACCATCACCGTCATCGGCATTGCCGTGACAAAACATTGCACACTCCGCGCTACGTCTCACAAGCTAGTCTCACAAGCTAATATGAACTTCGCTCTCTCAGTTCTTGTGTTGCTCTTTCTGTTGGGTTTGACCCAAATTTTATTAAAAATTGTTATTGTTATTGTTAATTTTTTATTTTGTGAAGATTTGTGAAAATATAAAAGTTATAAAAATATATTAAAGATTTATTAAAAATTTGAAAAATGTTATGGTCTGTTTAGATAGTGAAATTGGAGTTAAAACATAAAATTTTAATTTTAATTCTAATTCTTTTCGAATTAAAATTGATTGAAATCTTAAATTATATGTTTAGAGTTGTCAAAAAATTAAAATAAAAAATTATAATTCTAAATTTAATTATAATTTTATTGTTTAAAAATATGATCTAAAATATTAAAAAATTATTTACAAAACTAAAATTAATAAAAATATTCATATAATAATATTTTTATAATATAATAATCATATTTTTTTCATAAAAAATTTTCATGAATTTTTTTAGAAAAATAAATAAATAGTTATTATAATAATTTTTATATAAATATAAAAATAATTTTTATATAAATATAGAATCTCAATAAATATGATTGTTCATAAATAAATAGAGAGAGAGAGATAGAGATTTTAATTTTTAAGATATGAAATTGATAATTTTTAAGGTATAGGCTAAGAATTGATAAATGCTTAACTTAATTGTTTTTCAATTTCATGGAATTGGTTTATGAAATTATAATTCCAATTCTAAATGACATTTCAAATATAAAAATTAGAATTAAGAGGTTCAATTCTAATTCTAAGCTCTAATTTCATACTCAATTTCAGGAATCAAACGGACACTTAAAGATTTATGAGACATGTATAAGATTTGTGAAAGATTTGTTTACAATAAGAAACTAGGAAGAATTGGTTATAAATACTTGTATTTAAGAATTGGTAGTATTATAAGAGTGAGAATGAGAGTTTGAGAGAGATTATCTTGTAAGGCATACAAGTTAGATTTGTTTTTATAGTAGATTTGACTTTTCTCTTTCGTGAATGACATATTAGCCCAACCACGTTAAACCTTATGCGTGATTTGTGTAATGTTTTTCTCAATTACTAATGTTTATTACATGTTTGTATATAAGGGGATATGATATTCTCCAAAAAAAATTGACGGGGATGTGGTATACTCTAAAAGATTAAACGGGGACACGGTACCCCCCTCCCCCAAACACTCTCATGTATCATTCAAATGATACTCATAAGTGAATCAGAACTTTGCTCTCTCAGTTCTCGTATTGCTCACTTATGTATCATTCAAATGAAATGGTTGTGTCAATGTTAGTAAATGTCTACAATTCAAAAATGGAGGAGGAGCCTCCATTTGTATGGGGTGGGACTTAGAAGTGGAAATAGGAGCTTATGTTCATATGTGAGGGTTGGAAGTCATAGATAAGGGGTTGTTTGGTTTGCAAAAATGTTTTCAGTGTCCATCAAGGTTTTAAATTGCGGTTGTGGTTGTGGTCATTGCGGTTGCGACTACTGCGATGCAGATTGCGGTCATTGCGGTGTGAATTTTTTTAAAACTTGTACAAAATGGAAAAAAAAATCTATAATTATTATAACTCTTCATATATCCTTATTCATAATGTTTTATAGGTTTTTACTCATTTGATAAGATTTTGTACCATCTTAAAGAATAATTGAAATTGAATTCATAACCAAAATAACATAATTATTGTTATAATAATTATTAATAGGCCTTTTAAAGTTTTATTTAGGCATATATAAATATAAGAGAGTAAGAAACTAAATAATATATCAACTTAAATAAGTTTCAAATAAATTTCACAAAAATATGTCATATTTTTTACACTTGAGTCATTGATAAAAAAAATCTAACTCGGTTAGAAGAATACAATTACCTACAAACTTTAATCGCATCACCAATTATGCAAGAACAATACTACTATTAATATCCATGATTTCACTACAAAAGAAAACATGATATAAACTCATAATTAATATCTTAAATATTTATGAGCATTATAAGAATTCTTTTTACTAGCAATTCACAAATAATAAACTAAATCTTACTTAAAAAAACTTTTAAAATAATAAATTAAATAAATAAAAAAGTAAATAAATAAATAAATTAAAAACTTAAAGACAATATAAATAAAACCTACATGATAATTATTATCACATAGTAGAATGGCATGGAAGATCATAACCTCCACTTTCATTTTGGCTATCACCTTACATGTCTCCTTGTTCAAAGACATAATCAAAAAATTCACCACTTGATTGTTGATGATAAGGATCTTGATAGTTCATTGAAGATTGATGGTATGATGGAGGTTGATTACTACCAGCATATTGATCATATGTACTGAAGTAAGGATACTAATAAGATGGTGGATAATACCCGTAACTACTCTAAGATGATTCACCAAGACCAAAGTCACTAAAACTTTGTGCAATACTCGAAGAAGAAGAATCTTTTAGTGTAACATTTTTTTGCCTTCTTCCTCTACTAGATTATGATCCACCTCTTCTGCTATCACCAAATGAATGATCAGAAGGAACCATATTTGGCCTAGATGTAGTCATATCAATCATTAGGCTTTTGTCACAATGATTATATGAAATCTCCTGATATGGATCATTTTGCCTATATTCGCCATCCTCTTCATCATTATCATCACTTTTTTCAGCTTCTACATCAGCACCACCATTACCACTATTGTTACTAGGAGGACTTAAGCCACCACTATTTTCATCAGAACCTACATCATCATCATCACCAGCTTCCATCTTCATCATTAGTATCAATTCTAAACAACCACTCTGAATTTTGTATTCCATCTAATACATGGCCTTCTCTTTCTTCAATCCAAGGAGATAATGGATCTTCTTCTTGAAATATGTAGTCAAGATTAATTGGATTGAAATTAGCTTCAATTTCTTTTTGACTTCTCCTTTCTTCATGTCTCATTTTCAGCTTCATATTGTAATATGTGAAGACAAGTTTTTGTAGCTTTTTGTACTTGAGTCTATTCCTTATCTTTGTATGAATGTAGCTGAATGTGTTCCAATTTCTCTCACAATTTGTTGCTGAAGTTGTTTGACTAAGAACTTTTGTTGCCATACGTTGAAGTTCAGGAGCACACGATCCAAATATCAACCAACATTCAGCTATTTAAATGACCAAGCATAATGAATAATTATTTGTCATATGAAGTATAAAACTATAAATAAATTTTAAATAGATTTACTTGTACAAAAAAAGAAAAAAAATATTTCACTTGGATTCATTCTAGCCCAAGCTCTTTGAGCTTGTGGTGTGCCAAATGATTCACGTTTTCCCCTAAAAATCATCAACTATATAACACAATATAATATGTCAATAAGTAAATATATAATATTTAATTATAAATTTATAAGATTTAAATATAAACATTATTTACTAATCTGATTCAAAGCTTTAATTTAATCATTCATGTTTTTTTCTAATTTGATGATGATGCAACTGGTCCCATCAAAAGTTTCTTTATAAACATCATATTCATGTTCAACTTCATATTGAAATTATGGGTTAAGAAAATAACCTAAAAAAAAAAAGTTAATCAATTATTATGCATAAAGGCACGATAGTAAAATTTTATAACAAAACAAAAAATTATAAATTATATTGATTATTGACGTACCTGCAAAATGAAGATCAGAATGCATGAATCTCCAGCGTTGGTCTATTATTTCATTATATCGTGTATGATATCAAGAATTTTGCTGGATAGATTGTTTGGCTCGATCTATGGCTTCATAAAGAAAATTCATTGTTGGCTTCACGTTACCGTCGACCAGCCTCAAGACTTTTATAATAGGTTCAAATACTTTCAGTAGATCAATAGCCTTACTCCAGAATTCACTGCTCAAAACAATTTTCACAGATGTGGCCTCTTTTCCATCAATTTTTTCCCAGCTGCTTTTAGTGCATTTTCATTGTTTGTAACCACTTGGACTACATATTCTTCTCCAACTTCATCTACAACTTTGTCAAGCAATTAGAAGTAATAATCTGTATTTCTAGTATCAACACCAGAAGCATCAACAGATTTTAGGAAAATTGTCTCATTGCTGCAATAAACAAGAAAATTCATAATATGTGTATGGTTTATACTATCAGTTCAACCATCACACATTATTGTGACTCATCTTTCTTTCTAGGTACCGTTTAGTGTATTTATCCATTCTTGCATTTTTTTTTTATTCAACTTCCAAATACACATCTGAAACTTCATAAGGAGTTGAGCACTTAACTCCTTTGTCAACCTTAACTGCTTCAACAATCAAAGCATGCAACTAAGGAGAATCAGCTAAATTCATAGACAAACGCTCATAAATTAGAAACTTGCTTACTGCTGCTCCAAGCGTTTTTCTTAGTGTTTTCATCCAACCATCAGTAACTTTTGGTTGCTTCACACTTTTACTTCTCACAAGATTAACTTCTGTAGACCTCAAAGTAGTAGAAATATCTTGTGGCCTTCTGACTTCACTTACACTTGCACGAAAGCTTCCACCCTCTTCATATATATTTCTCGATCCCCCTATTTGTTGTCTGAATCATTGTCTGTCTTTCCATTCATGTTGTGATCTAATGCTCTCCTATATAGCTAGCATGATTTGGTCTTTCATGTCTTCCTCTTCAACATTAATAACTCTGTGAAATAGAGTTATTACGCAAGCATTTTCTGATGTATTTATAGGCTAGATCCTTGAGTTTTACCATGTTTTCATTCAATCATTGATAAAAATTGTTTAAGAGTGCTTGTTCATACATCAGCGTAAATTGAAATATATACACCTGCTCTTTCTATAAATAATTGACTAATTTGGTTTTTGCTACTTTCAGGAGCTTGTGAAAGTGGCAAGGGAGCTTAAGAGAGCAAGATGGATAAAAAGTATGAGCTAACAAAGAAGCAAGGTGGAGGTTAAAGCAGCTGAGGCATTTTAGAAATTTTAGAAATGAGAATGGCTTGCACTTTAAAGAAGTGTCGCGACACATATTGGAAGAGTCCGCGGCACTTGACTTGTAGTTGAGTCCCCTGATATTGGCAGAGACTTAAGTGCTGCGGCACAAAATTGGTTGAGTGTCGTGGCACTCCTATTTAAGTGAAATGTTAGTATTTAAATGTAACCTGATGCAACGTTACAAGGCTTTTGGGGACATTTTTTGAAAACCTAAATTTCTGGAGGCTTTGGGGAGGAAATTGGACGCAGTTCTTCGAGAGTGAGCTTGGAGAAAGGAAGCAAAGGTTGATAAAGAATTAGAGAAGCTTGGCAATCCTCCATTGTTCCATTACAACACATAGTTCCATCCTTCATCTTCTCTTTATTTTCATGATGCCTTTGTTACTCTCTCTTGACTTTGTTTACATTGAAACTATGATGTTCTAATTTTCTTTTCTAGGGTTCTAATGGATCTTATTATATAAGTTGAATTGATTGTAATCATTTTCTGCTCTTGAGATGATTTTTGTTATGAATTCTTAATTTTATGCTTAATGCTCACAATTGATTGGCCATTATTTGTGTTGATTTGGTGAACCCATTGAACTAGACATAGTGATTTGGATGTTGGACCATGAGATTAGGAATTGCATGTTCAATTATATTCAATTGTATGGATGAATTGAATAGCCAATAGGATAGAAGTATACCTATTGGTCATGCATAGCAAGTGTTTGATATTTGTTCTCAATGCATGGGATTTTGTCAATTCACATAGAAATATAGTGTTTTGATTAAAGCCATAGGTTTACAAGGCCATCGAAAGAGGTTTGTAAATGCTTGAACACGTTGACTAACATAATCAATTTGTTGATCAAGAGTAATGAAATGATTACATGAAATCAAATGAAATAATAAGTGAAGTTAGACCCTAGATTCCCAAACCATTGTTCCTTCTCTGCTTATTTTTATTCTGTTTTAGAATTGTTATTTTAATTCATTTTACTTTTTAATCACTCAATTCAACTCGATTGCTTGGAATATAGAACAAGTTGTGATTTGTTAATACTTGGCATAGATTTTTAACATAGTCCTCGTGGGAACGATACTCGAATATTCACTCTTATTACTTGTCGATACGTGCGCTTGCGTAGTCTGGCAAACGGGCAACAAACATTTCCCCTTAAACCTTCTTCGAATTCTTCTTTTCCTTTTTTAGAGTCAATTTTTTTTTTTTGCTTTCTCATCCATAAGGAGTTTCATCATATTCTTCCTGACAAATGTGTTGATTCTAGGACAACATGCTACTTGCCATTTATAATGTGCTATGTGTTGCTTCAATTTTGTAATGACATCCTTTATTACTT
Organism: Ormosia emarginata; assembly: GCA_029884605.1. Classification (NCBI taxonomy): domain Eukaryota; kingdom Viridiplantae; phylum Streptophyta; class Magnoliopsida; order Fabales; family Fabaceae; genus Ormosia; species Ormosia emarginata. The sequence goes on along the minus strand of JAQQTP010000047.1, from coordinate 8,726,122 downwards.
TTTCACAAAGTATGCATGTGATGTTGTTTCGATTTCCAAGTACAACTGTTCCGAAATACCATCAAATATCATCACTTGGAGCACCCTCCAATCTTCTCGTAGGAAATTCTTCTCTTGGCAGCATTGTCTAAATTTTATAATACCTCTTTACAAAAAATAAATTATAACAATTATCAATAATTAACTTAATTATCATTATTACTAATACTTCAATTAACAATCAATAATTAACTTTAACTTCAAAGTTAAAAGCCTTAATATAGACTACTAATTATCTTTGTAAATGCTTGAACACGTTGGCTAACATAATCAATTTATTGATCAAGAGTAATGAAATGATTACATGAAATCAAATGAAATAATAAGTGAAGTTAGACCCTAGATTCCCAAACCATTGTTCCTTCTCTGCTTATTTTTATTCTGTTTTAGAATTGTTATTTTAATTCATTTTACTTTTTAATCACTCAATTCAACTCGATTGCTTGGAATATAGAACAAGTTGTGATTGGTTAATACTTGGCATAGATTTTTAACATAGTCCTCGTGGGAACGATACTCGAATATTCACTCTTATTACTTGTCGATACGTGCGCTTGCGTAGTCTGGCAAACGGGCAACAAACATTTCCCCTTAAACCTTCTTCGAATTCTTCTTTTCCTTTTTTAGAGTCAATTTTTTTTTTTTTTGCTTTCTCATCCATAAGGAGTTTCATCATATTCTTCCTGACAAATGTGTTGATTCTAGAACAACATGCTACTTGCCATTTATAATGTGCTATGTGTTGCTTCAATTTTGTAATGACATCCTTTATTACTTTTTCACAAAGTATGCATGTGATGTTGTTTCGATTTCCAGGTACAACTGTTCCGAAATACCATCAAATATCATCACTTGGAGCACCCTCCAATCTTCTCGTAGGAAATTCTTCTCTTGGCAGCATTGTCTAAATTTTATAATACCTCTTTACAAAAAATAAATTATAACAATTATCAATAATTAACTTAATTATCATTATTACTAATACTTCAATTAACAATCAATAATTAACTTTAACTTCAAAGTTAAAAGCCTTAATATAGACTACTAATTATCTTTGTAAATGCTTGAACACGTTGGCTAACATAATCAATTTGTTGATCAAGAGTAATGAAATGATTACATGAAATCAAATGAAATAATAAGTGAAGTTAGACCCTAGATTCCCAAACCATTGTTCCTTCTCTGCTTATTTTTATTCTGTTTTAGAATTGTTATTTTAATTCATTTTACTTTTTAATCACTCAATTCAACTCGATTGCTTAGAATATAGAACAAGTTGTGATTGGTTAATACTTGGCATAGATTTTTAACATAGTCCTCGTGGGAACGATACTCGAATATTCACTCTTATTACTTGTCGATACGTGCGCTTGCGTAGTCTGGCAAACGGGCAACAAACATTTCCTCTTAAACCTTCTTCAATTCTTCTTTTCCTTTTTTAGAGTCAATTTTTTTTTTTTTTGCTTTCTCATCCATAAGGAGTTTCATCATATTCTTCCTGACAAATGTGTTGATTCTAGGGCAACATGCTACTTGCCATTTATAATGTGCTATGTGTTGCTTCAATTTTGTAATGACATCCTTTATTACTTTTTCACAAAGTTTGCATGTGATGTTGTTTCGATTTTCAGGTACAACTGTTCCGAAATACCATCAAATATCATCACTTGGAGCACCCTCCAATCTTCTCGTAGGAAATTCTTCTCTTAGCAGCATTGTCTAAATTTTATAATACCTCTTTACAAAAAATAAATTATAACAATTATCAATAATTAACTTAATTATCACTATTACTAATACTTCAATTAACAATCAATAATTAACTTTAACTTCAAAGTTAAAAGCCTTAATATAGACTACTAATTATCTTTTTTAAACAAATAATTAAGTAATTAAATTAATTATTACTATTCCTAATATTCTATCAATAATTTAATTTAATTTTAAATCCTTAATATAAGCTACTAATTAGTTATAACTATTCTTAACTTAATTTTCACATACTATTATAAAAAATTTAATTTTTTCACAATTTTTTTCAATTTCCTACTTTTCCAATTTTTCTCCAATTTCTCACTTCCCCCATTTTTCTCACTCTTTTCATCGCAAAAAAATTTCCCCAATTTTTTTTTCCCTAATTTTCCTCCTCCTCTCCCCCCCCTAATCCTTCCCAAACCCCGCCCACTTTCCCTACCCACCCATTTACGAAGCTCCTCGAAGCTTCCAAATGACTTATTCCAACCCCAAATTCCCATTTCCACCAAATCCTCCCTCATTCTTTCTCTCTTGGTCTCACAACTCTCTCCTCCCCATCCCTCATCCTTTCTCTTTCCCTTCTTCCTCTCTGCTTCCGATCCGCCCACACCCACCTCCGACCCCTTCTTCCTCTCTCTGTGTGCTTCCCTTCCTCTCTGGTTCGCGAACCACCACCCACGCCGCCCATGTCCACGACCACATCTCCTCTCGGCCCACATCGCCCACGCCATCCACCTCCATGGCCCCTTCTCTGCCTCCTTTTCGTCGGTTTCACTCTCAAACTCTCAGCCTCTTTCAGCCTCTCACGATCTCACTCTCACCCACCGCCCCCCTCTCTGCCTCCCAAATCTCACACAAATCCAACCGCAACCCCAACCTCCCAAATTTCACAAGATGTATGCATATCATACAAAACATACACAAAAAGTCAGAAACTAAACATAAGAGAGACTGAGATGGAAGAGATGAGCTCACCTGCAGAGCGCCGGAGCAAGATGGTGAGTCCGTGATCTAAGATTTGTAAGATGGAGAGTTGGATACTGGAGTTGAGATGGTTTTTAGAGAGAATGAGAGACGGAGATTCAAGTTTTCAACTTCAAGCTGAAAGGTGAGTCCGTGAATGAGATCTGATGTCTTTGTCTGAATGTTTTCTCATTTTTCCTGTTGATGAAATTATTGAGCTGAAAAGAATCTTCTTATTTTTCTTTTTCGTGCTCTGACATTATCAATTTGAAAGAAAAAATAGAAAAAAAAAATAGAACGGAGCACCGTTGCGGCCGTTGTGGCTGCAACACCGTTCCGTTATGGCTACAACACTATTCTGTTGCGACCGTTTTATGCGATTTCCGTTCACACCGTAATTGCAACCTAATGCCGTTGTGGCAGGGTGGCAACTGTAATATTGCGGCCGCACCCGGTGATGTGGACTGCAATTTAGATTCCTAGTTTCCATTTTCTATTTTCATTCTCACAAAATCATTTTCATTTCCAGTTTTCCATGATTTTGAAAACATGTTTGGTATTGGTATTTTCATTTTCATTTCCCCTCACCCTCATCCGCAATCTCTCTATTCATGGTTCCATCTCCACGTTTTTTCTTCTTCCTTCACCATTCCTTTTGTGTACAACTGAGAGGATTTGCAGAGACCTTCAACTCAATACCCAAAAATCATCATCTTCTTCAATCATAACTTGAACCCAATGCCCAAAAAATCCACCAATATACAAAGATCTTCACTTCACACCACCAAACTCATCAAAATCATCCTAGCAAATTCACCTTAAACCACCATTCAATCAAAAAGGATAGATTGGCGGCACTGGAGAAAGGAATGGTGGATCTTACAAATTTGCCTTCCAAAATGGCAGATCAAACAACCCGAGAGAATTCAAAGACACCACACAATTACCCGAATTGCTATTGCAGACGTAGACCTCGAAGGGGTTGTGGAGGAGCACCGCTTCGTAACTGTCAGATATGTACACGACGAAGGAAGGAATGGCGTCTCCGTCAAGGGTTTCGGTGGAGAGCCTCTGGAGCTAGAGCTTGGTGGTGGCGAATTCGGAAACGACAACGTCCGAGACCTCAAAGCACTTCTTCTTGGATGGACCCAAAGAGGGGTCTTCGTTGATCTTGAGGCAAACAATGCCATCTTGGTAGACAGAGAGGGTGAGGATCATGGGTTTTGGTTCGAGTTCGGGTTGGTGTTTGGGGATGAGGTTGGCGACGAGGTTTCTGTCGGAGATGGCGACATCAGTGGCGACGAAGAAGAATAGCCTCTGCAGAACCACTATCAAGCACCACCATGAAAGAAGAATGGGTGGTGGCTAGTGGCTAGTGGCTAGTGGAACCCCATCCTACGGAAGAAGATTCGGTCTCCGGAGGGGAGGGAGAGAAAAAATGAAATAAAAGAAAAAAAAAGAGTAGAAGATGTGTTTAATTGCAAAAATGCCACCGTGCATTTTCGGGATCGTTGGAAACGAGATTTTTTCGTTTTCAAAATATTTTCGAAAATGTGAGCTCCATTTCCTAAAATTAAAAATGGAAATAACTAACCAAACATGTTTTCTCTCTCATTTTTTATTTTTTGGGAAAATAAAAATAGAAAATGTGCAAACCAAATAGTCCCCAATTTTACTCTGTTTTATACTCTGTTTGTATGATTTTTTATTAATGAAACAAAATAAAATAGGTGAAGATAGATTAAAAAGAGAATGAAAAAAATAAACATAGTTATATTTTTCTTTATTTAGAAGATTAATAAGAGAACGAAATGAAAATTATTTCATCTCAATTTTGAGAGGAACAAAAGTTAGGCCTTCTATAACACTCTAAAATTTCTTAACTATTTGACAGTAATTTTGACAGTTAACAGAATTTTACTGTTTAGTGATTTTTGTGTACTGTAAAATTATTTTGAGTATTTCGTCAGTACATTTGATCGTTTTGTGTGATTTACTCCGTGTCAAGAAAATAATAATTTTCAGGCCGGGAAAAATCTTACGTAATTTAATTATTACTGTTAAGTCTTAATTATTTTACATAATCTGATTTGATTTTCGTAAATTTTCTAATTTTTGTGATTTTGTAGATGATTATGAAATTTTTATATTTCTCTGATTGTTTTTGGGCTGTTTGTGAGCTCAGGTGGCCTTACATGAGCCCATGTGGGTCCCGAAAAGTAAAAAAATTTCTACGTCTAGAAAAATTTGTACTGTTGAGACGGAGACGGGTGATCTTAGTAAACCTGAATCCACAAACAGTTTTTGAAATTTTCTTTTACTATGTTTTGTACTATATTTAATTATCAGGTGATAAAAATACAGTAAAAATATTATTCGTAGGATTATAGCAGATATAAAAATAAATAATATACTGCTTAGTCAACATTAGTGGATATCCACCATTGATTTAATCAATCATGAGATTTTTAATCAACGGTGGAGATTTAGTCTTATAAAGTGGCTAGGACCATTTATGACCTTTGGATGTAAAGTTTGAAGGAGTAATCTTGACCCTTCATTTTGGAGATACATCTAATGGGTAAGATTTTAAGGAGGAAAGATCCAATGGCCTAGATTAAGTCTTCTATCTAAAGGCTAAACCTAGAAGCTACATTAATCCTAACCATTGATCTAATCAATGGTTAAGATTGCCTAAAATGGTGGCTAGGAGATTGGTCACTCTTTGAAGAGTGCATGGAGGGGGAGACGGTTTTTGTGAAGCTTAAGGAGCTAAAGCACAAGTTGAAGACCATAATTGATCACTCTTGGTCATTATTGATCAATTTCAAGAAGCAAACTCATCAAACTTTTCTCTCCACCTCTTCTTCATGGTGGTTTCGGCCAAGCACCCTAGAACCACCCTCCATCATTCAAAAATTTTAACCAACCTAGTTTCTTGAATCCTTACCTTATTCTAAGCAACTTTCATGTTGGAAACTTTCTCTAAATCTTTCATCTTCAAGGACTTTCTTCAAGAGCAAAGGATAGGGTTTTTATGGTGAAGTGTAAGGAAAACTTCACCACTTGTCTTATTTTCATGTTCTAAGCCATGTTTGATCCATGGTTTTCCTTGTTCAAGCTTGATTTACTAATAAATATATGTTTTGTTTTGTGTTTAAGAGACCTTTGGTGGTGAAGGACTTGGAAAAAGAAGCAAACCTAGGAGCTTTTGAGGTTCTTCAAGAGATAAGAGGGAGATTCATCTCACCAACCAAGTATGGTGGTGAGAGATGATTTTGTATTTGATGGATGGTGAATCCATGTGAGGATTAATATCCATGGTCATGTAATTATTTGTGAGTATTTATGTGTTTTTTATTATTTGTTTATGCTTGATATGCTTTGCATGATTTATTTATGCTTGCATGTTTAGTATGATTTTTATTGCTTTTATAGTATGCTTGTGACATATATATGATGAATATGTATATGTATGCCATGATGTGATGATGGAAAAGAAAATAATTTTTAGTTCCAAAGAACCATAGAGGCATCACGGCCTTAAACTAATTTTTGGAGCAAAAGATTCTAAGTATTTTACTAATTATGAGTAATACATTGATGATTTTAAGGATTTGCAAAGAAAGTGGACATGAAAATGAACAAATGAATTGGTTTTAAGACAATGAGTCTCATGGTTTTGTTAAGGGAATTTTAATAGTTTTGTTTGTGTAAAAACAAGAATGGTACTTAATTGATTTAGAAGGAAAAATATTTGATGATTTCAATGGCCATGTACCACAGTTTTGAAAGTTTATAATGCCTTGATTTTATGAATCAAAGTGATTTTTAAAGTGAAAATATAATTTGATTTAGTACAAGGATTTTTGGAAAGGGAATCAGAGTGTTTTATCACTTGAGAAATAGAAATTTCAGTTATGAAAGAAAAATAGAGGTTGTAAGGGTTTGAACCTCAAATTATTTTGAAAGAAGATTGAATTTGAGAATTTATTTTGATTTATAAAGGAAACGTTGATGATTTAAAATTTACTAACGTAAAACACATCCTTTGGGTTTTGGAGAGCGTTAGGAAATTTTAAATGAGAAAAGCATTAATTTAATTCAATGAAATGGTGAATTTATGGAATAAATTATGAAAAAGATTTTCTTGAGTAAGAAAATATGAAAATAATGTGAGTAGTCATATTATTTTGAGGAAATGATTTCTTAAAGGAGAAATGTGAAAAATGATGTTGGAAATGATATTGATTTGTTTGAAAGTCCAAAATAATGTTTGGAATATTGAAGAATATTTTACGTGATTGTAAAATGGTAGAAAATGATTTACGTAACTTAAAAACGTGATTTTTAAGCTACGCGACTTGAAAAATGTTTAAATATTTCTACGTAATTTGAAAAATGTTGAAATATTTCTACGCAATTTGGAAAGCGTTTAAATATTTTTATGCCTTTGAGATATTGTTGAAAAATCGCTACGCAATTTAAAAATGGTGGAATATTTTTACGTGATTGAGAAAACGTTGAAAAATCACTATGTGATTGAAAAATGATGAAATATTTTTACATGAATAAGAAACGATGAAAAATTGCTACGTGATTTGAAAACGTAACAGAAATGTTGCGAAATTGTGAAAACGTAACAGAAATGTTGCGCGATTATGAAAATGCGACAAAAGTGTTTCACGACTATGAAAAACGCGATAACGTGATTTCGCTAATGAATATACAAGATATATTCTTGTTGGACTAGTGTATGGACACTGTATGAGAAAATGATGAATTTTGTCTGTGATTGGCATTGTTGCATTGAACATGCATTAGAAATGATGAATTTTGCTTGTGATTGGCATTGGTGCATTGAATATGTATTGGAAAGATATACAGTGAAACATATGATGAAATTGAAAAATATGCAATGAAGCATATGATGAAATTGAAAAATATGCATTGAGGCATATGACGAATTTAAATAAAATTACATTGAGATATTCGTGCATTGAACGAAAATTAATAGCTGATGCTATTGTGACCCTTGTGGTTGAAGAGAGAATGAGAATTGAAAAGTGAGGTCTATGGTGGATCTTGGGGGCGTCAAGGTTCAGCGGTCGACCAGTGGATGTTAATTGGCAAAATGACCATGTGCCACTTGACGATGTAGTCCATTGCAATGCATTAACGATACCCGACAATAACACGATTCTTTTCAAAGACTGGAGATTGTCTGTTGGGCTAAGGGTGGGCAATTAACTAGAGCATTCTTCTCGAAATTGTGAAAACCTCCATGGAGTAGGACATTGAGTCTATGTGCACATGCATAACATATGCATCATTATTGAGTATTGATTATGATAATTGAACTGTTGAATCCTTGAATAATGTTGAGGACATTATGTAAATATTGAATATTTACATCTGTGTGATATAATAATTGAGGAATATTGGATGATGATGATGATAATAATGTTGATGGCATGATTATAATTATTGTATCTGTGTGATGACAATAATGTTAATGGCATGATTGTAATTATGGTATAATATATCTGTATGATATGCTGTTTGTGTTATCTCTATGCTCCCATGTTGGTATTGGCATAGGTGATCTCACCTTTTTGTTATCTTGTTTTGTTGTGCTTGTATCATTAAAAATTATATAATAGATGGAATGAGTTTCTTAGACGTGACTGGAGGCAAATATTCTGAGTTCGGTGACAACATCGAGGAGTGACCATCCCGGACTGGTTAGTGTACAGATTTGAGGAGGAACAGAAATATGACTCATCAAGGCGGAATAAGTATGTTGAGTTTTATCGTTAGTGTTTTACCGTGCTATTAAGTAGGACCCGTCATGGGGTTTGCTGCTGTTTAAAATTGAGTCTGTAAGTTTTATATTTCTTAAATAATTGTTAAATATTAAGTAATGTCTGTTATATGAGTTTTAATCTGTTTAAAATCTATTTTTCAGTATTACTTATAAATATCAGTAAGTTTATGTTTTCGCGAAAAGAAATTTTGAAAATCACCTTTTATAACTCAAACCTTTTATGAATTGATTTTCAGATTATAAGTTGGTAGTCGGAAATGTGATGCCCTACGGGAGGTGTTACACCTTCGAGGGGAAGAGAAGGAAAATGGTTCCCTGTGTATTCCTTACACTTCTCATATATTTTAAAACTTCTAAACACAGGAAGATATTTCCCTTCCTCTCATTCTCTTTCTCTTCCCTTCATTACCTATCATTCAAATATATTGTTACTAAAAACTCATGATTTTTAAGGATGACACTGGCTATTAGAGACATGGAAGATGCCGTGGTCGGAGGTTGTGATGGTGGAAAGAGAATGACTACGCTGATGAAGGTGATGGAGAAGGGTGACATTGGCATAGGTGCGGCGACCTAAACAGCTAAGGTATCAAAGTTAATTCTTGAGCTTTATGACCTTTATCTACTCCATCTTCACTATAGGTACCAAGTGTTTGTGAAAAGTCCCAAGTGGATGCATCCTTAAATTTTTTTTTTAATATGAGTAAACTAGTATTTTGGTCCTTGAAAAATTAGGTTGGCATCAATTTAGTTCTTGAAAGATAAGTGATATCAATTTAGTCCTTGAACTATAGAAAATGACATCAAAATCATCTTTTTGTGCAAAAATGCATGATTGAGAGACTAAATTGATGTCATTTAGAGACTAAATTAATGTCAAATATCTATTATTGAGAGATTGAATTAATGTCATATTTGTATTATTGAATGACTAAATTGACATCAAAATTTTAGAAGACTAAATTAATGTTACTTGTCCCGTGTTAGTAGCTTAGTTGGTTAGAGTTAGAGACATGCAAGGAAAGTAGCGGGGTTCAATACCCTCAAATGCTCTTCATCCTAATTTGTCTTCTCTTATTCTTCCACTCCTCTCTCAGGCCCTATTAAGAGGTCATCTAGGAACCTTTCTAGGGGTTCTCTCCAACAGGTTCATAAGGTAGGTCCTTGGCATTACAAAAAAAAATTGATGTTATTTATTATGATTCAATAACTAAATTAATGTCACATATTTTTTAAAGACCAAATTAATGTTAACTTAATTTTTTAAGAACCAAAATACTAAGTTTACTCTTTTAATATTTATACCAAATAGGTATAATTTATAAGGTTGTAAAATGTTTATTCCCTTAAATTTTATCCAATAAATTATTATTGAATAAACATTAAATCCTAAAATATTAAGGAAACAACAAATATAATACTAATTATGCTAATTTTTAAGACCAAGTCACAAATTATTTTTGTGAATGTCTTATTAGTCTTAAATAATTTGTCTTTTGTCAAATCAGACAGATAAATTAATCGAGATAAATGGTAATTGATGCGAATATAACTTCACTGTAATACTAAAAACACACCCTACTTTTATTTTTATCAAAGATCTTAAAAAACAAAGAAGCTTGGCTATTCCGGGGGAAAAAAGAATTTTGGTCATTACTTGGTGCAGATAATACTAAAAATACAAAATAAAATTTTCCACAATTAAACTCAACTATTACCATTACATTTTTTTTTTTTTTGTCCTTTGTTTGCTTTTATTTTGTGTTCGTTGTTCAACCACCTCTGTTCTCAAGACAGAGTTATACACACAGCAACACGCTCCACTTGTTTTTGCTGCGTCCGATAATCCAAAACGGGCTCCGACATCCGAAACCAATGGCTGCTCCGGTGGTAGCGGAGGGCGCGGCTGTCGCGGCGTTCCGGTCGGTGATGTTACGGATCCGGCAGGCGGCGGAGAGATCCGGTTCCCGACCGGATCGGGTCCGGGTCGTGGCGGTCTCCAAGACGAAACCCGTCTCCCTGATTCGCCAACTTTACGACTCGGGGCACCGATCCTTCGGCGAGAACTACGTCCAAGAAATCGTCGAGAAAGCTCCTCAGGTGCTTGCAATTTCTCGAACATTCGAAAATCGAACTTCTAGAATCTTACAAATGCTGTGCAAGAAATTTCTAATCGTTTGGTATTGGGGCATGCCTGCTGCAGCTTCCACAAGACATTGAGTGGCATTTCATTGGGCACTTGCAAAGCAACAAAGCCAAAACACTTTTGGGTATGATTCAATTTTTTCATAATTTTATTTCAAAGTTTGTTTCTTTTTCATTCTATTAATGTGGAATGACGTTTTGTGGTTTGACTAGGATTTACATTAGAAGTGTGGCCTTTGAATGCTTTGAGTTTAATATGGGCATCATATTAGTGCTTCTTGTTTTGCAAATGTGCCTTTTTTTTTTTTTTTTGAGGTGCAAAGACCCTTTTCATAAATTCAATACTTTTCATCAAATGGGCATTCTTATAAATTCAATATTTTTCATCAAATGGGTTTTGAGTCTTGACCACTGCTTCTGTGCTTGTTATGATTTATTGCATCCTTCACATATAAAGGTGTTTGAATGTTGATGCTAGTTCAATTTTGCAATCTGAGCTGCATGCAAAGTCCTGTACCTCTCTTCAGTTGGTTCTGGACTTGCTGAAAATATTGCTTGACTTGTATTATGTTGTTTGAGCTTGTTTGGTTGTTCCTTTCTTCAGCACCCTTAGATGAACTTTAACCTTCATGCTTTATGCAGATGGAGTTCCAAATCTGGCCATGGTTGAGGGTGTTGACAATCAGAAGGTAAAGACTTACAATCAATATCACTTGTAATTCTTGGAGGTATGCATGAATTCATTGTTGTTGTATTCTATTCTATTAATTTGAAGGAATCTAAACAACGGTCTTCATGTTGTGCTCAATTATCAACTAGCATTTAGTATTAGCTATTGATAAGGCCTATATTATGATTAACTAGTTAAAATTTCAAATTGTGATTCCGATCCACCTAATTTTCTAACTAATGCCAGTTGCCATTTGACAAACCTTAGAGTGTTCTTGTACCTCTGGAACTGCCAGGTGGCAAATTATCTTGATCGTATGGTTTCAACCCTTGGAAGAAATCCTCTGAAGGTTTTGGTGCAAGTAAATACTAGTGGAGAAGCATGTGAGTTCAACTTAAAATAATTAGTTACTCAAAATCCTTATTATTATTTTTTGGTCTTATGAGGCTTGCCCACGCCCTTTGGTGTGAGATTAATCCTCACTCTTGGTACTTAAAATCCTTATTGTGTATGTCGTAACTTGTAAGTTTCTGCATCACCAAAATTTTGTGAGCTTGTCTTCACATACCGAGCCTTCTGTTTTTAGCATCAGGAAATTATTATTCATACTTAGTTCTTTAATGTTTCTGATGTAATTCCATAAATGAGAATATCAGAATATAAATACAACAACAACAACAAAAGTCTTTTCTCACTAGGTAGATAAATCAGAATATAAATTATTCAATTAATTTTTCCCGTTATCCCAGGGTTATTGTAGTGCATTTTAACTTTTATATATTCATTTCAGATAATGACACATTAATGTTGCATAATCAGTCATTCTTAAGATAGTTCAACAGCTATTAGATTCCTGCTGTTCCATCATTTGTTGTTAGACACAATGTATCATACTCTTCTATTATGTATTGGCATTGTTTCAAGTACTTTGAAGTGAATTGTTTTGTCAGAATATAATGCTCTTATTTCTTAAATATTTACACAGATAAACTTGTTTATGGATTTTTATATTGTTGCAGCCAAATCTGGTATTGATCCTTCCAATTGTGTTGAGCTTGCAAAACATGTGAAATTGTGCTGCCCAAACCTAGTGTTCTCTGGCTTAATGACAATAGGGAGGCCTGACTATACCTCAACTCCGGAGAACTTTCAGGTGATAAATTCTATTCTTATATTCTGGAGCATGTGGAGACTTACCTTAAAATGATCTTTTTCTTATTTGTCAGAGCTTTTCCTTTTCAGAATTATATTTCATTTCCTGTCTGTTGTATTCATATGGTTTTATTGAAATTTGATCTATGTTTTTATAATCATTTTGTTGGTTTTCTAGCACAGCATTATGTCTTTGTGCCCTGTATTCCAAATTCTAGTTGTCTACTTGCTGAAGTAAAGGTTTTATCTTTTGTGCAAAATCAGACCCTATCAAATTGCAGAAGTGAAGTTTGCAAGGCACTTGAAATGGCCGAGGAGCAATGTGAACTGTCAAACGGCATGTCCAGTGATTTTGAGTTAGCGGTATGGAATAGTGTAGTGTGCTAAAGTTATTCAGCAATAAACTATTTTTCTTGATAGTTGCATTGCGTGATCGCATCTGCGATTATCTCACAGTTCTGGATGCTTTTTACCTCATAAAACAATGAATTGACAACTACCACATAAATGGGGTTCTTTGATACTTGCAGTAATAGAAATAGTTTATAGTTGGAGATAGTTATGATGAGACGGGCACATTTCTTTTAGAATTAATATTACTGGTTGTGAATTATTTTGGAAATACTTATAGATAGTTACTAAGTCGTCTTTGAACGTTTTTGAACCATTTTTAGATTTCACAATATACTGTTGTTCTTTTACTAAGAATTATTTACTTGTATGTTGTATCAATTATTCAATTGTATGCATGCAACTAATTAATAAATAAATTGTTTTGCCTTTTTTCAGATTGAAATGGGTAGTACTAATGTGAGAATTGGGTCCACAATATTTGGACCAAGGGAGTATGCAAAGAAACAAGAATAGCAGAAAGTTGCAATCTTTCTTTCTCTCTGTCTCTCTCTCTAAGACACAAATGCATAAACGCACAGATCTTCTGAATTGTATTGTATTCATTTACCATGGCAATTGATGTAATGGAATTGGTAATTATTGAGTTCATAGTTGGTCTCTCTACCAAGCCATATACAAAATAATCTTACTATTTCTTGTTTTCTTAGAGTGCTTGTTCACACTAATTATAGAACAAAAACAAGAGAATATCAAATACGATGGTCTCTAATTATGTAGTTGCAGCATGTTATCATCATGTTGCTTAAAATTTTGGTTCCTGTTTCTGTACCTTGTCTTGTTTTGTTGATTATACGTGTGATTTGGGATTTTTCGGTTCTAATCTCACCATTGTTTTTTATATGTAGTAAGAAATTAATATGTTTAGGTTCAAACTATGATTTGCAGGCCAATCTGTATCGTGGTTCTTCTTCCTGACGATCGGATCTTAAAGCAACCAATAATTTATTCCGCTAGCTTACTGAATGCTATCCATAATGCAATTGTTATCTGCAGAAAGAAACCAAAGAATCGTAACTAAAGCTTGAGGATTGATTTTATAACAATAATAACTAGTGAGTATCAGAGTTATTGAAATAATATTATACAGTTAAAATAGAGTTGAGAAAAAAAAATTAACACATAATATTTAAAATAGAAAACCCTCTTAATGATGAGGAAAAAATTATAGACAAGACTAGAAGATTTTTATTATGGAGAAGAAAATTATAACTTTTCTCTAAATATAAAGAGAGAACAATAACACTCTTTTTGAAATAAGAGAATATACATTTCTCTAAAATAGGAAAAAATTCTAAGAGATAAGAAAGAAAAACTCTCAAGAGAAATAATAAGTTTTTTTTTCTCTTTGAATGAGATGTAGAAACTGATGGAGGAGTTCTCTATTTATATAAGAGAACCTCCTCCTCTATGCTGTTTCACATGGCGAAATAAGAGAAAATTTCTCCAATTACCTGCTTCTCAACCATACAATTTATTGCTTCTAATTTGCACCAAAACATTTCACAGCCTCAACCAATTTCATTTACTTTCCTTGGTTGGCAATAAAATTTGCTGCCTTGTTTGACTTTTTAAAGGCCACAAAAGTGGCTTTACTTCAATCACAATCTCCCACTTAAAGTCACTCAAAATCTTTCTCATCTTGTTAGTTTCATGCCACTTACGTTTCTGAAAAGCCATGGAAGGATCTACATCATTTAAACTTATCAGAGTTAATTGATTTTGTTGTAACATCTGTTAGGTTGTCTTTGGTGTGAATCTTTTACATATCCACACTCCTTTCATTTACTACTTCTCGAATAAAGTGACATTGAACTCTTATGTGCTTTGTCCTTGAATGAAAGGTTAGATCTTGCAATGGGCAAGACACTCTAACTGTCACAAAATACATGAATCTTTTGTTGTTTGTGCCCAAGTTCTTCCATTAACTTTTGAATCTAAATTGCTTCCTTGCATACTTGGGTAGCTACCATGTATTCAACTTTTGTAATGGACAGAATTACAACAGTTTGTAACTTAGATAACCAACTTACCGTTGCTCTTGCAAGTGTGAACACATAGCTTATAATAGATTTTCTTTTATCAAGATTACCTACAAAATCTGAATCAACATATCCTTTAACAATAAATTCTGATCCTCCAAAATATAATGCAGCATCTGAGATCTCTTTAATGTATATTAGGATTCTATTAACAACATTTCAATACTCTCTACCAAGATTTACCATAAATCGACTGACCGTGCCAATTGCTTGTGCAATATCTGGTCTTATACAGATCATAGTATACATAAGACTTTCCACTGCTGATGCATACGATACTCGAGACATTTATATCTTCTCTGCTTCACTGTTAGGACTCATACTTGAGGATAATTTGTAATTGACAAGAAGTCAAGTAGAGATTGGCTCACAATCTTGCATATTAAAATGTCACAAGATTTTCTTTAGATAGTTCTTTTGGGAAAGCCAAATCTTCCTTATCTTTTCTGTCTCAGTGAATTTGCATCCCTAAAATATTGTTTCGATTCTTTGACTTGATCTTTGTTGGGGCCTACCACCGACATGTCATCCGTGTACAATAGCAAAATGATAAAATCATCATCACCAAACCTCTTATAATATGTACAATGATCTGAACTCGAACTGTTGTATTTGAGGTTAATAATGAAAGAATCAAATCTCTTGTACCAACACCTTGGCACTTGCTTTAGACTGTACAGAGATTTGGTTAACTTACAAACTAAGTTTTCATTGCCTTTTTCTTCAAAGTCTTCTAGTTGGGGCATATATATATATATATATATATATATATATATATATATATATATATATATATATATATATATATATATATATATATCTTTTTCTAACTCTTCATGAAGAAAAGTTATTTTCACATCTAATTGTTCAAGATGTAAATTGAATGTAGCACACATAGTCAGGACTACTCTGATAGTGGTAAGTCTGACAACTGAAGAGAAAATCTCATTGAAATCAATACCGTCTTTCTGAAAATACCCTTTGACCACCAACCTTGCACAATATTGTTCTACTTGATTGTTGTCATCTCATTTGATCTTATAGACCCATTTGTTATCAATGGCTTTCCGTCCCTTTGGAAATTCAACAAGTTCTTATATCTTATTCCTATGTAGGGATTCCATTTATTCTTGCATTGTTGTCATCCACAGCGAAGCATCTGAGCCATTCACATCCTCCTGAAAGGTTGACGACTCTCCTTCTGTTAGAAGATAATATGCATCGTGACTTGATATAACATAGTTTAAGTATCATGATGGTGCTCTTATCTGGCATGTTGATTGTCAAAATTTTGTATCATTGGTGTCATCTGGTTCTTGTTTCTCGTGCTCTGATACTTGTTCTATTTTAGAGGAATCTTATTCTCCAGTGTTTCCATCTATCTGAACTGTAGTAGTTTCTTTCAAAGTATTGTCATCTTCTTGTACACATTGTAGTTCATTTTCTGCAAATATCACATCTCTATTGACTATAACCTTGCAGGCAGTTGGATCCCACTAGTAGTACCCCTTAACACCATCAACATAATCCAAGAATATGTATTTCCTGGATTTTGGATCCAGCTTTGTTCTTTCTTGGGAATTATACATCACATATGCAGGACATCTAAATACATGAAGAGAAGAATAATCCATTGGCTTGCCATTCTATATCTCTATTAGTGTCTTTAAACCAATTGCAGTTAATGGCGACCAATTTATCATGTAACAGGCAATTTTGACTGCTTATGCCCAAAAAGACTTGGCTAATCCTGCAGTTCTCAACATAGCTCTTGTTCTATTCATTCGCTCAGATACACCATTTTGTTGAGGTGTATGCGTAACAATAAATTGCCTTTGAATACCTTCTTGCTTGCAAAATGCAAGAAAATTATTGTCTGTATATTCTTCTTCATTATCTGTCCTTAAGTACTTGATCCTCTTTCCAGATTCAAGCTCTACTCTTGCTTTGAAGTTTTTGAGTATTAGAAATACATCTGACTTCTTCTTGATTAAATGCACTTATAATCTCCTAGAGTAGTCATCAATAAATAATACAAAATATTTTGATCCTCATAGGGACATTTCTGATGACTTCCACACATAAGAATGAATCAAGTCCAGTATGCGCTTACTTCTAGCAGTTGATCAATCAAACTTTAATCTATGTTGCTTACTTGTAACACAGTACTCACAAAAAGGTAAGTTTATTGATTTGAGTCTGGGAAGGAGATCACATTCTGCAAGAATCTTCAAACCACTTTTCAACATATGACCTAATTTGCGATGCCACATTATCATTGATTTTTCATAGCCTGCTGATGCAACTGATGCATCCGCCTTTTACAGTGTATCTCCCACAAGCATGTATAGATTTGTCACGATCTTTTTTTATTTTCATCACCACAAGAGCACCTCTAACAACCTTTAAGATCCCACTTTCAATATGGGTCTTGCACATGAGGTCATCCAATTGCCCAATAGACAATAAATTCTTCTTTAAACTCTTCACATGTCATACTCCTTGAATTGGGTGAACTGTACTATTGTGCAATTTTATTTCGAAAGTACCAACTCCAGCAATCTCCAAGGTATGATCATTTCTCATGAACATAGATCCTTCTAAGATAGGGTCATAAATATTAAACTAGTCTCGTTGTGAAGTCATGTGTCATGTTGCTCTTAAATCCATTAACCAAACATCAGTGAGTTACTTTCCACCTTTAGAACCAATTGTTACTTCACTATATAGGATTTCTCCTTCATCAGAGGTACTAGCAACACTTTCTTGAGAGGTTGTTGCTTCAAAAGCTTTTTTTTTTTTTTGCATTTTTCTTGTTATGTCAACAATCTTTCTTCAAGTGCCTTCTCATGCCATAATGATAGCATTTGAAGTTCTTCCTTCTTCGTGACTTTGATCTACTTTGATTTTGGCTCCCACTAGAGTCACGTTCTGTTGATCTTCCTCTCGTCATCGACAAAGTGTATGCTTACTTTGAGTTTTCGAATTTGTCTTCCTTATTCTTCTGCTTGGATTCTTCTTCAAGAATAACAACAGCAACATCATCAAATCGAAGGCTATCAGCAATATTATTATTTGTTATGTTGATGATGAGTTGATCATAAGAGTAAGGTAGACTTTGAAGTAGAAGCTCTGCATGTTCATTTTCAACCATATTGTAATTTGATGTGGTAAGCTGGGAAAATAATGTGTTTATATTGTTGATGTGATCCGTTACCATTATGAATTCACTTATTCGAAGGGTATAAAGTTTCCTGTTTAAGAATATCCTATTATGAAGTAACTTGACCTCGTACAATTGGCGAGTGCATCCCAGATGTTTTTCACCGTCTTCTTTTTGCAACACTTGACAAGACTGAATCTGTCATTGCTAGATGTAAGTTGCCGACAACATTATCATTCATCTCCTTCCACTTATCATCAGTTATTCCTGTGGGTTTGTCTTTAATTGCTGCTAAGCAATTGTCCTTTCCTCAAGATTGCCTTTATCTTTAGTTTTCATAGGGAGAAATTACTCTCATTGAACTTCTTAATCTCAAATTTTGTTGTCATGGTATTGATAATGATATGTTTTTTTTTCAACAAGACTGACTTATTCTATTTCATCATGAATAATACCAAGCCTCGTATATGTTAACAATACTGCAAAAATATAAAACCACACATGTGAATAGTAATCGTGAACAATACTTGCAGCGTGAATAGTACCAGCAACTAATGTCTCTGATACCACTATTAGATGCCAGAGTTATTAAAACAGTATCACACAACTAAAATATAGTTAAGAAATTAAGAATTAACACAATATTTAATGTAAAAAACCTCCTTAATGATGAGGGAAAAATCATGGGCAATACTAGAAGATTTTTACTATATTGAAGAAAATTACAACTTCTCTCTAAATACAAAGAGTAAACAATAACAATCTATCTTAAAATATGAGAATATATCTTTATCTAAAATAAGAAAAAATTCTAAGAGACAAGAAGGAAAAACTCTCAAGAGAAATAATGTTTTTTTTTCTCTTTGAATGGGATGTAGAAACTGATGGAGGACTCCTCTATTTATAGAGGAAAACCTCCTCTTCTATGTTGTTTCATCGTGCAAAATAGGAGAAAATCTCTCCAACTACCTGTTGCTCAACCATATAATTTATTGCTTCTAATTTGTACTAAAAATATTTTACAGTCTCAACCAATTTCATTTAGTTTCCTTAGTTGATAATAAAATTTGTTGTCTTGTTTGACTTTTCAAAGGCCACAAAAGTGGCTTTACCTCAAGGTGACTGCTCCGGTGCTTTTGAAATGTGGTTGCCACCGATGGCTTCACATTAACTTCCAATCAGAATTTGACAAATAAGCACTTGATCAATTAAGTTGAATCCATGTCACTTCCACACGTTTCCGACAATTCATCCTCTTTCCGTACTACTCCTTCCTTTCTCTTTAAAAACTATTTTTCTACCTTTTTTGGTACACTTTTAAAACTATTTTTTTATATATTTGACATTTGGCTTGTTTAATCATCAACATAATATCACAGTACAATTGGTTAATTTTGTAATTTATAAATAATTATTCAACAGTATATACGTACAAAACTTACTCTTAATCTAATTTGATCTCTTCACAAATTTGATTTATGACAATCATCTGATATTATCGTCTCATCATTATTGTCGACTTTAACTAGTAAATTCATTTTGTTTCTATATACTAATCATTATTAGTATATGAATAGTAAAAATATTAATAATTCACGTAATTAACATAACACATATTCAATAAAGTAATATAAATTAATTGTTTGTGTACCCAAAAAAAAAGTAATTGTCTTACATCAAATATATCTAAGAATAAGAATGTCCTATGTTGAGAGATTATAAGGTGAGAATTTTTATGATACATAATAGATATATTACTTAAGTAGAGTTATCAAAAATTTATTGAAAATTAACTTCACAATAAATATTTAAAATTTTATTAAAAATAACCAACAATTAATAAAATACTTGATATACATCATACCTTAAACATCCTTAATGCTAAACATTGTTAGTGTATGGATAATAACGAGAGTACACTCTATTACCAAAGAATAAAATAATAATAAGAGTACAGTCTAAACTATTAGGCAAATGTCACAGGCTACCACATAATTTTCTTGGCACACACCAAATAATATAGTAAGAAGGTTGTCTGATATCAGTGCGCGCCTAACGATATTTTAGAAGTATTTTGCCCAAAACTAAATAGTACCTCTCGCAAAAGAAAATAGTTTTAAAGAGAAAGGAAAGAGTAGTACGGAATTGTCAGAAACGTGTGAAAGTGACATAGATTCAACTTAAGTGACCAAGTGCTTATTTGTCAAATCTGATTGGAAGTTAATGTGAAGCGACTGGTGACAACCACATTTCAAAAGCACAGGAGTAGTCACCTTACCTCAATCACATGTCCGGTATGTTCATGGGATTTTCTAAATTTAGTTTAAATATTAAAAGTATAAATTAAAAGAGAGAATATGTTTAAAATTAAGAAATAGATATGTATAATTAGGTTAAAAGAGAATTTAAATTTAAAATTAAAAAAATTAAGAATAGAACTTGTCAATTTTATTTTAGAGAAAGTATAATAAAAAAATAACATACTCTTAAATAGAAGTACTTTAATTTAATAAATAATGGTGAATGGATCGATTTTTAAAGAGCAACTTCAAAGTGTTTGAATTCCGCTCATAATTTTGCCTGGTAAAAAAGTCTCGACGAACAAGCTTATACCTACATTGACATCTCATAAAAGAAAAAGAAAAGAAAAAATTTCTTTTACATTTGAAATTTTACATCTGACTTGCACCAATTAACGATAAGGCAATTATTAGCTAATAATATGTATAAATTCATTAATAGTTTGCTAGTATGTTAACCAATCCATCCGTGTTGTTGTAAAAGGATATTAACTAAGGAGCCTAACTTTGTTATTAGATATTTTTTTTATTAATGAAACGGAACAAAATAAGTGAGAATAGATCGGAAAGAAAATAAAATGAATAAAACATAATTACTATTGTTTTTGTTTGGAAGTTTCATTAATGGAACAGAATGAAACATATGTTTTCTCTATTCCACCTTAATTTTGGGGAATAAAAGTTGAGCATTTAAGAGGAAGAGAGGGAAAATGATTCCCTATATATTCTATTTTCTTTCTATATATTTTAAAACTCCCAATTAAAGGAAGTTATTCCTAGGGATGACAATGGGACGGGACGGGGGCGGATAGTACTTCTCTCGCCCCCGCCCTCATCTTGTCACGTGTACCAATTTGTGATCCACACAGATAGGCGGAGGTATCCACAAATATTCGCCTGTAGTTAATATTTTAAAATAAAATTTTAAAAATTACAAAAAATAAAAATAAACTTTAACATCACATACTACAACTTTATTCAATAATCTAATATTCTTATAAAATTAAAAGAATATTATAAATAACAAACTAAATTTAATTATATTTTATAATAATCGGTTTATATAAATAACTATTACATAAATAGTATAAATTTTTTCAATAAATTTTATCATTATGGACTCATTCAATAAAATATATATTTTAAAATAATAAAAATATATGTATTTTCATCTCATCTCAAAGTAAAAAAGAAAAAAAGAATCATAATATATGATATATATTAAATAAAAAAATATATTTAACGAATTTGTGGTATCGGTGAGACGAAAGTCTTTATAATTTACGCCCCCGCCTTCATTTATTAAACAAGTACTCATCTCTGCCCCCATTGCGGATAATTCCTGCGGATATCCACGGATACGAGTAATTTTGTCATATCTAATTATTTTCTTCCTCTCATTTTCTTTCTTTTTCCCCCATTACCTATCATCTACACATAATTTAAAAGTTATTTCTCACTATCTATTATAGTATTACTTATTTGTTACAGTAATTTCTTTTAAATAGAAAAACAATTTATTTTGTAAGAAAATGCTATCGATTTACATTAAAAATTAAAAATTATTTATAACTTGCACAATCTCTTCAACAAGTATGATAATATATGAGTTTAATTACATTCATTTGAACTTTAACTGAACTAACTCTTTTTTTCATAATTACACCTTACTATTTAGTGTACAATAATTATTTCTCTTATTTTTATATTAAAGTTCTTAATGATTTTATCTGCATAAATTTCAAATTTTTCAACTAAATTATTTTCTAATTTTCTTTCGTATCATATATTTTTCCACTTTTTAAGTTTTGAACAACATACTTGATTATTTTATCTTTTGTTCCCAAAGTTATTGGTAATAGCGTAAAATATACAATTTTTTTGTTATTAAAATATGTACTTGATAAATAATAATTTTATTTTTATTATTTCTTATCTAATAAAAAACTTAAAATACTACAATAACTTCTAGCGTACATCTGTCAATTTTTTTTTGGTACTAATACAAGAGAGATGCAACATTAATTAAGTAAATTATAATATTTTATTGTGTTTATAATGATTAAATGGCTAATGTCAACTTATAAAACACTGATATCTTTATTTTAATTTAATATTTATATTTTTATGTTAATTTTATATTTATTTTATATATTATATATTTACCATATCATATCTTATAATATTTGAAATTTGTCATGCCCATGTACATATCAATGTCATGTCTTATCCTTATCCTAATTTGTTATGTGCTTCCTAAATGTCACAAGCCATGCTACATGTCAGTGTCGTGTCTTATCCTTATCCTAATTTGTATATATGTTCCTAGGTGTCACAAGCCATGCTACATGTCATCTCGTGACAACACAAATTTGTTAGTGGAGACTTATAGCATGTTTGGCTTTCAGTTAAACTCAGCGTTCCACTAAGGGCCGTTTGGTTTAACCTTTAACGTATTTTTTTCTCCAACGACAAGCACACAAATTTGAAACTGTTTCCAAACATAAATTAGACTTCTGGCTTACTTTTAACTAAACTTAAGTTTGCAAACACACTTTTAACTAAACTTAAGTTTACCAACTGTAATCCAAACACACACTTACTGGTTTAAGGCCTTATAGGGCCTTTGGAACCTACATCTTCCGCACTTGAAATGGAAAGTTAGTTGTATAACAGAAACGCATATGCTGTAATAGAGTTCATTTTCTACTTTGCTTAGCTAAGCAGGGCAGAAGGTGCTGAGTTTGCCTATCATATCTCGAATTTAATAATCATAGTATATTATCATAGTTACTAAATTTGGATTTATTACTTAACAGATATGTAATTTTTAATATAGTATAACGACATTATATAAAAAATATAAGTCATGAAAGAATATATAAATATTATATTACAATAGTATTTTTTATAAATATCATACATACATCGTTTCAAAATAAATTACCTAGCTACACTAAGCTAAGTACTCCAAGCTCCTGCTTCTCTTTTTGAAGAACTTGCACCTAAATTTACATAACAACACAATCGGAGTGAAAAATCACATATTAGTAGAAGTATTCTAAAACTAGCAGTTTATACAATCATACAAATTACACAACCATTAAGTTAACACTTCAATCACAAAAACACAAAAACACTTCCTTCTTAGAAGTATGCAACCGCTCATACAATTGCATGTCATGATTTTGAATGAATGACGACAACTACTCATACAATTGTCATGCTATACCAAATTATGTCTAGTATGTATGTCTATGCAATAACTTAAGTATGAAATGAATAATGTATGATACCAAGTTCATGGTAATGCCATGAATGTATGAGTCCTAAACAAAGTAATGGAAGTCACATCCATAACCTTGGACAAACACTGGAAGTCCATCCAAAAAATAACACTCTGAGTAGTGAAATCCATCAACTACACGGTCTTCAAAAACGGAGAGGAAGTCCATCCTCAGAACCATAAGGAAATCCATCTTTATCAACGCAACAAACATAAAGAGTATACCATTCACCTCAACTATGTTTCACAATCATATCTTGCAAAACAATTATTAATTACTTCCCATAATTAGCTCTACAATTGATTTACATGCATCTCAAGTTCATTTTTTTAAATCTTTAATCCAAATACTTCTAAAAGTACTTCAACACTCTTAAAAGAGTACACATGAGTGATTCCTACTCCTAGGAAGACTTATGTTCTCAATATCACAATATATGACTCATATCTCCATGCCTAATTACCTCTTGTAATTTGCATAACAAATCACTTTGATTTATCATGTTTTCACTTCATTAAATACTCCTATTAGAGCATCAACACTCATTAAGAAGCACAAAAGAAGAAACTATACCAATTAGAAACTCTAGTTCCACAAAATAAGGTTCCTAGTGAATCTTGATCTGGGCGCTTAGGCTCTCAATCATCCAGCGCTCAAGCGCTGACTGGGCAGAACTAGCCTAGATTTTTCCCTGCTTCAGCGCTCATACGCTCACTTCTTGGCGCTCAAGTGCTACGTACGCGCTTAGCCGTTCAAGTCCCAGTGCCCAAGCGCTTGGTACATTGCATCACGCAATTCCCTTCTGGATAGTGGGCGCTCAAGCACCCCAATCCCAACGCTCAAGCTCTGGCTACCTAGAATGAAATCTATAGAATTCTGCAGATTCGGATACTGTTCCATTAGAACTCACCCATCCTCCAATCACTCAAACTTCACATCCAAGGGATTTACAACCTTCCACAAGGTTCAACTACACATAGCAACTCTTATTCCACTTTAATTTCACTTAATCGCTCAAAACATGCATCCATCATCACCCTAAACCAAAAATCCACATTTACGACCTAAAATGGGAACCAAGGTATTCAAAGGCTGAAAATCCAACTTCTTGCTTCCATCAAACCAAAAACATGCTATTCTTTAGCTTTCTAACAAGATTCATGCATTTATTAACATAAATACAATTCTCACACTTCAAAACCCCATATCCCCCAGCGAGTCTCCATAAACCCAATGAAGAAGATAAAGTTAAGAAGTAAAATAAACTTTCCCCCTACCTCTTGTAGACAAGATGAAGATGAAGCCAATGATGGCCATGGAAGATCCTTCCCTTTAGTCTTCTTCCTTTCCCCTTTCTCTTTTTCTTCCTTCTCCTTCTTTCTTTTCTGCTTTCTCTTCTCTACCGTGAACTAACAATAGCAAAGTCCAACTTTGCTATTTAAAGATAACCACTAATGTGGTACCAACAATCTTGATCTGCTAAGAACACTCAGATTTTATCAAATCCAATTCTCTACCCTCCAATAGACTTAAAATAAATCTTATGATTCATTAAAATCTATTTTCACCATTTCCACACTTTTTCATATCTACTGGCAGTCAATCCGACATTAAAACACACAATCAGTATACTTAAAAATACCAAACTAATTCTGATAAATCTCATTCTTTAATTGTAGCACAATTCACACATTTGTGACATAGAAATAAACTCTCCACATTTATCTCCACTAACTAAGCAGTTTAAGTCACTTCTCGAGCTAAAAATAATTATTTTCCACACATAGCATTGCAACAAAGTGCCTAAACATGCTCAGAAAGCCACAAAACTCTACAGACATGTTAAGCAAGTATTATGCTACCTCTGTATCCATATACAAGCCTAACATGTTTTTTTTTCCAGGGTGTTACATTGCCAAGAAAAGCATACAGGAACATTTAGCCTATGATGTTGTTAGTATAAAAATAAACTTTTTGATTCAAATAATTTTGAGATTTATTCAAAAACTTAGTATAAGTGATATTTATTAAGTTATCATAAGTTGCATTTGTGAGTTTGAATAAACACAAATACCCTAATTCTTTTAGAATCAAGATTATTGTGAAATTTAAGGAAGTTACTAAAGAAGTGAAAATCTCAATTTTGTCTTGAAAGTTGAGATCCAAAACACTAGTAACTACACTTAGGAATTTTCTAAAGATAAAAGTGAAGAACAATTACTAGAGTCAAGTTTTATCTTATCCTTTTGACTCATTTGACTTATCTAGCTAGTAACCATATATTGACTTAGTAAAATTAATTTATAGTGGGTAGGAAAAAGTGAGACCACTTCAGTCAGTTTTAATTTAATTTAAATTAAAAATCTAACATTCTCCCATTTGGTCCAACTTTTTCTCATATTATATGATATTCACAACGTTGACATCTTTATGCTTATATCCAAGAGGTTAATCACATGAATCATGACAGTATGCTCTTTAGTAAATGAGTATTACCTTCCATGTATTACAATGAAATTTCCTCCCAAAGGCCTCAATTTAACTAAATGAACAAGTTCAATACTTATTTTGAGTCCAAAATAAATGTCTTTCTCAAATCAAATGTACACATAAAAAATGAGAAGACAAATAAACTAGACTGAAGTTTCATTACAACCAAAGGGAACTCTTAATAACTAAGTCAAGTCCCTTAAGCATTATATGATCCTTGAACAACTTTGGTGACATGCCTTTAGTCAAAGGATTTGCAATCATCAATTCAATTTTAAGGTGTTCAATGATGATCTCATTTACTTTAACACATTCTCTCATGGCTAAATACTTTATATTGATGTGTTTACTGCGACTTCCACTTTTGTTATTTTTAGCCAGATAAACAACATTTGAATTATCACAATATATCTTAAATGGCTTAGAGATGGAATGAACCACTCGAACACCTGCAATGAAACTCTTCAACTAGATACCTTGTGATGTTGCATCGAAATAAGAGATGAACTCAACTTCCATAGTAGAGGTAATAACTAATGATTGCTTAGCTCTTCTCCAAGATATTGCTCTGTTAGCCAACATGAAGATATATCTGGATGTTGACTTACAAAAGTCAGTGCAACCAGCAAAATCTGAGTTTGTGTAACCAATGAATTCCAAAATATTAGATCTTTAGTACATAAGCATGTAGTCCTTGGTTCCTTGGAGGTGCCTCAATACTTTCTTTGCAACCTTCCAATGATCCAAGTTTGGATTACTTTGATATCTCCTAAGCATTCCAACAACAAATGTAATGTTAGGTCTTGTACAAACCTAAACATACATAAGGCTTCCAATAGCATAAGCATATGAAATGTTTTTCATTTGTTCCCTTTCAAGCTCATTTTTAGGGCATTAGTTCAAGTTGAACTTGTCATCCTTCACAACAGGTGCCATATTTGGTGAATAATTCTTCCTCTGAAATCTCTCTAGAACATTGTTGATATAGCCTTTCTGAGATAGACTAAGAACTCCTTGAGGTATGTCTTTATGGAACTCAATACTAATGACATAAGATGTCTCACCCATATCTTTCAGATCAAAATTCTTGGAGAGAAATTATTTCACCATATGTAACAACCTCAACTCATTGGCTGCAAGAAGGATATCATCCACATACAAGACTAGAAAGATTATTTTACTCCCACTAACCTTGTGGTATATGCATTGATCCATACTGTTCTCAACAAAACCAAATGATGAGACAACATTATGGAATTTCAAATACCATTAATGAGAAGCATGTGTTAGTTCATATATGGATTTCTTGAGCTTCAAACCAAATTAGCCCCATCACTAGAGGAAAAACCTTTAGGCTGTGTCATATAAACATCTTCCTCTAAGTCTCCATTAAAAAATATTGTTTTCACATCCATTTGATGTAATTCCAAGTCAAAATGGTCAACTAAAGCCATTGTGACGTGGAAGAAATCTTTCTTAAATACAGGAGAGTTTCTCTAAAATCTACTCCTACCTTCTAAGTGAATCCCTCGGTAACTAATTGGGCCTTGTATCTCTCAATGTTGCCTAGTGACTCCTTCTTGGTTTTAAAGACCCATTTACACTCAACGACCTTGACCCCATTAGGTAACTCAATAAGATCTCAAACTCCATTACTGCTAATAATAGCCTGTGAAAACGTCTTTGGATCATCCTCAGCTCCTAAGTCATATTCGAACTCTTGCAGATACATATGATAGCCACTAGAAATCGTTGGTTTCCTTATTTTAGTTGATCTTCTTAATGTTGTATCTATAACCTCTTGGGAAGGTTGTTGTTCAATAGGCTATTCAACATCTTGTTTGATGTTCTTCAATCGGATCTTCTAGAGTAGGCTAAGCTTGATGTGGAACTTTAGTTACTAGTGGTTCCAAGTTCACTTGATTTCGGAGAGTGTCACAAAAAAATTACCATTTTATAACTTAATGTGAGAGTAGTATCTTCAAAGTGATCTTTCTCAAAATCTAAGTTATGAGGTAGATTGCTCCCATTAACCATGTCATTCTCAAGAAATTTTGCATTTCTTGATTTCACAATTCTAGTGCTATGAGTTGGATAATAAAATCTGTAACCCTTGGAATTTTCAGCATAACTAATGAAATATGCACTAATAGTCCTCAGGTTTAGTTTCCTCTCATTTGGATTATAAATCCTAACTTTAGTTGGGCAACCCCAGACTCGTACATGTTTCAAACTTAGTTTTTAACCATTCCATAACTTAAAAAAAAGTTTTAGGAACTGCCTTCATTGGAACTTGATTCTATATATACGCTACTGCTTTAAGAGCTTCGCTCCACAACGGATGAGGAAGTTTGGAGTTGCTAAGCATACTCCTTACCATGTCCATCAAGGTTCAGTTTCTTTTTTTAGCTACACCATTTTGATCTGGTGAACCAAGCATGGTGTATTGAGCCATAATATCATGCTCTTTGAGAAACTTTGCAAATGGACTAAGCGCATGTCCACTCTCAATGTATCTACCATAAAATTCTCCACCTTTATCTAATCTCACAATATTGATTTGTTTTTCATATTGTTTCTCTACTTATGCCTTGAAAACTTTAAAGGCATACAAAGTTTCATTTTTATTATGAAGTAAGTAAAGATACATGAATAGTGAGTAATCATTTATGAAAGAGATGAAGTGTTTTTTACCTTGTGAGTCCATGTCAGGACAACAAATATATGTATGTATGATTTCTAATATTTCTGAACTCCGCTTGGCATTTTTCTTTATTTTGTTAGTTTGCTTTCCTTTTATACAATCTATACAAATGTCGAAATTAGTAAAGTCAAGAGTCTCAAGTACTCCATCATTCACTAACCACTTAATTCTCTCTATAGAGATGTGTCCTAATCTCTAATGCTATAACATAGAGGATTTTTTATTCATAACATAATGTTTAACACTTGTGTTTTGTTGTGTAGCCATTAGATTGAATGAGATCGTGTTGGATAAATTATTTTTGAACAAACTGCCATTCAACACACCATTTCTAATAATAGTATACTTAAATAATAAATCAAATCTGAATGCATTAAAATTTAATTAATAACCAAAAGGTATAAGTCTTGAAACCAAAATTAAATTTCTAGAAAACCTAGGAATATAAAAGACATTATTCAATTCTAAAAAAAATCGGATTCTAAAATAAGTTTAGATGTGCCAATAGCTGCCACGTGCAAATGCATTCTATTTCAGAGTAGATGAATCATTCACTTTCAGTTAGCTCCTTCTGACTTATGAAGCTCTACATAGTATTAGAAACATAGATTGTAGAAATAGAGTCAATCCACCATGTGTTATGATAAATATCAACCATATTAGATTCAAAACATACATTAGAGAAAACATTACCTTTTCTCTCAAGCCAAGCCTTATGCTTATTATAATCTTTCTTCATGTGCCCTTTTCTTTTACAAAAGAAGCACCTAGACTCTTTCTTGATCTTGGCAACAAGGGGTACACCCTTTTTTTCCCTTCTCTTTCTTCTTTTTCTTTCCTTGACTCTTATCCTAAGTTACTATAAGTGCACCTTCACCAATCTCCTGAGCAAACCTCCCTCCCCCTTGAACACACATGGTTAGAAGTTCATTGATTGACCATTTGTCCTTAACTGTGTTGTAGGAGATTTTGAAATGACCATATTGTGGTGGGAGCAAGTTTAAGATCAAGTGCACCAAAAAGGAATTAGAAATCTCAACCTCAAGTGACTTGAGTTGCTATGTCTTTCATTTCCATAATGTGTTTTCAACCTTTGACTCCAATGAGCTTCGTAGATGACAACTTTGTCATAAGAGTGCTAGCCAATGCCTTATCAGATGACTCAAACTGCTCATCAATAGCCTTCATGAAATCATTTACTTTTTTACAGTCAGGAATTGAACCTCGAATATTAATAAAAATAAAGGTCTTGATGAACATAATTAAAAGATGGTTAGATCTTTCCCATCGTTTGTACAATATAATTTCATCCAGAGTATTAGCATTAGTGGGCTCAACAGGCTCATCCTTACAAAGAGCATAGTCAAGGTCCATGCACCTTAAACGGAGAAGAATTCTCTCTTTCCAAGTCTTATAGTTGTCACCAGTCAAAAAAGGAATTTCATTGTTGTCATCAGAGATAACTAAAGATTGAATTGCTAAAAATAAATAAATAAAAAATTGCTTACATTACATAATATTTCAAGGCAAAATTAGTAATTTCATCAATACGAGTTTAACAAAAATGAATCTATTTTGTGTTAAAATCGTAGTCCACAGGTACATTTTGATGACATATTAATTTATGTGTGAAAGTAATAGGAAAAATTAAAAAAATTAATTAAGTTTGAATCCTATTTCACTATAAGAGTCTTGATTGGAGAGTGGTGGAGAATTAAAAAAGAAATTAAGATAGTTTTTTTATAAACAAAGTAATTAAAAGATATACATAGAAATATGAAAAAATAAAAATATACTAGGAAACATAAATTACATATATTAAAGAAAAAATATAAAATCTAAAAGAGATTATGATTTTATTAAATTAAATTAGGAATTAAATGATTGAAAGTTATAATGCAATTTAATTAAAATTAATTTATGAGCAAAAGAAAACTCTAAGGTAACTCTAAGATACTCCTCTTTTATATATAAAAGATGTTATTTTCCATTTATTGTTTCTCTAAATGCTAGGTTGAATTCCAAGATTTTTGAAATAGAAAAAGTGGTTCCTATCAATTGATATCAGAGCTCCCAATCGCAAGATCCCTCAACAGTTCAAAAAAGAATGGAGGACAAGATGAAGCGAATCACGAAGTTGCTAGATAAGTGGGAGATATAGTTTCTAGGTCATTAGAGGAGATTGAAGATTTTGCTATTTGACGAAGATGATGCTTATGGTTGGTTGATCAGTGTGGTACAACACTTTGACGTAGATGCAACTTTAGATTGGGAGAAACTAATGATAATCACATATTTTATACATTAATAAACCTCTATTTTTAGTCATTTATACTCTCCATGTACTTAATTGATTAAGTCTGGTTATGTTTTGCAAGTTTGGACTCAAATTGGACTTAATTGATTTTTTCAGCATTATTTGGGTCTTACACCGTTTCTTTATTTCAGTCATATCTAGAGTTCTAGATGTGTAATAATTATGTATCTTACTTTGTAAGAAAGATAAGAGAGAACTTTACAACTTTTATAAAGAGCTTCAAGTAAAATTCGGACATCTAGTGAAGCTAAATGGACTTGGAAGTCAGAGTACGGGTTTTGTGATTGGAATCTAAATAGTGTGCAGTAATCAAAGCATAACTCGAGATATAGGAACTTTCTTATGCTGAAATTTTGATACTTGAAAGTTAAGACTCATATCTACAACTTTCATAAGAACACAGAACTCAAATCGGATAGTTTGGAGGTGATACTAGGTCTGGAAGTCAAAATAGAGGTGCTATACTTGGGCATGAACACTGTTTAGTAATTGGGTCATATCTCGGGCTGTAGGTGGAATTTTGAGCTGAAATCATGGTATTGGAAAGCTAAGACAAAAAGATACAACTTTGATGAAGACTATTTTTTGATTTGCTGACGAAATCCATGACTTCAGAAATGAATGATTTCGGTGACAAAGAATCTCAATAATCCAACCAATCATCCACTCATCCAACCACTCAACCAATCATCCAACCACTCCACCCACTCATCCACCTACTCTTAATCAGACCCCTTATCATTTTGTACCCCTAATCCTCTATAAAAGGCACCATTGGCTGATTATTTGGGACTCTTGGTGTTAGGCTTAGTTTTTAAAAGTTATGATTATGCTTGTTTATTATTTTCCTTTGTTGTAATTTTCTCTTGCTCTAAATTAAAGTTATGTTCATCTTTCTCTTCTTCTTTCTTTCTTTCTTCTTGTCTATGATTAACTAAATCTTCATCTTGCTTTGATGAAAGAGTGAAGCTCTTGGTAATGAAATAAGGTTAGATTATTCTATTTCTTGTACTTAAATGATATATTATCAAATGGACATTATATGTGTTGTATTTTGTTTCCAATCAATTTAGAAACCTTCTTTGTATAATGGAGATCTTGATTTATTGTAGACAATAGGATTGACACAGTAAGTGCTTGAACTCATTTACAAATATCGGTAGATAATTGAAAGAATCATAATATGATTGCATATATAATTGAACTTTGAATGTTATATTTTCCGATTGGAACCTCCGTTGTGTGTGGATTTCAATTGAGTTATAAAGAGAAATAATATTAGGTTTAATTTATTACCAATAATGGATCTCCTAACCCAAGTAAGTTCTTAAATTCATTTGTGAACATATTTTATTACTTTTGGTGCTGTGACAAATCATTTTCTTACCTCAATTAATTTTTCTTCATCAATTCCCTGTGGATTGACCTCGGACTCCCGAAAAATTTATTACTTGAGACAACCTGCACTTAAGTTTGCGTCCTTAAATCCCGAGTCAAGTTTTTAATGCCGTTGCTGGGGACTTGATTTGAAGTTTTAATTTATTGAGGTTCTTTTTCTTTAATAAAATCTATTCTCTCTTCTCCCTCATCGGAGCAAAAAATCGGCTTGTCGATCCTTTGATTTCTTTACTAACTCTCTAACTTTCTAACTATCTAACTTACTAACCTATTAACTTGCTAATATACTAACCTTCTAACTTTTAATTTATGTCATTTATTTTCTACTTACTAACTTTTAATTTATGTCATTTATTTTCTACTTACTAACTTTTATTTTCTGCACTCTAACTTTTTAATTTACGTCTTTTATTTTCTGTACTCTAACTTTTTAATTTATGTTATTTATTATTGCTTTCTAACATAATGAAATAATTTTTCTTCTTCTCTTCTCTTTCGCCACTTAGTGGGGCTCATTTCTTTCTCCGATTTTCATATTTTAAATTTATTTTCTACAATTTATTTTTTGTAATTTACTTTTTACACTTTATTTTTTGTATTTTACTTTCTAGCTTTATTTTTTTGTAATTTACTTTTCGCACTTTATTTTTTTGTATTTTACTTTTCGTATTTTATTTTCTATAATTTACTTTCCGTACTTTATTTTCTCGTATTTTATTTCTAACTTTTTACTTGTTAATATTTATTGGGTGGTTGATTTATACTGCATCCTTGTTAATATTTAGTTGCTGGTATAAACTACCGATTTGTACATTATTTTTTCTATTTTAAGTCATTTATTTATGCTTAATTGGTATCATGATTTAAATTCTGGTCGTTTAGTTAAAATTAATCCTGGTACTTTATATATTGATTTGTTTGAATCACAATCACACACAATTGACACAATGACTGAAAATGAAAGTGTACATGATGAACATGAAAATTAACTATTGCGAACCATGCATGAATATTTGCAACCACATTGAAATTCTAGTCCATCATATTTTATCTTTCCACTTAATGCTAACAATTTTAGATTTAAGCCAAGTTGATTGGGATGAAATCCGCAAGTGTACGGTTTCGTCGTCAAGTAATAAAATATCAAATCCACAGGGACTATGTTTATGAATACCAATTAATTAATTAATTCAATTAAATTAAACAAAAGAGAATATAATTGTTGAACAAGAATGTAGAAACCAAACAATTA
Organism: Ormosia emarginata; assembly: GCA_029884605.1. Classification (NCBI taxonomy): domain Eukaryota; kingdom Viridiplantae; phylum Streptophyta; class Magnoliopsida; order Fabales; family Fabaceae; genus Ormosia; species Ormosia emarginata. Next base: position 8,692,207 of record JAQQTP010000047.1, on the reverse strand, counting down.
AATAAATAAAAGTTAAGACGCAAAATTGAGATCAAAAATAGCAAATTGTTGAGAAAAGATTTCAGATTTAAGAAAGCTTCCAGGATTGGGGTTAACCACAATGATACAAGACTCCTAATTGACAATCCTCTTATTAACACTTGAAATTCAATTGAAGGTGAATTACCCTAAATTAGTTAATGTTCCCTTTCAAGATACAAGAACCGTGCCCAATTAAACCAATTCCTACTCTCGTGGTAATTAAATCTAAATTAAACCCATTACGCTTTTTGGTAATTCATTAATCCTCGAAAGACTAAACCTATTCTCGTGATTTAAACCTTAAGTTCAATTCTTATAGTTCCAACACCTAGGTTCACCTTTCAGTACGTCCCTAGATATCTATGAGATGCAAATAAGTGGCCAGCAAATTCACATGAATAATCGCAATAAGGATTGAATCAATAACATTCAAGATTGATAAAAAGGGTAAACAATATCAATTAATCATCATCAATGTATCAAAAGGGCATTGCCCAATCCTAGAAACAAAAGGAACTACTCAGACATGGAGAAGAAGAAACCAGAAATCAAGTTCCAAGAACATCCAAACCCGTAATCCTAGAGAGAAGAGAGGAAGATGAAGATCAAGAGCCTCCAATGTGCCTCCTTCCAAACCAAATTCGAACCCTAATGTTGTCTTCAGAACATTTATATATACCCTATGGGTTAAAACTGGTTCAAGCCCATCAGAAAAAAGAAAAACAGACTTAAAAATCTGACACGCACACCGAACCACGGTCGTGGCGGGTACCACGGCCAGGCCGTGGTCAGTTCTGGACTCAGACATTTCAACCAAACTCTCAACCACGGCCGTGGTGGCCACCACGGCCAGGCCGTGGTTGTCTTTGGATTTCCCCTTTTGCTTTTTCACGTAGCTGCTCGATCTATGGTCGTGGTTCAGGCCACAGGCAGGCCGTGGAACTCTCTGGAATGAGCTTTTTGTCCCAAATTGCTACCCTTTAAGCTCCAACTTCAATTGTGCAAGCTTTCCATCCATTTCTAGGCCAATTAAGCACCAATCCTGCACAACAACACCAAAAATACCGCAGTTATCCGAACTAAAGGGAAAAACAAACAAAAAGGGAAACTAAAATGCCTAGAATGTATAAAAATGCATGCAAACACAAGAACAAAATATGATGTTGTTTCACACACATCAAAATACCCCCAAGCTTAAGATTTTGCTTGTCCCCAAGCAATAACTAAGACCAAACCAAGGAGTGCGATCAAAAGAAAAAAATAAATGAGGAACCCGAGAAAACATCCAACCAAGCAATAGGCAAAGACAAACCAAGAAATAGGGAGGTAATCAAAATCAAGTCCAATTAGAGGTTAAAGTTCTCATAAATCATGCTCCTCACTAAATTAGGATCACTCAACTAACACACTCAAAGTGTTTAAGGATGAAGACAATGCGCTCAATATTCCTCAAAGAAAATGCACTTCCATAAGCTTGATAAGAAACCAAATTTCCACTAATAATCAGCATGAATGCAAGAATCAAAAGGTCTTTCAAGGGATATAATGGGGCCATGGGAATGATGTCAGGAAGGATAAAGAAAGGAGGGTATGCACAAAGGGCTAACAACATTTTCAACAAGCACAAGAAACCTAATAGAACATAAATGGAGCAAAGACAGTTTTCAATCAAGGCATAATTCCACATTTTCTTCCTTTCTTTTCAAGCTTTCATCTCAAGCTTTTCTTTTATTTTATTTTCCCTTTTTCCTCATTTTTTTTTAGAGGAGAGAGACCTCATTTTCAAAACACATGATTCCCAATACAACATTCAAACTCAGATTGCTCCATTCAATATTCTAAATGATCACTGACAATGTATCATCATAGGCATCAAGAAAATAATTATACAATAAGCTCAAAATGGGCAACTAGAGGATGAAAGTGTAACAAATTCAGAAGCACAGAAAAATACCTAAGATGCCTTAATCACATTCAAGCATGCAAACCAAGATTTCGCCTCAAAATGGTTTCAAATCAAGTTCTAGAGCACAAAATCAATGAGGAATGACCACTCAACACAAAGAATGGGATGAAAAATCATATAGTGAATAAATCCCATACAAGCTCAAAACTCACTTTTAAAAAGGTTAAAAATCAATGAGAAGCACAAATTCAGAAACATATGCTAATTATCAACTATCAAGAAATCACCTCCACTATCAATTAAAGACAATGCCATTTGCCTACCACAAGAATCAATAAATTGGGTTCCAAATCAATTATCATCTCAAAATCCCCAAAAGAGAGGGGACAAGGTTCAACCAAAAAGCGAAATATAAGATGGTGTGAAAATGCAACAAGAAAATGCAATGCAAAATGAGATATGTGAATGCATGATAATGAAGATAAAAATAAAAATGAAAAATAAATACCCCCCAAGCTTAGACCTTACATTGTCCCCAATGTAAAAATCTAAAACTATGTAAGGAATAAATGGAAAGAACTCAACTCATGGTGGTGAAAAAGGAGACGTGTAGCCATGAACTTGAACATCCGGTCTAAAACTCCATTTTTTTTTGTGTATACAGCTATATACATCCCCTACAAAGGCTCCGAACTCGGGGAGGCACCAAAGCCGACTCAACAATAGCTAACTAAGAAACAAAAATAAAAAAATGTTAATCAATAAAAATAAGAAAATAAAGGAAAAGAGATAGAATGTTGGGTTGCCTCCCAAGAAGCGCTAAGTTATAGTCATTAGCTTGACTGTGAGTTTGTTCTATGCTCAGGTGATGTCAATAGAGTGGTACTCAGTCCCCACTCCATCTTCATAGTGTTGCACTCTCTGGCCGTTTATTAGAAATGTCTTCTGGCCTTTTATCTTCACCTCAAGCACACCATAGGATATGTATACCAAAAACTTATTACTATCTCTTTTCCTTTTTTTTCTTATTTTTATTGATTAACACTTTTTTATTTTTGTTTCTTAGTTAGCTATTGTTGAGTCGGCTTTGGTGCCTCCCTGAGTTCGAAGCCTTTGTAGGGGGGTGTATATAGCTGTCGACCACAAAAAAAAATGGAGTTTTAGACCGGATGTTCGAGTTCATGACTATACGTCTCCTTTTTTCCACCACCGCAGTGAGTTCTTTTCATTTATTCCTTCCATAGTTTTAGATTTTTACATTGGGGAAAATGTAAGGTCTAAGCTTGGGGGTATTTATTTTTCATTTTTATTTTTATCTTCATTATCATGCATTCCCATATCTCATTTTGCATTGCATTTTCTTGTTGCATTTTCACACCATCTTATATTTACAGCTTTTTGGTTGAACCTTGTCCCCCTTCATGGGATTTTGAGATGATAATTGATTTGGAACCCAATTTATTGATTCTTGTGGTAGGCAACAGGCATTGTCTTTAATTGATAGTGGAGGTAATTTCTTGATTGTTGATAATTAGCATATGTTCTCTGAATTTGTACTTCTCATTGATTTTTGAACCTCTAAAAGTGAGTTTTGAGCTTGTATGGGATTTATTCACTATGATTTTTTCATCCCATTCTTTGTGTTGAGTGGTCATTCCTCATTGATTTTGTGCTCTAGAACTTGATTTGAAACCATTTTGAGGCGAAATCTTGGTTTGCATGCTTGAATGTGATTAAGGCATCTTATGTATTTTTCTAGCCTTCTGAATTTGTTACACTTTCATCCACTAGTTGCCCATTTTGAGCTTATTGTATAATTGTTTTCTTGATGCCTATGATGATACATTGTCGGTGATCATTTAGAATATTGAATGGAGCAATCTGAGTTTGAATGTTGTATTGGGAATCATGTGTTTTGAAAATGAGTCTCTCTCCCTCTAAAAAAATGAGGAAAAAGGAAAATAAAATAAAATAAAAGCTTGAGATGAAAGCTTGAAAAGAAAGGGAGAAAATGTGGAATTATGCCTGATTGAAAATCTTCTTTGCTCCATGTATGTTTTATTGGGTTTCTTGTGCTTGTTGAAAATGTTGTTAGCCCTTTGTGCATACCCTTTTCTTTATACTTCGACATCATTCCATGGCCCCATTATATCCCTTGAAAGACTTTTGATTCTCAAGCATTCATCTTTGATTATTAGTGGAAATTTGGTTTCTTATCAAGCTTACGGAAGTGCATTTTCTTTGAGGAATATTGAGCGCATTGTCTTCATCCTTAAACACTTTGAGTGTGTTAGTTGAGTGATCCTAATTTAGTGAAGAGCATGATTTATGAGAACTTTAGCCTCTAATTGGACTTGATTTTGATTACCTTTCTAATTCTTGGATTGTCTTTGCCTATTGCTTGGTTAGATGTTTTCTCAGGTTCCTCATTCATTATTGTCTCATAATCCCATTTCTTAGTTGGTCTTAGTTATTGCTTGGGGACAAGCAAAATCTTAAGCTTGGGGGTATTTTGATGTGTGTGAAATAACATCATATTTTGTTCATGTGTTTGCATGAATTTTTATACATTCTAGGCATTTTAGTTTTCCTTTTTGTTTGTTTTTCCCTTTAGTTCAGATAACTGCGGTGTTTTTGGTGTTGTTGTGCAGATTGGTGCTTAATTGGCCTTGAAATGGATGGAAAGCTTGCATAATTGAAGTTGAGCTTAAAGGGTAGCAATTTTGGACAAAAAAGCTCATTCCGAGAAGCTCCACGGCTTTAGCCGTGGCAACTTTGAACCACGGCCATGGATCGAAAATACTACGTGAAAAAGCAAAAAATGAATTCTAGAGACAAGGCCACCACGGCCTAAGTTAAGAGTTTGGTTGAAATGTCCGAGTCCAAACTAAATTCGACCACTACCTGTTGGCATGGTTCGGTGTGCGTGTCAGATTTTTAAGTCCGCTTTCTCTTTTTTGATGGGCTTGAACTGTTTTAACCCATGGGTATATATAGATGTTAAAGACAACATTAGGGTTCGATTTGGTTTGGAAGGAGGCACATTGGAGGCTCTTGATCTTCATCTTCCTCTCTTCTCTCTAGATTACGGGTTTGGATGTTCTTGGAACTTGATTTCGGTTTCTTCTTCTCCATGTATGCTAGTTCCTTTTGTTTCTAGGATTGGGCAATGCCCTTTGATACATTGATGATGATTAATTGATATTGTTTACCCCTTTATTAATCTTGAATGTTGTTGATTCAATCCTTATTGCGATTATTCATGTGAATTTGCTTGTACTTATTTGCATCTCATAGATATCTAGGGACGTCTTCGAAAGGTAAACCTAGGTGTTGGAACTATAAGAATTGAACTTGAGGTTTAAATTACGAGGTAGTAGGTTTAGCCTTCGAGGATTAATGAATTACCAAAAGCGTAATGAGTTCAATTTAGATTCATTACACGAGAGTAGGAATTGATTTAATTGGGCACGGCTTGTATCTTGAAAGGGAACATTAACTAATTTAGGGTAATTCACCTTCAATTGAATTTCAAGTGTTAATAAGAGGATTGTCAATTAGGAGTCTTGTATCATTGTAGTTAACCCCAATCTGGAAGCTTTCTTAAATCTGAAATCTTTTCTCAACAATTTGCTATTTTTATTCTCGCTTTTGCGTCTTAACTTTTATTTATTTAATTGTTTGGTTTCTACGTTCTTGTTCAACAATTATATTCTCTTTTTGTTTAATTTAGTTGAATTAATTAATTAATTGGTATTCATAAACATAGTCCTGTGGATTCGATATTTTTATTACTTGACCCATGCAGACACCTTCGATTTCACCTCAATCAAGTTTTTGGGGTGAAATCCGCAAGTGTACTAAGCCATCGTTTAAAATGTCGTCAAGTAATAAAAAGATCGAATCCACAGGGACTATGTATATGAATACCAATTAATTAATTAATTCAATTAAATTAAACAAAAAGAATGTAATTGTGGAGTGATAAGAACGTAGTAACCAAACAGTTAAATAAATAAAAATTAAAATGCAAGGTTCAGATCAAAAACAGAATTTGTTAAGGAAAAGATTTCAGATTCAAGAAAGCTTCCAGGATTGGGGTTAACCACAATGATACAAGACTCCTAATTGACAATCCTCTTGTTAACACTTGAAATTCAATTGAAGGTGAATTACCCTATATTAGTTAATGTTCCCTTTCAAGATACAAGAACCGTGCCCAATTAAACCAATTCCTACTCTCGTGGTAATTGAATCTAAATTGAACCCATTACGCTTTTTGGTAATTCATTAATCCTCGAAAGGATAAACCTACTCTCGTTATTTAAACCTTAAGTTCAATTCTTATAGTTCCAACACCTAGGTTCACCTTTCAATATGTCCCTAGATATCTATGAGATGCAAATAAGTGGCCAGCAAATTCACATGAATAATCGTAATAAGGATTGAATCAACAATATTCAAGATTAATAAAAGGGGTAAACAATATCAATTAATCATCATCAATGTATCAAAGGGCATTGCCCAATCCTAGAAACAAAAGGAACTACTCAGACATGGAGAAGAAGAAACCAGAAATCAAGTTCCAAGAACATCCAAACCCGTAATCCTAGAGAGAAGAGAGGAAGATGAAGATCAATAGCCTCCAATGTGCCTCTTTCCAAACCAAATTCGAACCCTAATGTTGTCTTCAGATCATCTATATATACCCCATGGGTTAAAACTGGTTCAAGCTCATCAGAAAAGAGAAAAACGGACTTAAAAATCTGACACGCACACGGAACCACGGCCGTGGTGGGTACCACGGCCAGGCCGTGGTCAGTTCTGGACTCAGACATTTCAACCAAACTCTCAACCACGGCCGTGGTTGTCTCTAGACTTCCCCTTTTGCTTTTTCACGTAGCTGCTCGATCCATGGCCGTGGTTCAGGCCACGGCAGCCGTGAACTCTCTGGAATGAGCTTTTTGTCCCAAATTGCTACCCTTTAAGCTCCAACTTCAATTGTGCAAGCTTTCCATCCATTTCAAGGCCAATTAAGTACCAATCCTGCACGACAACACCAAAAACACCGCAGTTATCTGAACTAAAGGGAAAAACAAACAAAAAGGGAAACTAAAATGCCTAGAATGTATAAAAATGCATGCAAACACATGAACAAAATATGATGTTGTTTCACACACATCAAAATACCCCCAAGCTTAAGATTTTGCTTGTCCCCAAGCAATAACTAAGACTAACTAAGAAATGGGATTATGAGTCAATAATGAATGAGGAACCCGAGAAAACATCTAACCAAGCAATAGGCAAAGACAAATCAAGAATTAGAGAGGTAATCAAAATCAAGTCCAATTAGAGGCTAAAGTTCTCAGAAATCATGCTCCTCACTAAATTAGGATCACTCAACTAACACACTCAAAGTGTTTAAGGATGAAGACAATGCGCTCAATATTCCTCAAAGAAAATGCACTTCCATAAGCTTGATAAGAAACCAAATTTCCACTAATAATCAGCATGAATGCAAGAATCAAAAGGTCTTTCAAGGGATATAATGGGGCCATGGGAATGATGTTAGGAAGGATAAGGAAAGGAGGGTATGCACAAAGGGCTAACAACATTTTCAACAAGCATAAGAAACCCAATAGAACATACATGGAGCAAAGACAATTTTCAATCAAGGCATAATTCCACATTTTCTCCCTTTCTTTTCAAGCTTTCATCTCAAGCTTTTCTTTTATTTTGTTTTCCCTTTTTCCTCATTTTTTTTTAGAGGGGAGAGACCTCATTTTCAAAACATATGATTCCCAATACAACATTCAAACTCAGATTGCTCCATTCAATATTCTAAATGATCACCGACAATGTATCATCATAGGCATCAAGAAAACACTTATACAATAAGCTGAAAATGGACAACTAGTGGATGAAAGTGTAACAAATTCAGAAGGCCAAAAAAATACCTAAGATGCCTTAATCACATTCAAGCATGCAAACCAAGATTTCGCCTCAAAATGGTTTCAAATCAAGTTCTAGAGCACAAAATCAATGAGGAATGACCACTCAACACAAAGAATGGGATGAAAAATCATATAGTGAATAAATTCCATACAAGCTCAAAACTCACTTTTAGAGGTTCAAAAATCAATGAGAAGCACAAATTCAGAGAACATATGCTAATTATTAACTATCAAGAAATCACCTCCACTATCAATTAAAGACAATGCCTGTTGCCTACCACAAGAATCAATAAATTGGGTTCCAAATCAATTATCATCTCAAAAATCCCCAAAAGAGAGGGGGACAAGGTTCAACCAAAAAGCAGAAATATAAGATGGTGTGAAAATGCAACAAGAAAATGCAATGCAAAATGAGATATAGGAATGCATGATAATAAAAAATAAATACCCCCAAGCTTAGACCTTACATTGTCCCCAATGTAAAAATCTAAAACTATGGAAGGAATAAATGAAAAGAACTCACTGCGGTGGTGGAAAAAGGAGACGTGTAGCCATGAACTTGAACATCCGGTCTAAAAGTCTATTTTTTTTGTGGCCGACAGTTATATACATCCCCCTACAAAGGCTCCGAACTCAGGGAGGCACCAAAGCCGACTCAACAATAGCTAACTAAGAAAAAAAAGTGTTAATAAAAAAAATAGGAAAATAAAGGAAAAGAGATAGAATGTTGGGTTGCCTCCCAAGAAGCGCTAAGTTATAGTCATTAGCTTGACTGTGAGTTTGTTCTATGCTCAGGTGATGTCAATAGAGTGGTACTCAGTCCCCACTCCATCTTCATAGTGTTGCACTCTCTGGCCGTTTATTAGAAATGTCTTCTGGCCTTCTATCTTCACCTCAAGCACACCATAGGATAAGACTCGAACAATCTCATATGGTCCAGACCATTTCGACCAAAACTTACTTGGACAGAAATGTAGAAGCGAGTTATCAACAAGAACTTTATCCCCTGGTTTAAATTCATGCTTCTGGACACATTTGTCATCCCGCTTCTTTGGTCCTTTCTTGCAGGGCTTGACCTTCTCGAACTTGGAAGAAACCTTAGGCAAGGTCTCCTCTAATTCAGCATAAGTCACAGATTCCTGCATATCTGAAAGTACAACTCTGTTCACATCATCAGTAGCATCTATGCGATTACATGAATTAGAGGAATTAAGATTTTTTTTTTCAGAATTGAAAACATTAAAAACTACTTCCTCATTATTCAATTGCAAAGTCAATTTCCCTTCGTGGACATCAATAATTGCCCTTCCAGTGGCGAGGAATGGTCGCCCAAGTATGAGCGGTATTTTAGCATCTTCTTCCATGTCAAGCACAACAAAATCAACAGGTATAAAAAACTTACCCACTCTAATAGAAACATCTTCCAAGATGCCAACGGGGTACTTGACGGACCGATCCGCCAACTGGAGTGAAATAGTTGTGGGTTTCAGCTCACCCACCTCCAACTTCTTGCACACAGAAAGAGGCATAAGACTGACACTAGCCCCTAAGTCACACAGAGCTTGATCAAAATTTGTGTTACCAATCAAACAGGGAATAGAGAAGCTACCTGGATCTTTTAGCTTAGGAGGGAATTTATTTTGAATTAAAGCACTACACTCCTCAGTTAAAGATACGGTCTCATATTCATCAAGCTTTCTCTTATTAGACAAAATGTCCTTAAGAAACTTAGCATAGGTAGGCATTTGTTTCATCGCCTCAGTGAAGGGTACATTAATGTACAATTTCTTAAGGACCTCTAGGAACTTCCCAAATTGCATATCTAGCTTGGCCTTAGCCAATCTTTGAGGAAATGGCACTGGGGGTTGGTATGGTTCAGGGAGTACATACTTAGACACCTTTTCATTAATTTCCTCTTCCTCTAAGGGTTGTGTCTTAGTGTCTTTTTCCTCATTCCCATCATCTTTGTCACTAACCTCCTTATCCTTGGGATCCTCTAGGTTCTTACCATTTCTCAAACTAACAGACATGCAGTGTTCATTACCTGGATTAATTTCAGGCTGACCAGGAAATTTACCTTGTTGCCTATGTGAAGTGCCTGCAAGTTGGGCAATCTGAGTTTCTAATAATTTATTATGAATGGCCAAATTTTCAACTTTAGATGATAACTCTCTAATGGCCTCAGTCATAACTTGCCCATGTTGCCTAAACTCCTCATTTTGCTTAGCTTGACTCTCAACAAAATTCTCAAGAAGAGACTCAAGTTTAGAGTTTTGTACCTGTTGGAGTCCAGAAGAGGGTTTAGCACTACCTTGCCCTGCTTGTGTTGACTATTCCTAGGAGGAGAAGTTGGGATGTGACTTCCAACCGGGGTTGTAAGTTTGAGAATATGGATCATTCCTCCCCTTTTGGTTGAAGTCATGGAAATTGTGGCATGATTCCACTTGCTCCCCCGGTGCACCTTGTGAGGAGTCAATTCCAACTTGGCATTCAACACCTATGTGTCCTTGTGCTCCACAAATCTCACAAAAATTGTTAGAGGCACCTATGGCATTTACATGAGCCTTTTCAAGCATGTCAAAACGTTTATTCAAATAATCAAATTTTGACATAATTAAATCAACTCCGTCTACCTCAAACTTACCTCCCGAGAGTTTTCTCGGGTTATTACCTCTTTCATTTGCCCATTGGTGATGATTTGTGGCAACACTCTCAATGATCTCATAGGCTTCTATCGCCTTCTATTCATCAAAGCTCCACCACCATGGAGTCTAGAGACACCTTCGAAGAATATTCTAGCCCATTATAGAAGGTGTGGACAATCAACCATTTTTCTAACCCATGGTGTGGGTAGGCTTCCAAAGAAAGCCTTATATCTATCCCAAGCTTCCGACAATGATTCACCATCTTTCCGAACAAAGCTTGTGATTTGGGTCCTCGATAATGCAGGTCTTGGATGGTGGAAAGAATTTGTTCAAGAAAGTTTTCTCCAATTAGTCCCAAGAAGTGATGGTCTCAAATAGAATTGACCTCAACCAAGCCCTAGCTCTATCTCTCAATGATAATGGAAATAGGCGAGGCGAAGGCGAATAGCATCAACAGAGGCACCTTCAATCTTGAGGGTCTCACAGAATTCCAAGAACATATCCACATGATCGTTTGGGTCCTCTGATGACAATCCTCCAAACTGGTTTTGCCTTATCATGGTGAGTAAAGCAGGTGGTATGGTGAACTGTCTAGCTTCAATGTCTGGCCGAGCAATTCCAGAACGCAAACCCCGAGCATTAGGGGCTGCATGCTCTTTAGTTTATTATCAGCAGGTGCAGCCATGACAAGCGTTGGCTCAAGTCTATCTCATGCTCTTTGGCTTTGTTGTCTTCTCCTTCTGCGAAGGGTTCTTTCAATTTCAGGATCAGCTTCTTCAAGAGTCCCAAAACATCTAGTTCTTCGCATAAACAAGAGAATTACCTGTAGACACTCAAAGAGAAAACAAGAAAATAGTAAAAAGGTTTAAAATAATTAAATTAAAAATTTAACTGATATTCAAGAAGAACACAGTCCCCGGCAACGGCGCCAAAAACTTGATTGGGGTGAAATCCGCAAGTGTACGGTTTCATCGTCAAGTAATAAAAAGATCGAATCCACAGGGACTATGTCTATGAATACTAATTAATTAATTAATTAATTTAATTAAACAAAAGGAATGTAATTGTGGAGTGATAAGAACATAGTAACCAAACAGTTAAATAAATAAAAATTAAAATGCAAGGTTGAGATCAAAAACAGAAATTGTTAAGGAAAAGATTTCAGATTCAAGAAAGCTTCCAGGATTGGGGTTAACCATAATGATACAAGACTCCTAATTGACAATCCTCTTATTAACACTTGAAATTCAATTGAAGGTGAATTACCCTATATTAGTTAATGTTCCCTTTCAAGATACAAGAACCGTGCCCAATTAAACCAATTCCTACTCTCGTGGTAATTGAATCTAAATTGAACCCATTACGCTTTTTGGTAATTCATTAATCCTCGAAAGGCTAAACCTACTCTCGTGATTTAAACCTTAAGTTCAATTCTTATAGTTCCAACACCTAGGTTCACTTTTCAGTACGTCCCTAGATATCTATGAGATGCAAATAAGTGGCCAGCAAATTCACATGAATAATCGCAATAAGGATTGAATCAACAACATTCAAGATTAATAAAAGGGGTAAACAATATCAATTAATCATCATCAATGTATCAAAGGGCATTGCCCAATCCTAGAAACAAAAGGAACTACTCAGACATGGAGAAGAAGAAACCAGAAATCAAGTTCCAAGAACATCCAAACTCGTAATCCTAGAGAGAAGAGAGGAAGATGAAGATCAATAGCCTCCAATGTGCCTCCTTCCAAACCAAATTCGAACCCTAATGTTGTCTTCAGATCATCTATATATACCCTATGGGTTAAAACTGGTTCAAGCCCATCAGAAAAGAGAAAAACGGACTTAAAAATCTGATACGCACACCGAACCACGGCCGTGGTGGGTACCACGGCCAGGCCGTGGTCAGTTCTGGACTTAGACATTTCAACCAAATTCTCAACCACGGCCGTGGTGGCCACCACGGCCAGACTGTGGTTGTCTCTGGACTTCCCTTTTTGCTTTTTTACGTAGCTGCTCGATCCATGGCCGTGGTTCAGGCCACGGGCAGGCCGTGGAACTCTCTGGAATGAGCTTTTTGTCCCAAATTGTTACCCTTTAAGCTCCAACTTCAATTGTGCAAGCTTTTCCATCCATTTCAAGGCCAATTAAGCACCAATCCTGCACAACAACACCAAAAACACCGCAGTTATCTGAACTAAAGGGAAAAACAAACAAAAAGGGAAACTAAAATACTTAGAATGTATAAAAATGCATGCAAACACATGAACAAAATATGATGTTGTTTCACACACATCACAAGTATGATTTCTTTACTTCCTAATTTTTATAGTTTAGAATCTGAAAGTCCATATTTACGTCTGAAAGAATTTGAGGAAGTATGTATTGCTTTCAATGACCAAAATTGCACTGAAGAGATTGTTAAGCTTAAATTGTTTCATTTTTCTTTAAAAGATAAAGTAAAATCTTGACTTAACACTTTGAAACCAAGATCAATTGGCACATGGCAAGAAATGCAAGGTGAGTTCTTAAAGAAATTTTTTCCAACACATAAAATCAATGCTATGAAAAGACAAATCCAATTTTTTTTCCAAAATTCAAATGAAGCATATTTTTAATGTTGGGAACGGTTTAAAGATTTGTTAAATTCTTGTCCATATCATAGTTTTGAAAAATGACGCATTATAAGCTTCTTTTATGAAGGTTTAACACCTGAAACTAAACAATTTGTGAAAACAATATACAATGGTGAGTTTCTTGATAAAGAACCTGATAAAAACTTTAGAACATTTAAACCAGATGACTGAATATTCTCAATTTTAGCATGGTACTAACCCTTCTGAAAATTCAATTAGATCTAACCTTACAAGTGCTAATAAAGGAAAATATCACCTTAGTCAAGAGGAAGATCTAAATGCTAGGTTTGCTAGTTTGGCTAGAAAGGTTGAAGCCATGGAACTAAGAAAAGCAAAAGAAATCAAATTTGTACAAAATGAAGAAATTTGTGGCATTTGTGAAGACTTAGGAAACTCAACACATAAATGTCCTAATATTCTTGTTTTTAAAGAAGTTGTACATGAGCAAGTAAATGCAATGAATAATTTTAAAAAATCATTTACTTCTTCTTTTTCAGATACATACAATCCGGGATGGAGAAATCACCCGAATTTCAGTTAGACGAATAATAATCAGTCACAATTCGTGCAACCACCATCTCTTCAGGCACAACAAGACTCTCAAAATTCTCAAAGATATACTCCTTATGTCCCTCCATATAGGAAAAAAATTGAAGAAACACTGCATGCATTCATAGAAAAATAAGAGCCATTAATAAACAAAATAATCATACCATGAGTGACATAAAAGAAACTCTTACTAAACTTTCTTCTGCACTCACCATTCACAAAAAAGGAAAATTTCCTTCTCAACCTCAACCAAATCCCAAGGGTTAGTACAGTCTAAATGAAGGGAGTTTAGAAAACCAACAAATGGACTAAGTTAAGTTAGTGATAACATTTAGGAGTGGAAAGACTGTTGAAAAACAAATTCCCGAACCTTATGAGAAAGAAGATGAACCAATTCCCCAAGAAAATGAAGAAGTTAACTAAAAGGAGACCAAACTCTCGCCTTCACCCCCATTTCCTCAAGCATTGAATAATCCAAGGAAATTAGACCATAACACTAGAATTTTTGAAATTTTGAAACAAGTGAAGGTCAATATTCCTCTGTTAAATGCTATCAAACAGATTCCTTCTTATGCCAAATATTTGAAGGACTTGTGCACTGTTAAAAGGAAACTAAATGTGAAAAAGAAAGCATTTTTGGCTGAACAGATAAGCTCCATTCTTCATAATAATAATGCGTTGAAATATAAAAACTCTGGTTATCCTATAGTTTCATGCATTATTGGAGAACATAAAATTAAAAAAGTTTTACTTGATCTTGGTGCTAGTGTCAATTTACTTCCATATTTAGTTTATCAGCAACTCAACTTAGGTGAGTTAAAACCAACTTCTGTAACTCTTCTACTTGCCAATAGATCAATTAAAATTCCAAGAGGAATAGTGGAAGATGTGTTGGTTCAAGTTGATAAATTCATATATCATGTGGATTTTATTATCTTGGGTACTGAACTTATAGTTGATAGTCGCAAGTCAATTCCTGTTATTTTAGGCCGTCCATTTTTAGCAACATCTAATGCTTTGATAAATTGCAGAAATGGAGTGGTGAAGCTAACATTTGGAAACATGACATTGGAGCTCAATGTTTTTAACATGTGAAAGCAACCACATGAAGTCCTTAATGAAAAGGAGGAAGGTAAATGGTCAGCGGTTGAAGCCATAACTTGAGTTAAAGGATCCAGATGTAGTCGAGACTTTGGTAGAAGATCATGTCTACCAAAGTTGAGGTAAGTTTTTAGTATTTCGTTTGTGTTTTTATTGAGTCGGCTTAAGTGTCTCTCAGATTTTGGAGCCTTTGTATTGGGATGTACATAATGTCGGCAAAAAAAAATAAAAAAACAAAAAAAATGTTTCCTTTACCTTTGATCTCTGATCTTAACCCAGTAATAGCTCAGATAGATTAGTCAGCAGGAAACAGTGAGGGAAGCAGTGAGGGAAGCAGTATGCATCGCAAGCTCGATCAGACACTCCAGTTATTTAAATAATATTAAGCTTTGGTTTTATTTATTGTACTTTGTTTTTATTTAAATTTGTGTTAGATTTCTTCAACAGGTAATATCTTCTATCCTTTACTCATCTATATTTTAATATTGACGACAATATTGTGATCTAGTTGGGGAGAAGGATAGTTGATGAATTTTTTTTTTTGAAGAAGTATGATATGATTATCATGGACTTACTAAACCAATGAATGATGACAGAGTAAGGAGTAATTTTACTTCTGAGACGCATCTAAATTGGAAAGTATGTTTAATGATATGACTTTTAGAAACTTATTCATAGTAAAACTAATTAAGGATGATAGAGTAATAAGTAAATTTTGGAAACAACTTACTACTCTTGATGTTACCAATTAACTTTAATACTCAAGAGGGGGGTGAATTGAGTTTGTAAAACAAGTTCGTAATTCTTTCACAAAACACTTGACTATTGATTTTCGTTGAAGCTATTGACTAATTGAAATGAATGAATTGATAAGAACAATGTATATTGCTTAATAACCAACCAAGAGAGAAGTAATCAAGTAAAAGTACAAGCAATGCACAAATATAAAGAGAAGGGTTTAGAGAAAACAAACTCAATCGTTTATCCTGGTTCGATCACCAATCCACTTGTGATCTACGTCCAGTCCCCAAGCAACAACTTGAGATTTTCCACTATATCTTCAAGCTTCAATAGGTGCTTGAATACCTTTACAAACTTGAGCCCTCAACTCCTTGGGATGCCTCACCCTTGAGCTTGAGTCTCTTCAAACAAAGGGATGCCTCACCCTCTATCTTATACAGCAATTTAGATTGAATTTGAGAAGCTCTCACTAGAGTAGATGATACAAATTGAAGTTCTAATAATGCTCACAAAGATATCTCAAAGATTGGACAAAAATAGAGCAAGAAAGATTTCAGAGTTTGATTCTCGTATGATGTGTTGCTATGATGTTTTTAGGTTCAAGAACAACCCTTAATGATGCCCCAGCCATTGTATTTAAAGCCCATTCATTAAAAGAGCCATTGGGGGTGGTTAAAGCCAAGCATTAAATGCATTCAATATAGCCGTTGGGCATGTCAGAACCTTGGTAATCGATTACAAGCCTTTGGTAATCGATTACATGGAAAATACAACGTGTTCTTGGCTTTCTGGGCTTGTGGTAATCGATTACATGACCTGTGTAATCGATTACACGCCCTCGACTTTTATGGTAATCGATTACAATATTGATGTAATCGATTACATGGCCCTTTGGTCGTGTTCTTGGCTTTACTGGGAACATGGTAATCGATTACATGACTTGGTGTAATCGATTACACGTTCTCGATTTTTCTCGTAATCGATTACAATATTGATGTAATCGATTACATGCCCCTTTGGTCGTGTTCTTGGCTTTCAGGAACATGGTAATCGATTACATGACTTGGTGTAATCGATTACACATCGTTCTTCGACTTCTTCGTAATCGATTACAATATTGATGTAATCGATTACAAAAGGCTTCTGTTTAGCTTGTAATCGATTACTAAACTCGTAATCGATTACACTATACCTATAAACTCATTTTTCAAGCCTTAAAACTGTTTTATATCATTCCTAAGCTTTAGAAAACATGGATTAAACAAAATGTAGCATTGTTTGGCATGATCCAGGATAAAAGAAGTTCTCTTTTAGGAATTTATCTTTGAAACCCATATTGATTAAAATCATTTTTGAAAAACCATTTGAGATATCTTTGGAGCATTTAACATTGATGTACTTATGCCTATATCTAAGCCTCTTGATTTCTTCCTTTGATACTTGGCTTTCTCATTTGCTCTTTGGTCTTCATCTTTGACTTTGTTATCATCAAAAACCATTTGACATGCTTCGAGATACATGCATTCACATTCTCCCCCTTTTTGATGATGACAATCTGAATCAATGGAATAAAGAGAAACAATTGCATATATATATGTATATCAGAGATTTAAGCGCAATCATCCCCCGTAATGCATGCATAATATAGGGTTAGTGATGTAATCATGTGAAAGCTTTAAATTAAACTCCCCCGTACTTATGCAATTCACTAATCTCTCCCAGTTGGCATTATCAAAAACACTTTTAAGCGGAAATTTGGACAAAGATTTCCTCTGTTTGTCATGATTTCCCAAAAAAATTTAGATAGTAGAAATGCAATCAGGTCCAAATCACTCCAGAGACAATCAAACCAACAGATCAATCAAGCATATCCAAATGGAACCAAGTAAATCAATATCCAAATGCATATTATAATCAAGCATATTAATTATATAAGCAATAAACCAACTGATTTTATAAACAATGTTTCAAACATGTACATCGAATAACGAACAAATAAAAACACTATCATGGCAGAGGTCCATGATCACTATCGATGGCCTCGCTATCGCTCTCTACATCGAAGACAACATCTCCAAGGTCAACATCATCGTCACCGGTGTCAAGGTCGTCCTCGAGCCAAGAAGTTCCTCATTTTCAGCAGAACAATTGGGGAGCGGCAGAGGGATCAAAATGATAGTGGAGCAGCGGGAGGAGCGAGAGGAGGTGGATGCTTTGCAGTATGTCCGGTGAGATCCAACCCCGAAATGTTGCGTGGGGAGCACTTTGGAGGACTCACCAACAAGTGGTCCCTGTCCTTGCACGTTTAGTGCGTTGGCTTGGTTCACCATGGATGAATGGAAGGGTGTGAGTGGTGTTTGGAGGGTTGTGGCTCGTGGGGGACGAAGGGGAGAAGAACAAGAGAGTGTGGGTGAAGGTGTGGGTGGAAATGTGGTTGATTTGGAGGTGATTTGATGGTTGGGTTATGGTGGGGGAGTGATTTCGAGTGAGAGGGAGGAGATTTTGAGAGATTTGGTGGAGAAATGAATGAGAAGGAGAGATTTGAGAGTGGAGAGCTTCGTGAGAGCAGAGGAGAAGAAAAGGTTAAAAAAATTCAGAATGATTGCCTTTCGCGCGTCTGAAGCCTTTTAAACCCCTCTGTAATCGATTACATGGGTTGTGTAATCGATTACATGCTTTCTTTTGCCCCATGTAATCGATTACAATATCGGTGTAATTGATTACCAGTCTTCTTGTAATCGATTACAGTATATGTGTAATCGATTACCTGAGTTCTGGAAATGATGTAATCGATTACCAGTTGTGTGTAATCGATTACTGGTCTGACAGAACCTTTGTAATCGATTACAAGGGTCTTGTAATCGATTACAAACTACCAAAACTCGCTTTTGCGTTTCAATCAGCCGAGGATCAATTTTAAGACAATCAAGTTGATTCATAAGCATGCTAAATCAATTTCAAACATCATTTAGGCATGCAATTCACATAGATTTTGATTTAAACACTTAATCATACAAGATTGTTGCTTTTACCAAGAATTACCCCATTTTGGATGGATTGGTCAGTTTTGCATTTATTGGAGATCTTTGACATGAGGAAGCACTCCAAAACAACTTAGGGGAAATTTCCGACGCTCAAGTCGGTATGGAATTGAAAAACAATATTTATGCAACAAATAACCATGATTATGCGTAAAAGGGCTTGATTATGCAAAAAAAGTTTCTTTATGCAGCAAAATGATGGATTATGCAGGAATTTAGCTTATACATGATTGATCTAATATGCCAAGTTCATTTCTTATATAATAGAAGACTTCTTTTGCTAAAGGTTTAGTGAAAATGTCTGCTAGTTGCTTAGTGGTTTCCACAAATTCAAGCATACAATCACCCTTTTGAACATGATCTCTTATGAAATGATGCCTTATTTCAATGTGCTTTGTTCTTGAGTGTAAATGGGATTCTTAGATAGATTGATTGCACTAGTGTTATCACATCTTATGGGGATGTGATCCAGCTCAAGACCATAGTCTAGAAGTTGTTGCTTCATCCAAAGGATTTGAGCACAACAACTCCCACCAATCAACATATTCAAATTTCTTACTGACAATGCCACACTATTTTGCTTCTTGCTATACCAAGAAACTAGTGAGCTTCCAAGCAAGTGGCATGTCCCACTAGTACTCTTCCTATCCATTTTGCACCCAGCAAAATCAGAATCGGAATAACCAACCAAACAACATGAAGTACCCTTAGGGTACCATAATCCCATTTGTGAAGTGTCTATTAGATATTTCATAATACGTTTTACAGCACTTAGGTGTGATTCTTTAGGATTTGCTTGAAATCTAGCACACATGCATACACTAAACATGATGTCCGGTCTACTTGCGGTAAGATAAAGGAGTGGGCCAATTATACCTCTATACTTAGTGATTTCTACCGATTTACCTCTTTCATCCTTGTCCAAGTAACAGGAAGTTCTCATTGGTGTAGCCATTTGCTTTGCTCCTTCCATTCCAAACTTCTTGAGCAACTCCTTGCAATATTTTGATTGACTTATGAAAGTCCCATTTCTTGTTTGCTTGATTTGAAGTCCAAGGAAGAAGTTGAGCTCACCCATCATGGACATCTCAAACTCACTTTGCATGATATTGGCAAATTCTTTACAAAGAGAGTCATTAGTAGCACCAAATATAATATCATCAACATATATTTGAACAAGTAAAATGTCATGCTTTTTATGTTTGATGAAAAGAGTTGTGTCAACCTTTCCCCTAGAGAAACCATTTTATAAAAGAAACTTGCTCAACCTTTCATACCAAGCTCTAGGAGCTTGTTTTAAGCCATACAAGGCTTTTTTAAGTTTAAAAACGTGGTTGGGTAACTCAAAGTTTTCAAAACCGGGAGGTTGATCAACATATACTTCTTCTTGTATGAAACCATTTAAAAAGGCACTTTTGACATCCATTTGAAAGAGTTTGAAATCCATGATGCAAGCATATGCAAGTAACATTCTAATGGCTTCTAGTCTAGCTACGGGAGCATACGTTTCTTCATAATCTATACCTTCTTCTTGATTATACCCCTTAGCTACAAGCCTAGCCTTGTTTCTTATTATTAAGCCCGTTTCATCAAGTTTGTTCCTAAAAACCCATTTGGTGCCAATTATTGGATGATCATTGGGCCTTGGGACTAATTCCCAAACTTGATTCCTTTCAAATTGATTTAATTCATCTTGCATGGCCAAGATCCAATGTTCATCATTAATGGCCTCATTTATGTTTTTAGGTTCAACTTGAGAAACAAAAGCCATATGATTACATGCATCTCTAAGAGAGTTACGAGTGATTACCCCTTTTGATACATCACCTATCACTTTGTCAAGAGGATGATATCTTGATGTTTTCCATTCCTTGGGAAGATCCATGATTTGAGAGTCCTCTTGTCTTGGGAATCATATGGGCTTTCTTCTTGCTTCTTGACTTCTTCTTCTTGATTTCCAAGGTGAATTCTTGCAAGGTTTTCTGCAACATCATCAACAAGCTCCTTTCTTGGCTCGTTTGGGTTAGTCTCATCAAATGCAACATGTATGGACTCTTCTATGGTCATTGTTCGTTTGTTATAAACCCTAAAGGCCTTACTATGTATAGAATAACCAAGAAAGATTCCCTCATCAGATTTTGCATCAAACTTCCCCAAGTTATCTTTTCCATTATTTAGAACAAAACATTTACATCCAAAGACATGAAAATGTGAGACATTTGGTTTCCTTCCTTTGTATAGTTCATAGGGGGTTTTCTTTAAAATTAGCCTTATTAGAGCCCTATTCATAACATAACAAGCGGTGTTAACCGCGTCCGCCCAAAAATACTTAGGAAGGTTGGCCTCATTAAGCATAGTTCTTGCCATTTCTTCTAAAGATCGATTTTTTCTTTCTACAACACCATTTTGTTGTGGTGTTCTAGGGGCTGAAAAATTATGCTCAATGCCATGTTCATCACAAAACGTTTCAAATTCATGGTTTTCAAATTCACCACCATGATCACTTCTTATGGATGCAATACAAAAACCTTTTTCGTTTTGGATAACTTTAGCAAGCTTTTTGAATGATTGAAAAGCATCATTTTTGTAAGATAAAAACAATGTCCATGTAAACCTAGAAAAATCGTCCACAATCACTAAGGCATAGTAATTCCCACCAAAGCTCATAGTTCTAGAGGGACCAAAAAGATCCATGTGCAAAAGTTGTAGAGGTCTTGAAGTTGAAACCACATTTTTAGCTTTAAAAGAGACCTTTACTTGTTTTCTCTTTTGACATGCATCACAAAGTTTATCTTTTTCAAATTTGAGCTTTGGAAGACCAATTACTAGTTCTTTAGAAACTAATTTGTTTAAGTGATCCATGTGAATGTGAGCAATTCTTCTATGCCATAACCATGAATCATTTTCTCTAGTCATAAAGCAATTAGCATCATTTGAGGAAATGTCATCAAGGCTAATCATATATATGTTATTGACCCTATGACCAACAAACCTAATATGTTTATCATCCTTACTCTCAATTATGCAACAATTTGAATCAAATATAACTCTATTGCCTTTATCACATAATTGACTAATACTAAGCAAATTATGTTTAAGTCCTTCAACAAGTAAAACATTATCAATAGATGATGAAGGAGTCTTACCAACTTTGCCAATTCCAAGAATCTTTCCTTTGTTGTTGTCACCATATGTGACATGACCATGTTTCTTGAGAGTAAGGGAGGAGAACTTGGACCCATCACCGTGTGCTTGGAGCAACCACTATCAAGATACCAATTTGAGCTCTTGGTCTTCAAGCACACCTACAACACACATTCAAGTTTTAACTTTTGGTACCCAAATTGTCTTGGGTCCTTGTGTGTTAGAGTTAGGCATGGTGCCTTTAGGAACCCAAACCCTTTTTATTCCAACTTTAGTATTTATATTCTTTCTAACATTGCAAGTGGATGCACTATGCCCTTTCCTACCACAATGAAAACATTTGATAAAGGGGGGTACTTGAAGTTTTAGATGGAACAAAGAAATTATTGTAGGATTTTTTATGATTATTTGGATTGTATCCCAATCCGGCTTTTTGAAAAACACATCTTTGTTTGCTTAGTAGCATGTTCAAATTATCTCTTCCCATAGTAAATTTTGCAAGAGTGTTTTTCAAGTCCTCAATTTCTTTTTCAAAAGCTTTACATGATAAACAAGGTAATGATATGGATGCATTATCATGTGAGGAACAAGTCATGCATGATGAATTAGCATCTATGAGTCCTAAGGTCTCATTTTCAATTTTAAGTTCATTTATCTCCTTAGTTAAAGTAGAAACTTTGTTTGTCAATAGGGAGATTGTTTTATTTGAAGATAAAATTATTTTAGTGAGTCTCAAGGATTCATCATGCAATTCTTGAAAGGCATCTTGCAATTCATCATAAGTAGGTGGAGGTTCTAGGTTAGAAGAGGTTACCTCGGTGTCGCTTTCTCCATCTTCTTCTCCTTGAGCCATGAGGCAAAGATGGGCTTCTTCATTTTCCGAGTCGTCGGAAGAACTTAAGTCATTGTCCTCCCAAGCTATGTATGCTCTTCTTCCTTTCTTTTCCTTGGAGGGTCTTTTCTCAAACTTCTCCATCTTCTTGAGATATGTAGGACACTCCATTTTCATATGCCCCGATTTTCCGCATTCGTAGCATTTTGGAGGAGTAGAGGATCCTTCTCCTTTGTGATATGCTTTCTTTTGAGGAAAGGGTGGTCTTCTTTGAAATCCCTTTTTCTTTAGGAATCTTCTGAATTTTCTCACAAGGAGACTAAGATTCTCCTCACTTAGTTCAATATTTTCAGCATCCTCTTCACCATCTTCATCATCATCTTCAAGTATGGAAGAGGTGGCTTTGAGTGCAATTCCCTTTTTCTTCTTATCTTGCTCCTCATTTTGACTTAATCGGTTTAGTTCCAACTCATGCTCTTGAAGCTTTCCAAAGAGAGTGGCCAAAGTCATTGCGGCAAGATTCCTTGATTCCGATATTGCCGTCACCTTGGGTTGCCAATTTCTGCTCAAACATCTCAAAACTTTGTTAATAAGATCTTCATTGGCAAAAGTTTTTCCCAATGAAGCAAGATGATTAATTATATGAGTAAAATGTTTTTGCATTTCTTGAATGCTTTCCCCTTGGTTCATTCTAAACAATTCATCTTCGTGAGTGAGTGTGTTAATCCTAGATCTTTTTACCTCACTTGTACCTTTATGAGTTACTTGCAATGTATCCCACATTTCTTGAGCGGTCTTACAATTTGACACCCTAAAGAACTCATCATATCCTAAAGAGGTAGTAATGATATTCTTGGCTCTCAAGTTGTATTGAACCTTTTTCTTGTCATCATCGGTCCATTCATTTCTTGGTGTATTTGTTCTAACACCATCAACTAGACGTGTGGGAATAAAAGGACCATTTTCAACAGCATCCCACACATCAATATCAATAGCTTCAATAAAAATCTTCATTCTTTCTTTCCAATATGCATAACCGTCCCCATTGAAAAAGGGAGGCCTATTTATAGAAGAACTTTCATTAGAAAAACCATTTGAAGCCATCTTTACTCTTGAAGCGGCTAAGCTCTATATACAAGAGTCTAGCTCTGATACCACTTGTTACCAAGTGGCTTCAATACTCAAGAGGGGGGGTGAATTGAGTTTGTAAAACAAGTTCGCAATTCTTTCGCAAAACACTTGATTATTGATTTTCGTTGAAGCTATTGACTAATTGAAATGAATGAATTGATAAGAACAATGTATATTGCTTAATAACCAACCAAGAGAGAAGTAATCAAGTAAGAGTACAAGCAATGCACAAACATCAAGAGAAGGGTTTAGAGAAAACAAACTCAATCGTTTATCCTGGTTCGATCACCAATCCACTTGTGATCTACGTCCAGTCCCCAAGCAACAACTTGAGATTTTCCACTATATCTTCAAGCTTCAATAGGTGCTTGAATACCTTTACAAACTTGAGCCCTCAACTCCTTGGGATGCCTCACCCTTGAGCTTGAGTCTCTTCAAACAAAGGGATGCCTCACCCTTTACAAATTGAGGGATGCCTCACCCTCTATCTTATACAACAATTTAGATTGAATTTGAGAAGCTCTCACTAGAGTAGATGATACAAATTGAAGTTCTAATAATGCTCACAAAGATATCTCAAAGATTGGACAAAAACAGAGCAAGAAAGATTTCAGAGTTTGATTCTCGTATGATGTGTTGCTATGATGTTTTTAGGTTCAAGAACAACCCTTAATGATGCCCCAACCATTGTATTTAAAGCCCATTCATTAAAAGAGTCGTTGGGTGTGGTTAAAGTCAAGCATTAAATGCATTCAATATAGCCATTGGGCATGTCAGAACCTTGGTAATCGATTACAAGCCTTTGGTAATCGATTACATGGAAAATACAACGTGTTCTTGGCTTTCGGGCTTGTGGTAATCGATTACATGACCATGTAATCGATTACACGCCCTCGACTTCATGGTAATCGATTACAATATTGATGTAATCGATTACATGGCCCTTTGGTCGTGTTCTTGGCTTTCTACGGGAACATGGTAATCGATTACATGACTTGGTGTAATCGATTACACGTTCTCTGACTTTCTGGTAATCGATTACAATATTGATGTAATCGATTACATGCCCCTTTTGGTCATGTTCTTGGCTTTCTGGGAACATGGTAATCGATTACATGACTTGGTGTAATCGATTACACGTTCTTCGATTTTTCTGTAATCGATTACAATATTGATGTAATCGATTACAAGGCTTTCTGTTAGCTTGTAATCGATTACTAAACTCGTAATCGATTACACTATACCTAAACTCATTTTTCAAGCCTTAAAACTGTTTTATATCATTCCTAAGCTTTAAAAAACATGGATTAAACAAAATGTAGCATTGTTTGGCATGATCCAGGATAAAAGAAGTTCTCTTTTTAGGAATTTATCTTTGAAACCCATATTGATTAAAATCATTTTTGAAAAACCATTTGAGATATCTTTGGAGCATTTAACATTGATGTACTTATGCCTATATCTAAGCCTCTTGATTTCTTCCTTTGATACTTGGCTTTCTCATTTGCTCTTTGGTCTTCATCTTTGACTTTGTTATCATCAAAAACCATTTGACATGCTTCGAGACACATGCATTCACACTTGAGACGCATCTTAGTTGGTGTAGTAACTATTTAATGTTTATTTGTAGAAGTAACAAAGTTTTGTCATTTGATTTCCTTTGAAAGATTCAAGCGAATGCACTCTCACATCCTTTGAAGCAATTGAAATTCAGGAATCATAGTATGATTGAATAAATTATCTTCTTTCTTAAATTTTACATACTTAGTTATAAATGTTGAATTGGTGGATTGAGAATGATAGAAATATGCCTTGTGAGATTTTGAGCCTATTGATGAATGAATTGAACATTTGTATCATTCTCTCTTCTTTCTTGTGTGATTTTCACTCATGGTATTATTACTCTAGAACTTGCTTTGATTCTTTTTTAGGCTACATTTTCATATGCATACATAAATATGATTGAAGCATTTTGAAATAGCTACTTTGACCAAATAGTCATTCTTGTATTTTTTTCCTTGTATAACCCTTTTGAGCTTATTTGACCATTCCTTGTTTTTAACTCATTACATGCCTTAAAAAAAAAAGAAAAAGAGAAAAATAAGAAAAAAATGTTTTACCCAACCTTAGGGAATAAGAGAGCATTGACCTTATTCTTAAACAAGTGTGAGGGTGTGTGTGCAAAATGATAAAAATAAATAAATAAAAAAATTGACCACCATTGAAGTCAAAGGATTATCAGAGTCTAGAATAAAGGTGGATGCTTGGAAACAACAGAAAGAAAATGAGAAGGTTCAGGCCTAACAATGAATTCAATTCACCAATTTGGGATTGATCTTTAACAAAACATTAGTCAAATATTGGTGATTGTCCTTTATGAAGAATGTTCTCAAACATTTTCTCTACTCTAACTGTATCATAATACTCTTTTATTCTTTTTGGTGTTTATCTTCTCATATCCATAGTATCCCCTCTCCTTTACCATGTCCCAATTACAATCTTGAATAAAGTTCTCTTAATTTTTGTATGCATGTGGTTTGAGTAGCGGAAAAGTAGAAGATAAGCAAGTTTATGGTAGTGCAATTGTTCATGAGTTGAATAGAGTGAAATACTCACCTTTTAAACACTTGAGAGATTGAGAGTGAATTTTGTGAGGATCTATCATTCTTGATTCATTCTTTTCAACTGAAGTTTCCTTTCTTGTTGGTTTGAGATGTAAAGAAATGTTACCTCACTAATGCTTTGATCCCTTGAATTTCTGATTGGTCTTCTTGCTTCATCAAGTCTTTTAGAGTTTTTAGCTTTTGAGTTTATGTTATTTTTCTTTGTTTCTTAGCTTTGGTCTTATGTGTTTTGTCCAGGAGTGTAAAAAGCTAAGTGTGGGAGAATTTGATAATCACATATTTTATACATTAATAAATCCCTATTTTTAGTCATTTACACTCTCCATGTACTTAATTGATTAAGCCTGGTTATGTGTTATAAGTTTGGACTCAAATTGGACTTAATTGATTTTTTCAGCATTATGTAGGTCTTACACTATTTCTGTATTTCAGTCATATCTTGAGTTCTAGATATGTAATAATTATGTATCTTACCTTGTAGGAAAGATAAGAGAGAGCTCTACAACTTTCATTAAAGAGCTCCAGGTAAAATTCGGACATCTAGTGAAGCTAAATAGGCTTGGAAGTCAGAGTACGGGTTTTGTGATTGGAATCTGAATCGTGTGCAGTAATCAAAGCATAACTCAGGCTGTAGGAATTTTATTGGGCTGAAATTTTGATACTTGAAAGTTAAGACCCATATCTACAACTTTCATGAAGAACACAGAACTCAAATCGGACAGTTTGGAGGTGATATTGGGTTTGGAAGTCAAAACAGGAGTGCTGTACTTGGGCCTGAACACTGTTTAGTAATTAGGCCATATCTCGGGCTGTAGGTGGAATTTTGAGCTGAAATTGGTGGCGTTGGAAAGTTAAGACAAAATGATACAACTTTGATGAAGACCATTTTTTTATTTGCTGATGGAATCCATGAGTTCAGAAATGAATGATTTCGAAGACAAAGAATCTCAATAATCCAACCAATCATCCACTCATCCAACCACTCAACCAATCATCCAACCACTCCACCCACTCATCCACCTACTCTTAATTAGATCCCTTGTCATTTTGTACCCCTAATCCTCTATAAAAGGCACCATTGGCTGATCATTTGAGGCTCTTAGTGTTAGACTTAGTTTTTAGAAGTTATGATTATGCTTGTTTATTATTTTTCTTTGTTGTAATTTTCTCTTACTCTAAATTAAAGTTATGTTCATCTTTCTCTTCTTCTCTCTTTCTTTCTTCTTGTTTATGATTAACTAAATCTTCATCTTGCTTAAGTGAAAGAATGAAGCCCTTGGTAATGAAATAAGGTTATATTATTCTATTTCTTGTGCTTAAATGATATGTTATCAAATGGATATTATATGTGTTGTATTTTGTTTCCAATCAATTTAGAAACCTTCTTTGTATAATGGAGATCTTGATTTATTGTAGACAATAGGATTGACACAGTGAATGTTTGAACTCATTTACAAATGTTGGTAGATAATTAAAGGAATCATATTATGATTGAATATATAATTGAACTTTGAATGTTATATTTTCCGATTGGAACCTCCGTTGTGTGTGGATTTCAATTGAGTTATAAAGAAAAATAATCTTGCCTTTAATTTATTACCAAAAGTAGATCTCCTAACCCAAACAATTTCTTAAATTCATTTGTGAACATCTTTTATTACTTTTAGTGTTGTGACAAATCATTTTCTTACTTCAATTAATTTTTCTTCATCAATTCCCTGTGGATCGACCTCGGACTTCCGAGAAATTTATTACTTGAGACAACCTGCACTTGGGTTTGCATCCTTAAATTCCGCAGTCAACTACCAATAGTTGTGAAGGCCCTGAGAGGTCGAGCTCTAATTTGGTACCAATGGTGGGAGTGGTGCAACCCAAATGCGACTTGATGGACATTCATGAAAGTTGTGATCAAACATTTCTAACTTGAGTATGATTTGGATCAACTGATCTGGGTCTAGTATGAGGAAGAAGAACCTGAGGAGGCAAATATATTGGAGCCCAAGACCATTATTGGAGAAGAAGTGGTGGATATTAAAGTGTTGGCAATTGTGAAGGTGGTGGATACACCCGCAACAATGGTGGAAGCTATGGTGATGACGATGAAGGAAGATGAAAGTGGTCGTGGAGGACCTAGAGTTGGAGATCTAATTGGTGCAAATCAGACCACCCAAACAACAATTAGCAATAACAGATCTGACTATCCAGAGAGGGTTGAGAATGGGGAGAAGTTCCATAAACAAGTCACAAAAGCATTGATAGTGGGTGAATAGAGGAGGAACTGACCCACAATAGTCATAGACTTTAGCGTCTCAAGTGGTTCAGCCAAGCAACCATTACTATCAGAGCCATCGGACTCGAGCCCACATGTAACGGCCGGTGGGACGTTCTAGTTGAGTCGCTGTGGTTGTGCACTGGAGCTGCATGCCGTACTAGAGAAGCAGATTTGTTTTTATGTGTCAATACTATGAAGGGGGAGAAGGAGAAAGGAGACGAAGAATTTGAATTCTATAACGGAAGTTCATTTTCTGACCTAATGTATTAAGCCCAAATCAGTGGAGACAAGAGTTGAAATTATGAAATAGGAAATTATTTTATAAATTAAATGAGCCAAGCAATAGTTAGTGGGACATTCCCACCTGAGTTGTTGTGGTCGTGCATTGGAGCTGCATGCCGTACTGGAGAAACAGATAATAACTATATAGTAAAAAATTGAAAAGTGTTTTAAGATAATTGGAGGATAATAAATATTTATAATTTTATTTGTTTATATTTAATTTTAAATTTTTACATAATTAATAAGATGCATTTAATTTTTTTTACATTTTTTAAAATTATTTAATGAACAATTAAAATTAATTTTAAAAAACATAAAATTTAATATCAAAATGAAAAAATTCCTTTATAATAGTGTGTATTTTATATATGAGGGAGATCGGTTTATACAAATTTTTGATTTACATTTATTTTCAATATGAGATCTTTATAATAATGTTGAGATTATTTCATTAAAAGTACTAATTTAGATGAAAATATTTATATATATTTATATATTGATATATATATATATATATATATATATATTGCAGAGATAATAGTACAGATATTAGAGTATTTAGATAAGTGAATTTAAAGTTAGGTTTTTCATTTTTTTAGATTTTACCGATTCCTTGGGCCGAGTCGACTCAAAAACCTCTGTTGAAACCCTGTCCAACTGCTTGAGCTTTGAACGCTGGGTAGTGTAGTGTAGTGAGTCTACCCTGTTCTATTTCCTCCTTATCTCAAACTTACACCTTCACCAATGACAACCTTTTCCATTCCAATTAAACTCTCCTTCTTTCCAACCACAACCACCTCGTTTCTCCTTCACTCTCAATCCCAAACCAAACCCCAAACCGTTGCTTTCCCCAGAAGAACAAAAATAACAGCTTGTTCCGCCTCAGAGAACCCCCAGCAGCAACGGCAAAAACAGCAGAACCAGACCAAGAACAAGAATAGCGATTCGGATGACGAAAAGGGTATCGACCCAGTTGGTTTTCTCGCCAAACGCGGAATTTCCCATAAAGCATTTGGCCAGTTCCTCCGTGAAAGGCAAGAAAAAGTTGCATAATGTTTTAAACTTTTGGTAGAATTTGCGTTTGAAGTTTCTGGGTGTGTTTGGTCATAATGCTTCTGATGGAAAGTTGGAATCTTTAATCAAAAGTGGTGGCTTACAAGCAACATTAAAAACCATGGCGATGCTCGTCCTCAATTTTGAGAATTTAATACGTGGTAAAACTTAGGTGACGTTTGGTTTGTTTTTTGTTTTTGTTTTCAATTGATATGTTTTTATTATTTGTTTTCGCCATTTTCTTCATAAAATGTTGTAAACAGAAAACATAATGAAAACAATATAGCATTTTTTGTAATTATTAATTTATTATAGAAAACATATGAACTGAAAATGAAATCAGAAAACAAACCAAATACTTTTTTTTTTTTTTCCATTTTTCATTGTGCAAGTGCATGACATAGCTATGTTTGACACTGTTCTTAGATGGATTGGAAAATTAATGCAGGGTACTATAAGTAGTTAGTTATCATTGATTTTGCAGGTATAAAGCATTGAAGGACCTGAAAGATGAAATTTTCAATCGGCACATCGACCTCAAGGAGATGGCTTCTGGGTTAGTCCCATTCTATGGCATTGAGTTTTAATCAAGCTTGTACCTCAGTACATTACTTTGTTTTTTCTATTTTGGTTCTCTCAGCTATAAGCTATATTCCTTTTAATGGGTGTCTTTTGAATATTATAACTCTAATCAATTCAGTCAACCATAATTGGGAAAAAATTGTGATGTATTTTATGTGTCCAGTATGTTTTTGAAATTATCAATGTCATGAAATTATTATATTTAAAATTATTAGTCCAGTTTTCAGTATTTATTTTACAAAGCTGTACATGTATTGCTGCAGTTAAGGTACTTCTTTGAGTTGCATTTGATTCTTCTTTTTTATGTCTGTCCAGGTTTGAGCTATTGGGTATGCATCGTCATCCAGAACATCGGGTGGATTATATGGAATGGGCACCAGGTTTGACATTATCCCCAAGGATTTCTTTTAGTGTTTGGTCTAATTTATTTTGTCTATTTCCAGCAAGATACATACCTAACTCTTGTTAGACTTCACCTGTTTGTTTTTCATCAACCTGAGTTTATATTACACCACCCTAAATAGTTTGGAAAATCAGTATGTTTGATATACATTTGGATGTTTCTCAACTTGAATTTTTCTCTGCTCTTTGAGAAATGTAGTTAGGTCTTTTATGTCCGAGCTATACGTGCTTCTATCTGTCCCCTGGTATTAATCTAAAACCTAGCTTAACTTCTTGCTACTAGTGACCAACATATTGGTCCTTGAGAAGAAATGTTATATGATGATATTTTTATTTTCTCAAGTTTCCAGCAAAAGTAAACTGTTGTTTGAACTTGATACTTTTCCATCCTTTCTCATTTTATTAATAAGCATGTAAATGCAGGGGCTCGCTATTGTGCAATTGTTGCTGACTTCAATGGGTGGTCACCTACAGAAAATTGTGCAAGAGAGGGTTACTTTGGTCATGATGATTATGGATACTGGTTCATCATTCTTCAAGATAAGCTGAGAGAGGGAGAAAAGCCAGATGAACTCTATTTTCAACAGTACAACTATGTAGATGATTATGATAAAGGGGACAGTGGTGTCACCATTGAAGAGATCTTCAAGAAAGCAAATGATGAGTACTGGCAACCGGGAGAAGACCGTTACCTAAAAAACCGTTTTGAAGGGCCAGCAAAGTTATATGAGAAGATATTTGGTCCTAATGGACCGCAAACTTTGGAGGAGTTGGAGGACATACCAGATGCAGAAACAAGATATAAGGCATGGGCAGCAGAGCATGGACCTTCCCGTTCTGCTGTGATTGATAGTGGCAAGGAGTATGACATATTTAATGTGATAGTTGATCCCGAATGGCGAGAGAGAATTCGTGCAATGAAACCTCCTATACCATACTGGTTTGAGACACGTAAAGGTAGGAAGGCATGGTTGAAAAAGTATATTCCTGGCATTCCTCATGGCAGCAAGTACAGGGTCTACTTTAACACTCCTAATGGACCATTGGAACGTGTACCTGCGTGGGCTACATATGTACAGCCAGGTAAATCTTATATGGATTCCTGGAAGTCATTTAATCATCTGTGAATATAAACTATTATAGAATTATATTTGATCCTGTGTACATGGTATTTTATGTGCTTTTGCATGGTCACATGCATATATTCTTGTCTTTTTGTTTCAATTTCATTGTAAAAGTGATTCTTTGAGGTACTCTTCCGTGCACTGACAATGATAAGGCTTTGGCTTAAATGCATCTTGGACTTGGAAGATATGTCTAGATCTTGCTTGATTTTGAAGGGAGAAACTTTTGGTTTCCATTACTAAAAAATGATACTTAGCCCCCTGTCATTGGAAACTTCATTGAGCATCCCTGGAGATATCAGCATGATATGATGCATTTTGAGCATTCTTTCATTTAGTTATATCCTTGAAGAAAATTCATATATTATCACCATTCCCATAATATTAGCTTTTGTTTATTTTTCTATGTAATCTAATACACTTGTTTCAACTAATGCCAATTTCTAGTTAGAATATCACTAAAAAAAACTATGAATATATACAACAACCAACAACAACCAAGCCTTTTCCCACTAGGTGGGGTTGGCTACATGGATCAAACGATACCATTGTACCCTATCATAAACTAAGTCTTCAGAAATGTCATTCAAATCTAAATCTTTTTTAATTGTTTCACCTATAGTCTTTCTTGGTCTCCCTTTACTTCTAGTTATTTGACTATCCTCCACCTGATCTACTCTTCTTACTGGGGCTTTTAAGGGTTTTCTCCTTGCATGTCCAAACCACCTAAAGCGAGATTCTACCATCTTTGCGACAATAGGTGCTACCCATACTTTCTCTCTAATGCATTCATTCCTAATCTTATCTTGTCTTGTATGGCCACACATCCAGTGCAACATCTTCATTTCCGTGACACTGATCTTATGCTCTTGTTGGCTTTTTACCACCCAACATTCAGTACCATACAACATCGCGGATCTTATAGTTGTGCGATAAAATTTATCCTTAAGCTTAAAAGGCACTTTTCTATCACAAATCACTCCTGAAGCACTCCTCCATTTCATCCATCCAGCTTGAATCCTATGATTTACATCTCCCTCTATCTCTCCGTCATTTTGTATGATAGATTCAAGATACCTAAACCGTGTGACTTGTGGTATGGTGTGATCCCCAATTTTCACCGCTAAGTTAGTATTAACACGCTTCTTACTGAATTTACATTGCATATACTCTGTCTTACTCCTGCTTAGACGAAAACCATGTTCCTCCAAAGTTCGTCTCCATAGCTCTAGCTTCCCATTTGTTTCCTCTCTCGACTCTCCAACTAAGACTATATCATCTGCAAAAAACATGCATTGAGGCACCGGCTCTTGGATGTGCATAGTAAGCACATCCAAGACCAAGCTAAAAAGATATGGACTCAAAGTTGACCTTTGGTGCAGTCCTATAGTTATAGGAAAATCTTTTGTAACCCCACCTTGAGTTCTCACACTAGTTTTAACCCCATCATACATATCTTGGATTGTTCGAATATAAGCAATACGAACTCCTTTATTCTCTAGAGCCTTCCACAAGACCTCTCTCGGTACCCTATTGTGAGCTTTTTCTAGATCAATGAAAACCATGTATAGGTTTTTTTGCTTCCTCCGATACCTCTCCATCAATCTTCGTAGAAGATAGATTGCTTAATCTCTCCGATACCTCTCCCGGCATAAAACCGAATTGATTCTCTGAAATATGAGTCTCTTGTCTTAATCTCTGTTCAATTTCTCTTTCCCATAACTTCATGGTATGACTCATGAGCTTAATCCCTCTGTAATTTGCACAATTTTGTATATTTCCCTTGTTCTTATAAATAAGAATTAAAATACTTCTCCTCCATTCATTTGGCATTTTCTTAGATCTCAATATCTTGTTAAACAGCTTTGTGAGCCAGCTTATACCTTTCTCTCCTAGGCACTTCCACGCCTCGATAGGTATATTATCCGGTCCGACTGTTTTTTCATTATCCATCCTCTTCAAAGCTTTTTTTACTTCAAACTCCCGAATTCTATGATAAAATATTTTATTTTGGCCATCTTCTCTAGTGTTTAGAATGTCCGAGTCCCTTAAAAACCCATGTCTCTCATTAAATAACTTGTGAAAATAACCCTTCCATCGATCCTTGATGTCTTGTTCCGTAACCAAGACTTTACCCCCTTTATCCTTAATGCATTTCACTTTATCCAAGTCTCTTGTCTTCCTTTTCCTACTTTTAGCAAGCCTGTAAATATTTCTTTCTCCGTCTTTGGTGCCCAAAGATTGATATAACCCGTTGAACGCATTAGCTTTCGTCTCGCTCACCGCCTTCTTAGTATCTTTTTTAGCTGCCTTATATTTTTCCCAATTTTCATCGTTTTTACACACGTGCCAAATTTTATAACATTCCCTTTTAGCCTTAACCTTATCTTGTACACTTGCATCCCACCACCAAGATTCTTTATCCTTGGGTCCAAAGTCTCTTGATTCACCGATTGTCTCTTTTGCTACCTTCCTAATCCCTTTAGCCATCTCGTCCCACATATCATTTTCACTCTCTTGTACCTCCCAAATCTCTTCCTCCATAATCCTCCTCTGAAAAAGTATTTATTTTCCTCCCTTTAGTTGCCACCATTTGATCCTTGAGATTTTGTCCCGATCATTTCTCCTTACTCTCATATTAACCCGTGCATCCATAACCAAAACCCTGTGTTGGGTAGTCAAGCTCTCTCCAGGGATGACTTTGCAATCCATGCAAAGCTTTCTATTCAATTTCCTTATTAGAAAATAATCAATTTGAGAGCAAGAACTCCTGCTTCTGTACATGATAAGATGCTCTTTCCGCTTCTTAAAACAAGTGTTAGCTATTGTAAAATCAAAAGCTACCAAAAAATCTAGAATCACTTTGCCCTCTGCATTAGCTACTCCTAGACCATACCCTCCATGCAAACCCTCATACCCCCTAGATTCACTCCCCACATGACCATTTAGGTTCCCTCCTAGAACAATCTTCTCTCCTAAAAGTATTCCCTGAATTAAACCTTCTAGATCCTCCCAAAATTTTATCTTATAGTGCTCGTCTAACCCTACTTGGGGTGCATACGCACTGATAACATTAAAAGTCTCTTGTTCCACAACAAACTTCAAAGCTATGATCCTATCTCCGAACCTTCTCACATCCACAATATTATTCTTCCAAATTTTATCGACTATTATGCCTACCCCATTTCTAAATTTTATCTTGCTAGTGTACCAAAGCTTAAAATCTGAAGTGTCGAGT
This sequence comes from Ormosia emarginata, assembly GCA_029884605.1. Lineage (NCBI taxonomy): Eukaryota > Viridiplantae > Streptophyta > Magnoliopsida > Fabales > Fabaceae > Ormosia > Ormosia emarginata. The sequence goes on along the minus strand of JAQQTP010000047.1, from coordinate 8,656,926 downwards.
TCCTTTGCCTTTTCTCCCACACACTTAGTTTCTTGTAGACACATAAAATTAATCCTCCTCCTAAACATGGTATCAACTATTTCCATTGATTTATCTGTAAGTGTGCCTATATTCTAAGTTCGAAAACGCATCCTACTCTTGTGAACTAGCTTCTTTACCCCCACCTGTTCACGAAAATGTGGGAACCCTTGCTTATTTTTTACTACACCCAAGTGGCAATGCAGCAACTCTACCTCATTTGACACTGTACTCGAGTCATACAGCGCGTTGCTTAGGGGCAACGACCTAGCATTAACACAAACACATCTTTGATCCATGCCATAAAGATTCGACAACGTTTTACGTTGGCTGTCGACTGCCTAACACAACCCTCCTCTTTTTTCTGAGCTTGGGACCGGCTATGTAAAGGAATTTGCAACAAAGCTCACACATAGGCAGAGTTAAACTATGAATCTATGTTGTACTTAAAAAAGTTCATTTTTATAAAAAATAAAATATATGCAATTTTTCAATGTTATGCCTAAATACATAAAAAAGAAGGAAAAAAGCTTCATTGCCTAGGTCACTTTTTTCCAGAGTTTCCTTTCTACCAAGATGTGCAGTCTTTGTGTTATTTTATTTTTATTTTTATTATTATTATTATTATTATTATTATTATTATTATTATTACTATTATTATTATTATTATTTTTTTGTGTTATCTAATGTTGTTGATTTAATGCATTGCAGATATAGATGGAAGGCAAACTTATGCGATCCACTGGGAACCACCCCCCGAGCATGCATACAAATGGAAAAATACAAGCCCCAAAGTACCAAATTCCCTGCGGATATATGAAGCACATGTTGGAATTAGTGGATCTGAGCCTAAAATATCCTCATTCAATGATTTCACAGACAAGGTTTTTTTTTTTTTTGTGGGGGCAGGGGAGGAGGGTTTAAAGTTAAGCCATAATACATATTTTCCATTTCTATATATTGTAACTGGCACCTTTCAATTTTTATTATATATCCAATGCAGGTTCTTCCTCACATAAAGGAAGCTGGATACAATGCAGTGCAGTTGATTGGAGTTGTCGAGCACAAGGATTATTTTACTGTTGGTTATAGAGTAAGTTAAATGTTGTTGTGATTCTTAATTAATTTTTTGACTGTTATTATAAAATGATTAAGTTTCTTTAGAAGTTCTTCAAGCCACAGACATGGATGCCCACTATATCTGCGAATGCACGGGCTGAAGTTAGGAAAATTTAGTGGTCTTAGTATCACAAGTGTAAATCTGAGTGTGAGGCTTCTGTTCTAGGTTAACGTAACTGTTTTAGTCTTTGTTGACTTTTGAATCGGGGGAATATGGAGAATTACCAAGTATATCTATTAAATATTAGAAATATATAAGTAAGTAATTGGTAACTGTTAAAAGAGAGAAAATATATGCATAGAGATTGTGAAACCGCGTGTCTCAACTACACTACGGAGAGCTGATTATATAGAACTAAGGTAATAAATACAAATAAATACAAAGATTACGGTTATGATTTGGTTAGCCTATATAAGGAATCTACATAAATACAATATATATTTACATGTTTCCAACACTCCCCTCAAGCTGGAGCATATTAGTCATATGCACCAAGTTTGTTACAAATATAGTTTACTCGAGGACCTCTCAAAGACTTGGCAAAAACATCTTCCAGTTGATCATTTGAATTGACAAAGCTAGTGGTGATGTCTCTAGACATGATCTTCTTTCTAATAAAATGACAGTCTATCTCAATGTGTTTGGTCCTCTCATGAAACACTAGATTGGAAGCGATATGCAATGCAGCTTGGTTATCACAAATAAGAGTCATTTGCATAACGTTTCCAAACCGAAGCTCTTTAAGAAGCTGTTTTAACCAAATGAGCTCGCAAGTAGCTTAGGCCATGCCTCGATATTCTGCTTCGACACTTGATCTTACGACCACATTTTGTTTCTTACTCTTCCTGGATATCAGATTACCCCCAATGGATACACAATAACTAGAAGTGGATCTCCTATTAGTAGGAGAACTTGTCCAATCGGCATTTGTGTATCCAACAATCTGATTGTGTCCTTTGTCTACATAGACAAGACCTTTTCCTGGAGCTCCCTTAATATATCTGAGAATACGAATCACTGCATCCTAATGTCCTTCACAAGGTGAGTTTAGAAATTGGCTTACTACACTCACCGCAAAGGAGATATCTGGACAGATAATAGTAAGATAATTAAGTTTTCCAACCAATCGTCTATATCTTCCTGGGTTTGAAAGTGGCTCCCCATGATTCGGTAAAAGTCTAACATTGGGATTCATAAGGGTGTCAATTGGCTTTGCATTCCATAGTCTTGTTTCCTAAATGATGTCCATAGCATACTTCCTTTGTGAGATAACTATGCCATCCTTGGATTGTGCCACTTCAATTCCCAAGAAATAACAAAGTTTGCCAAGATCTTTGGTCTAAAAGTGATGACAGAGTTGCTGTTTTATCTGAGTTATACCTTGGTGATCGTTGCCTATAATAACAATGTCGTTCACATACACAATCAAATAGATGCAGCCTCAGATTGTATGGCGATAGAAGACAGAGTGGTCAGCCTCACTGCAAGTCATACCAAACTGTTGAACAACAGTACTGAATCGATCAAACCAAGCTCGAGGAGATTGTTTGAGACCATACAAGGACTTGTGTAGACGACAAACAAGGCCAGAAGACTCCCCTTGAGCAACAAATCCTGGAAGTTGCTCCATGTAGACTTCTTCTTCCAGATCACCATGGAGAAAAGCATTCTTGATGTCTAGTTGATGAAGGGGCCAGTGGCGAATAGCGACCATAGATAGAAAAAGCCGAATAGAAGCCATCTTCGCCACTAGTGAGAAAGTTTCCCCATAATCCAAACTAAAGATTTGGATATATCCTTTTGCCATGCGTCGGAGAAAAGGTTGCACCTGTTGCTGGTTGGTAGCAGCTGTGAGCGGCGCCTGGGGGCGCGTTCCTGGGGCTTCTGGGGTTGGGCATATCAGAGGTAGGCGAGTTCGTTGATGTGGTCGCCAGCCGGAAAGGGTGACGGTGAACGACGGCAGACGACGGAAGCAACGGCGGAGATGGGAGATGAGATGTCGGAAAGATGTCACGGCAAGGGAGAAAGGCCGGCAAATCGGAATAGAAACACGGTTGGCCGAGAAAAATTTTCACCGGAGGGCAGTGGACCCACCGAGTGTGCGCGGTTCTAGGATTGCCTTTGTTTAGACTCTCGATACCATGTTAAAAGAGAGAAAACAAAAGCATAGAGATTGTGAAACCACATGTCTCAACTAAGAGCTGATTATATAGAACTAAGGTAATAAAAACAAATAAATACGAAGATTATGGTTATGATTTGGTTAGCCTATACAAGGAATCTACATAAATACAATATATATTTACACGTTTCCAACAATAACAATTGGTGTCAAATGATTCGTACAGCAAACCAGATTGTGATAATTGATGTGTATGAATTATGCTAAAGCCATACATGCTTTATCTTGTAAGTCATGGTACGAAATATGTGTATATTCCTTCCTTCTACATGCTGTTTATCTCTGTTTGTAAGTTTTGTTAGTTGATTGAGTTTAATGCTACTCTGACCCTTAGTGACATTCTCCTTTGTCACAATTAGTTTCTAACAATGCATAAATCTGAAGTTTACTATTTTAAGTTAGGTGGGAACATGCTCAAACTTCTATCTGACGGTGCAGGTTACCAATTTTTATGCTGTTAGTAGTCGATATGGCACTCCTGATGACTTCAAGCGATTAGTTGATGAGGCCCATGGTTAGCATTCTTTATGTTGTACTGATGTGTTATTTTCATTTTGGCCATTAGTCAATATGTGCTTGGTGTGTTATGATAAAATTTAATCATAACTCAAAATCTTTATAGTGATTAGAAATTTAATCATAACTGTTAGCTTAAAAATTTGGAGACAGAAAGAATATGATAGTGTATATTTGTTTCATTAGTTGCTTTTATTACAATAGAAGGATAATCTCCACTGAGACTGTCAACTGGAAATGTATCTAGATTACAAGAAGACAAGAAAGAAAAAGCAAGTTAAGCCAGAAATGGTAACTGCACCAATACATATGTTCCCCTATTTTGTATTAAAGGGTATAAATATAAATGTACATAAATATATATTCTGACATAATTTCTCCTCTTTCTTCATCTTTGTTATGCAAAAGAACTAGTTTGCTAAATGTACTTTTGGCTGCACAGGACTAGGACTGCTGGTCTTCTTAGAAATTGTCCATTCATACGCAGCTGCAGATGAGATGGTTGGATTATCAATGTTTGATGGATCAAATGATTGTTATTTTCATTCTGGTACCTGTTCATGCTGCTGGAACCTCTTCATTTAGTCACGTGCAAATTGTTTGTTTTTACTTGCCATCCTAATATTAATCAGCCAGTCTGTGAACTGTGATTTGACATCAGTTATTAGTCTAGGAATGATGTTTCCTATGTGTTATCTTGGTGTCAATTCTTGATATATCAAATTTCGACTCTGCATTCTAAATTCTGAAATACATATTAATACAATTATACTGTTAAAAGGGTAGCCACCCTGTTTGGCCAAGCGTTTTTTTATTTAGATCTCATTAAATTCTCTGTTTTTGTAAATTGTTTTGTTGTCCAATGTGATACTTTTGTGTTTCCTGAGTTTGATATTTATATTTTCCTTCATGCTTTGTGCTTCAGTTATAGAAGTTATCCTGAAGTGAAACCCCCGACTATTTTTTATATCTCCTTATAATGTGGTCAATAATTGTTATTCTTGGAAACAAGATACTTGTTTTGATGTTTGCTATGGCTCTGTTCCTTTTGAAGCTAAGGAGCTTCCTTTTGGCCTAATGTGTGAAATGTTATCTATATTTCTTTCAGTTTTGAGAGTATTTTCTGACTTCTAATGCCATACAGCTATTATTATCATTTATAAATGATTTTGGTGCATAATTCTTTGATGTATTGTATTTTTTTTTAATTTTTTTTAGAATTTTTAAGTGACAATTTGCTCTGTATGTTTTATATACTGGTGTTTTTCACTTCTTCATTAATAAAGTTTTTGGTTGCTTATAAAAAAAATGCTGTATTGAACTTTCCTACTCTATACTTTGCCATTATTCTAATACCTGCAAATACCGGTTATGATTCCAGCTTTACTTGTTGAATAGGTAAACGAGGGCAACACAAATTCTGGGGCACCAGAATGTTCAAATATGGCGACCCTGATGTCTTGCATTTCCTTCTCTCAAACTTGAACTGGTATATGCAACTGCAGAGCAAAGACAGTGTAGTAGTTATAGTTGCCCCTTTGAGCCATTGCCTTTCTACCTGATCGGTCTATTAGTTAGTTCTTGCACAGAATGGTGGTTTTGTTTTTATTTATGTATTTTTTCTTTTTTTCTGCTTTGTTCTTTTGCTCCATCATTTGGAAGGAAGTGTTGGTATATGCTAAATTGCTCATTGCTCATGAAATGATGTCTGAACAGGTGGATTGTGGAGTATCAGATTGATGGATTCCAGTTCCATTCAATTTCATCTATGATATATACTCACAATGGTTTTGCTTCTTTTACTGGTGACTTGGAGGAGTAAGGCCTTTTCCAAATTATATTGCTATTATTTATAAATATTATTTAATAAAATTGATTTTTAGTTGGCTTTTAAGAAGGCATTTCAGTTCCAATAATTGGCTTGAATCCTAATGCTGTTGTGAAGGCATCTGTATTTTATTTCTTCCCTTTAAAAAGGTTCTTTAAGATTTTCTGTGCCATTTTCAATTTTTTATTTGTTTCTCCTTATGATTCAACTTAAAATTTGTAGAGTTTCATGTCAACTGAATTGCATTAATTAGATTGTTTTTCAAAAACGGAAACATAATGACATTGAAAAATGTATAGATTACAAATGCTAGTTTCATTCAGGTACTGCAATCAATATGTCGACAAGGATGCACTATTATATCTTATCTTGGCCAATGAGATACTACATGCTCTTTACCCAAATATTATCACAATAGCGGAAGACGTAAGTATTTATTTTCTTTTCATTTATTTAGTTACTTTTGCATAATTATGTTAATGAAAAGTGAACAGAAAAAAGACAATTTGGCCAATTATTGTGAAGTTGAACTATGTCAATGTTTCTGAACTGCTAGCTGGTTTGTTGCCCATGTAGTCAAATGGAAGATAGTCCAATTAAAAGGCATAAAGGAAGACCAAAGAAAGTATGGTTTTTGATATAACCCATTGATGTCATTTAATCCATGTGGCACCTCACCTAGTTGGGAGAAGGCTTGGTTGTTGTTGATAGATTAAAAAAAAGGCTCACAAAGTAAGCTAACCCTTATAAAAGATAAACGTGTATCAAGATTCAAAATGGCAATGTAACTAATAAAGGAAAAAGAGAATATGCTGCTCTTTTTCCTTTTTTTTTTGTTGGGCACTGATTATATGCTATGTAAGTTATTCAATGTAATATTCTTAATGTCTACTTGGTGAATCAGTGTTGTATTGCTGATATTGGTCATCTTTGGATTTGAATCCCTTGTCTCCAAGTTGGAATACTAATAATGTTCCTAGGCCAAGTGTCCTTAAATCTGAGGCTGTGATCAAAATCAAATAACCAAAAGTGGGCCAAGCCAAATGAGATTTTGGTTGATCATTGCCCATGATTCAAGGATGGACAGATGGGATTTGAGGAATATGACTTGTTCTTCAAGTTTGAATTTAATATGATCCAAATTCACTTTTTGACTCTATCAGTCATGTATGTCAAAAACCAATTCTCTTAAAAGCTTAAGCTGTTAGGTGAAGGCCAAAATTGTGTTAGTCATGGCAACCATTACCCAAGAGGGGGGGTGAATTGGGTGATGACTAGTTTCAATGCAACTTTGACAAATTATGCATTTTAAATCACTCAATAAATAAATGCAGCAGAATATGCACAATAAATGTACAACTATTATAGATTACTCAACTGCAACTTGAGATATAGGATAAATCAAGCAAATAAGCTAAATATCAAGTTCAACTCAAGCATATATAATTAAGGTGCAAATGTAAAGAGATAGAGTTTAGAAGATCAAACACAATAGTTTATTGATCACCAATCCACTTGCGATCTACGTCCATTCTCAAGAATCATAGAGATTTTCCACTATCTTCAAGCTTCAACAGTGCTTGATAACCTTTACAATTGAGAGCACTCAACACACCTTACCTCACCCTTGAGCCTCAAATAGGATACCTCACCCTTTACAACTTTTGAGGGATGCCTCACCTCAAGGTACCTCACCCTCTCTTTATATATTACACAAAGTGTAGAAGATAGAAACTCTCTTGAAGAGTAGATAATACAACTTGAAGCTTATGGGTATAAAGGATTTACACACTTAGCTCAAAACAAAGATTTGGAGAAAAAGATGATGAAATTCGTTTTCAATACTCAAGGGTAATTTTCAGAATGTTCTCCAACATTTCTTTGATGCCCAAAACTTGTATTTATAGCCCACTAATATTTTGTGTCATTGGGTAAAGTTTGGAAATGATTAATTAAGAAAACTAGCCGTTTTATGACCGTTAGAGCGTTTCTCGGTTTGCATAATCTTAGGACATTGTCCTGAGGCCTTTTAGGAAAAGCCTTCGACTTATCAAATAACCGATTAGGCATTTGGCCTAATCAGTTAGGCCACTTTAAAGTACTTTTCACGATCATTTTAAACACATACTAACCGGTTAAGGAGTTACCCTAATCGCCATTTTGATAGCCAAATTGCATTTCACTTAAAAACATGTTCTAACTGGGTTAGAAATCTTCCTAATCGGTTAGGAGGCCATTTAAAACATGAAAAAGGCTCCTTTTTTTATCATCCTAATCGGTTAGGACAAGTTCCTAATCGGTTAGGACATTTTAAACGTGAAAATGGCTTCGGTAGAGTGAATAATCGGTTAGGGAAAGTCCCTAATCGGTTAGGACACTCTGGATTTGAAAACTAACTTTAAACGATCATAACTTCTTTGTTTCTTATCCGTTTTAAGCAAATGACCACTCATTAGAAAGATCTTTGTATTTTCATATGAAATAAGTTTCAAAGCAAAACTCAAAGTATTTTGAAAGATATGATCAAAAGAGTAACAAAGGTCATTTTGCAAAACACAAACTTTATTTTTCAATGGTTTGGCCTACCACCAAGACTAACTTTCCAAACACTTTGTTGGGCATTTAAACTTTTTAGAAAACACTTTTAAAGATGTTAAAACATGTTTTGAGCTTAGTGTGATTCCTTTTTACCTTTACACGAGATCTAAGTCTATAAGCTATTCTTGAAGAACCTTGACTTAATCTTTGCACTTTCAATCCTTTGGCTTAGATATAATCCAAGTTCCTAAATTCTTCTCTTCATGTCTTGCACAAGCTTGGAACATATTTATTATTTTCATCCTTCTTGAGTTGCTAGTTGTGATCTTTTTACTTTCTTTTGAAAGCTTTCACTTTGGATAAATCCTACAAAGTATTGCTACTTAACCAAACATACAATTAAATTCATAACTCAATATCTTCATATGCATGATTTAAATGTATAACTCAAGTTATCAACATATACAAGACTTTCATAGAATATCCAATATTAATTCATTTATAACTCATATAAAATATTATTGGATATATTATATGATGAATGTTACATATATCTCTTTAAGACATTTATGTAATATGATCAATATTCTTTTATGCATTGTCATCTATAAAGTACATCTATCAAGATATGCATCATTCTTTTTGTCTTGTGTCATCATCAAAACTTAACATGTTAAACCATTTGGCAAGCTTATTTCCACAATCTCCCCTTTTTGATGATGACAAATCACCAAAGAAAAATATGTTTAGCAATATATAAGAATAGATATTCATGTAAGCATATCAAGCAATTAAACACAAGAACATATTTTTCTTTCCAATTTTCTCTCCCCTATTTGACATCAACAAAAAGGCTTAGGAAGAAAAGATAATGATTTTCTCTCCCTTATAGATAAAACTCATGTTGTCAATAGATGAAACAAGCATGCTTTCAAGATATAAAAGATTATTCATGCAATACTTGTCACATTTTGGTACATTAACATTTAGCATATGATATCAATAAGCTTAAGAAATTATGTCTAGCATATAATATATTGCATACCACATGATAAATAAGTGCCACTTGATATCACTTGTTAGAAATTACAAAATATCCGTGTAAGAGTATGGAATTTAGGTTTTCAAATGAAAGATTATATAATTTGCCCTATATCAAGCATTTCTCAATGAAAGAATCAAAAGATATGAAGTGTAAGAATGTATACCTTCTTTCACTGATAGAAGGAAAAAGAACAAGAGATGATCTTTGTTGACATGTTGATAGTATTAACAATAAAACATTTCATGTCAAACAAGAATGTAAGTCAAGAGATATAACATGTTTACCACTTGTTAGCCAAGAGATATAAGCAACAATTAAGAGATAGGCTCCCCCTCAGAATATGCATATTATCAAGATATAAAACATAATAGTTCAACATAGTCATGCATATATTTATAATCAATAAGGACATGAAAGAGAGATATGTAAGATAAGTAAGATAAGCTTCCCCTTATTGAAGCACAAGATAGATAAAGGGAAACATGCATGCCAAGACTATGTAAACACATTATCATAAAGAAAAGTAAGACAAAGATACATATTCTTAATCCATTAATCAAAAAATCATTTTTTTAAAAAAAACTTCTCCCCCTTTCAAAAAGAATTTTATAATAACACATTACATTTCCAAAAGCGTTTTAGAATGGTAGATGGGTTTTATATTGAACCCACATATTCCTTGAGAGTGATCAAATCCAAGTCAAAGGAACATTTGAAAGTACATTTCCTCTCTTTCTCATTAAACAAGAGCTGTGAAAAGATAAAACACTTTTGAAGAACAAGGCTTATCTTTTGAAGTATTAAGATGGTCTCTATAAAACATTTCAAAAGATTTATTTGGAAACTTTCTTAAATATTCTCTCAAGATTTAATAAAACATTTCAAAGCAATGAAGAGAGTACTACATTTATAACACAAATCGAATGATTTCCAAATTTTTAAGATAATTAGGAGGTGAAAAGCTTCTTTCAAATATGATAAGAGATTTTAAAAAAAACTTTTTAATTAAACAAGAGATTCTTTTCAAAAAGAGCATGATTCTCATAAGTGTTATACCATTAAGAAACCATAGGTCAAGAGAATCATATATATCAAACATTCACCTTGATGAAATATGCTATAGGGATCAAAACATGTATAAAACTAATATCATCCACCCTATATGCAATGACAAAATTAACAAGTTAGTATCCAATTAGGCACTTTGTCAATGCTAAGCATACTTCTCATGTAAAGAAAGCATCTAATCTTTTAAGATCAATTTATCAACAAGTATCACATAATCCATAACATATAAAATACCACAATAGTTTAGGGATAGTAGATACTTATTGAGCTGATAAGATGTAATGCTCCTTTAAATGTTCTTTATTTATAGGTCCTTTGAGTTTGTACTTTCTTCCATTGAGTATTTCATTCCATTTCACTTGAAGAAAGTCTCCTCATGTTCCTCTTCCTTCAACATTTCTCATTTATCCACATATGCTTGACATTTCAATATTTGATGACTATATTTTAAAAGTTCTCTAAAACATGGGTTAGCATCAAATATCATTTAAACTTATTTACAAGCATAATTTGGGTTGATAAATAATATCAAGCTTGTACCACATTATCAACCATGCAATGTTAGCTCTAACAAGAACAAGAAAATGACATATGCACTTGAATCTAAAAGCATAGTTTAATCATTTTCAAAGCAAGATTCAAGTTTATCAAGAAAAACATGATCATTATCAAAACATATATAAGCATTTTGGGGCAAACAATGATCATGTAAGACATGTAATATCAAGTAAGAAATTCTAGTATGCACATTTGTCAAGTTTCAAAGCAAAGTTCAAGGCACAAGATGAATCTCTTACTTCTTGTTTTCAAGATATGAACATATTAAGCAATTTCAAACAAGAAGACATATAACCTTTTACTTTCCAATCTCCAAGTAAGTATATAAGACAATTAAGCATCAAATAGAAAGGATTAGAACTACGCATCTGAATTTCCACATTTGAACAAAGAGAATCGGTCACAAGCTCAAGCACAAAGATATTACCATAACATGTCATTTCAAGCAAAATGTGTGCATATCTAGCATGTTAGCATATGTAAAAATACTTTTAAGACATAATGCTTGAAGAGCACAACTTAAGGCATGTTAAGGCATAAAAACAACTCTCTACTTATCCAAATATAACATGATATTTAGCATAAATAAGGATAAGAGATTGATAATATCAGAGATGCACAACTATGAATAATCGGTTAAGAGTTATTTATAACAGAGGAATTTCTTCTGGTTTATATGGATAACCGATTACCTTGTTTCTCTAATCGGTTAGCTATTTTAGAAAACAAAGAGGCAATGCCTCTGTTTGAGGGAATAATCGATTAAGGGGATGTGCTAACCGATTAGGGATAATTAGCTAACCTAGTTATTTTGCTTAACAGAGCACGAAATTGCTTCCAATATACAGGGGCTTGGCCTAATCGATTATTTTGGCTTGACAGAGACACCATTAATGTACCAGAAATTTTCAAAGGCCAAAACCAAATTGTTCCCTTCTTGGATTGATTGTTTCACTTCCATAGCCATTGAAATTTCATGAAAACATCACTTAAACAAACCAAATCATGCCTCCTTGAATATCATTCTTTAGATTAGCTTTATTTTTCATTTACTCAAACCATAAATGCAACTCAACATGACAAGTTATGCAAAAAAAATATTTTTAGCAGGAGTTAGATACATGATTTATTCAATATGCCAAGATCAAGGATATTTTCATCAAATATGTCATTTTAAGCAAGAAGCAAACTAATCTAGCATATGTAAAGATGTGTTCAAGAAATTAAGCTAGAGAAGCATAAACCAAGTCTCCATTTTACCAAAGGTTGCAAGTCCAAGCTTCTTGAAGCCAAGGAAGAGAGCTTGAAGTATTTTCTGGTTTTGTGCTTAGAGCAGCCACTTTTCAAGATATCTCAAGTCAACTTTTGGCCTTTAAGCATACCTATAACATTTTTCAATTTTTTCGCTTTTTGGTACCCAAATTTTCTTGGGTCCTTGTGTGTTAGTTTTTGAATATTAATCCATTGTACTCTCATAATGATCATTTTTTTTATAGTATATAAATTGAGTACAATAAATCAAATAATCAATTACCATTAAGCACATAGCTTATAACATACTAACTTTCATGATATATAGACAATTCAAATCATAGCAAGCATACCTAGGAATTGTAGAACCTCATGTACCATGATATATAACAAATTAATGCGCTATGGTACAATAAGAATAAACATAATCATGTGCTAAACATAATATTCAAATTTTACCAAGCACACATGATTCTATCCTTTACCTAAGGCCTATAAGGAATATACCTCAAATTCATTGACTTTACAAGTGAATGTGCATAAGAGGTAGAAACGTTTGATACCTTGGCCTTGGTAATCAAGGAAACTCTTTTCCTCACCCATTGCTTCTCTTTTGGTGTTTTGAACTTTGCAAGTTCCACATTTTGTACTTGAGAAGCTTTGGTTGAAGCCAACTTCCTTCTTTGACCAAAACTTATACCATTGGGCTTTAGAAATATTTCCCTTGATGATTCATTTTTCATTTGACCAATTTGTGCATCCTTTTGAGAAGTTTTCTGCATAATTGAAACGCTAGGAGGACATTTTGGTACCCACTTCATCTTGGGTCCTTGAATGTTAGTACTAGAGCCTTTATGACTTTTAGGAACCCAAACCATGTTATTTCTCATATAAGAATTTCTTCTATAATTGCACAAATGAGAAATATGTCCTAGGTGACCACAAAAATTACAAACAATTGAATTCAATGATGGTTTGGTCCTTTGAAGTTCATCTTTAGAAAACTTAAGCCTTTTGTTGTTAACATATTCTATGTTATTTTTGCCACAATTACTTGTATTTCCATATGAAATAACATCAATTGCATTCTTATTAACACACATGGATTGTAAGCAAATAGGATCATTAGCTTTGACAAATTCAAAAGATAAGTCCTCAACTTGATTTTCTAAATCAATGCATTTTTTACAAGAAGTTGAGGTTTCATATTTCAAAGGCATTTCCTCATCAAGAAAAGCATAATCATTTTTCAAAATCTCAATTTCATTTTTAATGGAGGAAATGTTTTCCAAACAAGATAAATTTTTATTTTCTAAATTCGACAAACCATCAAATAATTCATCATATGCACATTGTATCTCATCATGGTCTATAATATAGTTTAGCATTGTTTACCTCAATGTCCTTTTTAGCCATATATGAAGTAGTCTCCATTTCTAGCATATTTGGCTCTTTAAGGAAATCACCATCTTCCTCATCAATTTTGTTTAGCTTTGCCTCTTCTTCAAATTGAGGACCATCGTCACCAAGAGGCATTGATCTCATTTTCTTGCTTTGAACATGTTCTTGAGGACATTTTTCAATGTTGTCTTCCTCTAGAGGATTTTGCTCTTCTTGCTCTCTATATACAACTTTATACACAAAATCATTATTAGCAAGATAGATAGAATCAAGAGCATCCCATATATCTTTAGCACTAGAGCAATTCTTAATTTTAGCATAAGCATCATCATTTAAATCATTTCTCAAAATTTGCATAGCTCTAATGTTAAAAGAAAAACATTTCTTTTCATAGGCATTCCAAGTTTGTTTTGATTTGCAAGTAAATCCATCAAGCACAATATCCCACAAATCAATATCAATAGATTGTATATAAATTTCCATTCTAGCTTTCCAATAAACAAAATTCACACCATCAAAGAATGGTGGTTTATTAATTTCAAAATTTTCCATTTGAAAAGCTTTTAATGGTTGCCAAACAAATAAGGATCTTTAACTCCAAGCGATTAAGCTTTTACCAGAAAAAGCTCGATACCACTTGTTAGTCATGGCAACCATTACCCAAGAGTGTCCTGAATCCCTGATGATTAGTTTCAATGCAACTTTGACAAATTATGCATTTTAAATCACTCAATAAATAAATGTAAGCGGAATATGCACAATAAATGTACAACTATTATAGATTACTCAACCGCAACTTGAGATATAGGATAAATCAAGCAAATAAGCTAAATATCAAGTTCAACTCAAGATATATAATTAAGGTGCAAATGTAAAGAGATAGAGTTTAGAAGATCAAACACAATAGTTTATCCCGGTTCGATCACCAATCCACTTGTGATCTACGTCCCAGATCCTCAAGCAATTGCTAGAGATTTTCCACTATCTTCAAGCTTCAATCTGCTTGATAACCTTTACAATTGAGAGCACTCAACACACCTTGGGATACCTCACCCTTGTGCTTGAGCCTCAAATAGGATACCTCACCCTTTACAACTTTTGAGGGATGCCTCACCCTCAAGGGATACCTCACCCTCTCTTTATATATTACACAAAGTGTAGAAGATAGAAACTCTCTTGAAGAGTAGATAATACAACTTGAAGCTTATGGGTATAAAGGATTTACACACTTAGCTCAAAACAAAGATTTGGAGAAAAAGATGATGAAATTCGTTTTCAATACTCAAGGGTAATTTTCAGAATGTTCTCCAACATTTCTTTGATGCCCAAAACTTGTATTTATAGCCCACTAATATTTTGTGTCATTGGGTAAAGTTTGGAAATGATTAATTAAGAAAACTAGCCGTTTTATGACCGTTAGGAGCGTTTCTGGTTTGCAACTAATCGGTTAGGACATTGTCCTAATCGGTTAGGCCTTTTAGGAAAAGCCTTCTGACTTATCAAATAACCGATTAGGCATTTGGCCTAATCAGTTAGGCCACTTTAAAGTACTTTTCACGATCATTTTAAACACATACTAACCGGTTAAGGAGTTACCCTAATCGGTTAGGCCATTTTGATAGCCAAATTGCATTTCACTTAAAAACATGTTCTAACTGGTTAGGAAATCTTCCTAATCGGTTAGGAGGCCATTTAAAACATGAAAAAGGCTCCTTTTTATCATCCTAATCGGTTAGGACAAGTTCCTAATCGGTTAGGACATTTCAAACGTGAAAATGGCTTCGTAGATCTGAATAATCGGTTAGGGAAAGTCCCTAATCGGTTAGACACTCTGGTTTTGAAAACTAACTTTAAACAATCATAACTTCTTTGATTCTTATCCGTTTTAAGCAAATGACCACTCATTAGAAAGATCTTTGAGTCTATTTTCATATGAAATAAGTTTCAAAGCAAAACTCAAAGTATTTTGAAAGATATGATCAAAAGAGTAACCAAAGGTCAGTTTTGCAAAACACAAACTTGACTATTTTTCAATGGTTTGGCCTACCACCAAGACTAACTTTCCAGAAACACTTTGTTGGGCATTTAAACTTTTTAGAAAACACTTTTTAAAGATGTTAAAACATGTTTTGAGCTTAGTGTGATTCCTTTTTACCTTTACACGAGATCTAAGTCCTATAAGCTATTCTTGAAGAACCTTGGGACTTAATCTTTGCACTTTCAATCCTTTGGCTTCTTGATATAATCCAAGCTTCCGAAATTCTTCTCTTCATGTCTTGCACAAGCTTGGAACATATTTATTATTTTCATCCTTCTTGAGTTGAGCATAGTTGTGATCTTTTTACTTTCTTGTTGAAATGCTCACTCTTGGTACTTGGACTATCCTACAAAGTATTGCTCACTTAACCAAACATAGTTAGTCCAAATTCATAACTCAATATCTTCATATGCATGATTCATAAATGTATAACTCTAGTTAGTCTAACATGCATACAAGACTTTCATAGACATATCCAATATTAATTCATTTATAACTCATATAAAATATTATTGGATATATTATATGATGAATGTTACATATATCTCTTTAAGCACATTTATGTAATATGATTAATATTCTTTTGTGATGCAATTGTCATCTATAAAGTACATCTATCAAGCATATGCATCATTCTTTTTGTCTTGTATTTGTCATCATCAAAACTTAACATGTTAAACCATTTGGGGCAAGCTTATTTCCACAAATTGGTTTTATATATCTAACACGTTCCCTCATGCAAGAAGCCTTTGGGCTTGAAGTGTAGACAATGTATAGGCGCACTCTACCTTGTACTGAAATTCAATTTTATTTAGAAGAATGGGGCCGACAATGATTGAACTCTTGACCACTTGATCATAGAGACTTTGGTACCATATCAAGGACCAATTCTCTTGAAAGCATAAGCTGATAGGTGAAGGCCACAATGGTTTTATATATCTAACATTGTCTTTACAAGTAGAAAGTGGTAATGCAAGGTAAAACTGGAATAGATGTAGTGTTGGATATAGTTTCAGATTGAGCTGAATGGAGAATAAGAAGGGCAGGAATTCCAGTCAGTTTTAGTAGGAACCAGATCTTGGTAACTGAGATAATAGTTGAGGAGCATAATCTTCTTTTTGAACTGGAGCTTTAGTTTTCCTGTCAGCTGTAATAATTAAATATCATCTTTTTACCCAAATGCACAAAAAAGTTGAAAAACATGGGTAGAAAATTTGGGAAGCTGCATAAAATAAAAGGAATAAAATAAGATAAAAGAGTGATTATGGATAAACTAGATGGTGGATGGGTAGATTGCACAACAGAAAATACAGAATGTAAATAAAGTTGTCTGCAACTAAGTAATAAGAGTTAGACAAAAGAT